>OY282512.1:113860022-115060022 GCA_958296145.1 Hydrotaea cyrtoneurina
TTTATACTTATACTTATACTTATACTTATACTTATACTTATACTTATACTTATACTTATACTTATACTTATACTTATACTTATACTTATACTTATACTTATACTTATACTTATACTTATACTTATACTTATACTTATACTTATACTTATACTTATACTTATACTTATACTAATACTAAATATAGGATATCTGATGGTGCACTCTTAAAATGTATTATTTGACGATTAATCTGTAACTGCTAATGTTATAAAAACTGTACGGGGTTACAATTACATCATTTCGAAGGCGGAATAAATTCAAATGCAAAATATCTAGAAATTCGAAAAAAAAAAATTTGGCCAAAAAAAACAAAGGGGTTAACCCATCAAAATTTTCGATTTTTTCAAAAAAAATAGATTTTACTGGAATTTTGCTCATACATACCTAAATCTGAACAAGATGATGCTTTTATTTTTTAGATTGAACAAACAGTTTCACAGAAAATGGGGGTTTCTCCAAAAGATTCAACTGCAACTAGTAATACTAATACTAATACTAATACTAATACTAATACTAATACTAATACTAATACTAATACTAATACTAATACTAATACTAATACTAATACTAATACTAATACTAATACTAATACTAATACTAATACTAATACTAATACTAATACTAATACTAATACTAATACTAATACTAATACTAATACTAATACTAATACTAATACTAATACTAATACTAATACTAATACTAATACTAATACTAATACTAATACTAATACTAATACTAATACTAATACTAATACTAATACTAATACTAATACTAATACTAATACTAATACTAATACTAATACTAATACTAATACTAATACTAATACTAATACTAATACTAATACTAATACTAATACTAATACTAATACTAATACTAATACTAATACTAATACTAATACTAATACTAATACTAATACTAATACTAATACTAATACTAATACTAATACTAATACTAATACTAATACTAATACTAATACTAATACTAATACTAATACTAATACTAATACTAATACTAATACTAATACTAATACTAATACTAATACTAATACTAATACTAATACTAATACTAATACTAATACTAATACTAATACTAATACTAATACTAATACTAATACTAATACTAATACTAATACTAATACTAATACTAATACTAATACTAATACTAATACTAATACTAATACTAATACTAATACTAATACTAATACTAATACTAATACTAATACTAATACTAATACTAATACTAATACTAATACTAATACTAATACTAATACTAATACTAATACTAATACTAATACTAATACTAATACTAATACTAATACTAATACTAATACTAATACTAATACTAATACTAATACTAATACTAATACTAATACTAATACTAATACTAATACTAATACTAATACTAATACTAATACTAATACTAATACTAATACTAATACTAATACTAATACTAATACTAATACTAATACTAATACTAATACTAATACTAATACTAATACTAATACTAATACTAATACTAATACTAATACTAATACTAATACTAATACTAATACTAATACTAATACTAATACTAATACTAATACTAATACTAATACTAATACTAATACTAATACTAATACTAATACTAATACTAATACTAATACTAATTCTAAATATAGGATATCTGATGGTGCACTCTTAAAATGTATTATTTGACGATTAATCTGTAACTGCTAATGTTATAAAAACTGTACGGGGTTACAATTACATCATTTCGAAGGCGGAATAAATTCAAATGCAAAATATCTAGAAATTCGAAAGAAAAAAATTTTGGCCAAAAAAAAACAAAGGGGTTAACCCATCAAAATTTTCGATTTTTTCAAAAAATAGATTTTACTGGAATTTTGCTCATACATAGCTGACCTAAATCTGAACAAGATGATGCTTTTATTTTTTAGATTGAACCAACAGTTTGATAGAAATCCGGTTCAGAAAATGGGGGTTTCTCCAAAAGATTCAACTACAACTAGTAATACACTCTTAAAATGTATTATTTGACGATTAATCTGTAACTGCTAATGTTATAAAAACTGTACGGGGTTACAATTACATCATTTCGAAGGCGGAATAAATTCAAATGCAAAATATCTAGAAATTCGAAAAGAAAAATTTTGGCCAAAAAAAAACAAAGGGGTTAACCCATCAAAATTTTAGATTTTTTCAAAAAAATAGATTTTACTGGAATTTTGCTCATACATAGCTGACCTAAATCTGAACAAGATGATGCTTTTATTTTTTATATTGAACAAACAGTTTGACAGAAAATGGGGGTTTCTCCAAAAGATTCAACTACAACTAGTAATACTAATACTACTACTATTAATACTAATACTAAATATAGGACATCTGATGGGGCACTCTTAAAATATTTTATTTGACGATTAATCTGTAACTGCTAATGTTATAAAAACTGTACGGGGTTACAATTACATCATTTCGAAGGCGGAATAAATTCAAATGCAGAATATCTAGAAATTCGAAAAAAAAAATGTTGGCCAAAAAAAAAACAAAGGGTTAAAAACCCATCAAAATTTTCGATTTTTTCAAAAAATAGATTTTACTGGAATTTTGCTCATACATAGTTGACCTAAATCTGAACAAGATGATGCTTTTATTTTTTAGATTGAACAAACAGTTTGATAGAAATTCGGTTCAGAAAATGGGGGTTTCTCCAAAAGATTCAACAAATACTAATACTAATACTAATACTAATACTAATACTAATACTAATACTAATACTAATACTAATACTAATACTAATACTAATACTAATACTAATACTAATACTAATACTAATACTAATACTAATACTAATACTAATACTAATACTAATACTAATACTAATACTAATACTAATACTAATACTAATACTAATACTAATACTAATACTAATACTAATACTAATACTAATACTAATACTAATACTAATACTAATACTAATACTAATACTAATACTAATACTAATACTAATACTAATACTAATACTAATACTAATACTAATACTAATACTAATACTAATACTAATACTAATACTAATACTAATACTAATACTAATACTAATACTAATACTAATACTAATACTAATACTAATACTAATACTAATACTAATACTAATACTAATACTAATACTAATACTAATACTAATACTAATACTAATACTAATACTAATACTAATACTAATACTAATACTAATACTAATACTAATACTAATACTAATACTAATACTAATACTAATACTAATACTAATACTAATACTAATACTAATACTAATACTAATACTAATACTAATACTAATACTAATACTAATACTAATACTAATACTAATACTAATACTAATACTAATACTAATACTAATACTAATACTAATACTAATACTAATACTAATACTAATACTAATACTAATACTAATACTAATACTAATACTAATACTAATACTAATACTAATACTAATTCTAATACTAATACTAATACTAATACTAATACTAATACTAATACTAATACTAATACTAATTCTAAATCTAGGATATCTGATGGTGCACTCTTAAAATGTATTATTTGACGATTAATCTGTAACTGCTAATGTTATAAAAACTGTACGGGGTTACAATTACATCATTTCGAAGGCGGAATAAATTCAAATGCAAAATATCTAGAAATTCGAAAAGAAAAATTTTGGCCAAAAAAAAACAAAGGGGTTAACCCATCAAAATTTTAGATTTTTTCAAAAAAATAGATTTTACTGGAATTTTGCTCATACATAGCTGACCTAAATCTGAACAAGATGATGCTTTTATTTTTTATATTGAACAAACAGTTTGACAGAAAATGGGGGTTTCTCCAAAAGATTCAACTACAACTAGTAATACTAATACTACTACTATTAATACTAATACTAAATATAGGACATCTGATGGGGCACTCTTAAAATATTTTATTTGACGATTAATCTGTAACTGCTAATGTTATAAAAACTGTACGGGGTTACAATTACATCATTTCGAAGGCGGAATAAATTCAAATGCAGAATATCTAGAAATTCGAAAAAAAAAATGTTGGCCAAAAAAAAAACAAAGGGTTAAAAACCCATCAAAATTTTCGATTTTTTCAAAAAATAGATTTTACTGGAATTTTGCTCATACATAGTTGACCTAAATCTGAACAAGATGATGCTTTTATTTTTTAGATTGAACAAACAGTTTGATAGAAATTCGGTTCAGAAAATGGGGGTTTCTCCAAAAGATTCAACTAATACTAATACTAATACTAATACTAATACTAATACTAATACTAATACTAATACTAATACTAATACTAATACTAATACTAATACTAATACTAATACTAATACTAATACTAATACTAATACTAATACTAATACTAATACTAATACTAATACTAATACTAATACTAATACTAATACTAATACTAATACTAATACTAATACTAATACTAATACTAATACTAATACTAATACTAATACTAATACTAATACTAATACTAATACTAATACTAATACTAATACTAATACTAATACTAATACTAATACTAATACTAATACTAATACTAATACTAATACTAATACTAATACTAATACTAATACTAATACTAATACTAATACTAATACTAATACTAATACTAATACTAATACTAATACTAATACTAATACTAATACTAATACTAATACTAATACTAATACTAATACTAATACTAATACTAATACTAATACTAATACTAATACTAATATTAATACTAATACTAATATTAATAATAATACTAATACTAATACTAATACTAAATATAGTATATCTGATGGTGCACTCTTAAAATGTATTATTTGACGATTAATCTGTAACTGCTAATGTTATAAAAAATGTACGGGGTTACAATTACATCATTTCGAAGGCGGAATAAATTCAAATGCAGAATATCTAGAAATTCGAAAAAAAAAATGTTGGCCAAAAAAAAAACAAAGGGGTTAACCCATCAAAATTTTCGATTTTTTCAAAAAATAGATTTTACTGGAATTTTGCTCATTTTGACCTAAATCTGAACAAGATGATGCTTTGACAGAAAATGGGGGTTTCTCCAAAAGATTCAACTACAACTAGTAATACTAATACTACTACTACTAATACTAATACTAAATATAGGACATCTGATGGGGCACTCTTAAAATATTTTATTTGACGATTAATCTGTAACTGCTAATGTTATAAAAACTGTACGGGGTTACAATTACATCATTTCGAATGCGGAATAAATTCAAATGCAGAATATCTAGAAATTCGAAAAAAAAATTTTGGCCAAAAAAAAAACAAAGGGTTAACCCATCAAAATTTTCGATTTTTTCAAAAAATAGATTTTACTGGAATTTTGCTCATACATAGCTGACCTAAATCTGAACAAGATGATGCTTTTATTTTTTAGATTGAACCAACAGTTTGATAGAAATTCGGTTCAGAAAATGGGGGTTTCTCCAAAAGATTCAACTGCAACTAGTAATACTAATACTATTACTAATACTAATACTAATACTAATACTAATACTAATACTAATACTAATACTAATACTAATACTAATACTAATACTAATACTAATACTAATACTAATACTAATACTAATACTAATACTAATACTAATACTAATACTAATACTAATACTAATACTAATACTAATACTAATACTAATACTAATACTAATACTAATACTAATACTAATACTAATACTAATACTAATACTAATACTAATACTAATACTAATATTAATACTAATACTAATACTAATACTAATACTAATAATAATACTAATACTAATACTAATACTAAATATAGGACATCTGATGGGGCACTCTTAAAATATTTTATTTGACGATTAATCTGTAACTGCTAATGTTATAAAAACTGTACGGGGTTACAATTACATCATTTCGAAGGCGGAATAAATTCAAATGCAGAATATCTAGAAATTCGAAAAAAAATTTTGGCCAAAAAAAAACAAAGGGGTTAACCCATCAAAATTTTCGATTTTTTCAAAAAATAGATTTTACTGGAATTTTGCTCATACATAGCTGACCTAAATCTGAACAAGATGATGCTTTTATTTTTTAGATTGAACAAACAGTTTGACAGAAAATGGGGGTTTCTCCAAAAGATTCAACTACAACTAGTAATACTAATACTACTACTACTAATACTAAATATAGGACATCTGATGGGGCACTCTTAAAATATTTTATTTGACGAATAATCTGTAACTGCTAATGATATAAAAACTGTACGGGGTTACAATTACATCATTTCGAAGGCGGAATAAATTCAAATGCAGAATATCTAGAAATTCGAAAAAAAAAATTTTGGCCAAAAAAAACAAAGGGGTTAATTAATAAATCAAAATTTTCGATTTTTTCAAAAAATAGATTTTATTGGAATTTTGCTCAATGCAGAATATCTAGAAATTCGAAAAAAAATGTTGGCCAAAAAAAAACAAAGGGGTTAACCCATCAACATTTTCGATTTTTTTAAAAAATAGATTTTACTGGAATTTTGCTCATACATAGCTGACCTAAATCTGAACAAGATGATGCTTTTATTGTTTAGATTGAACCAACAGTTTGATAGAAATTCGGTTCAGAAAATGGGGGTTTCTCCAAAAGATTCAACTACAACTAGTAATACTATTACTAATACTAATACTAAATATAGTATATCTGATGGTGCACTCTTAAAATGTATTATTTGACGATTAATCTGTAACTGCTAATGTTATAAAAACTGTACGGGGTTACAATTACATCATTTCGAAGGCGGAATAAATTCAAATGCAGAATATCTAGAAATTCGAAAAAAAAAATTTTGGCCAAAAAAAAACAAAGGGGTTAACCCATCAAAATTTTCGATTTTTTTAAAAAATAGATTTTACTGGAATTTTGCTCATACATAGCTGACCTAAATCTGAACAAGACTATGTTTCTATTTTTTAGATTGAACCAACAGTTTGAGAGAAATTCGGTTCAGAAAATGGGGGTTTCTCCAAAAGATTCAACTACAAATACTCTATGTACATAGCTACTCAGCTATGTATGAGCAAAATTCCATTAAAATCTATTTTTTGAAAAAATCGAAAATTTTGATGGGTTAACCCCTTTGTTTTTTTTTGGCTAAAATTTTTTTTTTCGAATTTCTAGATATTCTGCATTAAAATTTATCCCGCCTTCGAAATGATGTAATTGTAACCCCATAGTTTTTATAATATTAGCCGTTACAGATTAATCGTCAAATAATATATTTTAAGAGTGCACCATCAGATATCCTATATTTAGTATTAATATTACTAGTTGTAGTTGAATCTTTTGGAGAAACCCCCATTTTCTGAAACGAATTTCTATCAAACTGTTTGTTCAATCTAAAAAATAACAGCATCATATTGTTCAGATTTAGGTCAGCTATGTATGCTCAAAATTCCAGTAAAATCTATTTTTTGAAAAAATCGAAAATTTTGATGGGTTAACCCCTTTGTTTTTTTTTGGCTAAAATTTTTTTTTTCGAATTTCTAGATATTCAGCATTAAAATTTATCCCGCCTTCGAAATGATGTAATTGTAACCCCGTACAGTTTTTATAACATTAGCCGTTACAGATTAATCGTCAAATAAAACATTTAAAGAGTGCACCATCAGATATCCTTTAAATTCTGTGAATTAGTATTGGTATTAGTATTAGTGTTTGTTCAGATTTCTGTAAATCCTCACATGGTGTTTTTTCCTTTTCTGCTGAAGGTATAAAATTGTGTTGGATTCGGTAATTGAATGTATTCAAAACAATGTGTAAACCTGTACTGTAGTTTGTATGTGTTCAAATAATGTATACAATTGTAATTTGGATATATTCAATGCATGTGAGTATGTTGTAGTTTGGGTTTTTAAGATAAGCAGGCAGTACAACATGCGTGTGTGGTATAGACCGGCGGGCTATTTTTAGAAAAAGGGACGAGCATGATAACGAGTGGAATTTTCCACAAGATGTCACGCGAGTAACGGGTTGCAAATAGCTTCAGCTATGATACCTCAAATAAAACACTAAATAGCTTCAGCTATGAAGTTCTGCTTTATTCGTGACAGATCTTAAGACTAAATACTTTTAAATTTTTGAAATACAGACATGCATCGCACTGAAACTCGAGTGCAAGGGTAGCTAGACGCTAACGTTGCACTTTTCGTTTACCGTATGCAAAGTGTGGGAACGAAATTCAAAAGTATGAAGTTTTGATACTTTATACTTTTGTATTTCGCTACATATTTGCGAACTTATAATTATTTTGGGCAGGGAGATTTAACTCCTCCACCCCTAGTTTGAAATACTCCTGGATCTCATTAAAGGAATGAACATATCTTATGGATTATATTTTTTTATTATATCATCAATATTTCTACTTGGAACATCTTCTTGTTGGATCATCCTCTGTTCCTTGATATTTATTTTAATATTATTATTTTTTTTTATCAGACAGTACAATATAGCAAATACCGTAATTACAACAATAAGTAATGTTATGTTAATACCATAAGATATTTTTTTGTGAAATTTAAGTTCTTTTATTTCTTTAATATTCTCGAAGTGTTCCGTAATAATATCGTTAAACTTTGGACTTACATTTGTTACATTCAATTTATTGCTGTTTGGGTAAAAATATTTTTCCTTAACTATAAATTTTTTATTTGAAAATGTTTTATTAAGCAATGTAACAGTACAATTGTTAAAAGTTATCAAGAAATTCCCTGTTAAGTTACATTTTCTGTCGTCGCAATTTTGTTTCAATGTTTCAGAAAACCCATTTTTTATGATTATTGTTTCG
This sequence comes from Hydrotaea cyrtoneurina, assembly GCA_958296145.1. NCBI lineage: Eukaryota > Metazoa > Arthropoda > Insecta > Diptera > Muscidae > Hydrotaea > Hydrotaea cyrtoneurina. The sequence goes on from OY282512.1 coordinate 113,868,950, forward strand.
TCATCAATACTTAATACATTTGTTTGCTTATTAAAAACAAGCTTACAATTATAAAAAATACAACGTTTACATTTTCTTAGTTTTCTTAAAGGTACATTTTCTTGGTATGTAAGAGCAACGCTATTGATATTCACTATATATTCTTCATCTGATTCGATTTCAACTTTATTTTCATTTGGAAGTGGGAGGATTACTTTTAGGTCAGACTTTATCAAACTGTTGGGTATTACAACCGCTATTTATCACAAATTAGTTTTTTCATTTTTCCGTTAATCGAAATATATAATCGCAACTTTTCAACTAGAGTAATACTGTTCTTATCCTCCAAAAGTATTTTACACCCCAGACTACTGCAAGAAGTTCCTTTTCAATGGTCGAATAATTTCTCTCGTGTTCATTCAACGTTCTTGAAGCGAAGCTAATTGGGGGTCCCTCTTGAGAGAGAACTGCGCCCAATGCGAAATTGCTAGCATCAGTGGTCAAGTGAAATCTTTTATCAAAATTGGGAAACCTCAGGATTGGGTGTTCCGTTATCAATCTTTTTAACTTTTCAAAAGACAGTATATAGTTTGGGTCATTGGTATTTACCTTTTTATCCTTCTTTAGATAGGAAATCATTTTATATGCTACCTTTGCATAGTCCCGTATAAATTTCATATAATATCCAGTTACACCCAAAAATGATTTAATTCCTTTTTGGTTAGTGGGTAATTTTAAATTGACGATTGCATCGATTTTTGCCTTATTCGGTTTTAATCCATCAGGAGTTAAAATATGTCCCAAATAAGCATTCTCCTTTGCCAAAAAGTGGCATTTATCCACTTGGATCTTAAGACCCTCAAGAGTGGAGAAAATGTTGTTCAAACTATCTATGTGTTCCTGTAAGGACGTACTAAATACTAATATATCATCTAAATATACCACACATATCCGGTTAATGTATTTCCTTAGAACTGAATTCATCAACCGTTGGAAGGTAGATGGTGCATTTTTGAGCCCAAATGGCATTCTTACAAATTCATAATGACCAAAGGGAGTGGAGAATGCGGTTTTCTGTCTATGTTCAGGTTTTACCATGATCTGATGGAAACCCTTAGCCAGATCTATTGTGGAAAAATACTGAGATTTAGAGTCTATATTAGGAATTGGGTATTTGTCAGCTATGGTGTTATTGTTCAGGTTCCTATAGTCAATAACAATGCGCCACTTTTTGATCCCGGAATTATCTTCCTTTTTTGGAACAATCCAAAGTGGGCTGTTATAAGGGGAGGAACTTTCCTTTACTATTCCCTGTTTCAACATCTCGCCAATCTGGCGCTCAATTTCATGCTCATGGACCTTTGGGTACCTATATATCTTGGAATATATGGGCCTGTCAGTCGTCGTAACTATTTCGTGTTCTATTTCGTTAGTGAATGTTAGATTGTCACCTTCTATGTAAAAAAGTTTGCTATATCTTTTTAATAGTTTTGAAATTAATTTATTTTCCTCCTTATTTAAGTTTTTATGGTTGATTAAATTAAAAACAGGACTTGGAATCGCTTCTAAGGTATATATATTAAATATGTCGGAAGGATACATATTAAAAGACAACTTAATGTGGTTCACTTCCATAAAATTTCCCTCAAAATCTATCTTTATTTTTAGTTGACGTAAAATATCCTGCCCAATTATGGCATTATATTTTTTTCCTATTAAATTATGGACCATCCAGGTAATACAACCATCTATCTGAAATTCATCCGGATATGGTGTTATCATTTGCCTATTTATTTCTGTGACTCCGTTTAATGTCCTAAAGTAAAATTTTCGTTCTGTTTCTATAGCCATGCATTTTTTTAATGCACTCGGAGACATTATACTGCTTGTGGAACCTGTGTCTATTAGACAGTTTATGCCCTGATCCATAATTGTAAGTCTAACTATGGGCAGTTGTGTGTTTGGGCTTCTATGATAAAATTTTCATCTTGCTGAATATTGTCCATATCCATAGCATATTGACCAGAATTTGGAATAGTCTGAGTCGACATTTTACTTTGATGCGATCTTTCCCTCACATCATTCTGTTTGAATTGTCCTTGTTGATTTGCCTGATAAAAATTCGGTTGCCTCCTATTATTATGTGTAAACCCTTCACTATTTTTATTTTGTTGGAAATTTTTCTGAGGTTCTCTACCTATGTTGGGTTTTGTATAACTAGATTCACTGTTCATATGACAGTTCTGTTTAAAATCGGATCTGAAAGTGCCCTGCTCTACTTTTCCTTGGCCCTGCCTATCATTATTTTTCCGGTGTCTATAATCTATAGCTCTTATGTCAGTTAGTAATTTCAGTTTCGTGTATTTCATAGTAATGTCTTGTAATGTCTCATTGTCGTTTATATGTGCCCTGATTGTGCCATCTATCTTTTCGATCATTACATCAACTAAGTCTCTGTCCACATTCTCTGGTTTATATATTGCTGGTCTTAACGGGTCGAGTGCATATATCAGACTTATTTCGAATTTGCTATTTTCAAAAATTGCAAACAACTCTTCTAAATTACTTACTCTAACATATCTGCAATAATTAAAAACTTCTGCATAGGTTTTCCTTGGTCTCAAATGTTGACAAATCTTTCCTTTGACATCATTCCAGGTCAGGTTGTCCAAATCACCGAGCCGCTTTGCCATATCTCCGGTAATCTTTTCGTTGACGATAATTTCCAATGCATATTTTCTAAGGTATTCGTTTTGCTGACATAAATTAAATGTTGATTCGACAGATTTTATGAAGGCCACTGGGTTATGTTTTCCATCGAGAGGCTTTATTCTGCGAAATTGTTCCAACACGTCTTTTGGAGTCATGTTCAATTCCAATCGGAGAGATTGATCTTGCTGTTGTTCTTGTTGATGTTGTGCATGTTGATGTAGCTGCTGTTCTACTAGTTGTTGCATCTGTACTTGTTGTTGCTGTTGTTCCAATTGTTGATGTAGCTGCTGGATTAAATCTTCTTGTTTTTTAATGACCGTTTCGAGATCAATTCCTCTTCCTTCTTCTGCCATATTTCTATTGCTGTCGAATATGGTGTTCCTTTTTGGCATTCGTTTATTTTCTTTCTGTTGTATTATTTTGAGTTCACTTTTAATTTTTTACTTTAATTTTTTTTTTTTTGTACTTTTTATTTAATGATTTAACTTAAAAACCACTGCGATTGACCGTAGGTTTTTTATTATTTAATTCTTCAGAATTAAATAGTTCCGACTGCGCCAGTAACGGGTTGCAAATAGCTTCAGCTTACCTCAAATAAAACACTAAATAGCTTCAGCTATGAAGTTCTGCTTTATTCGTGACAGATCTTAAGACTAAATACTTTTAAATTTTTGAAATACAGAAATGCATCGCACTGAAACTCGAGTGCAAGGGTAGCTAGACGCTAACGTTGCACTTTTCGTTTACCGTATGCAAAGTGTGGAAACGAAATTCAAAAGTATGAAGTTTTGATACTTTATACTTTTGTATTTCGCTACACATTTGCGAACTTATAATTATTTTGGGCAGGGAGATGTAACTCGAGTGTGTGGGTTGACAAAAACAACCCAACGCATGCGTCTATCGCGTTCTCGTTCCTTCTTTAGGATTAGTTTAGTTTAAGAAAATGTATGGTAGTGTTAGGAAATATTAACAAAATAAAATCAGTATCTAACAAGTACTCAATGAGTGAGTGTCTTACAAACATTCATCCGTGCGGGTCGTCTTTACATATTTCGTCCGTACAGTGTTAGTATTAGTATTAGTGTTACTAGTTGTAGTTGAATCTTTTGGAGAAACCCCCATTTTCTGAACCGAATTTCTATCAAACTGTTTGTTCAATCTAAAAAATAACAGCATCATATTGTTCAGATTTAGGTCAGCTATGTATGCTCAAAATTCCAGTAAAATCTATTTTTTGAAAAAATCGAAAATTTTGATGGGTTAACCCCTTTGTTTTTTTTTTGGCTAAAATTTTTTTTTTCGAATTTCTAGATATTCTGCATTGAAATTTATCCCGCCTTCGAAATGATGTAATTGTAACCCCATACAGTTTTTATAATATTAGCCGTTACAGATTAATCGTCAAATAATATATTTTAAGAGTGCACCATCAGATATCCTATATTTAGTATTAGTATTACTAGTTGTAGTTGAATCTTTTGGAGAAACCCCCATTTTCTGAACCGAATTTCTATCAAACTGTTTGTTCAATCTAAAAAATAACAGCATCATATTGTTCAGATTTAGGTCAGCTATGTATGCTCAAAATTCCAGTAAAATCTATTTTTTGAAAAAATCGAAAATTTTGATGGGTTAACCCCTTTGTTTTTTTTTTGGCTAAATTTTTTTTTTCGAATTTCTAGATATTCTGCATTTGAATTTATTCCGCCTTCGAAATGATGTAATTGTAACCCCGTACAGTTTTTATAACATTAGCCGTTACAGATTAATCGTCAAATAAAATATTTTAAGAGTGCCCCATCAGATATCCTATATTTAGTATTAGTATTAGTATTACTAGTTGTAGTTGTAGTTGAATCTTTTGGAGAAACCCCCATTTTCTGAACCGAATTTCTATCAAACTGTTGGTTCAATCTAAAAAATAAAAGCATCATCTTGTTCAGATTTAGGTCAGCTATGTATGCTCAAAATTCCAGTAAAATCTATTTTTTGAAAAAATCGAAAATTTTGATGGGTTAACCCCTTTGTTTTTTTTTGGCTAAAATTTTTTTTTTCGAATTTCTAGATATTCTGCATTAAAGTTTATCCCGCCTTCGAAATGATGTAATTGTAACCCCATACAGTTTTTATAATATTAGCCGTTACAGATTAATCGTCAAATAAAATATTTTAAGAGTGCCCCATCAGATATCCTATATTTAGTATTAGTATTAGTATTAGTAATAGTAATAGTAATAGTATTAGTATTAGTATTAGTATTAGTATTAGTATTAGTATTAGTATTAGTATTAGTATTAGTATTAGTATTAGTATTAGTATTAGTATTAGTATTAGTATTAGTATTAGTATTAGTATTAGTATTAGTATTAGTATTAGTATTAGTATTAGTATTAGTATTAGTGTTAGTATTAGTATTAGTATTAGTACTAGTAATAGTATTAGTATTACTAGTTGTAGTTGTAGTTGAATCTTTTGGAGAAACCCCCATTTTCTGAACCGAATTTCTATCAAACTGTTGGTTCAATCTAAAAAATAAAAGCATCATCTTGTTCAGATTTAGGTCAGCTATGTATGCTCAAAATTCCAGTAAATTCTATTTTTTGAAAAAATCGAAAATTTTGATGGGTTAACCCCTTTGTTTTTTTTTTTGGCTAAAATTTTTTTTTCGAATTTCTAGATATTCTGCATTTGAATTTATTCCGCCTTCGAAATGATGTAATTGTAACCCCGTACAGTTTTTATAACATTAGCCGTTACAGATTAATCGTCAAATAAAATATTTTAAGAGTGCCCCATCAGATATCCTATATTTAGTATTAGTATCCTAGTATTAGTAATAGTATAGATTTAGGTCAGCTACGTATGAGCAAAATTCCAGTAAAATCTATTTTTTTGAAAAAAATCGAATTTCTATATATTCTGCATTTGAATTTATCCCGCCTTCGAAATGATGTAATTGTAACCCCAGACAGTTTTTATAATATTAGCCGTTACAGATTAATCGTCAAATAATATATTTTAAGAGTGCACCATCAGATATCCTATATTTAGTATTAATATTACTAGTTGTAGTTGAATCTTTTGGAGAAACCCCCATTTTCTGAAACGAATTTCTATCAAACTGTTTGTTCAATCTAAAAAATAACAGCATCATATTGTTCAGATTTAGGTCAGCTATGTATGCTCAAAATTCCAGTAAAATCTATTTTTTGAAAAAATCGAAAATTTTGATGGGTTAACCCCTTTGTTTTTTTTTGGCTAAAATTTTTTTTTTCGAATTTCTAGATATTCTGCATTAAAGTTTATCCCGCCTTCGAAATGATGTAATTGTAACCCCATACACTTTTTATAATATTAGCCGTTACAGATTAATCGTCAAATTTTATATTTTAAGAGTGCACCATCAGATATCCTATATTTAGTATTAATATTACTAATTGTAGTTGAATCTTTTGGAGTAACCCCCATTTTCTGAACCGAATTTCTATCAAACTGTTGGTTCAATCTAAAAAATAACAGCATCATATTGTTCAGATTTAGGTCAGCTATTTATGCTCAAAATTCCAGTAAATTCTATTTTTTGAAAAAATCGAAAATTTTGATGGGTTAACCCCTTTGTTTTTTTTTTGGCTAAAATTTTTTTTTTCGAATTTCTAGATATTCTGCATTGAAATTTATCCCGCCTTCGAAATGATGTAATTGTAACCCCATACAGTTTTTATAATATTAGCCGTTACAGATTAATCGTCAAATAATATATTTTAAGAGTGCACCATCAGATATCCTATATTTAGTATTAGTATTACTAGTTGTAGTTGAATCTTTTGGAGAAACCCCCATTTTCTGAACCGAATTTCTATCAAACTGTTTGTTCAATCTAAAAAATAACAGCATCATATTGTTCAGATTTAGGTCAGCTATGTATGCTCAAAATTCCAGTAAAATCTATTTTTTGAAAAAATCGAAAATTTTGATGGGTTAACCCCTTTGTTTTTTTTTTGGCTAAATTTTTTTTTTCGAATTTCTAGATATTCTGCATTTGAATTTATTCCGCCTTCGAAATGATGTAATTGTAACCCCGTACAGTTTTTATAACATTAGCCGTTACAGATTAATCGTCAAATAAAATATTTTAAGAGTGCCCCATCAGATATCCTATATTTAGTATTAGTAATAGTATTAGTATTACTAGTTGTAGTTGAATCTTTTGGAGAAACCCCCATTTTCTGAAACGAATTTCTATCAAACTGTTTGTTCAATCTAAAAAATAACAGCATCATATTGTTCAGATTTAGGTCAGCTATGTATGCTCAAAATTCCAGTAAAATCTATTTTTTGAAAAAATCGAAAATTTTGATGGGTTAACCCCTTTGTTTTTTTTTGGCTAAAATTTTTTTTTTCGAATTTCTAGATATTCTGCATTAAAATTTATCCCGCCTTCGAAATGATGTAATTGTAACCCCATAGTTTTTATAATATTAGCCGTTACAGATTAATCGTCAAATAATATATTTTAAGAGTGCACCATCAGATATCCTATATTTAGTATTAATATTACTAGTTGTAGTTGAATCTTTTGGAGAAACCCCCATTTTCTGAAACGAATTTCTATCAAACTGTTTGTTCAATCTAAAAAATAACAGCATCATATTGTTCAGATTTAGGTCAGCTATGTATGCTCAAAATTCCAGTAAAATCTATTTTTTGAAAAAATCGAAAATTTTGATGGGTTAACCCCTTTGTTTTTTTTTGGCTAAAATTTTTTTTTTTCGAATTTCTAGATATTCTGCATTAAAATTTATCCCGCCTTCGAAATGATGTAATTGTAACCCCGTACAGTTTTTATAATATTAGCCGTTACAGATTAATCGTCAAATAAAATATTTTAAGAGTGCCCCATCAGATATCCTATATTTAGTATTAGTATTAGTATTAGTAATAGTAATAGTAATAGTAATAGTAATAGTAATAGTAATAGTATTAGTATTAGTATTAGTATTAGTATTAGTATTAGTATTAGTATTAGTGTTAGTATTAGTATTAGTATTAGTATTAGTATTAGTATTAGTATTAGTATTAGTATTAGTATTAGTATTAGTACTAGTACTAGTATTAGTATTACTAGTTGTAGTTGTAGTTGAATCTTTTGGAGAAACCCCCATTTTCTGAACCGAATTTCTATCAAACTGTTGGTTCAATCTAAAAAATAAAAGCATCATCTTGTTCAGATTTAGGTCAGCTATGTATGCTCAAAATTCCAGTAAAATCTATTTTTTGAAAAAATCGAAAATTTTGATGGGTTAACCCCTTTGTTTTTTTTTGGCTAAAATTTTTTTTTTCGAATTTCTAGATATTCTGCATTAAAGTTTATCCCGCCTTCGAAATGATGTAATTGTAACCCCATACAGTTTTTATAATATTAGCCGTTACAGATTAATCGTCAAATAAAATATTTTAAGAGTGCCCCATCAGATATCCTATATTTAGTATTAGTATTAGTATTAGTAATAGTAATAGTAATAGTAATAGTAATAGTAATAGTATTAGTATTAGTATTAGTATTAGTATTAGTATTAGTATTAGTATTAGTATTAGTGTTAGTATTAGTATTAGTATTAGTATTAGTATTAGTACTAGTAATAGTATTAGTATTACTAGTTGTAGTTGTAGTTGAATCTTTTGGAGAAACCCCCATTTTCTGAACCGAATTTCTATCAAACTGTTGGTTCAATCTAAAAAATAAAAGCATCATCTTGTTCAGATTTAGGTCAGCTATGTATGCTCAAAATTCCAGTAAATTCTATTTTTTGAAAAAATCGAAAATTTTGATGGGTTAACCCCTTTGTTTTTTTTTTTGGCTAAAATTTTTTTTTCGAATTTCTAGATATTCTGCATTTGAATTTATTCCGCCTTCGAAATGATGTAATTGTAACCCCGTACAGTTTTTATAACATTAGCCGTTACAGATTAATCGTCAAATAAAATATTTTAAGAGTGCCCCATCAGATATCCTATATTTAGTATTAGTATCCTAGTATTAGTAATAGTATAGATTTAGGTCAGCTACGTATGAGCAAAATTCCAGTAAAATCTATTTTTTTGAAAAAAATCGAATTTCTATATATTCTGCATTTGAATTTATCCCGCCTTCGAAATGATGTAATTGTAACCCCAGACAGTTTTTATAATATTAGCCGTTACAGATTAATCGTCAAATAATATATTTTAAGAGTGCACCATCAGATATCCTATATTTAGTATTAATATTACTAGTTGTAGTTGAATCTTTTGGAGAAACCCCCATTTTCTGAAACGAATTTCTATCAAACTGTTTGTTCAATCTAAAAAATAACAGCATCATATTGTTCAGATTTAGGTCAGCTATGTATGCTCAAAATTCCAGTAAAATCTATTTTTTGAAAAAATCGAAAATTTTGATGGGTTAACCCCTTTGTTTTTTTTTGGCTAAAATTTTTTTTTTCGAATTTCTAGATATTCTGCATTAAAGTTTATCCCGCCTTCGAAATGATGTAATTGTAACCCCATACAGTTTTTATAATATTAGCCGTTACAGATTAATCGTCAAATTTTATATTTTAAGAGTGCACCATCAGATATCCTATATTTAGTATTAATATTACTAATTGTAGTTGAATCTTTTGGAGAAACCCCCATTTTCTGAACCGAATTTCTATCAAACTGTTGGTTCAATCTAAAAAATAACAGCATCATATTGTTCAGATTTAGGTCAGCTATGTATGCTCAAAATTCCAGTAAATTCTATTTTTTGAAAAAATCGAAAATTTTGATGGGTTAACCCCTTTGTTTTTTTTTTGGCTAAAATTTTTTTTTCGAATTTCTAGATATTCTGCATTTGAATTTATTCCGCCTTCGAAATGATGTAATTGTAACCCCGTACAGTTTTTATAACATTAGCCGTTACAGATTAATCGTCAAATAAAATATTTTAAGAGTGCCCCATCAGATATCCTATATTTAGTATTAGTATCCTAGTATTAGTAATAGTATAGATTTAGGTCAGCTACGTATGAGCAAAATTCCAGTAAAATCTATTTTTTTGAAAAAAATCGAAAATTTTGATGGGTTTTTTTTTGGCCAAATTTTTTTTTTCGAATTTCTATATATTCTGCATTTGAATTTATTCCGCCTTCGAAATGATGTAATTGTAACCCCATACAGTTTTTATAACATTAGCCGTTTCAGATTAATCGTCAAATAATACATTTAAAGATTGCACCATCAGATATCCTTTAAATTCTGTGAATTAGTATTAGTATTACTAGTTGTAGTTGTAGTTGAATCTTTTGGAGAAACCCCCATTTTCTGAACCGAATTTCTATCAAACTGTTGGTTCAATCTAAAAAATAAAAGCATCATCTTGTTCAGATTTAGGTCAGCTATGCATGAGCAAAATTCCAGTAAAAAGCATCATCTTGTTCAGATTAAGGTCAGCTATGTATGAGCAAAATTCCAGTAAAATCTATTTTTTGAAAAAATCTAAAATTTTGATGGGTTAACCCCTTTGTTTTTTTCGAATTTCTAGATATTCTGCATTTGAATTTATTCCGCCTTCGAAATGATGTAATTGTAACCCCATACAGTTTTTATAACATTAGCCGTTACAGATTAATCGTCAAATAATACATTTAAAGAGAGCACTATCAGATATCCTATATTTAGTATTAGTATTTTTTTTTTTTCTGTCAAGGTGGGAAAAAAGGCTTTATGCCTTCGCGAAGGCCGTCGCCAACGCGGTATGTCTGACTCCTCGGAGAGTATACAGACTAAAAACCACCTTGTTTTCATCAAGGGATGTTTGTCCACCTCGGAACCGCTTTCGCATTACTTCGAGGTGGTTCCCAGTGTGGCTTGTTTGCCTTTTTCATTAGTTACCTGCGTCCAGGATCCCGTTCAATTCGTCACACAGCTTGTGTTTCTGCTGCATCCATATCTGGCTTTTTCAAGCGTAGAATATTCCCACAGTACAATTTTACCGCTTGCCAATTTCTTTCGTCTCGCACCATGACGTCAGTGAGGTTTTCCACTGTTACTTGGCCTGTCATCTCCTCTAGTTGTCGTCTCTGTTGGATCCATCGAATGCATTCGAAGAATGTGTGCTCGGCATCATCAATTTTGTCATCTTCTTCGTACAAGCAGTAAGGTGTGGTACATTGTCCAATTCGGCAAAGGTACTTCCGGAAATATCCGTGTCCGGTCAACATCTGGGTTAGGTACTGGGTTAGGTACTTTTCCGTGCTTTCGTCCCAGCCAGTTCTCTAGATGTGGGAGTAGTTTGGCCGTCCATCTGGCCTTATTGTCTGTTGACCATCTTGATTGCCAAGTTCGTATGGTCTCCTTCTTGATTTCCTCTTCATCTCCCTCTTCGAGTGTCTTGGCCTGTTTCTTTTGCCATATCTTCCTCCTTTCATCTATTTTTAGATCTATTGATGAGGTGCCAGCTATTACAAGAGCAGCTGCAGCCGAGACTGTGCGATATGCCGACGTTATCCTTAATGCATATGTTCGCTGCACAGCTAGTAAAGCGTTTACCCTCTTCTTCCACTTCACTTCCTAGTTAATTTACACACCCCTTAGTCCGAAGTGTGATATCGCCAATATCTAGATCTATTTCCACCGGAATATGTCGCCTGGTAAGAAGGAGCAGATCAGTATTCTGGGTAGCTAGTTGGAGACCATGTAAGTCCAGCCATGCTTTGGTTCTGATCATGACCTGTCTTAGTTTTCGTTTAGCTTCTTCGGTGTCTCGGGCGCTGATTACTGCTGCAATGTCGTCTGCATATCCCACAAGAAATGTGTCGTGTGGCATTTCTATCCGTAGTATGTCGTCGTAATTGATATTCCACAGGTCTGGTCCAAGAATTGACCCCTGTGCTGCTCCCGACGTCATCTGCATCCTTTTTTGGCCTTCTGTAGTGTTGTAGATAAGCTCTCTGTCTTTCAGGCAGTTTCTTACTATTCGCAGTAAATATGTCGGCACTTGGAAATTTGTCTTTAGTGCCCGGAGCACGTCTGGCCACCTGAGGCTATTGAAAGCATTTTTCACGTCCAGTGTGGCTAGTAGGATCAGCTTCCTGCTAAAGTGCGTCTTCTGTTTCGTTGCTTCAAAATTGTCGATAACATCTTTTAGAGCTCCTACTGTAGATCTCCCGGGCCTGAATCCATGTTGCCTGTTCGAGAGTCTACCTTTGGCATTAATGGCTTCCATTAGTCTGGGTTTTAGGAGTCTTTTTAGAAGCTTCCCTGCAGTGTCAAACATGCACAGCGGTCGGTACGCTGATGGCAAGTCTGGATCGCCCTATCCCTTGCTTATAAGAACAAGTTGCTGTACTTTCCAGATTTTTGGAAATATTCCTTCCAATAAGCATCTGTTGAATGTATTCAGGAGAATTTCGGGACGGCTTCGTGTGATCTCTTTCATCACCTCTGCTGGTATACCGTCCGGACCAGGGGTCTTCCTATGTTTTAGTTTACCTGCTGCTTCAGTGAGTTCCTCTGTTGTGAATAATGGAATATCTGTTTCTGCTACCGCTTCTGGTTTGCCCGGCGGAACTTCGTTGTTTGGGAAGAGAGACGTTACGATATTTGTCATTGTTTCCTCGCTCATTGGTCGTGTAGGGCTTTTATTGCACAGCTTATCCGTGACTATTTTGTAGCCTGTTCCTCCATGGATTCCTATTTATGTCTTCGCGCAGGGCTTCCCATAGTCTTCTTTTACTGTCGCAGATTTTCTCCTGAAGTTCTTTTCTTCGCCTCTTTATATTCCATTTTTTCAGTTTCGGCATCTCCTCGGCGTCTGGCTCTGGTGTATTTCCTCCTGTATTTAAAACACGCGTGTCTTGCTTTAGCGATGTCTTTATTCCACCAATGAACTGCCTTTATTCCCAGCTTGTTCATTCTGTTTCTGGGCATCGATTTATCGCAACTTTTTTGGATTGTTTTAATAACTATCTCTGCGGTTCTGGAAGCATTTGATGATATCGGAATTTCGGTTGTCCTTCTGTCAATTTCAGCCACCAGTGCTGTTGGGTCTAGTTTTTCGGCAATCCATTTGCGGGTGCTTGTTTCCTCCTGGTTTCACTATTCGTCCCTTCGGGTTTAAGGGAGAATGATATGCACTGATGGTCGCTGCCCGTGTACGCATCAATTACCTCCCAATTCACTATTTTATTTGCGCTTCTTTCCGAGACCAGCGTTATGTCTGGTATGGTGCCCTCGCAGCCGGGACGCCTAAAAGTAGAGGTGTTTGCAACGTTGAGTCCTATTCTGGCAGTCATTTCGACTATCCTTCTGCCTCTGGAGTTTGTTGTCTGCATTCCCCAATCCACCGCTCTGGCGTTGAAGTCGCCAGCTACTAAGAGGTCTCCCCGGGCTTCCCGTAAATAATCTTCGAGCCCATCTAGTTTCTCTTGGAACTGTTCTATATTGTCGCTGTGTGTTAGGTAACAGCTGACCAGCGTCACATTTTCTAGTCGTACCCATGTGAAACAGTTTCCTCTCTGTCCAGGAGCCTGTTGTTCTCTTGCTATATTGTTCACTAATGATGGCAATATCCGCTTTCTCTTCTATAATAACTTGAGGCAGGAGTACGTGTGCCACCTTTGCTCTGTGCATATTTAATTGCAGAATTTTCACTGTTGTTTGGTGGCTCTGCAACTTCTCGATCCAGGTAAGTGATCCACTGGAGTTTTCCCCTGTTCTTTACAGATGCAGCAGTTTGGCGGGTTTGTGCACTGCTTCAGAAAGTGGCCTTCCTCGCCACAGTTGATACATATACCCCTGCCTTTTCTGTCCGGTCCTTTGCACTCTCACTGTGTATGACCGAGGCCAAAACACTTAAAACACCTTTTGTCTTCTTCCCGGTACTTCACTCGGCAGTTTATCATCCAATTTTGATACGTTCACACTTACGCAATTTTTTCGCCCCGTTTGCTGCCAATGAGACAAATGCTCTTCTCTGGTCCCTTGTATTCGGGTTTGTGAGTCGAACAGTTATGCATTCTGCTGTTGTATCTGCCGCTTTGCTCACAGCAGCGATAACGTCCTCTTTTGTCGAGAATCCATCTATATCTCGAATTTCGATTGTCACCTTTGGTTTCAGGTCTCTTACATCTGCAGCTTCTTTGAGAGAGTCTTTTATAGCTTCCGAGATCTGCTCAAATTTACCTCCTCTACCGAGCTCTAGAAGGATTGAGCCATATTTGGTTTTACGGACCGCTCGTACTGTAATGTCCGCGTCCTCTGGTTTCACCTTTTCTCTAAGCTTCCTTAGTACGTCTACGTAGCTATGTCCTTCATTTGGTTTGACTACCAGAGCGTCTGGTCGATCTTTTAGGGGCTTCTTCCGGCTCTTGCCTCTACCTGGGAGTTGTTGGTTTTTAGGAGTCGTTGTATCTTTTCCTCCGGTACAACATGGCCCTCTCTTTGTTTCTGTACTGAGCTCTTTCTTCCCGGTAACATCTTTCTGCCTCTTTTCCAGTCTTTCTTTCTCTGCTGGACTCGTTGCGCCTCGCTTCTTTTGTGGTGCCGCGGGCGTACTTCCAATAGTCTGCGGTCCCGACAGCGCTCTGGACTTCCTGTGCTTACTTATTGCATGCCTCATTCTCTGCAGGACGTTTCGGCATCTTTCCATGGACTCCTCTTCTGATGTCTGCATTTTCAAGATAAATTCTTGTCTAGGCGAGCTGCTAATATTCGTTTTCAGCTGTTCCACAGGAGCTGGTCCGGTGATCTTCTCGTGTGTGGTTCTTGGCGTCTGTTCCACATCATCTTTGCTACCTGTGTTGTTCTCTCCCACCTGTAGCGTTCCGATAACCGAAGGTGTTAGAGTACGGGTTCTCGGTATTTTTTTGAGGGTTCACTCATTATAGTATCAGTCGGTGATCTTTGTACTCCCCCTCTGGGTCGAAAGGGATTTACGACGTCTTTCTCAGCTGTGTTGTTCCTGGTCGTGTCCTGTCTGTGAATGTCGTTGCTTGTAGCATTATCTGTTCCTCTAGCCAAGCTAACTGGGGTAACATTGCAGGCGTTGGATCTCGACGACTGGTAGCCTGCTCGCGCACTACACAAAGCCGCCGGTACTGGGGTTATTACTCCCTGCACCGTAAGTAAATTATTTTCATTTGAACTTTCCATGATGATTTTTTATATTCCGGGAAACCTACCCGTAGCGTTTTTATCCTAACCGCCAGGAGTATTATATTTTCAGCCGCCCTTACGTGGGGAACAGACGCTGACCAGGATGCCGCCCATTTTGGGTTCAGACGCATCTGGATTTTCATGACCAGGGAACCACGGCTTTGTCACTAGCCTATTTGCACCTGTATTGAGGGCACCCTGTGTGGGGGAATGCTTAGGTAATGGCGGCATCAATTCGCCATGCCGTAGAGTCTTTAACGGGCTCGTGTACCCTTTTGTAGTACGCCCTGTGATTCTACCGCTCTTGGTCGGGGACTGCTTATTTTTCGCAGCTGACCTACATATCTGTAGGCCGTTCAGCTATCCGCCATCTGCTGACCCCTATACTAGCCTGAGCTTAGCCGTATAGTATTAGTATTACTAGTTGTAGTTGAATCTTTTGGAGAAACCCCCATTTTCTGAACCGAATTTCTATCAAACTGTTGGTTCAATCTAAAAAATAAAAGCATCATCTTGTTCAGATTTAGGTGAGCTATGTATGAGCAAAATTCCAGTAAAATCTATTTTTTGAAAAAAATCTAAAATTTTAATGTTTGTTTTTTGTTTTTTTTTTTCAAATTTTCCAAAAAAAAATTTTCGAATTTCTAGATATTCTGCATTTGAATTTATTCCGCCTTCACAATAATGTAATTGTAACCCCGTACAGTTTTTATAACATTATCCGTTACAGATTAATCGTAATTGTAACCAACAGTTTGATATAAATTCGGTTCAGAAAATGGGGGTTTCTCCAAAAGATTCAACTACAACTACAACTAGTAATACTAATAGTAATACTTATACTAATAATAATACTAATAGTAATATTTATACTAATAATAATACTAATACTAATAGTAATACTTATACTAATAATAATACTAATGCTAATACTAACACTAATACTAATTCACAGAATTTAAAGGATATCTGATGGTGCACTCTTTAAATGTATTATTTGACGATTCATCTGTAACGGCTAATGTTATAAAAACTTTATGGGGTTACAATTACATCATTTCGAAAATTTTGGCCAAAAAAAACATAAAAAAACCCATCAAAATTTTCGATTTTTTTCATAAAATAGATTTTGCTGGAATTTTGCTCATACATATGTAGCTGACCTAAATCTGAAGAAGATGATGCTTTTATTTTTTTGATTGAACCAACAGTTTGAGAGAAATTCGGCTCAGAAAATGGGGGTTTCTCCAAAAGATTCAACTACAACTACAACTAGTAATACTAATTCAAAGAATTTATAGGATATCTGATGGTGCACTCTTAAAATGTATTATTTGACGATTAGTCTGTAACGGCTAATGTTATGAAAACTGTTTGGGGTTACAATTACATCATTTCAATGGCGGAATAAATTCAAATGCAGAATATCTAGAAATTCGAAAAAAAAAATGTTGGCCAAAAAAACCCATAAAAGTTTTCGATTTTTTCAAAAAAAGAGATTTTGCTGGTATTTTGCTCATACATAGCTGACCTATATCTGAACAAGATGATGTTTTTATTTTTTGATTGAACCAACAGTTTGAGAGAAATTCGGTTCAGAAAATGGGGATTTCAACAAAAGATTCCACTACAACTACAAATACTAATACTAATTCACAAAATTTATAGGATATCTGATGGTGCACTCTTAAAATGTATTATTTGACAATTAATCTGTAACGGCTAATGTTATAAGAACTGTATGGGGTTACAATTACGATTAATCTGTAACGGCTAATGTTATAAAAACTGTATGGGGTTACAATTACATCATTTCGAAGGCGGAATAAATTCAAATGCAGAATATCTAGAAATTCGAAAAAAAATGTTGGCCAAAAAAAAACAAGGGGTTGACCCATCAAAATTTTCTATTTTTTTCAAAAAATAGATTTTGCTGGAATTTTGCTCATACATATGTAGCTGACCTAAATCTGAAGAAGATGATGCTTTTATTTTTTTGATTGAACCAACAGTTTGAGAGAAATTCGGTTCAGAAATGGGGGTTTCTCCAAAAGATTCAACTACAACTAGTAATACTAATTCACAGAATTTATAGGATATCTGATGGTGCACTCTTAAAATGTATTATTTGACGATTAATCTGTAACGGCTAATGTTATGAAAACTGTTTGGGGTTACAATTACATCATTTCAATGGCGGAATAAATTCAAATGCAGAATATCTAGAAATTCGAAAAAAAAAATGTTGGCCAAAAAAAACCCATCAAAATTTTCTATTTTTTTCAAAAAATAGATTTTGCTGGAATTTTGCTCATACATAGCTAACCTAAATCTGAACAAGATGATTTGTTTATATTTTTAGATTTAACCAACAGTTTGATAGAAATTCGGTTCAGAAAATAATGGGGGTTTCTCCAAAAGAATCAACTACAACTACTAATACTAGATTGAACCAACAGTTTGAGAGAAATTGGGTTCAGAAAATGGATGGAAAAGATATTGGTTTACAAAATGGTTTTCTCCAAAATTAGAGATTCGAAAATTCATTGAACTTATTGGCCAATTTTTTAGCCTCGGACTAAATTATCGAAACTAGTGTGGTATCAAATTATAGCTAGATTCATTGTTAACCCTCTGAAAGTTGTACGTTACTATCATTTTCACAAGATTTAGTGTGTAAATTGAGTTCAGAAAAATAGTTTTCTCAAAACTACAGATTTGAAAGTCCATTGAAACAATTTGTCCAGCAGCAAGGAGTTATCGAAACGAGTATGGTATCGTATTAAAGATAAACTTTAAGTCTATTGTGTCCCGACCACCCAGCCAAAATTCAACTGGAAGTTACTGCTGATTTGTGGATGGTTCCTGGCTATAGTGGTGATATTGGACAATTGATATTCATAAGTGCTCCCTTAAAAAGTAATAGTTCCGTAATCAGTACTTTAACACACAGCGTTTTTAATAACGATCCAATATATCGCTTAGTACACCCTTTTTCCCAAACAAAATATATGCCGGATGACATTAAATAAACATAAATATACGAGTAACATCGTACACCACATTGCCAAATAGGATACATATTTTCAGTGTTAAAAAGACATACAGTTTTAATTTAATACTCCAATTTATTATTTCCAAATATGTATTTTTTTACTTAATTTTAGTTTTTAAAACATCAATAATTACGTCTACATAAAAATAAATACACACCAATCGATGTATGTATGTAAAGGGTGTTTTTTATTGGGGTATAGAACTTTAAGTTGGCATAACTTTTTAACTGGCGGCCATTTTGTCAGCTGTCAAGTGATTAATATTTAGTTTGGTTTGCCATTTCATCATGAACAGGTTGACAAAAGAAAAACGCTTGCAAATCGTGCAAATTTATTTCGAAAGTAATGGTTAAGTTCGCGAAGTTCACCGCAAGCTCCGTCCATTTTATGCCATTACATCCACAAAAACTGACTGTTTGGTGTGCTCTATGGGCTGGTGGAGTCATTGGGCCATACTTCTTCCGAAATAATGCTGGAGAGTCAGTTACCGTTAATGGAGACCGGTATAGAGCCATGATAACCGACTATTTTGTTCCCGAATTGGATGGTATGAATGTGGATGAGTTGTGGTTCCAACAAGTGGTTGAAAATTGGACCTGTAGAATTGGCTTTATTCGAGCCAGCCGCGGCGGCCACATGCCCGAAATCATATTTAAACATTAATGGCATAAAATTATCCTTCCAATAAAGCCAAATCGATGGACATTAAAACGATTTTCTTGTGTTTTATTTCAATTCGAAGTTCTATACCTCAATAAAAAACACCCTATACGTTTAGGAAGTCCAATCCTTTTGCGTAATGGAAACTCCCATCCATAGCTTGAATTATATTCTATGAAATTATAAATTTTGGTAGTTAAAAAAAGTAAAATACACCAGCTTAGATCACACAACTCAATTACAAATATTCGACAATATCGCATTTAATTGATATATTGGGACAACTTTGTCCAACCACATTACGGCCGCGATAATTGGGACTTTTCTCGGTTAATAATTTACGGAATATCGGCAAAATTGCGGTCTCGCCATCAAGCAATTCCGTTTCGGAACTGGCGCCAAACATTGAAGACGAGTCCGTCGCCTTAATGCCACGATGTTTGTTATTGCTGGAACGTTGTTTGTCCGGTGCAACATTGGGCGATGAATGATGATGAGCGGCTATTTGAATATTCGTACGATTGACTTTACGCTGTTGCATGCACTGTGTACTGGGCGGTGTTGGTTCACGTTCTCGTTCACTGTCCGTTTCACTTTGACATACGGTTCCCTTTTGTGGTTTGTGGCGATGTTTATTTCGATTTTTTTCCGACACAGAACGTTGTATAGGTGATGTCATCTGATCATAGGTCGAAGGTATGTGACTGTGTTCAGAACAACGTTGTGGACTGGCATAATTGCGGGGCGATTGACGTGAATGTTGTTTGGCATGCGACAGTGTATGGGTATCCCATAGGTCACTTTGTGATACAACAAAATTCGATTTTAAAGCAGAACCCATACTAACGCGACGAGCTTCAGATGCCACGGGGGCTGAAAGTGAAATTAACAAATTTTATTAATATTACATGTGTGTAATGTTAATATATTTTCTTAGCACAAATGTTAAAAATTATTAACAGAAGTTCTATCAAAATGTACTGACTAATTATAAAACAGCGAGACTATTGTTTCACTGTTAATTAGATTAGAATCTTCACATTGTATACCAACGATAGTGGAGTGAGAAACTGCTATTTTTTGTGATGAATAATCATTATTCAATTTTGATTAATACAACATTCGAAATTTTGTCCATGGTTTTTTTTTAAAAAAAAATTAAATTGTTTAAGACATAATTTATCATAACTCGAAAACATTTCGTCCGATTTTGTTAAAATTATTATTTGTATTGTACAGTGGTTATTCATTACAAAAAGGGGCGAATATGGAGCAAGCCGTTTGTGAAATAGAGCCAGAAATTATTAATTTTATTACATAGTATTAAAAAGAAACTTGTACCCTTTATATACTCTTTATCGGTTTCTCGTACTTACTTTTTACGACATTATTGTTTTTACTATGAGTCCCATGGGGACACACATTATTTAATTCCGACTGAGAAGTTGAAATATTTGTAGAAGAGTTGCGATGATTGCTATTCGTATACTTTGACCTGGACGTGGGAGTCTGTGTACCATTTTCATGATGCTGCAATGAAAGTTAAACGAAAAGTGTTAAGGGAATGGTTCAATAGTTTAAAGACTTTCCATTTCATTACCCTGGATGATGTTGACTGGCGCCTTTCCCTTAGAGTTGAGTCCTCCCGATGTACGTTATTGCATTCTTGTCGTTTCAAACTTGACATCGATCCAATGCTAACGTCTGTCTGAGCTGAAACCGAATTACGTTTATCGACATGGCGTCGGGTATCATTGCATAGTTGTTTGGCCTGCTGTTGTTGCTGTTGAAACTGTTGTTGCTGTTGCAACTGTTGCTGCAGTTGCTGCTGTATGGGCTGTTGCATTACATGATGAGACTTTGTGGAATGTTGCGGCTGCGGCACTATGCTTTCTTGGCGCTTAACACTCTTTTTGCTAAGAAATGTTGAATATATTTACATATGTACTTGTATGGGCAGTTCGAAATGTTTACAACTTACGGTGGTAACGATGGTGCCACTGTTGTCGACTGTACTGACATCAAGGAATTGTCCATTTCAACGTGTGTCGATGTTACACTATCCACTGAGGTTAATTCGGTAATTTCTGAAAATATATCAACGGTTAAATGGTCAATATAATGGCGAATTCCTTTTTCAAATAAGTACAACGTTAACCATATATATGGTGTAACATTTTGCCTCTACATCCTGAAATCTCTTTGTACAAAGAAAACCACCATAAGAAAATTGAAATTACAAAAATTATAAATTTTTTGGCAGTTATCTTAAATGGGGAGCTAAACCAAAGCTACAGTACATTTTTGTCCAACACATTATTAAAATTAAGTAGTTTTTTATAGTAGTATTTTATATTATATCTAGCGTAAAGGGAGCTTGGAAAGACAGTTGACATTTAATTTCACGAACGGACGGTTCGACGCTAGAATACCAGTAATGTTCTCACAGAAATATAGAACGGTTATGTCGGAATGGACACACATAAGTATACCGGGTGGTCCATCTATTAATTTGTTTTTTAATCATTAGTTATTTTGACAGTAACAAATCTTTCCCGCTCAAAATATTGACAGAGAGACAGTAATATGTATATCTCTGTGGAATGGAATGAATCGCTGTATGCTTAAACGACGTTGGGAAATACAGTGAAAGCTCTCCTTGCGGACAGCTCTTATAGCCGGACAGCTCTCTTAAGCTGACAAATTTGTCGGTCCCATCCGCTATTTTTAAAGCACATTAATCTCCGCTGGGCGGACATCTTCTGTGGACGGACAAAACCACTGCGACCGTCGGTGTCCGCCCATCGGAGCTTTCACTGTATTGCAAATTTCCAAATACACTGAGAAAATTATTATTATTATTACTACTACAAAAAATATTAAGCAAAACACGTGTTTGGTAAATATCGCTCAAAAGATGCCTTTGTATACATGTATTGGAGAAAATCAATAGGAACAATTTATACGAAGATCATATTGGTTTAATGACGAAGTAGATTAAAGATTTTATTAAAAAACATATGACATATTGCAACCCACAACGGCTTGCAAGTAATATGGTTATTAAATTTGATAGCGCTCATCGTACTCTTAAAATGGTGCTTATCGGCAGAAGTCGTCGCTCTTTTAGAATAACCAAATGTCGATCCATAAATCCATCGAATTTTCATTAGGTCGAAGCAATGATTTTGTCAGTAGCGTTAGGTAGACAAATTCCCTTTGATTGCTCTTCTATAACTCGAATTTCCATAACTTGAATTTCTCTATAACTTGAAGACAAATAATGGCACAAACTTCCATTAGTCCAACTTTTCGTAGAAATAAACCAAACCATAAAGTTGAGATGCCATCAAAACGTGTTCTGAGGTTTAAAATGTATAAAAAAATACGCTGATCAGAAACATCTGAGGTTTATAATGAAGAAGTTCATTAGACTTTTCTGCTATATTGCTGATCATTGTTCCTCCGATTCAATTACTTCGCAGAACGCGCAATATAAGATGATGAGGAGGAGGTTTGTTATACAACCGTCCCGACAACTGATGAGCATTACAAAGTCCTAAACAAATTGGAGTTACTTTTTATTCACAACAAAAAAAATTTAACCGATTCTCAAGTAATTAGAACCGTATACATAAAGTAAAAATTAAGAAATTCGTATAAATTAATAAGTTATAGAATAATTCCATAACTCAAAGTCTCCGTAAGCCGGGATAATGGTGGTTTGACTGTATATAATATTTATTTAGAAAAAGAGTGTACAGAATTTGTAGAAAATCAGTTTCAACAATGTGAGATACATGCCCAAATCGGTTGAGTATTATTTTTAAAATCTTATTTATTTTCAGAAACAGTATTGTCTGCAATCTAAAACAAACAATATAAATAGCAGAAATAATAATACCATAATTTATATTTGAATTTTTAACCCTCCCGGATCTTTAAAATATATTTCGAAACCAAATTTCAAATCGATAGCAACAAAAACAATGATGTTGGTAAATATCGGTTATATAGCAACTATATGATTAATGCTGTTATTGTCATCAGCTATATAAAATCTGACCAGAGAGGAAATTTATAAATGAATTTTGTTTATTTGAAATACCTGTAGTACTGGGCATGTCTCTTCTCACGGGAGGTGCTGATAGCCGAGAAGGGTCACTTATACCACCACCACCTGTGCAGCCTCCCAAAATCGGTTCCGTATCTCCGCCTACACTTCCACCACCGGCACCACAAGTCACACCATCTATCCATTTCCGTGCTTCCGGTCCTAGTTTCTTTATCAGAGCTTGCAGTTCATTTTCCTTTTCCATTAATGCTTTGCGGAAACGGCAATTTGTATTTTTGACTTCACGTAAACGCTGCTCCAATTCGCAAACAGAGGAATCTCGGCGATTCTTTGACATGGGCCTTAGAGTTGCCCTCACACGTTTGTCAACAACTCCTTGAGGATTTCGCTTCAATTCCACAAGCTAGTTTTATTTTTTGGTATTAAAAAATTTTAAAGCTTCATTAATATTTGTAAAAAATCCTCAGTCCTTGTTTCGTTAAGAGTTAATTGCATGAATAGTTTTTAGTAGAAAAGTAAACAGTATACTAATGAAAGAAACAGAATGACAGGCAGTGTTGTCACACGAACTAATTAGTTAGTAAGTATCTAACATAAATAACAAGCTTTTTTAGATATGTTTTTGTTAGTATTCAACGGAAAGGGAAAACAAATGTCCAGCAAGGCATACAGATTGCAATCAGATGGTGAAGTAATTTAATCGTTAATTACTTTAATAGCGCCTTCAATAGTTTTTAACTTAATGTAATTGTGAAAGCATAATACAGATTAAAAAATTTATTTTCCAGAATTTTTATAGTACATTCAAAACAATTTTATTCCAGTATGTTAGAAACAGGACTGCGGAGTACATTTTTTTTGTACAAGTGCGACTTCGGGTCCTTTAGCATTTTTAACTTTTGGTACTTCTATCTTCAATCTCGTTATACTAAGCAAGAATAAAAATATAGAACATACACTCGTAGAGTAACTACAAATGAGTAACTGTTAGTAAATTTGCCATACTGACAAGGCAGTATGAAATATTGAAACTGCAGGGCTGTGGAGTCGGATTTCCATTGTATGTTAAAAACACAGCAGCCCTAATGAAACATCCTAAATTCTATGAAATTTCGATGTGGCTTTACAATTAATTGGAACGGTTGTTGCGTAGTTTAATTTAGGTATGCGCACCAGAAATGTGAACCGAACCAAACCAGAATCGGTCTTGAACCGAACCATATCACTTTTTTGTCTGTGAATCGAACCAAAAAATTTGGAATTGAACCAAAAACCACCAACCCAACCCTGCTCTGAACCACTGAACAGAGCCAACTCGAATTCTGTTCATTTGAATTGTTAACTGGTAAATATTAGGCAAATTAAAAAAGCGTAAATGGAATTATTGCTATTTAGAATCTCCAAGAGATAAACTTCAAAATCTGTGTGAAGAATTTATTGAAATTGTGGACTAATGTCATGTATATTACGTATTTGCCTCGAGTTTTTGCTTCGAGAAGTGAAAATGATTGGGTACTGTGAGGGATATCGCTTTAGTAGAATAGCAAAACATTATAGAATTTCTCCCTCACAAGACGGTGATTTGAATTTTTTGTTTCATGGATTGTTTAGGTAACTATTCATGCAAATATATGTATGTATGTATGTATTTGTGAGTATGGTATATATGTTTGTGAGTGTTAAGGTGTCTGCTCTTCATTCCAGGATTTAAATAATAAAAATAAAATAGACAACGACATATACAAAAAACTACAAAACGTCCTTACTACCAGTCTTACTTTCGGTACGAACACCAAACACAAAGTTGCTGTCGTACAAAAAATTATAAAAAATGAGAGTAAGACAAATACTAAATCCTTCCGATCCGACAGTACAAGAGAAATTGCAGCACCCGCAATACATGTAATGAAAACATTGTAAACGGAGAATCCAATATGTTTCGAGTCATTTAAAGCCGGTATTGAAACATGACGCGTTTCCCAAGCCAAGAAGGCGCCAAAGACCTGAAACAAAAAATGGGAAGAACACCAGTAGCCTAGTATGTATTCATGATAATTTCGTATTGAGGACAACTTACCAGAAGTAAGCCTTTGTAAGCATAAATAATACTAACAAATATTGTCATATGTTCTGATTGACAATATTCATTTTCTGGTATAACCAAGACATCGTCCATATGTTCATGATGCTTTAATGTGAACAAAAAAAAATATAGTTAGTTTCCGGTTCGATGGCATGGTATTAATTGTGGAATATACGTCCACGCCTCCGAGAAACCCCTATCCAAACTATACATTTCGATCAAATTTATGATTTCAGATTTATTTGTATAAATCGTATCGAGAGCATTCATTATAATAACTTACTAATACTTTTTTTTACTAACACCCCTATAGGAAAGAAGGGGGCATCCCGATAGGAAAGAAGGCTATTGGAAGGAGGAAAGAGGGAGGAGTGTTTGTTGCCTTGCCTTGAATTTGATACTGTCATAGCTGGCATGAAAAACACTTGCTGGAAGATTATTCCTCATACGAACAGTCCGGCCGAAGATCGAATAATATCAATAGTACGTCATCCGGCCAACCGGCTATTTGACAATTCCGAATAAATGCTCTAACATCAAGGACCAGATGACGGATATCTGACGAACAGATACCGTTAAAATATCTATAGAATAGCGATACACAGCCCACATTCGGGAGATTCTGTAGGAAGACAATAGAGTTCGATACCCTTCTATCCGCTATCATCACCACCGCTCTACTCTGTACACTTATTAATCTTAAAAAATGGACAATTCTGTCAAACACAGTAGTGGTAGCGGAAGAATTCACCTTAAAATCCTCTAAAGGCATCAGAACAATATCTAGAATGAGAAAAATGTTCGTCATTGGAACTGGAAAATTCAGGTGAAAAAAAAAAATATTGTTTTGATTATATTTTTTTTTATAAAATATGACAATTTTCGCATTTTCTTAAACACAACTAACACAAAAAAGAAAAAAATACTTTTTCCCCAGATCCATCTGAAGTTGACTTTTTTTAAAGAAAAATCAACTTTTGGATACGAAAATTCTTGGCATATGTCATTTAACAAAGATTTCGTTGAACATTGAGTTTTAACATTTTCACGGAAACGAAGAATATTATAAATATGCGTAAAAACGAATCTTATAGCAGCCTTTCTAACGCCATGGCCAAAATCAAGAAACTGAAAAATCACACTCATAGGGGATTTTCACCGAAGATGGTGAACTGTTAATGGAAGATGCTCGATCAATAATTTGATAATAGATGGAACTCTTTTCAACCATAAGAACATCCCACCATATAGCGATCAGCAAATGGCGCGGATCACTTCTCAACGTACGTAATAAAAAAGGAGAGATATATCAAGCGCTCACCATATCGTAATCGCGTTTATCCGTCAAAAGGCAGCAGCCCAAACATGGTGCAACATAGAAAGCCACCGAGACTTCTCTGTATTGAGAAATTAAAACACCCAAGAATTTCACGCAGATTTGTAGATTACTCAGGCAGCGATCTCAAATGATGCAGGTTGGAAATCTGTAAACACAGTTACATAAAAAGAGCAGAAAAAAGACTGGGCCAACCTTCAC
This sequence comes from Hydrotaea cyrtoneurina, assembly GCA_958296145.1. Lineage (NCBI taxonomy): Eukaryota > Metazoa > Arthropoda > Insecta > Diptera > Muscidae > Hydrotaea > Hydrotaea cyrtoneurina. The sequence continues at coordinate 113,895,232 of OY282512.1, forward strand.
TCAATAAACACTCCCATCATAACAAAACTTCAGCACCAGACCGAGTGTGCAGCTAAATCTGGTCTCAGGATATAAATTCCAAAGACCAAGGTAATGAGCATTTAGGCGGACAACATTCGAATCCTTTTTTTAGACAGTAAACTTGTCGAAGTTGTAGTTGTACCTGGGCGCTTGACTGAAGTTCACAATGTAACGCATAACATTAGATAAACCAAACTTCTTTGTTGAGGCCCCATGTTCCTCCAGGAAATTAAATAAAAATAATTTGACAATCTCAGATGTACAAATCAATCGCCAGAATCGTATGGTATAATTAGTTAAACATGAAGCCCTAACGTAACTATTTGACAACATTTCGAATACTTGATTAAGTTATATGAACCATTTCGTAAGTTCTTTTAAATAGTTATACAAGATTTTATACGAATTATGAAACACATTTAGGTATATGAAGGAACATTTCCATAAAATATGTTAAACATTGAATATTTTCATAAAATATGTTAAACATAACATAAAAAAATTTCATTATATGTATCTAATAATAAATATTTATAGAACTTATGAAATATTTCATATAAAACTAGTTTTTATGACAACTACATTTCTGCAAAGATTAATGTTTCTCGGGTGCGTTTGACGTGTTCACCCACATACATATATACTTGACAATAGTAACTTACCCTCGGCTCCAACTGTTTGGTATCCCGATAAAAGGGATCTGCTATTTGCCACGTTGTTATTATGGCAATATCGATGGCTAACAATATACCCACCACCATAAACAATTGATAATCCTTGATTACTTTTTTGTTTAACTTCAAATCGGTGAATATTGAATGTACTCGCCATGTTTTCGAAAACATGGCACCGAAGGCCAAACTAAAGCCGGCCATCAGGATCCAAGCTCGAGCTGTGCAAATATATGGGAATACCGCCACACTACTAAGTGTGGTATCCAAGCCCAAAAATATGACACTCATATAGGTTAGCAGGCAGCCAACTATAATCAAATTATTCAGATGCGGACTAGACATTTTGATGTATCTGAAAAATTGACGTTGACAATACCGATTCCTTTAAGCTGTTTTCTACTCTTAAAAATATTTTATTCGTAAGTATCGAAAAAACGATTTTCTTTTAAATTTATTTGCAATTTAAAATTGTTGAATAGTGAAAAAATGGCGGAATGTTAGTTTAAAAATAAAACCAGGTCTACTTTTTTAGAATTCTATCCAGAAGACAAAGTTGTTCTGTGATTTGGGGTGTTGAGTTAATTCCAAATTGTATTAGAAAAGTGTATATATATGTATATTTCACCAAAACCGGACCTGTCGTTTATTGCAATGTCTTTAAAAAAACTAAGAAGAATTCTAATTCTAGAAAAAAAATGACCATTGTGTAATCCTAGGACCGTAGTACAAAAGAATTGGATAGTGGTTATTCATAAAAAAATATTTGTTTAATGATTGAAATATTGATCCAGAGCTTTATAATATACTAGCTGACCCTGCAGATTAACTTCTACCTATAAAACTATTGATCTAAATATCAATCTAATTTTATTTATATACCGATGCATGTATAGAAATGAAAATGGATGATATTCGTTGGTAATTGCAACGCAGTTCTCAAGGATAAACCGATTTTACCATATTTATATAAAGCTTTAGCATATGTAACAAATCGCATTTTCACATCTGTAACAGTTCACTTGATATGGTCCCAATCCCTGTTGTTAGATTATTACAGGTATATGGGTTGTGTCTAATTATGTCATAATATAGCCATGAACTATTCGCGTACCAGTAGACACCAGTTTAAGCGAAAGGAGCATGGCACACCGCTCCATTGTTCAATTATAACCTAATGTAGCCGCGAAGTATGCGCCAACGAGTACTAACTTCCGGCTAAAATGCAAGCGAGTTGGACCCAATATTGAAAAGTATCTTATCTCTCAATCTGAAACCACCCACAAAATTTCATTGAAATGGTTTGGCCGGTTCCGGGATTAGCACAGTGACACGTGATTTTTATATGTCAAGATAATAATCCTATGATCTATTAATCCGTCTGCCTGTTGAAAGTACAATTGAATCCGTACAGAAAAAGTATAATAGGTAGACTTAAACTACCCAGGGACAAAATACTACTTTTCAACTATTACCGCAATAAAATACTATCCTAAATTAATTATTAAAAATGATCTGTTAAATATACTCACACACTGAACTAATTAAATTAACCGAAATTAACTTTATTTAAAGAACTGTCTTAAATTTGGAGACTATAAACCTTTTTCTAATTTCCGACCCTATTCCTAAAAGACACAGTTTTTCTTTTTCCCATATAATAAAAACTTTATAGGAATTCAATACGATCGAGATTGCATAGTCCATCTTGATCGTACGAACATCTACTCACAATCTTTAACATCGGCACCATTTTCACGTTTCTTTGCATTTTTGTATTCTCTGGTTTTCAACATTTTAAAATACAAATAACTTTAAAATATTTAAATCTAAATTTTTTTCTACAAAATAGTACATGTAAAATATTTCTAAGAGAGATGTAAAAAGTGTTGATATGAAGTTACTCATACATTTTTGTGTTATCAAATATTCAATTGAGATTTCATAGTTACCTTTGATTTCGATATTTTATGTTGAATGCTAGAAAAACGCAGGCAATAATCATTCCTACAACAGATGCACTGGCTGAGATGATGTAAATAGTAAGATTTACTTGACTGTGTTCGATGTAAATCAGAGTGCGATCCTTGGGAGGGGTTTTGCCAACCTAATAAAATAAATATTCAGCATTATTAGTTGAATGTGTCATATCTGATATCCGAGATTTGATGTCTTTGCGCAAAAATAATTATAATACTCGTTAAGTTCTCAATATAATTTTTTTCTATTCTAATGTAAGACCTTTCTATTAGTGTTTACAATGTAAGTTAGACATTTCCCGACCTTAGAACACCAAGGATCCAACCTTACCAAGGTAGTTTTGAGAAAACTAAACATCAATGTTTAATATGTAATAGTTCTTATATGCCATAATTTCAAACAAACATTATTAATTACCTTGTTTCAATGTAAACAGTTCAATAGTAATCGAAAAATCGTGCCAATTTATAGTAGTCAGTTAGAACCTTGCTGTTGTAAGGTCGCAAATGAATATTGTTTGTGCTGTTTGAAATCCGCAATACTATAAGGCATTTTCCGGACCGCGAACGGAAAACATACAAATTTTTTAAGCTCTTTATAAAGGATTAATTCCTAATTAAATTAATGCGCATGAATTTCCGTTTGGAACACAACGTAAGAACTATTATTATATAAGAAATCAATTGAATTTCATGCTAAATATACATGCAATGTGTTTATATGACAAGTTGTGTCATATGTGAAAATTATTAATACGCTAAAAAGTATGTATATATTAGAGTTGGTAACCCTGAAAATTGTTAGCCAATGCATAATCATTACTTCCATCCTTCTTGGTTACCATATATTATGGTGAGTCCTATAATGGCGCTTATACTTTAAAACAAACAAAAATATGTTAGTACACGAGCATATGGTTTTTCAATATGATAGAATTGTGCCCCGAATATTTTTAAATATGATTATGACTGTGCCCGCTCCGGAAATATATATATGTTTGCATGTAAACATAACTCTAGCAATTTTTTTTCTCCGTGTAAAACGGATATTATGCATAGGCTATTCCCGTAAAAAATCATATATATTGTAAATGTATGTCCAATACACCTACACATAAATCCTCAATAACTCAGACACAGAGTTATTTGACTTGAGCAATTTTTGCTGCATACCGACTATATACTTATTAAATATAAAATTTACAACTACGACTATTATACACATTTTAGTATAAAAGGTTACAGGTTAATGTCATACAAATTTTAGTTTAAAATTTCCATGAGGTTCTCGCCTTTTGTATTTCTAATTTTTATTGACGACCTACTGGGTCTAACTGCGAACCTAATCTCCACTTCTGTAGATAACAGCCACCTCTGTCATTCGTACTCATGTGACTATCGGTCAAGTCCTCTGCAGATCGGAAACAAAATCCAAACTATGAATGACTCACTCTACCGCTATTTGGCGGTTATATTGAGTGGGGTCAAATTAACGGATTCGATTTTAGTGCACGCAAGACGCAGTTCTGTTTGTTGTCATACAAACGTTATAGGAGATAATAGGGTATCTTGGAACTCTCATCCGTTCATTGTCAACTGACATATTTACCGGACGACGCAATTTTCAAAATTTTTCTAAGAAAAATATCATATGTATTTAAAAATTTCCTAAAGAAAAAATTTATTAGTCGACAATGTCAATGTTGATGTCTTATTCGAATATTTTGAAAACTTCGTTTCATTCTCTTGTTGTCTTGGCCATTAATTTAAAACACTCGCCAGCAAATTCAAACAGGCGGGGTAACTGAATAGCACCAAATGAAATCAAAAGTGGAACAAATGGGTTTAAAGTGTTTTGATTTATTGGATGTTACCATCCAGATATTAAATTGTCATATATTACAAAACATATATTATTTTGCTGTAAAAAACATTTTAACATCTTCCACAAAATAAAGGAATATACAATTTCTTAATACAATAATTCAAAGATGTTGGAGGCAACAAAATGCTTATTTAGGCACAGAAAATCGACTGTAAATAAAGTATGAATTACAAACAACAACAAAATACAAAAGAGTTTGTAATGAATAACTGATTTATTGTGAATTTGACTTTGAAATAAGTTTTAAAAATGTATCACTATATACAGCATTTGAATCCGAATGACAGTTTCAGAATCATTAACAAAGTCGGATAAATTCGGCAGTTCATCAAAAAGCCAACACAATTAAAATGAGGTTTAGATCATTAAAATTGAGGGAGTATTTAAGTTTTTATTCACAATTTAGTAAAATACGATATAGTAGGTTTGTATGGGAGGCATCAGAAGACTTAACTTTGTTATTAATTCTGAAACTGTCATTCGATTCGATTAAAATCTACTAAAAACGTAGACTTAAAACGGCTCTACACACTTAGCTCTTAGTTACTATAAAATAGAAATCTAAGAAAACTAAAACTAAAATAGCAAACTTACCCATTTAACTGGTCTTCCCATCGTTAGATCCAAATGACTTAATTGAGAATGGAACTCGCCTATTTTTTCCACTTCACCCAATTGAAATTGATTAATTAAAATATTTGCTTTGCGTTCATTGCTATAAAAACGTACTGGGCCCTGATGAATTATACGGTAAATATTAATAATAAAAAAATAATTTCATAAATTCTTACCGTGACTCCTTCAAATGAGGTATTTCGCAAAGCTTCTAGGAAGATGCTTTCCCATTCCTTTACACGATAGTCGAAGTGTGTCAAGAAATCTTCACGTTTTAGAGCAACATATTGTATAGCCAATGCTGCAGCCCAAATTCCATCATAGGTGTAGCCATGGAAACGTGAATATTCATTACCACGCAAACTGTCATATTCCGACAAATATTCGTCAGCAGTCTAAAGAAAGCGATAAGAGAATACATATTTGGTTCATTTGGCATCAATGACATCAAAAATCATATATTATATTAAGTCCTTCTAATTCCTATAAGGAACATTGGGCCACAACAAATTTGTTCCAATCATATCAATCATTCGCCAGTCGGTTAAGTTCGCTCCAACTGCGTTCAGTATATAAAACAATAAATCCATTTTAATTGTCCAATTACGAAATATTTTTCTTAATGCTAATCCATTTAGGATAAATAGTCTTGGAAATATTTTGGAATGCATATCATAAGATTTCTACTAGTTACGACAACAAACCAAATTCGTGAAGAATTCATTTCACATATCCGAAAGGAAAGGATTTATTTGAAATCAAAATAATCAACAAAAATTGCATTTTCGACATGAAGAAATTTTAAATTCTCGAATTCTTTTAAATTTTATATAAGACAAATTAAGAAGCCTGCATTCTCTATAACCGATAAAAAAATAATATACGTCGGTTAAGAAGCAAAAAATAAGTGAAATCAAATACAGGTTTAATTTCTTATTTTCATTGACGAACTTTTAGATTAGACTGTGAACCCAAACTACTCTTTTGCGGAAACCTATGTCATTCATATTCATTTGATCATCGACTAAGACCTCTGGATGTGGACAAACGAAGTATGACTGACCCATCCGCGATTTGGGGACGATTTACAAGTGGGGCCAAATGAACAAAGTAGATTTTAATGCACACAAGACCCATCTCTATAGATATTGACGATGATGCTGGATGAGTGGAACATTTGTGTGACCACAAACAGCGCTGGGTCTTGCGTGCATTAGAATAGGGTTGTATAAGACGACTCACGAAATGCTGATTAATCAACATTTTGCTACAAAAATGGTGAAAATCAAGTCGACTTTTGATTGCGAAAAAGTCTAGAAAATCGACGTTTTTGGTGTCGACTTTTTTAGTTTCATTGTCGGCCAATGGAGCTAATATTATGGCATGGAGCTAATATTATGGCATTATTATAAGCGAAGAATTTGGGTCATTTACAAAATTGTCCAAATAGAAATAAAATATACCAGAAACTGCAGCTGGAGATGAGTTTCTACAGCTACCTGATGATTCTGACAAATAGAATTGTTGTAATGAGTACGCAGACAATATAGAGGCTACACCATTGCTGTAACTACTTCCGAAGGTAAAAAATATGGTTCGCTTCTTTAGAAGCAGTGAGGTGCCTACTAAAGAACTCAAAGTCTGTTATTGCTGTTACGAAGTGTTAATCACAGCTCTTCTCCAAGTGTGTAATGAAACAAGTTCACGATCTGAAGCATGAAATTGAAATTGAGTAACAGACATTTTAAAACGTGTATACTGAAAATAATGTAACTCTTAGCACATGTATTCCCATGGTAAATTTCCGTTCCCTCATGGAACGTTCGATCTGTTGAACAGAATATATGGTCCAAATCGAAGTAGACATTTTGTTTTATATAGCATAAAGTGGAATTGAATTGATCTCTTTTCTTTACCATTTGTTACGTGATAAACTTGAATTTATATAAGTTTGAATAAAATTGTATTATTTTCAATTTAAAAGTCGAAAAGTTGACTTAAATCGACTTGTAATTCACCAAAACTCGAATAGTAGAAAAATCGAGACGATCGAAAAGTCTACTTTTGGTTGCATCTATATAACCCTACATTAGAATATACTCTTTTCATTTGACCACACTCATAACTGTCGCCTAATCGCAGTTAAGTGTCATTCATCGTTTGCTTTTGTCCCCGACATCCTGAGGACTTGGCAGATGAGTATACATACCATAGGTTGTTGTCATCCGTGAATGACTAGATCAAGTTCACAGCCTGACCCAACGTAAATGAAACTCGATATGATTCGAGAACGCATTTGATTCATGGAAATTCCCAAAATCATTTCAAACTTATTTGTATAACTTACTATGCCAGCTATTGTTATGTCGCCACTTGTGGATAAAGGCAAAAGATCCACCATCATTGTACCTTCTAATGCCTGTATCAATTCGTCGACCGTGCATTCTGTGTCTGTCGTTGTATTCCACCATTCCGTTGAGTAGGTGGCCATTATCAGCCACTGATAAGATCTTCCATACATTTCCAATCTGAAAGCAAATGCCATTTTACAATATAGTGTGAATAATTTATGTGCGATAATCTGACAACAGACTTACTTGTAGGCTTCACAGAATACTTTCCGAGCAAAATGTTCATTAAAGTTTCCCAATATGATGCGAACATCCTTTTCACGCAACTTCTTTAGTGATTCACTCACATCATTAACAAAACTTTGAGTTTCAACTACCTCCAATTCAATGGAATCTAAATCAGCTACCATGTGATTGTGAGGCAGAGAGTAACGTGGCTCATTTTGATATAACGTTCCAACACGAGTCCAATTGAACTCCTTCAAGAGAGCTAAACGTGGTGCATTGAATGCATTCTCGGAGGGTACCACACGAAAGAAGTTGGGAAAAGCATCTTTAGTAAACATGGGATGTGTATCGGCATAGGAAAGCTGTGTCAAATGCCAATGTTTACTAGCCTTGGCTATGGGATCGGTAACATGTGTACATGCAGCACCGAACAACATAAGCTTATTCGGTCCAGAATGCATCATATCGAAAAAAGATTTCACTCCTACAGCAGCATTACACTATTTGAATAATACAAAGTCCATTATTACCAATTATGTTTAATAAGCCGTTGCAACTTATTCACTTGCCTCGGTATCATTCCACCACATGTGCAAACGATAATTTGTCAATATTCTTGGATGTTCGTTAACGTGAGACAATGCCAATTTAACACTTGGCATTACTCCACGTCCCGTATCGGAATTTTCAACACCATCGCCATATGGGAAAAACCCCGCTATATAAACATCCGATCTTTTAGCTGTTCTGGCATTCAATACATCCACCAAGGTCATTAGTACGACCAGTAGAAGTAATTCTAATAACTGCATGATTTTCTATTTTGTGTTCGATTTATCTGCAATTGAAATATAAATTAGTACCAATTTTCAGAATAACATGACTCATTGTCATAAATACTGTCTGAACGACAAATATTGTGTTTGAAGATAACTGTTTCAAGACGAATATTTTTCGAGCCAGCCGAAAGATAGAACCGGAAACCAACAGAGTTAAAAAAAACATATCTAAAGAAAAACATATCTACCTTTTTGTACTCAGGGACCAGAGTACATCAGAATTTTTGTATAGTGTATAGTGCTAATCCCATTACACGGGAATATTAAATAATGCAAAAATCATGTGTGTTTCAATTCTCTTCTGGCCGACAGGATTGCGCAATATCAGCCGACAACATTTATCTATTTCGACGGAATGGAACCTAACAGAAAGGACTACTGTCTGAATTTCAATAAAGCTGCCTGCATTTCCGTGCATGTCTTAGGGTAACAAGGCTGTTGTAAACACCCGATACTGCTACGTGACGATGAATCCTATAGAATGCCGCTTTTGTGGTGTCATCCTTTTAGTTGGCCATATCTTAAATGTTGGACCATATTATAAAATTAATGTACACACATATTCGATTCACCCGAATGTATTATATGCAGGGTATATAATTCAAACAGTTAATTTTTAAGCGTTTTCCCATATTAAGAGCTTTTACACAACTGAAAGTTCTTACTAAATTGTGTGATATATCAGTACATTAGAAAGCGATACGGTAGTTTACGCTCTTGCAAAGGAAAAATTGTCCTTGGTTTCGATAGTAATTTTAAAGGAAACTATTGTGGAGAACCCTGTATACATACAACTCAAAAATTTTCATTTAGAGTTTAATTGTTGAAGCGGTTCATGCACATATCTACCATATTTATGTTGTATTGGAAACTACCAGCGCCAAAATAGTTTTATAAAAATTACAAAATTTTGGGTTGTGCCTCTTTTGTAGAATGTGTGCGATATATTCCTTCTTTTGACGGATTGTTGGTATAGATTATGTGGAGAATACACTATTGTTTGGTTTGGTAACCATATATACTCGTACTGTATGTAAAAATGAATTTTAATAGTTTTATATATGCAGACGTATTTTCCATTTAAAACTATAAAGAAGTGTAAAAAATTAACCGATTTAAAATAAATCGCTGATTCATTTCTTTTCATTGGAGATTAGACCCCATTTTTATGATTATTATCTTTTATCATTTAAGTATATTAATTAATTGTTATTTGAATTTAAATGCACCTTTATAACATTAACAAACACATAATTGTTCTTGAATTATAATACGCTTAAAGTAATAATAGATAAACGGAAAAATCAATCCGAGGAAAAATGTGTATCCCTACAAACTGAGTATCTGACAGTTCGTTGAAAGGATGCTTCATAGGCATGCGTGGGTTTTTGACATTTGTAAAGTTTTATATATTATTATTCTATTTGTCGTTGTGAATCAACAGGTTTGTTTGTAAATAAAATCTCCACCTCCTTTTTTATTGTTAGGGGTTAGTCACATTAGTCTTGTTTTTAGAAATTTTTTTTCGCTGATTTTGTTTTTGTGTGAATATATTATTAAATGCGATAAAAATAGGATATGACGTTCGTATTTCTATCAATAGTGCGAACACATCACCAGCAATGACATCATCCGCAGGTTACACTATGCAACAAAAAATTCCTGGAAACTGAAGTTATTTTTCTTAACCATTGACGCGTACAGTTTTCTAAAATCAACATGAAATATGGATACATTATTTTTGAAATAAATGTTCTTTACAATTTCCTATTTTCATCGGATATGCCTTTACTATTTTGACTATAGTTTTGGAAGGAGATGTCTGATCAGACAAGACAATATATCAAACTAGAGGTAATTATGTGCGCCAAAAAGTATTGCCAAAATTATTTCAATAAAAAAATAGTTTTTATAGAGGAAGTGGGCAAAAAATAAAATTTTTGTTGGTGGCACAAAAAACAATGAAAATAAACCGACTTCCATATGCCTTCACCCTCAGTAAAAACATTAAACTTTTTATATTCCATAGCATCCAAATTCCAAAAATGGGCGTTGCTACAACCTTCGGATTTTATGTCTGGTAAAATGTTACAATCGCAACGCGAAATACCGATTTTTAGAGAAACATTCATTACAGGAACTTTGTGAGGGTATTGGAGAAGGTCTTACCTTGACGGTAAGGACACCGACGATCGAGGTTTCAGACAAGATCCCCGGCAAGCTATCGACCACTAAACCTAGATAGATAGAGTTCTTGAAAATTTGTCTTCCATAGACTTCAATCATACGTCAAACAGAACAATCTAATCCACAACTGTGAGTTCGAACTTCGAGCACATCACCCAACAATCCATAAAATTAAAAGAGTTTTAAATACAGTTAAGTCAAACAAAAATAGAAGGTTTTCCACTGGATAGTTAGCAATTAATAGAACTATTTGTTGAAATATTTAAATGGTAAAAACTAAAAACATTGTATATATATAGTCCTAAAATCATGTACCATTGGTAGCAAATAAATAATGAAATTGAAATGAAAGACTACCCAATAATTCCCTGTATGGAATTTCACGTTGTAGTGTATTATTTTCCGAAGATTCAAACCTTTCTCCATAGCAGTTTCGCAAGAATTGCATTCGTCATGCCAAATTTCTTCAGAATTTTCTTAATACTTGATTGTTGACTGAGTAACATTTTACCATATTCTTTGTCATATTCAATTTTCATTCCACGATAATATGTCAACTCGCACAATCTGACATTTCAAAGTGTATGACAGGAAAAAAATTTATTGGTGATTCGCAAATCGCATGTGATATCACAATAGTCAGGTATGTCTTGTACGAAATTTGATTCGTTACTTTCTTGAATCAAATATGCTTCTCATTGTTCGCACTACTTTGTTGTTAGAAACGACACTATTTTGATCTTTTTCCCCCTCTTGGCAGATTCTTTCAATAAACAATTGGACAATATCGAACCTCTACAAGTTCTTTACTCTTACGGATCATCATCTTTTGATTGGGTATCCATGCAAAGCAAATACTCGCAATTTAGGCAGGTCTGGTTTTTCACTAAAACACGTACTTTTAGATGCTATGGCTTTTGCAGCTTTGCCCATAAGCATTGCGGTGTTATAAGTCCGAATGTATTTGTTCGCCAAGTCTTGAAGCACGTACTCCCGTTTCACTAAATGGCCCCCTGCATTGTTTGCTCTTCATACAAACAGCACCTTCAACGGTTCCATTTACACCAATTGCCATATTATTTGTTAATAATTCATTTAAGTATGTATTCCTCTCGTTCAGCTTTTCCAATTTTTAGTCCTTCCATAAAAAGAACTGTGTTGTTATCATTGAATTTTACCTGAATCTTTGCATTTACAATTTTATTTACAGACGTCGGATTGTCTAGAAAGCTGGACTATACTAAACTTGTTTTAAATGAATCTCTCCAGTATTGCATACGCCGTACATTTCACCAACATGATTTGCTACTACAGAATCGCCGTTATCAACTGTTATAATTCTTGGTTTGTCTAGCATCACGGATCTTGAAAAGAACTGCATTTTATTCACTAAATGGCCTGATGCAATAGGGTCTAGAGTGAATAATAAATCTCCATAAAACTTGCACTTAATTTAATTTAAGCATCCTTTATTCTGCAGTCCATTTTCATATGCCCGTGTTTTCGACAATTATGGCACCTCCCGTTGAATTTAAAATAAAATATGCCGTTGAATTTGCTGTTAAACTTCCCTTTCTCCTTGTTACCCATAAGCGCTATTTGTAATGTCATCTTGTTGATAGGTACATTTTCCAATGCCTTAACGACCGTATGGTAGCATTCTGGTAGAGTAAAAACAGCTGAGAAACTACATCAACGTCTTCCGGTTTAGCTCCAGCAGCTCTCAATTGCCGAACAAGCGATTCAAAATTCGTTAGATGTTTGTTTACATCTTACCTTCACGTTGCTGCAAATAAACCAATTCCTTTTTTATACTGGTTTGTGTCGATTTTTGCTCAAAAACAGAAAGTAATACATTCCACATGGCTAAACTGTTATTCCGTACATATCCCAAAAAGTCCAAACTATGTTATTCTGTACTTTAGCATCATTTTTCTTATATTCTTAGAACTCCTTTTCTCCTCCGGTTGGTGATGACTCAGCTGACAACAGCTTCGATACAACCCCCGACAGCCAAATGTCTTTCGACCTGAAAAATTTTGTATTCCAGTTGAAAGTTATCCAGAAAGGCCCATAACCCCTTATTTATAGAGAATAAGTTCACAAAAGATAATATACATATATATTTTTTTTAAAAAAAGGACACAAGTTTATTAAATAACTGAACAGGAACGAGTAGAGCGATTTTAAGCGATACGTACAATATTTCACATATTATTGAGTATAGCTTTACACAATGTTTTCGGAAAACATAAATTCAGACTCAATATACAAAATTGTTTAGATAAATTTCGAAACCGAGAACAGAACAAATCTAAATTCTAGAAGACTTAAGACACGAAATGAATTTCGGGTCAATTAAAATTGATATCCCGAAAATTAGAAACGCGAAATAGGCCGCGGTTTCTGACTAGGTCTAATTTTCTTCATCTTCACTTTCTTTAACAACCCTATAGATAACATCTTATGAAAATACTCCAGCTGAATGTACAAAGCATAAATACTACGGAGAACAGAAAAGTGCTAGAACTATTCTTAGATCGGAATAATATAGATGCAGCATTGCTGAGTGAGACCTGGTTAAGGGAGCAATCTAACACTAGTTTTTGTAACTACAATATTATAACCACAAATCGAGCGGATAGTTTTGGTGGTGTGGCCATCCTGGTCAGAAAAAGTATTCGTTTTTCCCTACTCAATTTCGGGGATGATGGTGAGATTTGCGGTATCACTACCTTGAATATGAAGAAGAACATCAATCTTGTTGCAGTCCTCCAAATTCAACAACACACACTTTCAAATCCATCCTTACGAACATCGATCGATGTCGAACAGACTACCTGGCCTCACCCTCCGAGCAGGCGATTTTAATGCCAAGATTAGGGAACATGAGAACTCAACCACTGATATTAAGGGCAGAATACTACGCGATTCCATAGATAACTCCGGATTTTTCAGCCTGAATAATGGCCAACCAACTTTCCGTTTGGGGGAAAGCATAGTGTTGGCAATTGATATTTCTCTAATCAACGACCCAAATTGCCGGACTTCGTGGCATGTTCTACGTGAAAAGCTCACTAATAGTAACCATTTACCAATTATTATTACTGTGTTCGACAATACTTGTACTTTGAGGAGAAGCAGGAGGATAAATTTTGCTAAGGTTAGACAAGACAGGTCTAAAGTTAATACAGGCGATTCCATCTCATCTTTTTACGAGAACGTCAGATCAACTTTGGAGAACAACACAACTTTACTAATCCGGATGGCAGACACACAGCCAAAGCGTGATGGGACAGGGAATGCTCAAGGCTTTTCCGACTCAGGTTAGCAGCGAGGAAATGGTATTATGCCTACCGATCCATCAATAATCTTCTACAATTGGAGGATTCCAACTTCAATGAATATATCAATGCTCGGAGGAAATCCAGTTATTGCTCCTTTTTGTCCCAGTTGTCGGAGGCTTCTTCGCCAAGGGAAATATGGGAGAAAGTGAGAAAGCTTAAAGCGTAAAAGATGGCTAAACCGGCCAAAAATACCTGGAACGAGGAGAGAAAAAAGGAGTATCTTGACTTTATAGCGAACACATCCAATTCAAATGGCAACACTCAGTCGTTAAGAATGGGATTCACAAGTGACGCTTATTTTTATTTATTTATTTATTTATTATTAATTACAATACAAAGTAAATTTATATTCTAATTTTTGGGTCCAAGGGTAAACCGGGTGAAACAGACCATATGTTTAGATTTTTGCAGCGACAGACCAAAGCCTCTGGTGGGAATCGAACCCACAACCCCCACGCTGATAGGCAAGCACGCTACCAACTCGCCTACCGGGGCGCTTGACAAGTGACGCTAAACCCCGTTTCACGTTGGATAAGTTCGAAGAATTTCTACAGTCCAGGAAACCGGAATCGACGGCAGGATCTGATCGGGTCAGCTATGGCATGGTTATGGCACTTAGCCCAGAGAGCAAAAAATCACTTTTCAAGTCATTTCAGACATATGAGGGAAGTGTACCTGAGTGTTGGAGATCAGTCAGAATTGCTCCCATCCCCAAGCCAGGGAAGGATCCGTCGTTAGTTCAAAACTTCTGACCTATATCACTGCTACCAGTGCCCCTCAAGCTATTGGAAGGTGTAATTAAGAAAGTTATAATGGACCACATTATTAAAAACATCTTTCCACCAAGATTCAATGCTTTCAGGCCCGGCCGATCCACATCGAATTGTGTAAACGACATAGTCAACACCGTTTCAGCACTGAAGGCGTCTGGTCACGTTTTGGGAGTGTGCATCGACGTCGAGAAAGCGTATGATTGTGTTGACCAAAACTGGCAATAACAATGATCAGAATGGGTTTCAACAGCCATATAATTGTATGGATTATTCAATACAATAGCCGTAGGATTCTGTACGGATTCATTTTGTACCATCTTGCAGCGGAATTACCTCCAAAATGCAGGTTCCAGCTAGCTACAGCAAAAGAAATGATTAAAGTTGTCGGTTATGGCCTACTAGCGGCGGGTGTCATAGTAACGAGGATAGTAGACCATCATACGTGACATTGGGCACACAACAGCCGTGGGGAATCAGTCCAAAAACATCAAGTGTTTTTGCAAATTTTTCCAAGGATGTGCAAACAGAAAGTCGGAGGCCAATTCGGACACCATTGCTAACCTCATAAAGGAAAAAATCGGTAAATTAAAAGACGAGCAATTCGACATCTTTTTCAAGGATGGTTCCGTCATGGAGAACGTCACTGGGATGGCTTTTGTCCATTTCAGCTTCATTATATGCCAGGACACACTGTAATCAGACTTAACGAAACGGCAGATAGAGCAGCTAAGCAGTCCCCAGTTGGGGACGCCATTGCGTGAATCGAGATCAAACTTTAGGAGGAATGGACAGCGGAGTACGCCAATATAGCCAATGCAGCATCCTCACATTATTACAAGATTTTCCCGACAGTGAAGAGGAAACCGTGGTTTAAGGGACTAACGATGAAACCGGAAACGATCAAAACAGTCAACAGAATTTTTAGTAACCACTGTTACTGCAAGGATACCTTGTTTAAGTTTAAAGTAGTAAACGAGAAGGAGTGCGACATGTGTGGGGTTCCTGAAACTGTTTCACACATACTATTTCATTGCAACAAGTACATCAGTCATAGACAGTCCCTTTGGAAGGGATCTGTTTATGGGAGCTACATTAAAACATGGACTGTAAAAAAAGGTTAGTATTTCCCACCTGCAATTGTTACATCATTTGGAAACCAATGAAAAAGTACCAAATAGGATTTTTGAGTTAAATATTATGCCTTTTTAAAAATTTAATATTATCGAGAAACAACTTTAAAACAAATCAATATAATTTTTATAAACTTTGTAAGGTACATTAGACTTCACCACATAAAATTAAAACAATACGTAATAGTTTTAAGTTTTCTAAAATTCATTAGTTGGAAGTCATTCTTTTTCTTTAAGAATGTTGTATGTCTCAATAAAGCAAACCAAACCAAACTTTATTTAGTACTACGATTTTTTATACTTTTTGAAGATGGTGATATATGAGGTCTTTTTTATGGGATATTCGCCGCGATCTCAGTTTTGTTCAATACTCCCTTTGAGACCTTAAAAAAACCAAAGAAAGTTGGATAAATCAGTCAAAACCGAAAGATACGGCCATTTTTAGGCCACCCTGTAAAACGTGTTAAACAAACACACTCTAGTAAAAAACCCTTCGTTTACATACACATTTCAAAGGACAGTGGTTGCCCATAGCAACGGAAATACATAAATGGACAAAGAGAGCGTACGTTGTCAAATCTTCGTAGGTTGTGTATTCTAATAAATATGGACGACAATGCACCAAGTCGATATAAAATATTGGAAAAAATTGGCGAAGGTGTTCATGGTTGTGTTTTTAAAGCCTTAGATTTACATCGAAACTGTCCAGTGGCCATTAAGAAAGTAGCTTTAAAAAACAAATTTGGAAATATCTCTTTAAGTACTTTGCGTGAAATAAAAACATTACAGTTATCGAAATGTGAATATGTAAGTTAATGTTTTTATTTCTGACAATATACAATTGCTCAATATTATTCTATTACAGTTGATAAACATCGTCGATTTATTTCCCGATCTTACGGGTTTGTCATTGGTGTTGGAGTATATGCCAGAGACTTTGTATGGGAAATTGAAAAACGACACAAATCCATTGAGTCGACAACAAGTTCGAAAATACGCTTTGATGATGCTGAAAGGCATTGAATATCTCCACAGTTTAGATATAATCCATAGGGTATGGATATTGAGACTTTTGAATTAATTACATATTCTATTAGTAACATTTTTGACTTTCAAGGATATTAAACCGGCAAATCTGCTGATAAGCGAAAATGAAATTCTTAAAATTGCAGATTTTGGTTTGGCGCGCCTCTATTTTCCTGAAGAACCAACACGCTTGTATTCACCGCAAGTTTCAACACGTTGGTATCGTGCACCAGAAATTCTCTGGGGTAGCCAGAAATATGGTCCACCGGTTGATATGTGGGCTGCTGGTTGTGTCATTGCGGAATTACTTAGAGGAGTGCCATTGTTTGCGGTAAGTCTCTTTACAAGTTCTCTAAACAAATCATGAATTCTAATCAGCGTTTGAAAATGCTACGCTACTTCGTAGTATTTTGTTTTGCTCTCGCTACCGCTCCCACTTTGAACAGAGCCGTAGCAGAGCCATAGCCGAAAAATGAAAAAGTATATTCTCTGCTCTGCTTGTAGTTATGTCGCGTCATAAACTATAGCAATAGAAACAGGCAAAAATCAAATGATGTGCTCTGCGTAGCCATAGCGGGAGCTGAAAACTGATAGCGAGATGAGAGCAGATGAAGTGAAATTGTTTTTATTTACTATGGCTCTTCTGTGTTTTTGTTTTTGCTAAAATTCTGTATTGAACAGAAGAACATTGAGTACACGAAACAAATTGACACAGAATCACAGAATTGTAGCAAAAACAAAAACGTCCAAACAAACACAGAATTTTAGCAAAAACAAAAACACAGCCATAGTAAATAAAAACAATTTCACTTTCACTGTATATTTTTTGACAAATTGTCCTCAGCATCGAGATTTATTTTTACTCACTGGGTATGTCTATAAATAGAATTGCGGAGTTTACCGCCATAGGCTGTTCAACAGCTGAACTACAACGTAAAATTCACAGTTTAAGGTCCTGCGGAATCATTGGACCGGTCAATGAGACAAGGTAGCGTTATATGTTCAATTGGACTTCCTTGACATGTAGTTGCAACAGGACAGTACCACATGCCACAGTATAAACGATACCATGAACCAAGTGAGTGGCGAGTTTGGTGAGCAATTAATCTCTCTTTTTTTAATGGCTAACACCCTGGCAAGGGCGACAATATAGTCGGATACCCTGAAGCTGCAAAGATGTCTTTGGAACCTCTGCTCATATATATGAGGAATATTCCATTTTTGGCCGGATATAGGTGGTGCAAATATTTACCTGATAAGGTATTTCTTGCACGTTTTAAAAACCCTACACACTTGATTCGTCCATATCTCCACCACCCACAGAGATTGGCGACGAAGCTGGATCAGTGAAACTTTTGTGTGATAACAAACAATTAAAATATACTCTATTCATTTGACCCCACTCTAAATACTCATTGGATGAGATCCCTATACTCATTGAATGCGACCCCATCTATAACAACTCGTATAGAACGATCTCTGAGAAAACTCCATATGAATCGAGAGAAGGTTTACCAAACAGGCGTCGATGCATATCTGTTAAATTTCGATGAGATTAGATCATATAATTCTCAATTGAATAATTTCCAACTAGTAATTGATTATTAGGGAGACAACAAACTAAACTAAATACCGAAATTTACTATTCTTTTAAAGGGGACAACCGATATTGAACAATTGGCCTTAGTAATACGAACTTTGGGTACTCCACGTTTAACAGAATGGCCGGAATTAACATCCCTACCAGATTATAATAAAATTAGGTAAGTAATATATACGTTTTACCCTCAACATGAAGGAACAGACCTAGAATTTCGGTGAAATCGTTAACCTGTTCAAAATACAATTTGATAAACTCCCTGAACCCGAACTGTTTATAGCTGGTTTCAAACGGCTGATGCCATCCATAGAGAAATTTTACATGGCACGGAAATTAATTTCTTATTAATACGACTGATTGCAATAGAAACTGATCAGCACCAAATTAATGCAGCTAACCAGTATTTAAAAAAAAAAACTAACGACGGAAATAACATGTATGCAATTCCAACTTATGTAAAATCGACTCCACCGTAGAATCTCTAAGAGTAGTATAAGGGTTTTCTAATTTTCATTTGACAGTATCTCAAAAATGATATGTTCTGTTCAATGTTCAAAATGAAAAATATTATTTAATTCGAATCTTTCATTCTCTACATTATTTTAGATTCCCAAACGCTGTTGGTATTTATTGGGATAATCTCTTTCCTAGCTGTACATATGCCACTGAAATAAACTTGGTTGCCAATCTTGTTGTTTATAATCCTAAGAACCGATTAAGTGCTGCAGAGGTATATACATAAAAAATTGAATTTTGGTTTTGAGTGCAATAACGATTCGTGATATTCCTAAAACCAATGTGATTTAGATGTATTTCAACTATTTTGTACGACTTGGCTGTCAATTATTTAAAAAAAAATCATTCAACGGAAAAACTAAAGGGAATATGGAATGTCCTCGATAGTTACGATCTCAAGTACCCTCCGATCTAATGTGTGGTACACACATATAATAACGCAGTTGCATATTTTATTTTCAGGCTTCAAAGCACAAATATTTTCACTGAAAAGTGTAAATGATTTTATAAAAGCTGCAGCCTTGAAAACTATACAATTAAATAGAATTGTGTGTTGCACAGTAACCCGAGAATGTCCAATATTACAAAAGTTAAAGTTTAGGTCGTTATTGTGTAAATCATTGAAATAATGTACCTGCCTGTTTCAGGAATGTATATAAAACTATATATGCAATGAATTGGAACAGTTTTTTGTCTAATAAAAAAGTTTGGGTGAGTTTGTTTAATCATGAACCACGATTTTATTACGAAAGATTTGTGCATCATTTCGTGCGCAGTCCTTATAATCTCAAGATATAAAGAGAATGTATTCGTTATATCTAACAGAAAATACTAAACAAGGATATCAGCAGAATGTCATAAGTTGTGCTTTCTTCTATAGTTAGATTACTAAAGACGACATGTATACAGCAATAAATTGTTATATGTATTTATAATAAGTAATGGCTCAGGAAATTGCCAACATTTGTAGAAGGAATATGATGTGGTACATATCAACTAACAGGTATCGATTGAATAGAATTCAATTTGAACATGCGATTATCTCCTAATTCACCAAGAACAATCTTATATCAATTTGCTCTCATAATTTCTAGGATAATTGATATACTATACTACTCCGCCAACTCTTAGTTCGTACGCCGGTCTGTTTTTTAATATTTTCAGTTTCTGTTTTTATGTGTATTTAAAAATCTATGTTTTTGAGACAAAGTTTATTGTCTCCCTAAAGCTAACAGTTTTATTTCTTAGAACTAATAACAGAACAAAAAAAATTACAAAAAGAACAACTTAAATTACATATTAAAAAATATTCGGGGGAACTATTTGTGGCGGAGTGGTATATGGAATGAATTGTATATAAATTATAAAGTAATAATAAAATTGATTACAAATTCGGAAAAACTCTTACAAACTTAATCGTGTACTCCAAGTTGTCTTACAGCCGGGACATGTTGACTTTTTGATTAGATATTTCCTAATGCAGTTACGATGCAATTTAACATCACATTCAGAGCACTTTACATCCTGAAAAGAGCAAAATAAGTTTTTCGTGGAATACGCAGTATAGCCAGTGCATCCATCTTGTACCTACCCAATACACAATTTTATTACATAATATACAGTCTTTTATAAAATCAGGAAAATTCTGTTTCATATAGTTTCCGTATTCCACCATGGTACGGGGACCGAAATAAATTTTGTCATCTTTTTCCAAAAAATAACCCTGAGAAGACCACAATGCTTCGAGATCTTGTATACGTTGCTTTGTCAAAGGGTGTTGGGTATTTGCTGGCAACAGATTTGCGACGGTATATATATTCATCCAGTCAATGCCGTAATCATCAGTACCAGCCAAAGTCTCAAGCAATTTATAGAAATATTTACGTTCAGTGTCCGTGTATTGGGGTTGAAATTTGCATGCTTGATTGGTAATCAGTAAGCCAAATACTAAATATTCCCGTCCATCCAATGGGTGCTTTACAAACTGTAATGTCTGATCATATCTCCGCAGATCCGCATCAATTCCTTCAACTAGTTTCTTGATACCTGACATTCCATCCGGTTCATGAACTCCGTCTATTGTGGCGGCGTTAATGTAATGATCATTTTTCGCGGTTAAAACTTAAATTGCATTTCAGCAAAAGGTAAACTTACATGCATCGCAAAGTGCCACCAAAATGTGTTGAACAGTTTCCTCATCCATGGAACCATGATTAATGGCTGATTGGAGTAATTGTTTCTTTACTTTGTCCATTTTTTTTTTTGGGAAACGCATAAACCGACGCAAACACTCGAAATCAATAGTCGCTCTATAGCCGCTATAGGGCTACATTTCATCATTGGATAGGTGTTGCCATATTGTTTTTTAGAACAACCCGGAATGTACTAGAGATGGCGCCGTTAGTAATTGTCAGTACCGCTGTGAGGTTGTGGGAAGAATCAACACTCACTGCAAACGTACAACGAAATGAGAGGTACATTTCAGCTTCACGTCCCACCATCCGAAACAGTGCTTGGATGGCGCACTGCTCAGACTGCCGCAGAAGGAGTAGCCGAGTCATTAAATGCACTGCGTCCTTTCATCGAGAAGATGTCTGATGACGAAAGATTTCAATGGACGCTTTTAAAATTACCAACTCGTTTACCAACGTTGAGTATGCTTCATATCATCGGAAATACCGATTTATTTTAATAACATTGTATATATTTTTTATTTTCAGAGGGGACTGAACCATCGTATTATGAATTTAATTTGTTGTTCTTTAATTTTAAGTTACTTTTTTCACTAACATTGTACATATATTTTTTTCAACCTACTAACATTTTTTCGCAAACTTTAATTAATCGGTATTTCCTTAATTTTACTGACATAGTTAATTTTTTTTATTTTCAGAGCGGACCGAATTATCGGCCCCGGGGGTCTAATGGGAAAGTGATGCGAAATTTAAAGCCACTCCTTTCCAAGTCAACCTCCCCTGTTTTTGCTAACGAGGCTCTCACGATTTTGTTAATACAATACAAACAAAACACAACACAACAACATAATTACGACCAAACATAAATAACCCAGTATAAGGCCGATAATTCCTCATCACCAAATATTTTTTTTTGGGAAATCTTCAGATTGATGATGATGTTAACTAATGTAATT
Organism: Hydrotaea cyrtoneurina; assembly: GCA_958296145.1. Taxonomy (NCBI): domain Eukaryota; kingdom Metazoa; phylum Arthropoda; class Insecta; order Diptera; family Muscidae; genus Hydrotaea; species Hydrotaea cyrtoneurina. The sequence goes on from OY282512.1 coordinate 113,917,551, forward strand.
AGTAGAAAAAAAACATTACCACAGGACTAGATCCAAAAACAAACGTACTTCATCTCCACTACAGTATGAATCTTCGGCCAGTGTTGCCACTTAAATAATTTCTCCGACAACTTTTTTTGTGCCTAAACAGCTGCCGTTTAGCTACGCCGCCATCTACATTGCCTCGGCTCGGTTCTCTGATCGCTCGTCATCAGCTTCCAGTTTCGGATTATAGTTATAATTAATTAACTAATATCAAAAATGCCAAAAAAGAAAACTGGACAAAGAAAAAAAGCCGAAAAACAGAAGCTCCGTCTAAAGGAAATACGCAGTCGAGAATTGCCCTTGGCCGATTTCCCCTGCAATGCGCCGATGGAATGTGATAAATGTGAACGTAAGCAGAAATCGAGAGCATTTTGCTACTTTTGCCAAAGTTTGCAACGTTTGCCGATATGCGCTCAATGTGGAAAAATAAAATGCATGCTCAAGACGGGCGATTGTGTGATCAAACATGCAGGAGTATTCACTACAGGCTTGGGCATGGTTGGAGCTATATGTGATTTCTGTGAAGCATGGGTGTGCCACGGACGCAAATGCTTGCAGTCGCATGCTTGCACTTGTCCTTTGCAGAACGCTGTCTGCCTGGAATGCGAAAGAGGTGTATGGGATCATGGCGGACGTATATTCAAGTGTTCTTTCTGTAATGGGTTTCTGTGCGAAGACGACCAATTCGAACATCAAGCTTCCTGTCAAGTTTTGGAAAGTGAGAATTACAAGTGTCAATCGTGTAATCGTTTGGGCCAATATTCTTGTTTGCGTTGCAAGACGTGTTACTGCGAGGATCATGTACGTCGCAAGGGCTTTAAATATGAGAAAAACAAAGCCATACCATGTCCAAAATGTAATTATGATACTTCGGTCACAAAGGACTTGAGTATGTCGACAAGGTCTCATAAATTTGGACGTCAACAACAAGGTAATGCAGACAGCGACGATGAATACGGCGGTTCTGGCTACTATGGATATTCAGGTGCTGGTACTTCCTCATCAGGCTATGGAGATTATGACGAGGACGATGATGACTACGATGATGATGACGACGACGATGAATCCGAAGAAGAGTCGGATGAAAACGAGACTGAAGCTAGTGAAGAAGAGAATGAAGCCGCTGGAGGAGAAAAACTTGCTAAGGAAGAAAAGAAATGAATTTTGTAATAAAAATAGCGGAAGATTATCTCTCCAAGTAATGTGTGAAATTGTTATCTGCATTACTTTAAACCAGAGAGTTGTATCATAAATACAACCAAGAAAATAAACAAAAAGGTGGCAACTACACCGTACACGTGCGTTTATTTAGTGTGCTTGTGTTTTTTAAAGTAACCCGTAAAATGGAATTGTTCACGTCTACTCCTGGATTTTGTCCCTCGTGTGGATCGATATTTCCACCATTGAGTATTAGTCGAAATGTTGCATGCTATAATTGCAAACAAATATATAATACCGATGGTTTGTAAATAACAACAAGTGTCTTCTTATTAGAAATGACATTGTTTCCTTAACGTTTTTCAGTATTCGGCGACCAGATAGTGGAGTATACAATTAATTTTAACAATTATGATCCTAGCAAATGTGTGAAAACGAAGGAAGAACACAGTTCGGCTCCCGAAGGCCCAGTAGTGGAACGCAAATGTCCCAAATGTGGCCATGATAAAATGTCATATGCCACGCTTCAATTGCGTTCAGCTGATGAAGGCCAAACAGTTTTTTTCACATGTCTCAAATGCAGGTACGTTTTTCTATTGTTTTTGATTGGGACCATTCAAAAGAACATTATTTTCTTACAAAATTACAGATTTAAAGAGTCGGAAAATTCTTAATTTCTTTTATTGAGAGGCAGTGAAGAAAAATACATACAAAAAAACGTTTTTATTTTTTGAATATCTACTTCGACTATAACGGCTTAACATCTATTAAATTTGCGAAAATATAAGGATAACAACAATATATTGAAAGGAAAAAATAATCATTTGTTGGGATAATTTCTTTCATTTATATTTTTATGCGTGTCTCAGATATCCGAAGATAAAATTATAAAATATGTATAATATAGCCATAGACAAGCCGCATTCCGGCGAAGCAGAAGGGAGACAATAGAGTTGGATACACTGTTATCAACAACGCTTTCCTTTGAACACGGTCCAGGAGCTGCAAAGCTGTCTGAAACCCATGCCCTTGTATTATTGTTGTATACCATTCTAGTCAGATGTAGATGGTGTAAATTAAATCAGATGGGGTGAAGTATTTCTTGTGCTGTCGGTAAGTTCGCTGAAATCGTCGGCAAGGCCAAATAATACCCTATAAAAGATACCGTTATGTGGGCGTGATCAAAGGGAATCTCTATACACAATCATATGGACTTTTTTCTAATTGTCCTTTGTTTATGTTTGTTGTGCAATTCCATTACCCTTTCTTGTTAGGCGTAATGAACGAGTTTCTCATTCCTCCACATTTATATATCTCTATAAACAATCATATGGACTTATTCACTTCGGTCGAGTCATGTCATTATATGTTATACGCTTTCTGCAGCCTGTGTCAGTAATATTGAATAATAAAATCGTTCTGAATGCGACTATTTATTTTATACAAAAATGATTCTTATGCAAGGTAACTAGACTTAATTACTATAAATCTGCTGCCTTATTTATTATTCCCCTTCAGCATATTGATTACGGTTGCATGTTCCGCCAATAGATCAAGTAATACCTCTATCTTGACGTCGCACATATTATTTTCCTCTTCCAGTGACTTAAGACGGCGATTTAAACGTACAACGTCATCAACATCGCCCTTATTACGTGTAGCATGAATCCATATACCATCGGCAAAGCGTAGTTCTTTGTTTCCCAGATTCAAGGAAATCTGTTTGTATTCATTAAGATCTTCAGTGACCATGGGACAGCCATTATTACAGCGTGAAGTTCGTGGCGGTATGGGCTTGGATTCAAATTTTTTATTAAATAATGGCATAGTCTTTCAATTTTGTTTCTGTTGTTGATGGCAAACACTAATGTAATATATATATATACAACAATGTCTGTACATATGAGCTGCAATTGAAGCGCCATGACAACAGAATATGTCCTCTACGCTAACCAAGGTGGTTGGTCAAGTGCATTAAGGCATTTTAGAGTAACTTAAGGGTTGGTGACTACACACAAAGTCCAGTCCTGTAAACTCGATTAACTGTATAAAACAGAATGATATTTAATTTACAGTTCTCCTAATTTGAAAATGGATTCGAGAACTTCGTTTGGATTCAGCCATCCTAGGTACAAAGACATCCTACGTACATAAGTGAATCTGCATTACTTAGTTTATTTAATTGTTCCATATTCGTTCTACAGCATTTTAAATGAAATCACAAAAAGCTGTGAAAAACTTGTTACGGAAACTCAATGTGACTTGGAAATGTTTCGGGTGTGTTGTCAAAATATTTATTTGTATATGTTGATTTGATTGTAAATATAATATATGTATAAATATTCCTCGGAAAACATGCAGAATGAACAAGAATCACTGCAGCAACAAATTATCGAGATTCAAAAAGAAAATAGACACCTTAATTCAAAATTGGACGTTTTGAAAAGTGCGACATCAAATGCCGCAATCGGAGAAACGAGAGACGATGCTACTCTAGAAAAGTTAAGAAATGATGCCTTTCAAAATATTAAAACGCAATTGGACTATTTACAAACGGTAGGCTTTTGTATGCATATCAATATCATCGATTAAATTTCTCTTCGTTTTAGGAAAACCAAGATTTAAGATCTTTAAACCAGACTTTTCAAAAAACTATTGGGTATCTGGAGAAAGAAATCCAAAAGTATCGAAACCAATTATTCAATCCTACATCAGCGTCCGAAGTAAGTGTTTATATCGACATCGTTAAAACTACTTTCCACCTTTCCATGAAAATATAGGCTCCGATTTCTATATATGAAACTGAAAAGATTATTTTTTTTAAAACAATTATCCTGAAGGGCAACATTTTTGTCTTGCAGTACACGTAGAAGTAAATCAATTGATCATAATTAAATATCCTTTGAAACTGAAAAGTAACAAAAGTAAAAACAATATATTTTAATGGCTACAAATTTGTGTTGCCGCGCAATGTAATTGCCTATCTTGTGAAATTATTCTTCATACAGTTTTGTTTCTGTTAGTCGAGTTCGAGATTATTTATATTTTTTTTTTTTTTGCAAAAATAATACAAGTAAAATGTTACTAAATTATTATTGTTCCTAAGAGCAACAATGTCTTAGGTCGGTATCAAATATTTTCACCAAACAAATAATTAAGAATACACTAAGTATGTCAATATTACTAGAACTAGTCAATACAATTTTCACACAGAAGTACAGGTATGACTGATGGCTTCCAGAGTACGCTAAGTCGACTTAGCAGGTTTTTAGAGAGATTGTTGTTTGGATAATTTTAACTTAAATCCTGCGAAAATCTTGAATTTGTCCGACAATCCTATCAAAAGTTCTGCTTAGAAGGGACATTAATATGCCGTCCTGTCTAAGTCTACTTAAAACTTAGAACACATGCACATCGTATATTTTTGTATCGCTAAGTGTACTTAACATGCTATCACCGAATAAAAAATTGAGAAATCCTACATTTACGTTATGTACTACCGAAGCAAATTTTACCACACTACGGACACAGTTCCGTAGTCGACATACAAATCGTCCGAGTACACAACCCTTTTCTATTCACGTATCACACACACACTTGCTCCATAGGTCGTCAAATAGACGGCAATTATCTGATCCATAATCTCATCAATGTATGACGATCGGATGGTTTATTGCTAATATAAATTTGTTTTTAATGTTATGTAGAAAATCCCATAGTATGATGTAATATGTGCGATGTAAAACTTCTCTATAAAAGCATTAGCCGTTTAGATACAATGGAAGAAATACATTTTAAAACAAGTTACACCTTTGCATTTCCATATTAATATTTTTATTACAGATCAAACAAAAATATGATACAGCCATTAAATTATTGGAGAGTACAATAGTGAGTCAAAAGTCTAACTTAAGGGATCAAATGCAAATTACAACAAATCTATTGGAACAGAAAAGACATCTTAAGACTCATATTGAAAAGTTGGAATCTACTATTGAAGGTTAGTATGTTATTTGTCTTATATTAGTTTTAAATCCGATCGATGTGAATTATAAAAAATAGTGTATAAAATTTCCCCGAATTAAAATTTCTGAAATATTTACAACTTTTTTCTTCGGTTTGTTATTTTTCGTGGAATACTGGTGAACGTAAACAGTGAATGGGGATATTAAATGATTTACATTGTGTCCGACTTATGTGTAATAGGCAAATGCGACCGACATTCTGTTAGGAACTGTGTTTATGTCGAAATTAATTGATATGTGGTATCATAGTAAATGATTCATTCCCTTGTAAGAGACATGCTGAAATCATATATGCAGACATTGCAACTTGTCAGAGTGGTCTCAACGGATTTTAAAATATGGTAATGCATTTGTTCCAATCGGATTCACGGCTTAAACTGGGTGCTAAGACCGAAAGCGTCGCAGAGCTGTAAGATAGTCTTCAACCCATAACTAGTTTCCGCAACTCGATCGGGGCTACATAGTTTTTCTACTAAGTTTACTTGGTATTTTTGAAATGACACACTACTGTTAAAGACTTACGCATTAGAATTACATTTTGCTTTAAATGTTTAATTTTTGGAACAGCAAATGACAATGTATAACAAACTACGGTAAAAAGAGTGTATTAAAGAAAGTTATATTACTCGTGTCAAGTCAAAATCCAGAATAAAAGAACATGACTATGTCTTTAATTTCATCTTCCATCGATCGCACTTAATCAATCTACAAGTTCTAGAGGACAAATATGATTAACAGTGTTTTACTGTGGACCTGGAAAGTGTCGTAGGTTGTATTAAGTCATATTGGGCCACCATATCTCATAAAGATGAAATATTTGTACATGTGCTATTGAAAAAGAAATAAATACATCCTTAAAAAACTGGGTGGTGCCACGTCTCTTAAAGTACGTTACATCTGGCGCAATGATGTAACGATCGTCATTGAATTTCAGTATTTTCCAGTGGATCTGGTCATAGGCTATATCAGCTCATAATCGGACGAATGGGCGTAAACCCGTCTATGTATATTGAAATTTTTAACCACTATATCTCATGAACTATTAGAGGCATGAAGATGAGATTTGGAATATAACTTAGGCGATGCCCATATAAATGCAATGCTATATAAGCTATATGTACCGCAAATATGTAATTATGAGACATAATTGTCATTCCTTTTTTCGCCTCTACTCTGTAGTTTATTTGCTATACAAATCTATATGAATTATTTTTCAGAGAAAAATAAGGAACTTACCAAATGTGCGGAGTCAAGTCATACAATTAAAAAGTTGGACGGACAGTTGAAAGACTCAGTACAACACAATATGGAGTTGCAGAAATTGTTAAAAATAGCGAAACAATCAGTCGATGAAAGATTTAAACGCGAACAACAAAGTTTAAAAAAAGTCCAAGAAGCTCTTACCATAGCCGAGGCGGCAGTGGCTGGCAAAGAAGACGCGTTAAGACGCGAGAAGATAGTTAAGGAAGATTTCCAAAATATATCATCAACAATTGGACAAGTAATGGATGAGGCAGCACGCAAAGTGGAAAAGGATATGGAAGCAATGAGAAAAAAATTCGTTGACAAAGAAAAGGCTATGACCGAAGAGAAAAACAAAGTAAGAGTTTATCATATTCGAAATCAACAATAACTGTTAATACAACTTTTTACAGATGTGCGAAGAAATACTGAATCAGAATAAGCTTAACCAAATTTTAAATACAAAATGCAAAGCATTTGAAGAAAAATACAAAGAAGTTGCAAAGGAAAAAGACAAGTTAGCTAAACAATTGCAATTTGCCAGCAAATCTATAGTAAGTAGCAAGTGCGCAATTCAGAACCGTATGAAGAACCGAATTGAATTTGTTATCGTTTTTAAAAAATATTAACCCCCCAGGGGTGGTTAAAACTTTTGGTTTTTGACAAACTGATGTAATTTTCAAAAGAATAAGAAACAACACAAATGAGTAACTCAGACAAGAATCCATCAGCTAAATTTCAATAGAGAAAAACTACCAATACAAGTTTAACCTTCAAAGCCATTTCTAACGTTCGAGTAAAATAATCCTAATCTATGAATTTCTCTGCATACAAAAGATTTATTATTATTAAATGTGAAAACTTACATTGCAGTACGACATGGAACAAACACTAATCCATCAGGAATCATTACACAAAAGTCATCACAATATTGGAAAGTAAGACAACTTTGAAAAGTATTTATTAATTATACACTAAGTTTGGAAATTAATATTTATATAGGCAATCTGAAGAACAAGAAATGGAGATTAAACGTTATGTAGAAGCAAACAAACAACTTAAGGATAGGTATGTATCTAGCAGCACCATTAATGATCTAACATCAGGTGATGCCCATTACAATCGATTAGTCGGATTCGTTGAAAGTAAATTTGGTTTTTTCATATTTTCCTTTTAGATATCGTTTGATTTTGAAAGACATAACTAAATCATTTGAGCAAAAAATGTATCTCTTAAAAGCCGAAAACCAAATTTTAAAAAAAGGAAATTCCTGCGGAAATGATTAGTTAGAAGATTAGATCAATTAATTTTTTTATTAATGTTGTTTTTATTTTTATGTGTGTATATGTACTTATAAAATTATAATAAAAAACTACACATTTTACATAAGTTTATATTAGTAAGATTATGCATTAATTTGAGTCGTTCTGCCGGGAAACAAACTTGGGAACCAGTAACTCTTTTCTGTGTCCTGTTCGTCAACCCAACAGAGACCCTCGCTAACAACTTTGTCCAATGATTGTCGGGCTCTATAATCTGACCAACTAATGAAACGATGAAAACAATGCACATTTTTAGAAACATAAATTGGTTTTTGTATGCAGGTACATACCACAATTGTTCCATTATCATGGCGAGGGTTACGAAACCCTGTTCCGTGTCTGATGCTTGAGTTAAAATAGTAGTTTCCTCCATACTTAACTCTCCAGGTATCGACTGAACTATATATTTTCCTTTTCCGACTTTATGGACAACAAATCTGAAATAATGAATCTTTAAAACATCCCCATTTCAAAAAATTAACATGTACTTTTCTGTGGAACTCATAACTGTATACGAGCAAATATAGTCGGGCTAATATATTTTCAATCACACCCCCTTTAAGTGAACAATTATAAGTAGTATGCGGAAGAATATTTTGAAAATTCCGAGAAGACCGAGACTCCGGTGGAAGGACCAAGTGAAAGACGACATGCAAATCCTTGGCACACAAGTGCTTGGAAATCATTCATTAAGCCAAGACCAACAAATCTTTGTAGAGCAAACTTAAGTAAGTAATAAAGAAATATAGTTGTACAAATCAGAATTTAAACTTGGAAGTTTATTTTAATAAAAAAAAAACTCATACATATAAAAACTAATTTTTCCTCAGATTATTTTTATTGCTTTAGACTTTAACTCAGACATATACTGACAGTATACTGTGATATTCATTACAATTTTTTTTAACTTTTTTGTATTTATAGACTATTTAACAAATATTTTTTTTTAATTAAATTTTTGGAAACATATTTAGTCATAACTCGAGAACGACTTTAAATAAATATCAAACATTCGGTGCCTTTTAATCTGAATGAGAGTTTAAAGCAATAACGATGTTTTCCTGTAATTTTAAATTACATTTTTGGAAATATTTTTTGTCACAACTCGAGAACGACTTTAAATAAATATCAATCATTCGGTGCTTTTTAATCTGAATGACAGTTTAAAGCAATAACGTTTTTTCCGTAATTTTATTTAAACTCTTAAAAAATTTACAAAATACAAAAATGTCAATTTTCAAATATGTAATGTGTAATCAATAAATGTATATCGTGTGATATGTAGACCATACATACAGTAACATTTTTCAGCAGCCACTTTGCTGAGCACATTTAAAATTTCTGCAGAAAATTCACTATCCATTCGGAGCCTAATCACGTGCGTTACTCGTTGACACACTCTGTATTTCAAGAATACATCTAAGAGATCTAACTCTCAGAATTAATTATTTTTGATGTACAGTGTACGCTTGATAACGTGAACTAATTGAAACCACGTTTACAAAAGTGTTCAGGTTTTCGAATGACAAGAAGTATGATGTGGATATGCAAATATTTGCACATTTAAATTCATATTAAATTGTAAATCTGAGAAATATATTTATTTATTTACTCATCTATGTTGTATTAGTTGTTTTTCTAACAACTGAAACACAGCATTCACTCTTTGAGGTCTCAGTACATTCATATCACTTTGATCGACTTTTCCATGGCTAGGCAACTATTTCGCTTTGTTAAAAATGTGGATTGTTTTACTTGGTTTAATTTCCTCCGGTGAGTTAAAAAATATAGCTTATAGGTTTTCTGTATGTCTATGGGAACGGGAAGACTCGCTAATCGTAGGATAAAGCAATTACTGGACAGTTATTTATTCCGCATACGAATAAACTAGAGATAAAAAGCTTTCTCCATGTGGGACATTTGTGAAGTACTATTAATGGATGTCCCACGGTCAGAATTATTTGAACTCAATGATAACTATGAAAAGTTTTTTGTTACGTTATAGAGCTTTCTTGCTTTGTTCATGTTTTAGAAGAGTTAATGCACAAAAAATTGGTTCACTCTTTGGGGTGTTCACGTTACCAAATCTTCACGTTGTCGAATCTTATCCAAAAATTAAGCTTCTTAAAAATTATTCTCCTAACCTAGTCTGCTTCAGAATAATTTTCCGAGCAATTTGGTTTTGTGTGTTTTATTTAGTTTGGTATTTTTCTTGAATGTTAAGATTATCTAACTTTTTCCATCGTCTGTTTCCTCCTCTTAAATGCTTGGCAGCCTTTACGAGCAAAACTTGTCCACATTCAATGATAGACAATGGTTTAAATTAGAAATAATCGGACGTATGAACCACATCAGTTGCAAGTGGAATATAGTCCAACAATACAGGACTGTAGGAGATTATCTAATAAAGAGCATGCATCAGCTAGACTACACAACCCAGAGGATTAATACACGACTTTGGTTGAAACATCCGCGTACAATGAACGATCTATAGACGATCCCGTTTGCGTTAACTCTAGATGAATAAGTCTTTTATCGTTCAAATATTGGATCCTATTAAATAGGATGTGTATTAAATATCCCAAATTTGCCGAACTGATTCAACTCTATCGTATCGCTTTAAATTGGGTTCTTCTGACAACTCTAACCTGTTCGAATAAAAAAATACCCTGAATCGAAATAAACCAACTGTTTAACCATTCATTTATGCATAATAACGTATACACCTACCCATTGCCAAATATACTCAATTTTTTGGTAGCCATGAGAATGTCTTCTTTTGTTATCTCTTGATGGACAACATTCTGACCTCTGGCTGCTATTAAACGGCGTCTCAATTCCTCCAACTCCATCAATCCACCTTTAGATATTAACACATTAACATAAATTCCATTTGGGAAAATATCTATATATAGGTATAATATTCATATGTACCTGTTTTTTGATTTGCGGCCAAACATACCTCCACAACCTGTACTCCCAATTCGTAATAGAAATCACCCATACCCAAGACACTCCAGAAACCCTTGCCTGACGCCAAAGGATCTACACCGATAGATGCACACATCTCCTGGAATTGCTTTCGAAATTGGGCATTCTTTTTAATATCGTGCTTGTGTCTAATGGAGAATTCTTCAAGTTTTTCACGAAATATTTCCAATTGTTTGGTCATCTGTTCCAATTGGTTTTCCTGTAGATCTGTACCTTTATCCTTAAATCGTTCTGCGGCCAATTGTTGTTGCTGAATAGCGCCTAGACCTACGCGACGTCTCATAATTATTTTCAAATCGTTTGAAATGAGACTATTTAGAATAATACAAATCACACTACTTTTTGTGATTTAATTTTATGACCAAAGTTAATGCCCAATTAGTCTTCACGGTTGACGGTAGACGATCAGCTGTTTGAGTTGGGGTTGCATTTTGCATGTGTTAGAGAGAGACAACTAAAATTGACGGTAGACTTCTGCAGGTTGCAGAATCAACCGTCAAGACCGATCAGCTGTTTATTGTTATTGATTTCACTTCGACATTTTGCGCGCGGTAATTATTTATAAGTTGTAAATTAAATTTTATAGTTTAAAGTTATGAGTAATGTATTTATAAACGAAGTCAAATTATATTTTGTACAAATGCTCTTCAATTAGCTTTTTTTTGTCTTACCGTCATAACTAATCGCACAATATTGAGCCTACCGTCAAACGTCGACTAATTGGACCTTTACAGATAAACCATTGAATTAGTCAAACTGACGTTACGTGGCGTGGATAATATCGTGACGTCGTTGGGGTATACAACAATGACATTTTCGCAACGTAAAACAACAACACAAAACCAAAACAACTCAAAATTTGGATATCCAAGAACAATTCATACAAAAACAATATACAAAACATTAAATTAACACGACAAAAAATATATGCAATACTGCATTTAGTCAGAAATAAATGCAATAGTGAAACAAAAATCCTGAGTTGCGATACAAAAAAGAAAATAATATATTAAAATAACACGACAAACAACCAATGGAAATAATTAATTAATTGAATTACAAGAACTAAGAATAAAATCATAAGAAATACCAGAGTAACAAAAAAATTCAAATGTCTTGAGTGACGGAAAATATCCGACTGTTAGTAAACCCTAATAATATTTCACAACAAGAAATGAATCCCAACAAGGTGACACCATAGACCTAGTGTCTCGAGCTGCCTTTTACATTTGACATTTGATTTTAGTGTCAAAACGAAGAAGAAAAACTCAAAATTTGAAAATTTTCAGTAGAGGTCAAAAACCGTTTCATATTATGATATTAATGAATGATTCATATTAATGATATTTTAAGCAAAATATTTTTACAAAAATGTCATTGCAAGAAAATACCATTAAATATAATGGTTGTAGAAAAATAATTTTTTTTTCAGTTGGGTACTATTTCGTCAAAAAAACAGTAATGACCCTATCTTTGTTTTCTGGATAACTTCTTTTCTTCTTAGACTCAGCTAAAGAGTTCCATTTTGAGTTGTCTCCAAATTTCTAAGCAAATCGGACACTTGTTTTATCATAGATCGGGAGAGAAAACAAATGACGTCACAAATACTATGTATCTCCAAATAATGCGTGCAATCGCCTGGGTAGATCACTTATGGTCTGCGTGAAATGGGTAAAATATTTATTTATTTATTACACGAATATTTTACAAAGTTAATTTACAAAATATAGCATTGAGGGTGCCGGGTATCAAAGACCATATGCTCCCGTTGGTGTTAATTTTGTAGATTGTTGTATTATGTGAAGATTTTTGTTGATTTCTTTTATTAAATTCGATGGCACAGAACATATACTTTGCTTTTTGCTGTTCGAAGTTTTTTGTAGTTGATTTTTGTTCTAGTATCGTACTGTACTTTTGTAACTGTGTTTTTAATCGAGACGACTCCGCACTGAAGAGAACCTGCAGCGTACACGACCGCACTCTGCAAGCCTCAGGCACGAAGTGAGGGTAAAATATATTAAATTAGTAAAAAAAAACAATTTGGAAACATGAATTGCGTATAAAATGCGAATATTTAAAAAAATTAAAGTAAACTTAATATAACAATAAACAAACAAATTTCCTTTACTAAATCGGCTATTTTCATATTGCAGCAATAAAAGCACACGTTTTGAATAACTTTTATTTTCTCAACCATGACATAATACCACAACTTATGTATGTATGTAAAAAAACAAATGAAAAAAAATATTGTTCTACAAACACTAAACCAATAATAAAGAAAACAATGGTTATATTAGTTTTAATTGTATTTTCTTGCAATTGAAATGACAATGGGAATCTGGTGACAGACGCATCGAGTGTGCTGAGAATTCGGAAGCAACATTTCCCCAGCTTATTAGCGGCCGAAAAATCCTGCGAAAAAAAATACCCCAACCAATAATAGACGATGGTGCTGAATGTCTACCACTAACTCATATTAGGTCACAGCAGCAATAGAACAACAAGGCCGCAGGTGCTGACGTAATGTCAGATCCTAGAAAAGACCCATGAAAAGCAAAGCTATACATACGATCTATTCATCGGCTATTAAACCGAATTCCACATGCCGATAGGAGAAACATTTTTTTAAACTACATTGGTATGGCTGCGTGATGCCATCAACACGTGTACGCCTTTGTCGGAAGATTCTCAGTGACAATACGTTATCAGTAAAAAATAAGAAGCTACCTCTCTAAACCATTCACTATTATAAGTTGAATACTGATGGAGAAAATATTGGAACAAGCACGGTGTACACCAAAAGCCACATCCTCCTCGCATATGCTGATGACATTGATATAGTCGGAAAGATAGAGCGAGATGTAACTGGCGTTTTCTTTTCGAGGTCGAGAATATGAGTCTTATGGTGAACGAGGACAAGGCAAACGTCACGATGACAGAAAGGCGTAGTGGAACATTTTATATATGTAACTCGGCCCAGACATCAATAGAAATTATAATACTAAATTATTTTAAATAGAAATAACAATAGTCAACATCGAAATAAAGCCAGGGATCGTGCTGGCAAATGTATGATATTTCGGGCTAATCAAACAATTCCAGAACATGGCCATCTCTCATCGGACTAAAACATTTATTAAACAGGCCATGATTAACAACATATTGTACTAAATGAATTTCAAATGGTGCGATGTATAAATATTTTCCAAAAACTGTAATGTATTAGGAATTGTGTAATTATATTACTACGCCTAACGCAATCTTATCCAAATTCAGTTTATATTTATACTTTAACAAGATAGTGTTCGATAACAGTTTGGAACCCCTTCTTCTGGTACCTCCCATACAAATGGCCACGCCTGCTTTTGTAATTCGGATACTATGGAATATGAAAATTATATGTTTTTTCTGATGGTGTCCTTCTGACTTGTAAAGGTATATTCTTGCAATAAAATATTATTTTTTTAATGGAAATGACATTTAATATTAACGGAAATAGCGTTCAATAAAATAAATTGAAAGATATACAAAATTTCGAAAAGTGTTAAACATTTCAATAACTTATATTAAATCAAACGAACGTTATGAATGAAATTAAAAATTTCAGTGTACCAATACTTCCGCTGCTATTGTGATTCTTCACACAATAAAATGATACAAAATATACATATGTGGTTATGAAGGCCATTTAATTTAATCATATTTATCATGTGAACAATATTTATGTGTATTTAACAGTTAATATTATAATAACTTATTTTACTAAATAAGTATATATATGCATGTATCGAGTAAAGGTGCTGTATATTTATTGCCTTAATACATAATCATTTCTTATTTGTTTTGTATTCTGTGTCGAGTTTCTCTTGCCCAATAACTTATGTAGTTCTTTCGACATGTAAAAGGGTTTCTCAGGGGAGCCATCATTTTCATTGGAATCTTCCAAAAAGCAAAAAAACAGAGTATCAACTGCCATTGAGTATGTACTGAATATAACAGATGCCATTACATAAGCTAAAATGGCAACGAGAACTACAGGCACTAACGGATAATGGACAATTATTACATTCGGATACATGATCAAAAAGGTGTATATGGCAAACGAGGTAAACCCTGTTAGCAAAAGTTTCGATAGGAAAAATAGAAAGTCTGAGACTTTGTCTACGGCGAACATACGCAACATATTTTGGGTGATCAATGTGAAGGCTTTCTTTGAGCTTTCACAAAAACTGGTGCTATGAATAGCACAAGTTATATAGGCATTGCGGTTAAGAAACCGTAGAAAGTTTTCCAACAACCAAAAAAAACATTGCATACAACAAAGGATGGCTCGTGTCAAGGCGTTGTTATACAGTTTGGCCTTTTTTTGAATTATCTCCAACACATAACGTATCATGCGACATATGGATAAAATAAGGGAGCCGAATGCTATGGTCCCCAAATGATAAAAAGTCGTTATACCCATTGCCTTTAGGACAGGTATAGCAGCAAGATTTTTCTTATTGAATGTCCAGTACCACATGGAGAATGTGCAAGCCAGTACCATATCTCCGTAAGCTGATATGAAAAATGTCACCCAAAAATAAGCAAATACGCTGAAATAAATAAAGAACTGGATTTTTCTTGGTCTTTCAATTTCAACAAATCGACAGACAGTCTCCAGACACGGCTTATTCGAATATTCTATGTGACAATTTGATTCAAAAACTTCTGGAAGACATTTACCTTCCAATTTATATGATATAGCTGGTCCCTTACAGATACATTTTTCGAGGGATTCGGTGGTGTTATCCAACTGTTTGAATACGCGAAATGAGAACTCTCCAATCGATGTAAGGTATAATACGACTATAGACGCCAACACCGCAACTACGATATAAAGAATTCCCGGGAATATGGGAAAGAATATTGACGATTTTATGGACATTATTGCTTTGCTAGCTTCCTTGACAATCGAAATTGCAATGCTAATACGTTTCCGTATAACGATAACTACTAACAGGATAATGACGAGTGCAGCTCCAGTCACTATAGACATATATAACCAGAATTGATGATTTTGTATAACATTGTGAAATTGTGCCATAACATTTAAATTATGTTGGGGTGCTTGGGGCGTGTCACGCCAAAACCGATACTGTTTTACACTGTGCCACAGAGTTATTGATAGAATAATGATAACGCCAAATATAGAAATCCATACCAGCGGAGTAGCAATCCATCTGAGCAGAGTTATGAATAACAAAACCACTATAATGTGTATGATAAATGCTAATAATATCACTTTCCACGACGACCTTAAGTCATATTTAATATCTTCTGCCATTTGTTCACTACTACCGCTGTAGAATCTGGAAATTATGGCAGCGATGATTTTAGTGGTATCAGTTTTGGTCTCTTCGATCTTTTGCTTCAAAACCGAAGCTGACGTTTTATTTGTTTTGCACAAAGATAAGGTCCGATTTTTAAAGCTTGCAAAAGAATCGGTAAGATCGCCTATGCTAATCAGTGATGATGATTCAGGTTGCTGATTCCTCTGTAATATGAGACTCCTACGTTTACGATTGCTCAACGAAGCGGGAATCAAATCGCAGAAGTTTACATTTGTAAAGGGTAGGCAATGATTTAAAACTGATTTACTTTGTAAATACCAACCACTACAGCGACTATGACGTATTGCCAAGGCAATGTCATCATGGGTTCTAAGTGTTTTTCTATCCACATCGTCCTCGCAGATGAGCAATTTCTTGATCTTCTCAATATCGCGTTCCAATGCATGTGCACCCCAGACAAACGTTTCTTGCGGACAATATTCGACACATACTTGTTTCGTCTTACAACCAGTCAGAGGCGCCATGGGTTCCAGACACTTGTCCAAATCGAAAAAAAATAAATTTGGTTTGTCTCGCACACCCGAATCGACTCCACATTTTCGATTTTTTGAATCTGTAGGTATCAACACATAATTGAGATCTCCATGGAAATAGGCATAGTGGGCTATGTAACACCAGGCTGCTATAAAACATATAAATATCAGCAGGCAGTGAACGTCGGTACAACTATGTTTTTTATGATTTATTGCAGGCGGAGTAAATTTTGCGGATGACTTTCTTCTTAATGGTTTAATTTCTTGAAGAACCATAGAATTCCTTACAGATGATCTGGAGTTCTTCCCTTTATCCATTATTTCTATAAAGGACAATTGTATCCGAAAATCGGTGTGAGTCTTTTGCCGTTCGTTTTCAAACTGATTATTTCATTAAAGTGACAGTTTAAATTCATCTTCGATGGATGAATATCGTAAGTATTTGCCTTCGAAACAAAAAAAAGTTTTCTATAATTGTTGGTTTTACCACTGCTGTGGTTTAAAATTGATTACTCAGAATACGTATATATCATAAATCGTTGTGTAATTACCAATGGAATCTGAAATCAAGCTTATATATGTAAGTGAACTATTACTGGACAAATTGTAGACTTTAGTTTGTGCATGGGGCGTTGATAACCAAACGTACATTAATCGGCAAAATCAAAAAAAAAACATGCCAAAATGATTAAATCCAATAACCGATTAGCAATTTCCAAAAGAACAGATTTATTTTATCGAAGTAAATTTCTATAATTTTGAAGTGTTGTTATGTTTTTAATCGTTTCATGGTGACTTTCCAAACCTTACTGAAAATAAAAGTCAACAAAGTTTAAAATTATCAGCTTTCCAACCAGCTTAAATCAGCGTTCATGTAGCTTTAAAAACACCCTATCTATTTTGAAAGTAATGTACGTGAATAACCTGCATCCCTACACGTTTGGATTTCTTTGGTGCACATTCACCCGTATAAGTCGAGTTTTTACATTGGTACCTCATGTGCGACTGAACTTCTTAGGTTTTCGGCTGGACTCTACTACTTTGAAAGGCAACCGCAACATGATTCAATTAACGACGTTTAAGCATTGATATTATTGGTGCGGAACTTCTCATAGCCAGTATCGTTTTGTCTTCGTTGCGGTGATGGGTTTTTACGCAAAAAGTAATACATGATGTATAGTTTTTTTTTTGTCGACATTCATTTACAGATATCTACCAGGAAAAATGTTGACTTTGAATTAACTGCAAGGCATGTTTATAACGTCAAGCTCGTTTTAGAAAAATACTATTTAACATCCAGCTCTTAACGCGGCCTCTAATATAATTTCCTTAAGTGTATATATTTGTATGGAGTATTAAAGTTGTCCCAAAATTTTCAATTTGCTTGTAGAAAGGACTCATTTTGTGAGTATTGAGATCAACTCATTTTTTTAAGGTGGTTCCAAATTATATTTTGAATTAATAAGTGGTTTCTCGCGAGAGTAACCATCTTGACGCGATTCGAGGGCTTAAGTGCTTCTTGTGGTTTTTAGGCTTGCGCAAGGACTTTACATAACTTAACTGGTCTGGTCCATGTAGAAGCCTAATGCTATAAAAAGATACACAACCAAGAGTTACTCACGCTTGTCATGAGTCCTATGGGAGGTCAGTAACTTATGCCCTCGCATCCGGCCAATTGACATATATGATACGAAACTACGTCCATGGTTCCCTCCTTTTTCCCTTGGGGCTTTACCTCTTAGTAGTGACGTTATAGATGCACTTTTAAGGTCAAGATGGTTGGTAGCAGTGTCGAGGACCTGCATGGTTAGTAAGTGCCTAAATAAAACTAACCGCTAACAGCTCCCCTCCGGTGCCAGGATACGGACCGGTTGTAATCTTATTGCCTAGTCCGCGTAAGCTGTCACTGCGCGCGATGGTCCTTTCCCTTTACTAGCATACTCGTGGGATCTACATGGAACAATTTACAAACAAAACAAACTCAAAAACAAACACAACAACAAACACAAACAAACGCACTAAAACGAATACAAAAACACAGAAAAAAACGGTACAACAAACACTTAACACAGACAAAAGAGGTAGCTCGGGCGCTAGTGAGGATGCTGCGAGGACTGGACTACCAGACAGAGTGGGACACACCGCTCAGGGGGGTAACTATGACCTGGACAGTAAACTGGACTAATTAAACCGACTTTTCGAACAGGACAGACGGATACGAATTGACTTCGACGAGTTGGAAGAGCTGTCTAGGGACTCATTCGCGGATACCGATGACGCCGTCAATATACTGGAGGAGCTCGCCCTGCTCTCTGATGAGGGTGAACATGATGTCACCATAATTCATGGCCCTGGTCAGAGAGTAGGGAGATCCTCTCCAGACTCTGACGACTCGGAGAAACGGATGGGTCCCGCAACGCCTAGCGAAGGTCTCCCAACTGGCTCTGAAAGGAGCAAAGTAGTTCGGCAACAGGCCGTTGATTCACCGGGTATGGATCCGGAAGGTACCGCGCCTACAGACAGATCAGGGGAGGTGTCTGGTTTAGACATCTCCAGATCGTCACAAGGCGCAATCACTGGAAAGTCCATACCCATGGATGAAGCGACCGAAGGCCGAACTAAGGAGGAGAAGGCTAGGAACGGTACGTGGAAGTCGCTGATCTTTCTCAAAAAGATAGGTCAGCGGGATCCCTCGTCAATTACCGTTAGGGAGAGGCAGCTTATCAGGAAGCACCGGAGGGATGTCCGGAAATTTGAAAAAATTTACGGCACCACCAAGGACCTCCTGAAGGCTGACTCTCCCAACAGTCGGTACTGGACCAGCAGACGCATCCAGGAAAACTCCTGGAGTTAAGGATGCGACTGCTGGCCCTGTAAAGGCTGTTAAAAATGCTGTCAATTTGCTGTCATCGATCGATCTGATCAGGTTGGTAAGATCAGTGTCGATCGCTGGCAGCTTATTGAGGAAATGCTGATCGACCGCATTGCAGTCTTTAAGGGCAAGAGAAACGAAATTTCCTTTAAGGGTGGAGACTGGTCGAAGGGAGTTAAGATCGTCAACTGTGGAAATGAGAAGTCGGCTAGATTTCTCACCGAAACAGTTGAAGGTCTTAACGAACTCTGGCCAGGAGCAAAACTTGAGGTAATTCCGTCCTCTTGCCTTCCGCTTCGATCAATGGTGACAGTATGGATTCCACCACCGATAAGGCCGGTGGAAACCATACTGTCGGTATTGGAGAAGCAAAATGAGGATCTCCTTACGAGTCAATGGAAGCTGGTAGCTTCAATGGCTTGTAAGGGGAACCAGGGAAGGGATTTCAGATTCGCTGTGGATCTGAAATCTCTTGCGCGATTGAGACTCGGTGAGGGTGTTATGAACTTCGGTTTAGGTACCATCAGGTTCAGGGTGCCGAAACCTGAAAGGACCTACGACGCTGCGAGTGGTGCAAATAAACCTGCATCATTGTGAAGCAGCCTCGGCCGACCTCATAACATTCCTCACTGAATCCAACACCGACGTGGCGCTGGTCCAGGAGCCTTGGATAAATAAAAACAAGGTATGCGGACTTAGTGCCAATGGTTTTACCCTTTTTGCTACGTCCGGGGACGAAAAGGTTAGGACCTGTAATGTAGCTAAAAATGAGCTTAATCTAATTATGTGTAACAATTTTAGCTCTGGTGACATCACGGTAGTAAGCAGGGAGGTTCACGGCAAATCTAAGTTACAGTTGGCCTCAGCTTATCTACCGTATGAAGCTGCCTGGCCCGGATGTAAGAAGAGTCACGGAGTACGCCAAAAGGATGAATTTGGATCTGGTACTGGGTTGTGACGCCAATGCACATCATAGTCAATGGGGAAGCAGGGACATCAATAAAAGAGGTTTCAGTTTTTGATTTTATAATAAACTACGACCTTACGATCTGCAACAGGGGCAACACGCCGACGTTTCAGACTAGGGACAGGGAGACGATTATAGATCTAACACTGACTAACAGCAAGAGTCATATAGTGGAAAAGTGGAGGGTGTCCCCGGTCTGTTCCTTTTCAGACCATAAAAGGATCATCTTCAATCTAAACTTCACTAGTAGTGCGAGGGATCCATACAAGAATCCGAGACGAACTAATTGGGTTGAATTTAGTGCGAACTTAGAGTCGAGGTTGGCGAACACATCTCGGGGAGGAGATATGTTCCTGGAAGTGGACAAACAACTAGAAACACAAGTTGAAGAGCTTACTTCAAGCATGAGGGAATGATATGATAGGGCGGTCCGACAATATTCCCTGGCAAAAGAAAACAACCAAATTGGTGGAATACTGATCTTAGAGATCTGAGAAAAACCACTAGGAGGTTATACAACAGGGCACATCAGACCAAAAACTCAGAAGACTGGGAGAAATACAAAGTAAGCTTCAATAACTATAAGGGAGAGCTCAAAACGGCTAAACGGACCTCATGGACCACGTTTGTAGAGGCCATCGATTCTGTCAATGAAACATCCAGATTTAGGCCAATTTTATCCAAAGACCCTAAGGTACCTGGATATATTCAGAAATCTGATGGTACATGGACAGAGTCCAGCTCTGAGACACTCTCTTTACTTATGGAAACTCACTTTCCAGGGTGTAGTGATACAGGGGATGAGGTCACGGACCGGACCAGCATCTTGGTATCCACCACGCAGCTAGAGAAGCATATAATTAGAGATATAGTTTCATTGGACAGAGTAGCATGGGCAATTTGCACCTTCAAACCGTACAAATCAGCAGTGCCAGATGGCATCTTCCCTGCACTGCTGCAGCACTGTCCAAAAGTAGTGCTATCAATTTTAACTGATATCTATAGTGAGTGCCTACTGATGTACCAAAAAGGTGGAGGGTAGTTAGGGTGGTTTTCATACCGAAGGCCGGCAAGGCCAGCCACGTTACTCCCAAGGATTTCAGGCCTATCAGTCTATCGTCTTTTCTATTGAAAACACTGGAACGACTGATAGATCTGCATATTAGGAACACAATAGATACGCGCTTCATAAGTGGGGCTAAACACGCCTACCTCAAGGGTAAATCTGTGCACTTCATGAAGTTGTGGGTTGTATAGAAAGAAACCTGGCTAGCAAGGAATACACGCTCGCAGCTTTCTTAGATATAGAGGGAGCTTTCAACAATCAAACTTCCTGGTAAGCTGGATAGATAACATGCTGGGCAGCAGAATTATCAACTCCAGCCTAGGCTCAGGGAATTCAAGGAAGTTAGCCACCAGGGGAACACCACAAGGGGGAGTCCTATCTCCACTTCTGTGGCTTCTAGCGGTGAATACTATTCTCAGGGAATTCGAGCTAAAAGGAAGGAAGATTGTAGCTTATGCTGACGACATGGTAATACTGGTATCCGGGAAATTTCTCCCGACCATCAGTGAGGTCATGAATTCGGCACTGGGGGAGCTATCGTCGTGGGCAAAAAGTAAGGGTCTGGGAGTGAACCCAAACAAAACAGAACTGGTTCTCTTTACCAGAAGGTACAAGATTGAGAATTTTAGACTACCGTGGCAGAATGGAGTGGAGCTCAAACTATCTACGGAAGCTAAATACCTAGGGTTATTTCTGGACAGTAAACTTTCCTGGAAAATAAATACAAAAGAAAGACTCAGAAAGGGACTTAATGCCTACTACGCATACAGGAACTCCACAGGTAAGAACTGGGGACTTCGGCCGAGGGTAGTGAAATGGATCTACACGGCGGTAGTTAGACCGGTTCTTACGTATGGCTGTACAGTGTGGTGGGAGGCAACAAGGGTAGACAGTTACTACAAAGAACTAGAGAAGGTACAGAGGTGTGCGGCTTTAGGAATAACGAGGGCCATCAGAAGTACACCACAGGCTGCTTTAGACATTATTCTACACCTTCTCCCCCTTAAGGACTTTATAGAGGGTGAGGCATCCAGAAGCATCTTTCGACTCAGAGTCATCACTGCTCAGACATACAAGAACAGGTCATTCGAGACTACTGTCAGAGTTCTGTCGTCATGGTCAGTCCAGGGTTCCAGATGAGCAATCGGACTAAATAATTAAGAAAACAGAATTTCTGACCCTGCCCGGCCTAGAAATCCCTGAAAGGGATTCGTGGGTAGGAGTCCGCAACTTGCACGAGGGTTGGGCCGTCTTCACTGACGGGTCTAAAATGGAAATAGGCACGGGAGCTGGTGTCTACAAAGCAAAGACAGACATTAGGAAATCATTCAGACTACCGGATGAATGTAGTGTCTTCCAAGCTGAAATTTTAGCGGTATTGCGAGCTGCGGAGGAAATTTCCGGTAGCATAATACCGAAAGGAGACAACATTACTTTCTACGTTGACTGTCAGGCAGCACTGAGGGCCATAACAAGCCATCAGGTTTCGTCTAGGGTAGTTAACGATTGTAGGCAGGTGCTAAGCCTACTTCTAAGGGACTACAACGTAGGCTTATGCTGGGTGCCAGGGCACTGTGACATTGAGGGTAATGAAATCGCGGACGAGCTGGCTCGAAATGGCTCAGCTTTGCATATTGAGGAAGCGGACAGATCGGTTAAACCGCCAATCAGCTACTTTTTCAAAAAACAGAAGGACCATATCCTAACCAGAATTCTTACCCATTGGGAAACAAGAGTGGGTTGCTATATATTGAAGGTCTTGTGGCCTAGGTTAGATATAGTCTCAGAATTGCAATAAGAGTCATTACAGGACACTGCTCAGTTAGGGCTATGACCAGCAGATCTCCAGACTTCTGCAGGATGTGCGAGGATGAGGACGAATTGGAGACAATAGAACACATTCTTTGTCATTCTCCAAGTTTGCAACGCCATAGACAAAAATGTCTAGTGCATAGATTTTTTGCTGAACTAGGGGACATTTCGAAGACAGATGTTGAAAACATTATTAGTTATATAAGGGGTATTAGATGGTTGAACGACGGGGGAGGCGGGTACTCGATGGACTAACAGACTTACATTAACATTACACCATGGACTCTCACCCATTTTCTCTTTTCCATATATTTTCTTTGCTGTAAACAGAAGGGTCACAATGGACCCTATGGGTCTCCGAGTGGAGGTGCATCTTAGGATGTACCACCCTTCCTAACCTAAGTGGTTTCTTAGCATCAGAGAACACGGACTCTATCCAAACAAATTTGAAGGATATTGTGTGAACCGAGGTGTACAACTTGGGACCCTCACAACTCATTAGGCCCACATTTCAGACATAAATTCAGTTAGATCTGTCTGAAATTCTAATTAAATCTGGAGCCAGTTGCAACTCGGGACTTATTAAAAAAAAATCACTTTGGACCATTTCAAAACAGATGGTCCGATTTTAATGAAGAGGTCTAGTTGAAGTTTTGTCCGAAATGAAGCACTCCTACAGCTTAACTCGTCATCGATCTCAACCTTTGACACAATAGCCTGCTGTTGAAGGGACATTTAAAATAATCCATCTAACACCTCCGATCGTGCTACCTCGGACACCAAATATATTTCATGTTTCAGTTCCATACCGTCGAGACAGAAGTCCCCTCCAGCTCAAGCCACCATCGATCTTTGCGCAACTAGTTCGGCAATAGTTTTTATCAGAAATCTTGCCGATGTCAATTGGTCACCTCGGAGCAGTAGTCGTTGGCTGCATTTTTAACAATACATTGGATGTAGTATTTATTTAGCAGGTTGCGACAGCCATCGGCGAATTTTAAAGTGACAATGTGCATTAATTTGCCATGTTGAAATCAGAACCCTACCAATCAACTAACATGCGAACATGTTTTTGGATCCCACCTACAAATAATGTGGACTAATTAAAGCATTTGACAATGAGGAATGTTACATCGAAACAATATTAATTATATTTAGTAATCAAAGCAACAGCTGAATATGTTGAGAAAAATAAATTTGATGATTGAACAACGTTCCAAAAAAATCGGGAAAAATCAAGTGAATAAAGACCCTTGTTATATTGACTAGGGATGTAACGAATGTGTGTTTAGCGAAAGCGAATAGTAAAAATTTTTTTTAGCGAATGCGGATGCGGGTGCGAAAGGTAAAAATTTTTTTTAGCGAATGCGGATGCGAAAGCGAATGCGAAAGCCAATAGTAAAAATTACTTTTAGCTAATGTAAATATTACTAGGAATCGTTTAACGAATGCGAAAATCTTTGGGAATGTCAGAGTCAATTATGCAGTACTTATTTCCAGTAATATTTATTTCAAAGTAACAAAAATTTATTTCAAAGTAACAAAAATTTAACAAAAAATTGTAATTCAATTCACAGAAAATTCAGTCTCATGGTAAAATATATTAAAGTTAACTTCAAAGTTGAACATTCCATATTTGGGTACATAAGGAATAAATTCTTGGCAAACCTTATAATTTCAGATTGAGTTCAGTTTCTAGAGGAGTCTAATATCCAATGCGCATATGCGAATGCGAATTTCGTTACAACCCTAATATTGACAATAGAGGTGATATGAGTTAGGTCTTTTCTATCTTATATGTTAATTGAAATTAAATGTTCATGCTCATAATTGTTGTTACGAAACATTAGTCTTTGTACAAACGTTGTTAACAAAAACCACTTCAATTGATAATTCATTCAATTACACTAATGTACGTGGGTCTCGTATATAAACAGAAACACAAAATGCAGAATATTACAATACCTTCGAAGCTACCAAGCCAGCCATAATGAAGTCAATTTTTGCAAGTAAGTTTCCTTTCACAAATTTCTTAATTGAGATATATCCAGCTAAATTATCTAAAATTTAGTCATTCTGCTGTCGTCTTCTATCGCTATGATACAGACGTCTGCAGTCATCGGGGATGGCAGACCGATGTGCGATAGTGAGGCGCAAACAGGTATTACATTCTTTCGTAACAACTATGATTCAACCGCATATTGGGTGTGTGTTAATTTGAATGAACCAGCTGTTTTACAACGATGTCCAGATCAAACCGGTTTCCTGGATAGTGCTAAAGCATGTGTTAGTTGGGACGACTGGGAATGGAAAAGTCTAGAAAATCAGGATGAATAACTTCATTGAGAAATGATACCAAAGGAGAAACACACCTATACAACAATTTGGCTAAATAAAACAAATATTTAGTATTTTAAATAAAAGTAATTTTTATTGAAGGTTATGAAAAAATAAAAATTAAATTGTACAGAAGAACTTACCACAGGCGCTGTAAGGATTTCAAGTATTTTGTAACCACCAGGTGTATCACAGGTACGCTGCTTTTTTTTTTATCACAGGATGCATTACCAGTCTTGCAACAAAACAAACCAAAGACATTTAATGTAATTAATAACGTGTGCTTGATTGCTGATAGAAATCTGTTTTCTTCCTTCAACTGTTCTTTCAGGCGCTTCTTCCTGTTCAACTCCTTTTTGCTACGAAGCCACATGTACATATATGTTCGAAAATTCTTTCTATTCTTCCTGCCCTTCCTCCTCGACGACGACATCAGGACATTGAAAAAAAAAACGTTTGTGGTATAAATATTGGACGCTTTGCATTAGCCTTCAATCTAATATATTAAAAAGTTGGGACTGACCAATACTTTCCTCCTCACCACACACTGCACAAAACTTGCAGGGTACCTTAAACGACCTTTGGTGTAATAAATAACAAGTGTTCGTTTCAATGTCGTCCCTGCATGTCGACAATTAATACCTGTGGTTGGAATTACAATACCGTATATTACATGTAATACGAACTATACATTTCTTTGTTATGTCTGCAGCAGTACAATAATTCCTGGAAATTGCGTTATAGGATGTTGTGATTTATTTTCTCTCTTTAGTTTCTAGTTGCATACTTAAGTTCTACTTAACCTCTCCTTGTAGTTGTAGTCTTCACATTTCAATACACAAAAATGTGTATACAAGAAACGATCGATCACTACTTATCTAGACGCATGTCCTTGTTTCATCAGTTACCCTGATTTCAAATATCGTATCATATCATATGATATAAATTGAAGTACATAAAGGATGATTTACTTTCTAAATAGATGATTCTTTTGCTGCTCTTTAACGTCCTTATCAATCTTTAAGTATATTAAACATTCTTAAAATTAAATTGATAGTTGTGTTGGATATATTTTTCGTGAAAGTCGCTCATTAATATTTAAAAATAAATACACTGACAAAAAAAGACTATGATATCATATTTTGAATACAAATTGTTAAGATTAACTAAATGTGTGAAGTGAAAAAAAAAACGTAAAAAAACATGGTAGGATGGTTAAATTTTAAAGATGTTTGGAAGTAAATTTGTCGTTGTGGTTGTACACCACACTACTTTTTACAATTGTTTATATAATTATTGCTCCACATTAAATAGTTAGACGGACTGATTTTTTCTTCCTTTCATTATTTATTAAATTGTATCTAATTTAGATTTCCATGTATATAGAAATCTATGTATTTCCTTTCGTAAAATGAATGCTGGTTGCTTCTGTGGTTAAGTTTAAATTAAAAATTATACATACTACTACTACATAATGTACTTGTTGCGGTGTAGGGGGGACACAGTTATAATTTAGATATTTTATCCACAAGTTAATATATGCGAAGAAGTGTTTGTTTAATTATTTTCTGTTATAAATAATTTATATATTAAGAGACAATGCTTATGAGCCTAAAAAGCAGGGTTAGTAAAAGGAAGTGATACAAAAATCTCGCCATGGCATACACAAATATCCAGACCGGAAAATAACGTTTGGTTTTAATCACCAATCTGAATACTAAACAGGCTGAACAGTGCAAAACAATGTGGATTTTTTGGTTTTGCTTCACCTCAATACAGACGACGACGACTTCATATATATTGGCTTACTTTGTCTGATTTTTATATGATTTGCCTGATATGCCTGCCTGCCTGTTCTGTTTCTTTGTTTGTCTGAGCCTAGAGTTATTATTCTTCCTTCTTCCTCTTCTTGCATATCCTTGACTTTTCCTGCCTGCCTCTCTTTTTGCTTGATAGTATTTTGTTTTTGCTCTATTTTACCTAGTTGCGGAGGAAAAATATGTAAATATGAGATTAGCTTATAACAATCGGTTATAAATAATAAAGGTTGTTTCAGCGATTTGAAGACTTTTTCATACAGTACAACAGAGCGCTGATTAATATTTTTATGTATTAATTAAATAATTGTTTGTTTGCAAATACGAAATTTGAGTAAATTACATAAAATGATTAGTACATTCCAACAGTTTCTATAGAGATGTCTAATTAGAACCTCAAAAGTATATTTCCGCGGCCATGTCACCCATTTATAACTTCATCACAAAAAACTTAAAATAAGTAAAGAAATTATGTTATGTTGTGCAGAAAATTTCCCCTTTGGATTGTTGAGTATAAAAAATTCGTACTTGGGACCTTGACGAAGAATACTGTACCGTACCGATATAATTTATTTCCTTTTATCTCATTCGGTATGACAATGAACACCGTGGACTGGTAGTGAGGATCACTACGAAAAATGTTTCTATTTTCGAAGACGAATAGCTGGATTACGATAATCTGAATGTACGAATACCAACCAGTTATACTTCAGACTCGCCAGTTCTTTGTTGGAAATGCAAATCGAACCATAATATGTAATTTACTATCTAGGCTCACATTTAAGACAACAAATTGGCTCTATTTATTTTTAAGACTTACCTTATAATAATTAGTATCTTCTATTTCCTCCGCCACCACCGCCGCCCATGTTACCACTTCCGGGGCCACCACCACTGTTGTAGTTGTTGCCACCACCGAAACCACCACCAGTAGGATTGCTGCCACCTTGATTTCCGCCTATAAATGTGAACAAAAAGGGGTATGTTTAAATAAGAGAGAGGGAATGACATATGGCGTTTTTAAAAACAAAACACGTACCTTTGTTAAATCCGTAAGGCGCCGGTCTGCTGTTACCAAAGTTGTTATTACGTTGTGGACCTCCGCCATAACTTTGTTGGTAGTCATTGCCAAAGTTACCTCCGCCGCCGCTACCACCACCATTATTGCCCCAACCACCACCACTATTGCCACCATTAACTTGAGGACCACCTCCAAAACCACCACCGCTATTCCAACTATCATCACTTTGGTTATTCCAAGGAGCGGGCTGATTATTCCAACCTCCTGGACCTCCACCTTGACCACCACCAAAGTTTCCGTTGTTACCAAAACTGTTGCCACCCCAATTGCCACCGTTTTGTCGATTTCCCCAGCCACCTTGGTTTCCTCCTCGGTCATTGCGGCCACCACCGCGACCACCCTGGTTTCCACCACGGGGGCCGCCGCCACCTCCTCCACCACCACCACCGCCGCCACCACCTCCTTGACGGTCCATATCTTGTTTGGCAATAGCTTTCTTCACATCTAATGTCTTGTTTTTGATGCTATGGGATTTTTGCAAGATAATCTTATCGACGGGATCATAATCGTCAAATTCAACAAAAGCGAAACCTCGTTTTTTTCCAGTTTCTTTGTCCGAGACAATATTTATACCCAAAATATTGCCAAAACCTTTGAAATATTCCCTAATGCACTCTTCATCATGGTCATCGCGTAAACCACCAACGAACAATTTCTTTACAGTGGCTCCAGCATTGGGATTGTCGATGTCTTGGCGTGGCACTGCACGTTTTGGTTCTACAGTACGTCCATCAATTTTATGTGGGCGGGCATTTTGGGCATTATCGATCATATACGATTGAGAATATGTAATAAATCCAAAGCCACGGGAACGTTTAGTTTTGGGGTCCTTCATAACAACAACATCTACAATGTTTCCCCATTTCTCGAAGTGAGCCTTCAGACCTTCATCTGTGGTACGGTAATCCAGGCCGCCAATGAACAATTTACGTAACTGCTCAGGCTCGGTGATTGGCTTGATAAATTAGTTAACAATAAGAACAACAAATTAAATACGTATACACAATAAATTGCAAAAAAAAAAAAGGATTAAGTACAGTCAATTAGCTCAGTTTGCCAGAAGAAAACAAAGGAAAAAAAAAATATGGCCACACTCTGCAAAATGGCATTTAGCGCGATAAAAAAAAATGTCAATGAAAGTTATTACAATGGACTTTGGCAAATTAAATTAACGAAGAGTGGGTTTAACATCTATCGTTTTCAATATACATACTACATTATAAAATACACACATGAAATTGTTTGTATGAATGTATTTATTACGGGTAAACAAATAACCCAATTCTGAGAAGTACAGTTTGTTGGCAGCCATTTTGTTTTTTAGGAAAAAAAAAGCGTGGTATGGGATACATACAAAACGAAAAATATTCATTAAAAATACGATTTCTGATCAATTTCCGTTTTCAGGAACATGGTATACCTGTGATTTCTATAAAACATGTATTACTTTGCTTTTAACAAATGAAAACTTACCTCGTCATCGTAATTTCCATTATCGTTCTTGTCCGACATTTTGTATATAGCCTTTAATTTCACTTATGCAGAATTACTTAGAACACTGTTCTATCAAAATATTTTTTTGTATGAAAATTATTCACTTTTAAATTCCCACAAGCAATATTATTTAAGACACGAGGACCGAACGAGTTGACTTCCCACAATGAATTGAAAAAAAATTGCGGCCGGTTCTTTATCGTTTATGAACGCGACGTCGCATAGAAATGGAACGGAATGGAATAGCAATTACGCAGCAGTGATGGTAACACATACGCTCACATACCAGTGGTGGTGTTTCAAAAATTTCAAATTGTACCACGTCGACGAAAAAAATTGTACCAAAATAAAACGTGTTTTTAAGAAATTCTAATTTATTAAAAAAAGCATCAACTCCAAACATTTAGCCTTTGTAAACATTTGTGACCTTCCGCCGCTGCGTGCATTTTACGTGAAACTATCCTGCAGTAATTAGAATGCTACACATGGAACAGTATTTATCTATTCGACCTTAGGACACGGAGACAGGTCAACCCTACAATCTTCCTTCGATCGCTTAACAGCAAATTTAGTAAATATTTTTAATAATTGTCTATTATATAACTTACTTTTTTAGAAATGTATCCATTTCTCGTATTAATATATTAAACACATCAAAAGTTTTGTTGATTTTGTTGTGCAAATATTCGATGATTCGCATCAAATGATTTTCCTTCGTTCATAATAAACAGTTTTGCACTCGGTACAATCGATAAATCTTACAATAATAAACACTAACTTGTAAGACAAACCTTTTCAGGGAAGATCTGGAATTGTACCAACAAATTGAAGAATATATCAACGTCTATTTGTAGTTAATATGAAACTGTACCAAAAAAAGTATTGTGTGTACCACGGTACCACTCAGAGATCAATTGTACCACATTTTCCATCACTGCTTGCGGCCGGTTCTGTATCTATAACGAATGCGGCGTCGCATTGCATAGTTGCCTAAGAAATGGAACGGAATGGAATGAAATTGTGTTTTTTCATTCCTCCGTTCCATCGTCAAATCTTCGTGCCATAGTAAAATTAACGAAAGCCAACGCTTCGTCAAATTTTCTGGAGTTGGCAGCATTGCCAACTATTTCTGTTTATGTTCTCATGAAGGAAACAAAATCTACTTCGACACGATTTAGAGGAATTGGTATATATAAATTGTAATTTTCAGATATGAGATTTCAGCTAGATTTATACTGGAAAACAAATGACAATATGATTACATATACTTATCTTATGTTTGTTTTCTCCATATACTTATAGATCTTCAACAGGTTGAAAAATGTTTTCCACCAGGAACAATATTTCTGATTATTTCACGTAGGTAGTACTTTATAATCAAGTACTATATAATCTATAGTAAAAACATATTCTTAAGATTTAGGGTAAGAGTATTACCGCTGGCTCTATTGGATATCAATGTTTCTCAATGACTGCAAAAAGTTAAATATGTCAGAAATTAAGGGTGATCACAAAATTCCAAATTATTTGTAAAATTCGTCTTTCCAGTCCGATGTAGCAATCTAGTCGAATACTATTAAAAAATCACAGTACTTTGCACTCAACAAAATTTCAATTTTGTTATTTCACGTAATAGAATAATCTCTTAGAGACGGGTTAATTCACCGTTAATAAAACGTAATCGGAACCATAACGCTGCTTACCCAAGATACGTGATTTACCATATGTTTTATGTAAACAAACACAAAACACATTTTCTGTCTCCTATTTGTTATTATAAAACGTAGAAAAATACATTAAAAACGAAAAAGGATTATGGTCAAGTAACTCGGACTTAAGCTGTCATGTTTTTTACTTATGTACTATTACTTTTTGTATCCATATGTATGTCAAAATTGCCATTTCTCATAGTATTCATAATTTTTGCTATCACACATGCATATGTAACCTCTAAACGTAAACAAAAGCTGACTGTTTATGCGCTGTTCGGAGCAGGTACATACCTGTCAGTGATTACACAAATTATATCGCATACAGCCCACTGACTCGAGAGAAGTACCCCCATTGAATGATAAATTGTCATTCCGAAAACCGATTATTGTTCGAGTCGTTTGTAAAATTTCAATGAACAGACATAACATAAATTAATTTTTATAAGTAACGAACGTTATTGAGTTTTTAAAATCATCTCAACGAAGTTAAAATGTATGAGATTAAATGTAATGGAAGTCGCTACTCTCAACGAATGGCGACATGTATTTTTATGGCAAATAAAAAAATCCAAACTCGACTCAAATGTCTTTCTTGTCAGCAACTAATTATGTACCAAATAGTTTGTCCTCATTCACGAAAAATTGTAAATCCTACTTATTTCCTTTTGATGTGTATTTTATATAACTTTGAGAACTCGTTTTCCATGAGCCGAAAAAGTATTTATTTTTCAGTGTAAATAGGCTATTATCTTCGTAAGTGGTGTTACCAACCATTAAAAATGCATCATTCTGAACACTTCCATTGCAAACATTATTGCCGCCATTACTGCGGAGCCGAAAAGTTACTTCCGTTCGGTACGCCGTGAAACCTTATCATTGTTTTTCATAGTGTTGGATTAAAAGTGAAAAATTTTGAAGAGTTTTGGAGAAGTGATATACATAACATACGTATGTTGGTTAGCTAAATTTATTTAGCGAAAGGTGAGCAGTTTTTAATACAATTGGAAGTTGTGATAACTTTAAAACTGTATTTTGTAAAAGTTCTGTACCCGGTGACGCCATATTGCAATTTTTTTTTTCGGAAAAAATGTGTTTTGCGCAGAACTGCGAACTGTATTGGGTCGTTTTTTGCTTTTACAAAAAACGATGACTTACAAATTTTTGTGGTGAATATTATATAAAAATAAATAGTTTTTCGTTTTCAGGCAGAACTGAGACACAATTTTAAGAAACAGACTTTGTTGAAACAGCAATGGTAGGATCACGCGTGTATGTCGGAGGTTTACCGTACGGTGTCAGAGAACGCGATCTGGAGCGTTTTTTCAAGGGATATGGACGAACACGCGACATTTTAATTAAAAATGGCTATGGTTTTGTGGTAAGTCGAATAGACGTTAAATGAATAACTCTATTGGTTCTAATATGTATATGTATTATTTTTTGAAGGAATTTGAAGATTATCGAGACGCAGATGACGCCGTTTATGAACTAAATGGGAAGGAGTTACTAGGGGAAAGGTAATATAGCCTGCATTGATGTGTACATACACTCACGCACACTCATTAATGATGAACGGGTATTAACGTAAATACATTTTCACTATTTAGAGTTGTGGTTGAACCTGCTCGTGGTACTGCTCGAGGTGGTGGTGGCGGTGGAGGAGGTGGAGGGGGAGGAGGTGGTGGTCACAGAGACCGTTATGATCGATATGACAGCGGACGTCGTGGTGGAGGCCGCTACAATGACAAGTAAGTACAAAATTATGTTCCAAACAAATATGCGAACCATTTCAATTTTAATTATTGTATGTGTGTAGTAAGGGTGGTTTTATTATGAATGCCTCAATTTGTGGATTTTTCATGTGTGTAGTGATTATGTGAAAATGCACTTAACATATTTGCGCTTATGTTGTTCAGGGGAAAAATCATATAATTGTTAATGATTAATGTGTACAATATTTGTTAAAACATTTTTTAACGATTCTCGAGATTTAAATTTTCAAACCGTAGAACGTGTTTCGGGACGGACTAGGTAATATGCACGTTCAATAAATACCGTGGGTTTAATTTCAATTTATAAGACAGGACCCTAAAGAAATACATGTACAACTACAACCTAACAAGTAACGAACATTTACATACAAATTCTGGGAAATAAAAATTTTTAGACAAATGTACTGGTTGATCGTCTTCGGACGGTGTAGTTGATTATATCTTCTGTATATTAAAGTTTTATCCACCACTTGACATCATCCATTTCAAATATTTTCATCGCTGTTCTTTTTTTCCAAATCTTTCTCCTATCTAAAATAAGCGTTTGGTTTGCATTTTTATTTGGTAAACCCCTGATGGATGTTGTCAATAAATATTCGACGGTTTTTTTCATCTGTTGGTATTCACTGACGGGACTGATGATTGATCATATTTATTTGATTCCTTGAGAATTGTGGGTTACCCTTATCGCAAATAAGAAGCGAACATTCTGTTCCCTCTAAGTTTTCTACTTCTGGAACAACAATCACCCCTATCGCGATTTTTTTATGTTTATTCATTCATATAGTAATACGAAATCCTTCAAGCTCATGTTAATATATTCCTGAATAGAAACTAACCGCCTTAGCCACGGTTTCGAACGACAACGTTTGCATGCTTTCTAAGCGACAAACCGCTGATAAGTGACTTCGAAATCGAACGCTTTCGTTCAACATCGTGGCTTAGGCTGTTAAGCTAAAAACTTAACTAACAGCACTAAATACCTAATTATATATTCGGCTCCGCAGCCATAACAACATTAACAACAATCAGGAACAAACAAAATATATTAGTCCTAAATACGGACAAAGTGATCATTCGGCAAGCAGAGAAATAAAAAAAAAACATTTAAATATCAAAATATCAGCGAAGTTAGAATTTTTTACATAATTGAACAATGACTGGCTTAACTGAAGTGATACATTTGTTTGAAATGCTTACCAGACAACGAAACAACATTCTGATGTTTTTAAGTATTTTTTTTTTGGATTCCAAGCGTTCTACTACGATTTTCTTGAGGTACGGCTAGTACATCATTTCTATTATTTGCGATAGCATGTCGGCAAACATTTTTCAGCAGCTGTAAACAACGCTCAGTTCGTTGGATATGGCATGGAATACCTGGGTGTTCATATGGTATATCTGCTGAGAACGGAGGCTTAGAAAGAACACTTGTCATTTTAGCCAACCAGATCAAAGTAGTCTAAGCAATCAAAATAAATATAGTATCTTTTTTATGGCTCTTTCACGAACATCTTTTCTCTTATCATAAATTATTGCCAGTAACCTTTTTGCGGGATGAGCAAAGTATGAATTATTTTGGATTACAGTGTTAACAATTTCTCGAAGCGTTGGTGATCATGTTTTAACATTCAAATGTGAAAGATGAATATATATATTTTTTTAGTTTTGGGAATCTCTTATTTATCAATTTAATATGTATTTCGTTTTGTTTTATGTTATTTGTTGTTATTTCAAAGAAATAATTGTATAACTCGAATGCGCCCTGAATCGAATGAATATCACGAATGAAATCAAACTCTGAACCACTTTGCAATCGAACTTGCCCCATTCACATCGAAGCTAGTATGTGCGATGAGTACCGAGTTGTGTGGTGTGAATGATATTTTGCACTCACCCAGTGCTTCGCATTGAATGAATATGTGCCAGTAAATTTTTTGAGTGTCTCCTGGGTAGCACTCATGTAGATGTCTATAATGTGTTTCGAACAGTATCGACTTTGGAATTATTAACAAGCTATGTATTCTTCTTTCATTTTTAGAAACAAGAACAACAGATCTAATTCGCGTTACGGACCACCATTACGTACGGAATATCGACTTATTGTCGAAAATTTATCCAGCCGTGTTAGCTGGCAGGTATGTACACGAGCTTTTTACATTTTTTATTTGAATTTTGTAGTGCTGTAGTGCCCTCTAAAAATACTCATAGTATATAAAAACACTCAATGTTTTTTTATGTAAAGAATACTGAAGATTTCAGAATTTAAACCTCATATTCTTCTTCTCAATTGGAGAAGAGAAAGAACTCGAATATATGCAATCCACAACTATACTAGTTTTCGAGTTTATTAAAATTTGTATACAAAGATTCGTTTTCGTTCTGCGCTTACGAATATTAAGTTGTATACAAATTACCTTCCATCTCCCCTATTCACGATGTCATGTCGTTTTCTGCATGATTCAAATTATTTATCCTCTTCCCTATACTCCGTTCCATTCCTCATATATATTTTTTTATTTTTATTACATATATATATATATATATACTATGTATTATTTATTTACAATAACACCGCCCACCTCTTTGCTACCAGATCCTTTCTAATATTTTGTATAACATATAATACTCTATACTATATGTTTAGAATCGAATCGAAAAAAACTGACTTATTGTTATCATTTTACCCCTC
The DNA here is from genome assembly GCA_958296145.1 of Hydrotaea cyrtoneurina. Taxonomy (NCBI): domain Eukaryota; kingdom Metazoa; phylum Arthropoda; class Insecta; order Diptera; family Muscidae; genus Hydrotaea; species Hydrotaea cyrtoneurina. The sequence continues at coordinate 113,953,804 of OY282512.1, forward strand.
CATTATTATTTCTATTTCGTGAAATGTAATCGACCAATAAAAAAAAAGAAATGCGCAACAAATCATGGGTACATCATCAAACCACAAATACTGGTCGTGTCCTAAGTGTAACCAGAGAGAATGAGATAAAAAAAAACTTAGGCGAACAATAAGGAATGGGAAGACGAAAGGTACATGTGCTGGAAAAATGCACTCGATGAGATGCTATGTCTAAACTAAATGGGTCCATGAGAATGTACTTCTCTTCACTATCTCTATATGACGTGTGATATATGTATATATATCTGGAGGCTATGAAGTCTAATAACGTTGACAAATGTAAACCAAATCGCGTCACCACTAAAATCTGCCTGGCCGGTTCCAAATAAGGCCAACTGAAAGAATGTTTCCGCCGCAATAAAAATTAAACGTCACACGGACCGACGGCGACGTCGATACATATGATGTCATTTGGTGTGACAATCCTCAATGGGCTTAACTGATTTACCTATACTTATGTCGTGCTACAGATGTCGTTTAGGCTCATATCGAGGCAAGACAGAACAAATCCTCGCAATCCGGATGAAGAAGGCCAATGTTTTACGATCGCATCATTATGATCACACTTCACATTACTGTTGTCCGTCCACTCACTTATAAAACAGTCAATTTCATCATTATGCAATGTGTGGACGAAGGCATTTTTCCATCTGCTTCTCCCAGCCGAATATGGTCGGTCGGTCCTACAAAGAAAATGTTGAAGTTGATCTATTTTATACGTCTGTGTTGTTGAGATTGAATGAATGATACCATCATTTTAGGTATTTTTGTAAAAATAAAAATAAACGATTTTTTAAGAAATTAATATTTTTGAAATGTAAAAATTTAATTCTAGAGTTTAAAAGCTATCTATGTTCGTTCGTAATCTATGCGCAAAAAATGAGGGCATGATGACGACGTGTTGATGTCCGACCAAATGTGAATGTGAAATTAATGAGAACTAAAAAAACTCAATTTGGATTAGAAAAGAAAAAAAATAAACAAGAACAAACCGGTTTCTAATTAACGTGAGATGGATGGATGGAATGAATCCATAATAAAAAATAAAAATGATGATCCGACTGGTACTAATACAGGGGTCAGAAGAAAAGTTCGGACATTCATTCCGGCGTCTTAATGAAGGCTCTATCTAACAAATCCAGGCTCTTAAGACGTGTTGGTTGGTTCCTTAAGAACATTTTCCTATATCTCGATGAGTGATGACGAACACTACATCCAAAGGCTTAACTCCATCATACGTTTAATATTTCTATGAGGGTCCTCTAAAAATGACTGTAGACGATAATGATGATTGAGATACTAGATGACAACTTAAATTGCACCAAGTCCGAGTCTAGAAACGAAGCAATTGTACCAGCAGAGCTGAAAGCTTGCAGATGTTCGGCTCCACAATACACAAAATAACCATGTCTTTTTTGTCAAAAAGGACATGATACAATTACAATTTCTCTTTTTCAGTACTTGCAGTGCGTTTTTGTAGCGAACTGGTCTTGGCCAAATGCGCATACATCCTAGTTTCTGACAGAAATCGTTTTATAAAGGGTTAACTTGCCAATGACACTTTGGCAGATAACATTGGCTTAAGGTCTTCTTCCGATTCCCGCCCGCCTCCAATTGCGACTGACACCACTCACAATTGGCCGGCCGATCGATTGGTTCTGGTTGGTCTAAACCGGCAGCTGTCTTGGAACTAATGTTTCTGGCCATTCGCAGAGCAGCTTCGCCCTTACTTCTCCAGTTCTCCATTAGTTGTATTTTTTTGGAATACAAAACGCTCGACGTGGCCCCTCTTTTAAAGAAGATGATGGTGATGATGTGTGTGCCCCCCACAAAAAACCCCCCAAAATATGATTGTGTGTGCGTTATTTTGAGGTGAATTGTGAACATCTCTACAACTTGACCAGACTTACATCATTTTGAGAAATTGCGTCTAACACAAACAACTACCCGCAACTTACTCTGTAAACGTAGTTCAGCATGTGCCTGTGTCTGTAAACTTGGTCAGTTGGTCGACGATGTATTCTGGTTGGTTTGGTCCGAAAGCGTTACAAGTAAAAAATAGAAAGTTACTAAGTAAGAACTATTTTAAACATCTCAAAAAGTTGATTTTTTGTTTCCATCAACAATCGAATAAATCTATATAATATCTTAAAGAGTTTAAACAAAATACACAAAAATTGAATAAACTTGTCAGCATTTACAATTCGTCAAGGCTTTTGGACAAATACAAATATGAGGGAGCCCGAAATCTGACAGCACACGCACTATCGTTCACAGGAAATTTTCATGGCTGAGTCAGCGGTCGTCTTGTCTTCTTCTCTTCTTGTCTGTCTCTGTTCCGCGTAAAGACGGCTTGGACGGATGATACCCGCATACAATGTACATTACGCTTCTCTTCTCATAGTAAACTGCTGATAAGTTCTATTCAATTCTAAACGTGTTGCTCTTCTATTCACCAAATAACTGATTTTCTAACGGATATTTTACAATTTTTTATTTTCTTTTTCTATGGCGGTTCTAAAAATCTTGTTTTTGGTGCAGGACCTAAAAGACTACATGCGTCAAGCTGGCGAAGTTACTTATGCCGATGCACATAAGCAAAGACGCAATGAAGGGTAAGTTAATGCATCATTTTAAACACTGCGATATGCTTAACTGCCGGTTTCCGTAAAACGAATTCTTTCGTAGAAATTGTCAGAATTGCAGGCGCCATAAAACGAATATTTGTCAGCAATCGAAGCTCAAATTGTTTTGGCCCTGTTTGTCTATATCCGAAAAACAAGAACTGGTGAGGTCTAAATTGTCTATTTGTAACGACCGAACATTCGTTTTATGGAAGCTGGCAGTTACTGTATTTGTTGTTATAAGTTACTAATCGCATACTATATTGTATTTTTTTTACAGCGTGGTTGAGTTCGCTTCGTTATCAGACATGAAGATTGCGATCGAGAAATTGGACGATACTGATTTGAGCGGGCGTCGCATACGCCTGGTGGAAGATCGTCGAAGCGGTCGCGGGCGTGGTGGACGTGGTCAATCTGGCACGTCCAGTTCACGCTCCCGCTCACGTTCTCGCAGACGTTCGCGCTCTCGCTCTCGTCGCTCCTCGCGTTCTCGATCAAAGTCGCGAAGCCGATCAAAATCACGTGGAGCTCGCTCCAAATCCAAGTCACCCGTTAAGTCTCGTTCGCGTTCACGTTCAAAGTAAGTTTCTCTTTGGAATTTGTGGTTAAAGATCAATGCTTATTATATTCTTATGTTTTGTTTGCAGTAAATCACGTGAAATTTCCAAATCGAAGACAAAGTCTCGCTCCCGTTCCCGCTCTCGCTCACGTTCGGTGAAACGTGACGATTCCCGCTCTCGTTCCCGTTCCATTTCCAAACGCGAATCGCGTTCACGTTCTCGTTCCCGTTCCAAATCTCGCAGAGCTTCTCGTTCCCGGTAAGTTACTGTTCTTTATTTGTCCGTTTAGATAATGGTTTTTATTAAATAAATATTTTCTGTTTTTTTTTTGTTTTATTTTCTGTTTTGCTACACCCACACACATGATTTGATTGATAATCAAAATACTACCGATTGATTGAAAAATGCACAATTCTAATTTTACAATGTTAAACTTTTATCCGGATGTCATGTGCGATGTTGTCTCCTATCTCTTTGCGACTCGCAAATATTTTTTGTTGAGTACGTTTCTTGTTTACAATTGCAATAAACTTTCCCATTTTTTTGTTGTATCTCTCTTTCTTCCATTTCTCTTCTCACCTATTATATTATGCCTTGGATTTGTTTTGCATTAAAATTCAAAATTTTTTTGGTGTACAAATTTGAATGTAAAATTTTTCGTATTAAAAAAACAGAAGTTAAATAGTTTCCTACAAGTAAGAGACATGCTTTATATTCGGCTAGGCCGGATTGTATTTAGATGCATCGATCCACCACAGCACATTGAAAATGATAGACGTTCAAACCGATGTTGGATGAGTTTCCTTGATATAAGCACTTTCTACTTATCCGTCCTTATCCTGAGATCTTGATTATCCTTATCATGATTAAAAAAAAAGATTAAAATGTGTACTTCAATCCAAAATCGGTTTAGTTACTGTTGCAGTATAAACATTATGTTAGTAGTAATAAAGCTGTGGTGCAGAATATAAATCAAATTTATTACTTGTATTCTTTATACATCTTTTTAGTTGCTAATTTTGTATGCTTTCAGTATGGAAAATTTATTTATTCTCAATACAGAGAAAGTTTTGATCCTTTATAACCCCCTTTTTGCTAATTATTATGAATTTGTTTTTGCTTTTTCTTTTTCCCTTTTCTATTATTTCAGCGATCGCTCTGTTTCTCACGATAACAAATCCCGTTCACGTTCTAGATCACGATCAGTATCACCGAAAAATGGTAACGCTTCACCGGACAGAACCAATGAGAGTATGGATGATTAGATTATAGAAACCTTTTAGAATTCAACAGGCATGAGCGTTTTTTTTTTCTTTGTCTTTCCGTACTCCTTTTTTTTTATAAATTTATATTATAACTTTTAACTCTAAAAAACTTGATTCTTTATGTATTTTTTTTAAACATTACTTAAATTTATAACTACACTACAAACAAAGGCAAGCAAAGAAAGAAATATTACACTGTAACAATATTATAACATTATCTAAGAAATATGTAAGATGACCGTTGCGTAATAGTAATACACATTATAACCAATGTAAACTCTCAAAAGTCCCTTATGTTTATCTCCTCCTTTTTTATTTGAATACACTTCCATTGAAATGTTTACATTGTTTCCGGCCAACTCAGCTCGTTTGCTTGCACAAAATGATGTTTAGTTTCCGACATGGATTTTACTATTTCGCAACGTAATTCATCTATCTTGCAGACAAAAAAACGCATATTCATTTGTATATGTATTTTTTTTTATTAATATGTTTAGTTGTCTCAATCACACTCCCGCCCTACCAAATATACATACATACATATATACATTAAAGCATATGTGCTATTCTTAAAATGATATGTATCAAAACAAAAATAAATATTTGACATTTCTGCAAATTTATTCCTCTCTGACGTTATGTCTCCATATTACGTAAATAATTGGTTTATAATTAACAACACAAACAAAAACCATCCTAAGTCTACACAACTGTAGTACATGCGAAAATAACGAAAAAATAAATTAAAAACTGGGTACGATTGTTTTTTTGTTATGGTAAGAGATTTGGGTCGAATGAGGAGGTCACCACTGATATTCTTATTTTGAGGACTTCGAGATACCCCCATTATTTGGAAGAATAAGAAATAAAGTCATATGACAACCGCATTGACTACAACTGTATGTTAAGTTTTTTTTTTAATAATGTGTTTCACCCTAAAAGTTTCATCTTATCGAGTTATAGCGTTTTCAATTTAGGTCATATTTAAAAAAAAATCACCTACTACAAATTTCTGGGCGACTGGTATAAGTGGAAAATTAATCATTGGTTGGTGGTTTTCGATATCATATGTGACTTGTAAATTAGACTGTAATTGTAAGCATACATTATGGCAGGAATGTTCATACCGTCGAATACGGATAAGCGCACGCCTTTTAATTGAAAATATTTGTAACGATTGTTCTGGATGGGTATCCATGCACTGTAGTTCGCTTAAACGAAAATCCGCTTTATTGAAAAATCACCGAATACCGTTATAAACAAATATGATGAACGTAACGGCGACAAAAAAAATGTTGTGCCGTCTCATTTCAATACTACGGTTGCATGAAGTACTTCAGAATTGACGGACCAAGAGGTAATAGAGGAGGTGACGTATATGGCCAATGGAAACGTTGAAAATACTGTAGTTTTGTTTTGCTTCAGAATTCTTTTCAAAAAATGTTTTAATATTTTATATTAAATCTACTACGAAGCAGACATTACAATTAATTTATGCTAGGAAAATATGTTTTTGGAGACCATGGGCAAAACAAATGATCTCAAAAAAGAGACCTGGCAAACGTTGTTATGCCTTCAAATTTTATTTTACTGAAAGTTTGGTTCCTGGCATAGTCGTATTGGAGGTTGTATGGGAGGTACTACGCCCCTTTGTCTAATTGGACCAAATTGTAAATCTAAACCACCCAGGGCACCCGAACCCATACAACAAATTTATTCAAATCGGTCCAGCCGTTTAGGAGGAGTACACACGTACAGTAGAATTTCAAGATTTCAAAGACTACAGAGGGCAGACGTCCCTAAAAAAAATTCAAATCTAATCTAAAAAATAGCACATCGGCTGGTTCAGACTAAGGTCCGTTACGCATCTACCTTTAATTTGAAACCTCAATCGTTTTAAAACCTTAGTCCGTTGCTGAAAAATGGGACAAATAGTTTCAAGGGACTTTCGAATCTGTAATTTTGAGAAAATCCATTTTCTGAACCCAATTTCACTCAAACTGTTGGTTCAATCGAAAAAATCATCATGTTCAGATTTATATAATAATAAACTGCAATAATTGTGTTTAATTTCAAAAAACATCAGAGTGGTACTGTCGGTTAGAGGGTTAATTTGTCATATAAACTAAACAATAATTTGCCGGTAAAATAAGTCCGCTAAAATAAAATATATAATGAACTAAAATTGTGTTTAATTGTAAAAATTTTTATTTAGTAAAACAAAATCGTTTGCACTTATAATTTATATGGACAATTAATCAGGGGCCTAATCACGGCATCCCTTATCGACAGTTGTCGATCGTAAAATTTCATATATGGATCACGGCATTATTTTTTAACAAACTGCTATCGACGTAAAATGATACCAAACTAAGAAAAATTTCGATTGGAAGTCGTGATCCAAAGCATCTACAGATGTTGTCGGCAACGGATGCCTTGATTAGGCCCCACTTTCATGGATTCAAGGCCAATGTGACCAACTCCCAAACTCTGTTGATTGTAGAAACCGTTGTGTTGCAATAACTCCAGGCCATTAATTTGAGCGGACGTCACATGGTTTAACTGAGGCGTCTGAATCGAACCTGCAAACAAAGAAAGTGGTGACACGAAACTCGATTACTCCCAAAACGATATAATAGGTCTACGCTATTAAAGCAAATTTCTTGGAGATAAATACTTACTAGCAAATGGACATGCTTACAGAGTGCATGTCATTAGTGACATACAAACCAAATTCTCCGGTGCTCAGCGGGTTATCATTTCTCGTAAATTTTGTAGAAAACTATTTTAAGATAAATAGAAATTAATAGAGTAAATAAAAATCTACGATGTTCAAATTGTAAACATGGTAATGGTTAAATTCTGTTCAAGTTGTAAATATGGTAAGTGTTAAATTCTGACGAGTTTCTAAATGCTGACATTTTCTGCAAAAATTGAAATTTGGTGTACATTTGGAGACAACCTTTACAATAAAAGACCGACAATAAAGACACAACTAGTTTAATCGGGAAAATTAAAACCTGTAGTCGTACTCATGGAAACGAGTCGATTTGTTTAAAACGCATTCTTCGTTTGAGTGAGCTTTTAGTTTTTTATTGAACTAAAACAGACGTACAGTTTTAAATTTTCCTTGGACGGTTAGGGATATCGAATTTCCGGCGGTCATATCAGTTCCATATTCGCCAACATGGGCGCCATAATGTCCTGATGGCCCACACTTGTGAGCATCAAGGTATCTTGCAGCAAACAAGCCATATGCGGCTTTATCCTCCACGTTCGTGATCAGCCCATCGCCCAAAGATTGCCCGTTTCGATACCTCAAGCCGTTGCTTAAAAATAGTTTTAATGGACTTTGGAATCTCCCCAGATCCGCTATGTCTGAGCCAAATTTCAGCAAAAACTATTTTTTGTTTTTGTTTGTTTTGTTGTTCACACACGCACATATCACTACACAAACAATGTCGTAAATGTTTATGTGTTGGTGTTTGCTCTTCCATAAGAACCACTGTTTTAAATAACCCAATGGCTTCTCTTGGCGTCGGATTTTTTCTTTTTCGAATTTGTCAGTCTTACTAATGTGTGTGGTAGATACCTCAAGGGGTGTGGTTAAAATTTCTGTCATGAGTGTCGTTACAACATTACGGCATATATACGCCCATGTCCTGACAATCGCATTTTGTTAGACTTTGCGATTGTGATTTGAAATCGAGAAATTGTTGTCACAGAGATCGCAGGTTGTCAATCGCAGGCATTCCGAATTTATTTTAAAATCATAAAAAACAATGCATTTATACAATTTAGTGTTTTCTCACTATATGATCGCAAAGAAATATATTTTTCTAAACAATTTTTATTCAAATCGTGTATTTAAAAATTGTTTACTGTTTTCATAAGGTTCTTTTTCTAAAATTTGGTAAAGGGGTTAACAGTTATTGACGATTCGCCAATTGCATGTGATCAACCAATTATGTTCTGAAACATTCGCGTACCAGCAGAAACAAATTTAATCCAGTGGGATGTACCACGATGACGACAAAACGTAGTCTCTGGTATTATTATCTAGAAAAGTGTATGGATGTAAACTCCATACAAACTGGCATCATACCTGCCGAGTAACTCGGTCAATATGTTGTTCGTTGATCTGTAAGAAAGAAAAAAGTGACACTGTTGGTGGCAGAGAATTAATTCCAATTACACATGATGTGACTCCGGCATTTCCAAGTGATGTGATGAGTTTATTATTGTTTATTCTTCCTTTCTTTGTTAATTGTTTCTTCGAATTCCTCTCGAATTGAAGATTTGTTTTTAAATTGGTCGTGCCGGCTGTACTTTGCCATTACAATTGTTGACTGCCGGTAAAAAGCTCCGACATGAACAAGTAAGTAAATGCCTCAAAACAATCATAATAATCAACAGTTTTGTAGTGGCGTTTACTTGACAGGCAACACAAACCACAGGAGAGCTTTCTTTGTGTAGATGTTGAATCATGATAAACCGGAGATCACAGAAATACACCATTGTACAAATTGAAAACAAAGTGTCCAATACACGCATACGTACATAATTATCTCTCCACACGCTGTGTATGCGAACACAGTCGACTTACTTCAAGTCTTGCAGTTTTTAAAAAGAGGTCTTGCGATGTAGCAGAGTTTTTCTCAGCTTTGTTTCGGTTTTATAATGAATTTTTTAAATACGCACGTAGTATTGAATAATGGGAAATTTGTATTTTTAGTACTTGTGTTAGTTCAATTGGAAAGTTCATCTTCGTTACGTCCGCCATTGACTGGTCCAGTTGAAGTAAATATAAATGTGCCACATGTTGTTGGTGGTTTATTGGGCACGATTTTGAATTCTCATAAAAAACGAAGTGAATTTGTGCCAGGAAATTTGCAAGCTTCATTTGGGCCAGTGTCGGTTAATGTGGATTTCCCACATCAACCGCATCAATATACACCGGAAAATTATCAATACGTGCCGCCACCTCCACCATTCTACCAGCAGGAGGGATATTATCCTTACGGTCCGACACAAAGCGGATATTATGGATCGGGCTACTATCCGGTGGCACCATCACCCCAATACCAACACTACCCACCGTATCCTGGACAATCATATCTACCACAGCAGCCAAATCCATACATGAGACCCGCATATCCCAATGGACGTATTATGCAAATGGATGAAAAATCAAATATGCCACCGTTGACACCAATTAAAGAACAACGCAAAGCATCTGGTTTATATGGATCGATTAAGAAAGGCAGTATAATAACACCGGACTCACCACTGTATGTGCATATTCCAGAAGTTCGCCCAACACTGGCCATTGATCCAAGGCGTTGACTTTGAATTATATTTGTGTAAGGATATTTTTTTATGTTGTGGTAACTTTTATGCATCTTAAAAACAAAAAAGATAAAAACAGAAAAAACTGTGCTTTAATCTCTCCGGAGTAATCGATTTTATTTTGGCCTCTGAAGTTTGAAGTTTGGTGTTGGCCTGCTTAATGAGTGATGTCCAAGTACATTATACCAAGGATTTACATTATTTCCACTTGACCCTTCTTCAAGAGTCTCGGTCTTCCTTGTATGCGTTTTCCGTAGTCGATGCCATACAACGACTTTTTTGGTTGGAGCGTATGTATTCATTCGTCCGCTGTATTTTGATGCGCTTAACTACGTTCATGTCGGTATATATCTCATACAGCTCACAGTCGTTCGACATGGTTAACACAGATTACCACAGATCGGGCCATCGAAAAATACCTAGCACAGCTTCGTCTGCTTTCCCAAGTACCCAAGTTTCAGCGCCATAAAGATGCACGTGTAGAATAAGTCTGTTGTTCAATGATATTTTTTTTTGTTCGTCGTGAGAGGGTTTTGTTCATAAGCTGTCTGCTTAGCCCGAAGTAGCATCTACTTGCCAGCGCAACTTCGATGCTGACATCGTTGTTTCTATTAATGGCGAATCAGATATATCCACCTTTTCTGTCAACGGGACGGTTGACTAGCAGTAGCGATGTTTGGTCTTGTCCTCGCATATGCGTGCCTGTTTTACTAAATTCAGCTTTTTCCAATATTTTCGCCATTATTATTTCGGCGTGTCAATGGGACAGACTAGCATGAACCTTTTTTTTTAACCAGATTCCCATTTTCGTCTATACACGAAGTTATGCCAGTATACGAGTCTTTTGACTGATATTTTACTATTTTTTAGAATTTTGGCGACGTTTCTGTTTACGTAGACCTCAATCTCCTCTCAGTGTCGTCTTTCCAAAAACAAGAACAATTTTAATGTCATGGACGGGGCAGCGGTAGTAGGTGCTCGTAGAAAGCCAACCTCCAACCTCCCAGGAGTTACCACGTGGAGGTCTGTAAGACGATTTGAGATGACGTCGATAAGGTTTGCAATGTAACTTAACCTTCTGCCTTCCTACAAAAAAAAAAATAACTTAGGCTATTATGACTTCTGAGCAAATAAACAAAATCATATTTTCATATGAGGATTTACAAACCCCAATGAAATTTAAAATAAAGTAATTGCTAATTGATACTGCGGTGTAATTGCATTTCGATATTGAATAGCAAAATATGAAAATGAAATTATTTTGTTAGTAATATTCTGTGTTTTCTTTTGCGGTTTTACTAGATTTTCTCGGTGCCAAATACTGTTGGAGGTAAGTTAAATTAAAAAGTATCAACGACTTATAACGAGTCTGTAAAAAAATGCTTAATATCTTTAAATTTAAATAATGTCAGTTGGTTTCATCCCATTCGCATTTTTGTTGGTGCACTGTGTTATTAATTTATAATTAATTAACTGATTCGAATTTTTAATGAATTATACATGTTGATGTTTAATGATTAAAAATATTCAATTGTATCAATATTTATATACCCAAAATATTATTTGTTAAGGACATATTTTAACAACAAGAGTTTTGTAGGCATTTCGCAGTTAATCTGTTCAGTTTTCCGCTGCTGATGCAACCGCTTTGGAAAAAATAACACTCTGATAGTACAGATGTCTCAATTAAAAAGCAATAATTTTGTGAGAGTGTTGAATCATTTTCTCCCAGGCGTCAATTACATTGCGTTTTAATTCGAGTACTGGAGTATTGAGAAAGAATCTTAGATCAGGACAAAGATTTGTTTATGGTGAGTCCCAAAATCAAATTCAAGATCAACATTAGAACAAATAACAAGTTAAATCGTATATTAATTGCGCGCGCACTGAAAACTTCCTGTCACTAAGAGTGTTGCCAGAAAAGCATGCCTATAAATCGTCATGTTGGTGAGCAAAAATTGTCAAAACCACTTTTTAAAATCATCAACAAAGGGTCAAAACTCTGGTTTCTTTGCAAAATTTTAATTTTATTAGGAAAAAATCGTTATTGTTATTATTTGATTTTGACAGTTTTTGCATTTGAAATCGTTTGTTATTGTTTTATAAAATATCCTGTTGCTTGGATGCAACGAAATTTCCGTAAAAAAATTCCAAACGTTTGTCGTTTATTACGTTTAGGCATTAGGCATCAAAACAATTATATTTAATGGTTTTTGTTGTTGATTTTTATTGAATTAACTTGTTAAAAATAATACTTTTTTTAAAAAGATTCGTCAAACGTGGTGAAGCTGTCATTTTTAAATTTTGAGCCAGAAAATCGTCATTTCCAGTACTAATCGCATTAACCGTACTATGCGAGGTATTCCTGTACTATTTTTTCGGACTCTTTTTTCTCGTGAAAGTAATTTAAAATTTAAAGAAAACAATTTAGTTGGAATCATTTAGAAATTGATTTAAAAAATTGCAGTCAGCAGCCGGCTTACTATACAATCGGTGGCATAAGTATACAATAGACCGGTCATTTGAAGAATATTGGGTAAATATAAATTTTTTCCATATATTTCATGTATTTAAATTTTTGGTTGATGGGCGCGGCCACTAAATATTATCCGATCAGCCCCAAATTTTAAATTTAATGTTTTTAGACCAAAAGGAATCAGAATCTGCCCGGCACTTCAAAATTTATTTTTAACGACCGGTCTAGTATACAATCATGCACCATTTCTTATTTTCTTCATATGCAAAGCACTTCTGACGACCCATTTTTAATTTCATTTTAAATTTAGCATCCAGAACACAAAATTAAAGATTCTCATAGTTATTTTTATGAGTGCGAGTAATCTTTTGGTATATTTCGTGGGAGATAACATTTAAAGCATGTGGTATTCACTCATGAAAGATAACTTGCATTCCTCAAAAAAATACTATCACGAGCATTATTTTCTTTTAGTATCTGACTGTGAGTAACAAACAAGAGTCCAAACTGATCTTACTTAAGTACAAACTGTTGTTGGTCTGTCTGCGCCGTCTATGGTAGTTTCATCCAATGTCTTTCGATTCAGTGTAGTTTGATGGGTTTATTTCGGCATATAGCTCATTTAGTTCACGGTTATTTCCTTGGGGTTATGTTTTACTGTATCATAAAAGAAAAACTTGTCAGCCAAACCTCGTACATTTTGAGAATGAAATCAATTTCTTTATAAAACATAAAACTGCTCTTAAATTGATGATAACCCCGTGACATGCATGTGAATTACTGTCGTCTCGAATAGGTTTCATCGAATCTTTCATATGTACATTCAAATACTATGTAGTATGACATTCAGTAATTTAGTTAGAGCCACCGACACGGTACTTTCTCAATGATACCTCGACGCACAGTGACTATATTAATATTAGTCTCGCTTTCTTGCACGTGTTATGGCAATGCGGCCTACACAAGTGAAGAAACTGACGAACAATCGAAATCGTTATATAGTGCTGCAACGTCAATACTTGAGTCTAAAGATACAAGGAAACACCAGCATAGGCATAGCTATGATGATCGACCACCACCATGTCAAAGTATGGGAGGATGTGCAACAAATTTGCCAACGTATATAGTACGTGGCCCGGCAGATTCGATTCTTCCGCCACCTTGTGCCAGCCCGAGTGGTTGTCCATTATCGAAGTCAACCTCTTACGGTAACGCTATAGTAGCTCCATCTCAAAGTTCCATGCCTGTTCGTGGTCCTCCCCCTTCTCCATCATTTGGTATTGCTAACGGCGGTTATGGTAATTACCCGTCACCACCACCCCCATCAGCTCCGGGGGCATATGGCTATGTTGATCAGTCTGGCGGCTATGGAGCTACAAATGGTCCATACGGTTCGGTACGCCCTCAAACATCTGGAGGAGGTTATGGATACCAACAACCACCTTATGGGAATTGGTATGGAAATGGTGGTCATCATGGATATCAAGGTGATCGCGGTTATAGTGTTATGGACCACTCACTGAAGACGAATTCTCAGTATACCGAGGTTGGCACTCATACAGGACCTTTGGCTAATACTGGTCATGGCTACGGTAGTGGTTATGGCGGCTATATGGGCATGTACAATAGACCAGGATTTTAAAATTATTTTTCAACAATAAAATTAAACATTTAGGCGCCCCGGTAGGCGAGTTGGTAGCGTGCTTGCCTATCAGCGTGGGGGTTGTGGGTTCGATTCCCACCAGAGGCTTTGGTCTGTCGCTGCAAAAATCTAAACATATGGTCTGTGTCACCCGGTTTACCCTTGGACCCAAAAATTAGAATATAAATTTACTTTGTATTGTAATTAATAATAAATAAATAAAATAAAAAAATTACACATTTAATTCTTACTTCGTCTCTTAAAAAGTTCGCCGTATATATTTCATAAATTTTTGTAAAATACTTTCAATAAATAAAATGTACGTCGTACACCCAAGAAACACAGAAAATAATTGTTTATTCATCAATATAATAAATCCGGATGCAAACAATTAACCAAATATTACATTGACCTACATTATTCCAAAGATGAGTTGGACGATCGTATCGCTGTCATCGTAATCGAACCGGTTAATTGTGATGATCTTGAATCGTATCTTGTAATGCAAATACATCCATATGTACATTAGTGTGGCCCATCATGAAATGAAAAGACGACAAGTGTAAATGTACATAGTTATACTCTCACCCTTCAAGACTTGTAAGGTGGTTGAGCCATGAATATGAGATAAAACGCTGAAAAATAGCATGTAATAAAAACGCGAGAAAGAAATTTGACGTTTTACAAACCGCAGGCAATCACGTAATTGCTATGACATGGGCGATTACATGTCTCGCACATTTAGAGAAAAAAATGTACAGTTCTTAAATTGGTGATAACCTCGTGACACTAGTCGACAACAACTTTTTCACCATCGCCATATCACTCTTACAGCCAGTTTGTATACCACGTATTCGTCTGAGACAAACGTCAGTGGGCGAAACGAAAACAAATTGGTTTTCAATTGTCAAAACAAACAAAAATATATAAATAAGAAGATTAGGCACATGAAAATTTTTTGAGTGCAAAATCCCACTCTAGTATCATGTATCATTACATACGGATTTATTATAACAGACAATTCACTACCTTCTTAATGAACTGTTTTTTCTATTATTTTTGGTTGTTTTTTTGTCAAATAAAATATATATATGAAGTAACATGAATTTGTATCATACTTTATTCATCCTTATTTAGCTGAAATTTCTTATGTGGAACCAATCCCCTTGTTTTGAATGAATACATTTTTTAAGCGGTTTTTTCTTTGCGCGAGTTTTTGAGAAACGTATCTATCGCGTAAAAACTGAATTAGGTGTACTTGAAATATTAAAACCAATTAAATTGGCCGTTGAGAGTTTGAGTTTCCGTACTACATACTAACCCCTCAATAGCCGATACCACTGTTAACACGTTATATATTTCTTCTGTATTTGATATGCGCATGTTTCAGGCTCTACACCAACGAGGGAAACACAGAATGTGACACTTTGGTCAAGTATTTTAAGGATTCAGATTTTTTCAATAAAAATCAAGAAATTACTATTTTTCCTTGAGTGCGCAGTAGTCATCATCTAAAGACAAAATTTAGTTTTTTCAAATAACAAACATTAATGAAATTACCATTGAAAAAAGTCATTGGTTTTAATTTCCCTAATTCTGTATATTGTATGGTCCTTACGAAAAATCTTCGAGGTGGTTGATTAACACATTTTTCCGGTGGATTGATGTTCACTGACTGAAAATTATGCAATATTGTATGGCTTGAATTGCTCGTTGGGTGGATTGTGACGACCATATAATAGACGTAAGACGTTTCATCATGGAATGCCAATGCAAACCGAAAATCGTTTTCAATAAAAATATAGAGGAAAAACTACTCTGGACAACATAACTTTTGTTTTTGTAATGAATAATGGATTTTTGTTCATTTCGTTCAAATTTTCATGGAGTGTATATTGACGGAAGGGTTATAACAAAAATGATGCAGTCAAAAACAGGGCAAATTTTGCAAGAAAATGTCGCTGGGTTGCTGTGAAAATATACTCTTTTGCGAAAGTTGAAATTGAAGGTTTTACAAAAATATCATTTAAAAACAACTGAGAAAAACTAATTTGACATTCCATTTAAAAGATATTCAGGGTTAAATTTGGTATTGGCTGTTTTAGCATTTTAAAAGAGCTAGGAAATAAATCCAACACAATTATTAATATTAGACAGGAAAAAGTTGACTTTGGCCTTTTGGTCCAAGCCACAGACATAAGGATGTAAGATGCCACAATTGAAATGGTTGCTGAAAAAATAAACGCTAAAAGCAATGGGCATATATTTTTTTTTCTTCGACTTCAAAATAAAAATGAAAATTTTCAACTTATCCATAGTGTGTGGCAACACAATTTTCAACCGATTGTTTCAATTTCCTGCCTGTGTGTAGGACGCTTAAAACAAATTAAAATAAAACATTGATATGTTTAAACATTTTTTAAATTTAGAATCCAATATAGAAAAATATGCTTTAGACTGACAACATTTATCGTTTTTCTCTCGACTTCAGTTCAATTTCTCATGGGAATTTGAAGGTCTACTACCTACTGTAGTCTTAGACTACAGAAGAGGTCCAAAAATATCCTTGCAAAACAAGTAGTGCTATCATTGAATTTATATTTAATGCATGGATTTACATGAGCGATTATAATCTCGGATTATTTCAAGCACAATAGGGCCGTAATCATATTATTTATTATTAGCTTCATGTTGGTTTATCTCACGTTAATAGTTCACAATTTACTAATACATAATCACGATATTCTGACATCGATGGGGAAGTAGACAACATCGTCCTCTGGATTATGGCCCATATTTATATAATTCGGTGAATCGGGATGTACAACAGTTCCCGGCTGTATCGGAGTTCGTTGAGTTGTGGTCGTACTAGAAGTGGTAGTCGGTTGGACGGGTTCCATGATGGATGCTGGTGTCGATGTCGTTATAATGGGTATTGGATTGAAAATCGGAGCATTCATGCCATTGCCGGGCGTTATGGGCACCGGATTAAACAGAGGGTTGGTCACAGTCTGTGATATGAGACCACCTTGATTATTTTGTTCTATTAGTTGGTTGCTGGGTGTCTGTATGGGCTGGCCACCATTGTTTCCGGGAAAATTTGGATTGGGAGTTTGTACAATAAAAGGTGGTGGGTTCGATCCCAGACCGTTTTGTTGAGGAGGTTGTACCACCAAATTCTGTGATTGTTCTGTATTGGGTGGTTGAGGTATTGGTTTATTCCCTTCAAGCTTTGGGGCCTGGTTGGGTCGGGCTGTATTAGTTGGCTGTTGCGGCATTGGTTTATTCCCTTGAGACATCGGCACTTGATTGGGTCGGACTGGATTTGTTGGCTGTTGAGGTTTCTGTTGGGCTTGTTGATTGGGTCGAACTTGAATGACTGGATTTGTTGGCTGTTGAGGTTTCTGTTGGGCTTGTTGATTGGGTCGAACTTGATTGACGTGGTTCTGCTGATTTTGGGGGATTTTATTTCCTTGAGGTTGCATCAGGTTGGGTCGGGCTTGCGGTTGAGCATTTTGTGGGTTTGGTCGACCCGGATTTGAGTGTTGCTGATTGGGTCGTACCTGATTGTTTTGGGGCTGTTGGTTGGGATTTATATTGAATTGAGGCAGTTGCATCTGGACGGGCCGGACTTGCTGTTGAGGTTTTTGCTGGTTTGGTCGAAACTGATTTTGTTGTTGATGATTTGGGCGATTAGGAATCTGGTTCGGTCGGACTTGCTGCTGCGGTTTTTGTTGTGCTTGTTGTTGATGGGGTCGAACTGGATTGTGTTGTTGCTGGGGAATTGGTTTCTTATTCCCTTGCACCTGATTGGGTCGGGCTTGATTTTGTTGCTGTTGTGGCCTTTGTTGATTAGGATGTTGCTGCTGGTGGTTACCTTGTGGTCTTTGATTTGGTCTCAGTGATTGCTGTGGATTACGATTTGCATTGTGACCCTGTTGATTTGGTCTATTAACATGTATTATTATATTCGATGAGGCACTAGAACTGGCCGAAGAAGTAGCTCCGCCAAATGAATTGGAACTGGCGAAAGCCACAGCTACAGCCTGAGTGTTAACTGTGGCATGTGAAGTCCGTTCCAATAAGACGATTGCGAGAACTGTCCAGAATTGAATGGATGACGACATTTGAAATATTAATACCACATCGATCTTAATGGCTTGAAATCAAAACATGTACTAATTCTAGAAATTGTTGTGTTAATAGATTTTTGGAAAGAATTGGAAGCGTAAATCTTGTATTTAAAACTTTAGATTATCTCCAGCATGGCGAAACATGTGTATAAGTAGATTATATGGGTGACTCAGCGATTTCAGCGAAACAGAAAAAAATAATAATTTCATAAAATATTGTTTTACATATTATTGAATAGACTTTTGGAATAGAGAATAAATTGCGTACAAACTGGAAATCAAACTTAAAAAGAAACGTGTTTTTTACCACTTGAAGTAAAGCGGTGACCAGAAAATGATTCATCCATAGTAGCTAAACCTGTTTTTGGAAGTTTATAGGGTATTTTTGAGTTTTTTTTTCCGATTTGAAAATGTGCCATAACTTTGAAATGCTAAGAATAAAATCAATAAGTGTTTTTTTCAAATCACTTTGAACTTTACTATATTTCAAACTGCATCGTTAGTTCTTTACATTTTCGTGAAACTTTTTTTTGCAGTTTACGTAAAATTTAAAAACAAAAATCCTATAACATGGCAAAAAAAATTCCATTACTTATGATTTATGTTAGGGTTTGAGAACTTAAAATTGCAATTTGCAGTTTGTGATTTGTCGGTATAAAACAACGACATAACAGATCCCCACCAAAAGTCCTTGATGTTTGGAGAAGTTAGAGAAGTTGCTGAGGATCTAAACATATCGATTGGCTCGTGCCATTCGATTTGGGCATGAGTCGCTAAATACTAGTACTAAATACTCAAATAAATTACTCAATTTGGACCAAAAAGCTAAGATTGCTCGGGAGATGTTGAACTCGGTCCGCGACGACTCAAATTTGCTCCAAAGGGTCGTAACTGGTGACGAATCATGGGTTTATGGTTACGAAGTGGAAACTAAAGCACAATCATCGCAATGGAAAGTGCCGCATGAACCAAGACCGAAAAATGCGCGCCAAGTTCGGTCGAACGCAACGCAGGGGCGTGGTGCATTATGAGTTCTTGCCACAGGGTAGTACGGTCAATAAAGAATATTACCTGCAAGTCATCCGCCAAAAACGCAAGGATTTGTGGAAGAACAAAAACAGGCTTTCGCACCATGATAACGCCCCTGCAAGCACATCGTTGCTTTTGCGCGAATATTTGGCCCAAAACAACACAGTAATGCTGCCGCCCTGACCTAGCCTCCTGCGACTATTTATTGTTCCCAAAACTGAAATGGAGATTGAGGAGATAAAGACGGCATCGAAGGAGGAGCTGAACAAGATCACAAATAATGATTATTTGAAGTGCTTCGAGGAATGAAAAAAACGTTGGCAGAAGTGTATTATATCCGAGGGGAATTACTTTGAAGGGGACAAAGTAGATAAATAAATAAATACTTTTTGAAAAAGACAAAACTCGCAATATTATTTGAACATACCTCGTATACATCGATACAAAGGTATTTTTATAGGTTTTCCAATGACACCCATCCAGATTGGGTGATAAAAATCGAAGATATATCTGAAGCTTTGACATATAGCTTTGGAAGGCCGTAACTCGGGAACTATGGGACATATTTTTTTCGCCTCAGAATAAGAACTTCAACAACTAGTATAAAAAATCTGATATATTTTCTAAAATCTAGCTATCGAAAACCGGTTGATCTAAAAACATGTTTTAGTTAATTTGTAAGAGCAAACAAGTAAAAATAACAGTTGACAAACTCCGTGGTCCCTTGACTAAGATTAAAAACAAATTACATAATTTTTTTTTATTTTGGTCACATGAACTTTTTGATCTGCTGGAATATACATATGTCTGATATCTGACGATTTTTTGCGCAAACAATTGCCAAAATTAGCTCAAGTAATGTCATATCTCTTATCACGAATTTCAGACATATTCAACATCGGCTTTTTAAAACACTAGTATTGCTTGAGGGGTATGTATACTACAAACAATTATTTATTTACAAATATATATGTATTATATTTTCATTGAACTACAATTAAATACGGATGTTAACAATTCACCAAATATAACCATGAACCACAATATCCAAAAGATATGAGTTCAAATGAGTTCGTCTTAATCAATCGGGTTGATTGTAATAATTTTGTTACTCGTTCCTTTTTGGTACAGAACGATGTATCGATATACACAATGATAGACATACTCGTACATATGTAAAATCACGATATTCTGATATCGATCATAGGTAAATAATCGTCGGCATCTTCAGGCTTTACCACAGTTGCAGGTGGTACTGGAGTGGTTGTGGTAGAGGCGGTTGGTACCGGATTAAAAACTGGTCCATTCATGTCATTGTTGGGTATTGTGGGCACCGGCTTAAAAAGAGGATTCACAGCTGGCTGTGATATGAGACCGCCTTGAACGGGACCAACCGTTGGATGACTGTTTGTATTATCATTTGTTGGTGGCATTCCAGCTTGATTATGTTGTTGATTGCCGGGAGTCTCATTGGTTTGCTGTTGCCCCTGGTTAGGACGTTGTGTTGCAGGTGTTGTCAAGAATGGATTTTGTTGTTGACCTTGGTGGGGAGGTTGTGGAAGAGGTGTTTGCACGAGTGGCTTTTGTGGTTGTCCTTGGTTGGGTCGTTGTGTTGGAACGAAATGATTTTGTAGTTGCCCTTGGTTGGGCCTTTGTGTTGAAGGTGTTTGCACAAAAGGGTTTTGTTGTTGCCCCTGGTTGGGTCGTTGTATCGGAGGCGTGGGCCCGAAAGGATTTTGTTGTTGCCCCTGGTTGGGTCGTTGTGTTGGCACGAATTGATTTTGTTGTTGCCCCTGGTTGGGCCTTTGTATTGGAGGTGTTTGCAAAAAAGGATTTTGTTGTTGCCCCTGGTTGGGTCGTCCTTGAGTGGGTAGTTGTTGCGGGTATTGATAATGCATTTGTACGAAATTATTTTTATGTTGCCCTGGATTGGGTACTTGTGGTCGATATTGATGATGCATTTGTACATACGTATTTGTCTGTTGTCCTTGTACGGGACGAACTTGATTCTGCTGTTGTTGTGGTATTTGTACATAGTGGACCTCTATGGAATTTTGCTGTTGTTGTTGTGGTACTTGTACATACTGCACCTGCACAGGACGAGCCTGATTCTGTTGTTGTGGTATTTTCACAACCTGCACTTGCACCGGTCCCGCTTGATACTGTTGTTGTTGATTGGGTCGTCCTTGATTAGGTCTAACTGGAACATTATTTTGCACTTTTTGATAAACAATAACAGTACTCTGTTTTGGTGGGTAAAATCCTATGTTCGTCGATGCACTAGAACTAGCATGATATCCATTGGCATTGGCAAAAGCCACAGATACCGCTTGACCATGTACCCCCGCACCATTGAGTGTCTGTTCCACTACGACAATAATGGCAAGTATCATAAACGATTTAATATGCGTCATTTAAATAAAATAAATATTAGCAACACATCGAACTTAACCGTTTGAATTCTACAAAAGTACTAATTTGTAGAATGTTTTTTGGGGGGGAAATAAATGAGAATTCAGAAAATCCAGCATTCGAGAGTTAGAGATTATCTCCATAAAGTCTATAAATTTGTATATGCCAATAGTATGGGTGACAAAACGACTACATATTTATCAAAATATGTATATGGAAATATTGATGTTTGTTGTATCAATTGGATTTTTAGTCGAAAACTTATCAGATTTCTAGATAATTGAATATGTACACAATTACAGACAATTATAAGTGTTTTTTTTACCCATCACACACCACCACTCCACATGATGGAGTAAATACTTAAATACATATGTACATATCAGGCAATCCAGCATCAATGTCACGGAAGGCACGCATTTGACCAAGAGCCACAAAACACAACACCAATAGAATGCTAGACATTGATCTACTGCATTCATAACAGACGGTTCATACCTACTCCTCAGTATAACACAATAGAAATTGAAATTAAATCAATAAATTCTACCTAGGATATGGAAACCATATTAATTCAACATAAGCTAGGTTCACATTTGGCAAATATATGTTCAAATATTTTGAAATTATTAAATTAATTTTACACTTTTTGTTTTCCCAAACAGCTGTTGAACAATGTCAAATAAAAATTGTGTCAAACATACTTTCGCGCCGTTCAGACTTAAACGAATATTTGTCAAGCCAATTTGACCAACCTGCAATATATATATATGCGATATATACACGAAAATTGAAGAAATAAAAAAAATCACAAATTGTTTTTTTTTATGTAGAAACAAGGCGATGAGGAGGATGCTCCTGTTCGGCTGCTCTCTGTTTGAGGAGATTTGCGTTATTAGGAGCATACTTCTTATCATAACCCACAGGAATACAGGAGATCACAATAAACGATCTCACAGGGACTAATAACATGAAATAAGACAAAAATGTCTGACGACATCCCTTGGTATTACAATGGCCCTTAATGGACACAATGTGCCTAATAAGACGGCCACGTCTGCGTAGCATAACTTAAACTTCTGTTCTGTCAAATATGGGGTTTCGATTGAAAAATAATGGGAATTAATAAGCTAATGTTACTGATCAGTCCAACATAGCGAAATAAGTGGTATACTTCTTGACTGCTTCTGATGTGGTATCTCCTGGTTATCTTAAAATAATCAGGATTACAAAAAAAAATGCATACAAATAATTTGACTATTTTCAAAGATTGCATTGGATTTTCAAAGTTTATTGCAGTCACACTTACTAAATGTCGTTAACAAATCTAGAAATGAACACAATAATAAAATACCTGGCGTACAATATTTAAGTTGGCAAAGATAAATTGAATTAAAATGGATTTACAAAAAATAACTAACATCAAATACTGGTTTAATATCCTGACATTAAGTAAGTGAATGTCAGAAGAACCCGCGTTCGAAACCGGGTAAGTCCATCAAATGTTGGCAACTTTAAGATTAAGAGAGTAATCTCTAAGCCATGTAAAGCATTAGCCATTCGGAGCCGGCTTTAAACAGTAGGTCCCGGTCAGTGAGTCTACAAGTGAGTCTGTTCCTTCATGGAATGTTAAGGGAAATTTCTCTTTGCCATTCTGAAGCAAACAAATCGATATCTACACGACTTTTCTATGAGATATTTAAATTGTAATCTGAAAATAAACCTCACGCGAACACTGTGCGTTATTTGTATTTCCAGGGATCTGGTTTTTTCACTTACCCCATCTATATACTATACTATTTATACCTAACTCATTGAGCGACAATTACTATCAACATTTAGTTCGTGTGTTGTCTTTTATTATACTACTTTTGAAATCGCTTGTTAAAAATAGTTAATCATAACTTTTTCATGGACTGTACAAATTTTCGATATGGCCTGCTCTCCGTTTCAGTTAAACTGTTGTTTGTTTTATTGTGGAAAGACCCATACTGATGAGAACAAGTTTCGATGTTTTTTTTTGCGTAAATACCAGTTTGTTTGTTTTTGTTGACCAATATATTAATAATTTATAAGTAATCATAAGAAACCTTCAGAGATTCATGTTGATGACGAAATGTATGAGTAATTAATAAAGTTCCATTTTTCACATAGAGAACTGTCTCCTTAATAGGTACAAAACTGTACGAATATACGGTGAACAATGGGGTATTTTGGAAATTTATGTTGTTGAATATTTTATTAATTTTATATTGGACGATGAGATTTTAATACCACTTTTATAGGGGTGGAAAGGCGGAACAGCTTCCATAAGGGAACTAAGTTGTGACTGTCTAAAGTATGACAACCACACATTTAACACATATTCATACATGAATAGATATAATGCTTGATTTTGTAAGATTTTGGGTTTTTGAAAATTTCTTCCCCCCTTAGGTATTTGTCGTCCTGTATTTATGGTTCCAAATAGACCATGTAGGAACAGACGATAACTTTTCTCAAATCTGTGAGTAACCGCTATCTCCAATATGGATAGCAAAACTATAACATATGTTTCGTACATGGCGCCTTTGACGTTTATTTCAAAATTAAATCCATTACTAAATGCCGGTTTGTGTGTGTTAAAAGTAGACTTTTAAGGAAAGTCAAAACTGACTTAGCCATTCTTAAACAATAAAATTTGTTTTATATTCTTTGGGGGTTGTTGAAAAAATTTCAGATAACATCTTATACATTTATTCAAAAATCACAAATTAAAGAAATTTTAAGGTAATTCAAAATTTAGTTAACGAAAATTCAACAGGAGTCCTCGTTGTCACTTTCTGCCAATGCATCGATAACGTTATCGTCACTTTTCATATTTAAATACTCATGGTGGTATATTTGAGGGATTATTCCTTTTTCACACAAGCCTCTTAGGTCTTTATATTTTTTAACAGATATTGGCAACTCTTCTGAGTAAATCAGTTTGGGTCCATTGGCGATGATCTGTGAATTCTTTGTGGAACGAACTATTGAATTCATATCCAACTCATCGATTTTACTATCTTCAAAATAGCCATATTTATATTGTGCACGAAAACTATTTTTGTCAAAATGCACCAATCTCAATGTATTAATTTTAATTTTTATCTTTGAGGGCAGAAATACTTGAGAACAAGATTTCCAGTCTTTAAAATCTAAGTGATTTAGCACAATGCATTCATAGCCATTTGGTTTTGTACGAGCATTACTAATCATTGTTGCCCACTCAGATGGTGCCCAAATTGTTCTTCCTCTACTAAATGTAAGATTCAACCCAGCTGCATTTAATGCCGGTCGTACTTGTCTTAAATAATATATATTGAATAGTTCTTAATGTAAGTGAATTTAAATTAGTTAGTACATATATTATTTTGCGAATTTTTACTTTAACTTGATTTTATTTCTGTGTGTAATACTGTCGCTTACGATAAAGTTCCTTTCCTGGAAAAGTCGTTGCTTACGTATGATAAAATATTACCCCCCATTTTTTCTGAAAAATATTGAAAATTTTTATTTTTTGAAAATTTCCGTCCATGTGTACCCAAACAACATTTTAAATTCCTCAATAAAAACTTTTTTGAGAAAATGTCGCTTACGATGAAATAGCGCTAAGGGCTCGATATATTATTTTCATTATATAGTGCAGTTTTGTTATCACTTTACCGCGTTCAAAATGTTAAAACGTTTTGTCACGTTCGAATCAGCTAGACAGTTAGATGCACAATTTGTAAACAACTGAAAAAACGAATTTTCTTCACTTCATAAGGGCGGAATTATTTCCATTGTTTCTCTCTTTAGCTTTGGCAAATTGATATTGATATTTATAAACATATAGCGGCGAAAGAAAATTCTCAGCTTTTGTAATTAACGAAAAATGGCATCCATTGGCTTTGACAGCTAACGATTTCTTTTGGCTGCGATATTGGGCAGGCATAGATTGCTTCTGGCTGCGGTGTTGTTCAGCTGTAGAATTTTTAGCTGCGCGTAACCAAACTGCCAAAATAAGGTGGTCACTGCGGTTCGTTTGTGTTCAGTTTTTGGCTGCTTGTCAATTTTTATTTTGAAGCTGCTGCTACCCATTCAGGTGTTGATTGTTTTTTTTAAACAGAACGAAAATAATATTTTCATCCATTACCTATTGTGTTTCTAGTTTAATGTTATATATTTTGATATACAAAGACATACAAATAAAAACAAGGTACGCCCGTGCACCCGGGGCTGCTTTAACTTGAGAGTAATTTTACCTATTGTAACACGGATTACTTTCAAACTTCTTTCAAAATTCCCTACTGTGCAATAATATTTACACTCATGCACATCATCCAATCAAGCCCTGTGGATACTGCGGATACTTACAGATATATTTACAACCGGTTTCCGAAATTCTTATATAAATACGATGACACGCCATTAATCGATACCATTTAGCAGAATGTATCTATCGTCACGTTTTCATCGGTTTACTGTGATCGTAATGATGTTGGCGCTATCATATCGTACGAAGGAAACATATGTCCATGCTTATCATTTGTACGAGGAGAACATCATGGAGCCACGACCGGGACGCTCATATACTGATATAGCGCGTATTGTAAATCCTAATCAATATGTATTTCTGCGAATGCAACCATATCCGGGACAACCGTTTTGGTCACATGGGTAATGGGTGGGGCGGCTTCGCCATATGGTTATTTTGATTCACATATTTTATTTTACAAAAACATCCACGCGCTTTAATCTTAAATAAATGATTTTATATGTTTGACTGTTTCTGAAAAGAATACTGATTTAATGTAAATATCTGTACATTCATGTGTCTGGCTGTCAAGGCTTTATCTTGGCATTATTACTTTTCCACCGTTAATTCCAAGGGCCTGTTTAAACCTATGCAATTGATTCGGAAAAATCAGACAGTTAAGTTGGATTGACAGTCTGCTGTCTGAACTTCTTAGCAACGAATACAAGTTGTCGACATGGTTTCGTTATCACTGATATCCGATTTTCAGTACACACATATTCGGTATACATATACATACATACACATAGTATGTACTTAGAAATATGTAATGGATTTATTTAGATAATAAAATAGTAATACTATTCCAAGGGAAAGTACGTACAGTGTGTAGCAAAAGAATGATTATAATAACAGAAA
Organism: Hydrotaea cyrtoneurina; assembly: GCA_958296145.1. Classification (NCBI taxonomy): domain Eukaryota; kingdom Metazoa; phylum Arthropoda; class Insecta; order Diptera; family Muscidae; genus Hydrotaea; species Hydrotaea cyrtoneurina. The sequence goes on from OY282512.1 coordinate 113,980,512, forward strand.
AACTAGTTAATTGTGGGAAATAAAAACGTTGAACTTCGAGATGTGCCACCGTGAAATGGGTAGAAACTTTTAACAAAACGAGGTGTTTGGATGTATAAAATCAATCAAGGATTATTTATGAACATCGAATAAAAGGACTACTTTTTTAGGTTCAATAAATTCGAAAGAAGTTGAAATAAAAGATTTAATTTCCGTTTATTTAATCAAACTGAGCCATGCATATAGTCATGCATCACCAGAACATGCATATTGTCACCAGAAATCCAATATGACTTAACAAGCATTTTCATAACTTTACAGGAGAAACCAAACACTGTTGTGAAATCTAAACACTCGTCTTGTTACGTCGTTTAGGAATTCCGTGAAATGGGTATTCCATGTTTGATATTGTAGTATACAATTTTGCCATTTTACAAGAATCAATCAAAAACACGTTTTGAGTTTTTGATGAATGGATTTCATTAGTCATTAGTTTTTATGTGACTTGCGAGTCAGTCCTTTATTTGCTACTACCAGAGCATTCAAACGCGATGAGTGATTTAATATATACTTAAACTTAAGTTCGTTCCACTACTGTTGTTAGTTTCAGCCTGTATATAGTATCGGATTACAATACAGTGTCATATTTTCACTTAAGGTAAAGTCACACTTGGCAAAAATCGGAAATTCCTTAGCTGCCGACTGATCAGGCAACAAAACGTGTTATTTTGGTATTCAAAGAAAAATGGATTTTTTGAGATAAATGATCGGATGTTTATTTCATAATAAAGAGGAAGATATGCCGTTAATAATGAAAAACAACATCAGCCAAATGGCCGACACGACCACACTTACAGGACCATATCCTTTTCATGAAATTGTCCATTACCAAATCGCAAAGTGGCTGCCCTATGTCCTCGATAGCCTCACGAATTCTATCTTTGAGGTCTTGAATGGACGCTGGACTGTTGGCGTAGACATTATCTTTCACATGGCCCTACGGAAGAAGTCGCAAGGTGTTAAATCACGGTGTCCAATTGTGATAACCTCTTCGAGAGATAACACGGTCCGGAAACTTTTTAGTTTTTCGAAATGTGACTGCAAGATTTTCACTATTTTCGTAGTGAATTTTAATAATTTCAATGCGTTGTTAAATCGTGTATCGTTTCATTTTTACTAATGGCGTAGTTTTTACTTGTCAAATCTCAAAGAATAAAATCTTCAAAAGTGACAGCTACCGAAATTCCGGGTGATTCAAAATAACACTTCTTGTTGGAAAACCCTTTATTATTAAAACGATTGAGGTATCAAATTAAAGCTAGACTTTAGGACTATTATTAACTTACTGAGAGTTCTGTCCAACGATCGTTTGCACATGATTTATTGTGTATTCGATGATGCTCTCTCAAAATATGTTTTTGTACCATTTTTCAGCTACCGATTCAAAATAACACATCTTGTTGGAGAACCATGTACAGTGAAACCTCTCCTTGCGGACAGCTCTTATAGCCGGACAGCTTTCTTAAGCGGACAAATTTCTCGGTCCCATGCGGTATTTTTGGAGCAAATTAACCTCCGCTTGGCGGACATCTCCCGTTGACGGACAAAATCGCTGTGTCCGCTTAAGAGAGCTTTTACTGTACATACATTTATAGACCGTATTACAGCAATCGTATCGCGTAATCGGAATCATAATGCGGATTACACAATGATTTTACATCACTAATTTATTCAGACATATTTATTGGAACGATATAAACTAGAAATGCAAAAAGGTCATATTGAAAATATATTAAATTGATTTAATTGAAGACGCTTGTAATTGAATGATATTCGCTGCAAGTTCCACGTTCATGAAACCCACTGTGATTTTTTTTATGTAATATCTAGATTCTAGAACAATAATTAGTTGCCACCGGTAACTACTTCTGTCACTGCCAGAGCTCCTACTAGTAACAAATAATAGTATCAACTGTTAGACCAAATGCTGATAAGCAAATATAATTGATAAGTTTAAAGTGAGTGTAATAATGATAAAAACGATACCACGGCGTATATGTGTGTGTATATTGATGTTTATATGTGAACGAGGAATGAAAGCACCATACATAATGATGAAATGCAAAATAAAAAAGAAAATAAATATGAGTACCCTATAATAGCCATTGTAAGTTGGATGGTATCAAAAGCTTTAGAGAGGACAGAGCTGAATAGCTTTTGCTAAATTACACAGATATGCACTTGCAAGATATTCGAGAGCGATAGTGTAAAGTCGTTAAGGTTATCTCAGAATATAATTGTTCTTGCCAACTCTCACTCTAATTCAGAAATTTTTTGGAAATAATTATGGAGTGCCTGTCTAACGGCTTTGTGAAAAATGTACCAAAAACATGAAGAATGCCCCAAATGAGGAATTCCCAAAAACACATGAAAAATTTTCCAAAAAGGCCAACATGGAAATTACTCTTCCAAAACACTTTCAAATATTTTTCCAATTAAAAGCTTTATTGTTTCCATAGCTGATGTAAGAAATTATACTAATACTTTATGCGATACATTTTTTATTTGCTCAAGTTTTGGATTATTTTGCAGTTAAAAAATAATCCAAAAACGAACTAATATGTTTTGGGGCATTTTTAGATGGCCGTGTCCATCAGATCTAAAGTATTCTTGGGGTCTTGAATGACCAAAACCGATTGTTGATTTTATAAGTCCCCCATTCTATTTATACCAAATAAACAATGGAAAAATGTATTTTAGATTTATGAAAAACACATGAAAAATTTTCCAAAAAGGCCAACATGGAAATTACTCTTCCAAAACACTTTCAAATATTTTTCCAATTAAAAGCTTTATTGTTTCCATAGCTGATGTAAGAAATTATACTAATACTTATGCGATACATTTTTTATTTGCTCAAGTTTTGGATTATTTTGCAGTTAAAAAATAGTCCAAAAACGAACTAATATGTTTTGGGGCATTTTTAGATGGCCGTGTCCATCAGATCTAAAGTATTCTTGGGGTCTTGAATGACCAAAACCGATTGTTGATTTTATAAGTCCCCCATTCTATTTATACCAAATAAACAATGGAAAAATGTATTTTAGATTTATGTATAGTAAACCTATATAACCTATTAACCTATTAATTTTAATAAAAATTAAAAAAAACCAAACAAGTTATCGTTTCATAACGGATGGATTGGAATTAACAACGCCCGTTCTTGAGATCGCGTGGTCAACTTAAGAACTGATAGTGTGGAATTGACAACTTTCGTTCTCAATTTGATACCGGTCGATGTCAACTTGATAACGACCGTTCAATAAATATGATAGCAGATGTTGACAACTTGAGAACGAATGGTATGGATTTAATAAAAAACTGACAACGCTCGTTGTCAAATTGAAAACTAACATTGTCGATACGATATTGACCACAGATAATGTAAATTTCGGGAAGGCGTTGTCCCAGAGGCGTAACATTTTGGGAGAATCATGTACGCATGAACACTTTGATGGGTGAGATAGAAAATATTTTCATTTTACGAAATAACGGACACCCTAATGTACGTATGCAGAATAATATGTCGACGGTTGTCTCCCTACTCCTCACTCGTTTCCTATCTAAGGTCTCTTGTTTAATAAGGGAGAGAGAATTTGACATTTTCGATTAAATTCATATTGGAAGTGTTAATGTTATAGTTTTTTAATAGAGTCAACGAAAAATTAAATATTAATTGAAAGAATAGCAATGCAAAACTCTTGTTCTCTCTTTTGTGCCTTTTCTTTTAAAAGCAAAGTGTGTGCCTTTTCTTTTTTCACTGCAACCTTTATCGCTGGTGCAATAATTTCACAAGTTGAGCCTTTTTCAATTTTAAAAATAAGGCTGCTACTTGTATATTGATCTTGAAAGATGCAAACTTTCTGTATACCAGCAGATGCCTTTTTATTTTTTATTTAAGCTAAACGGTTCCTCTCTCCCTTCCACCAAATAGAGCCATAAATGTCGATTATTACCGATTGTTTCCACAGCCCATTCATTCATTACTTGTATCCGTATTCATTACGTATTTATCAATATTGACTACCGTATATTTGCACACTGATATGTCGCGATGGAGAAAAAGAAGAAAAGATAAATAGTAGCAGTCGGTCGTCGTTTGAGCACTGTCGATGCCGTAGTGATAACAGAACGTCGAGTACGTAAATAGTTTATTTATTCAGGCAGCACATATATTTGCTTAGAACAACAGACAAGACAGAGGAGCTACAACACATGGCCGTCGACACACAAGTTTGCCTACGTCGCGGATAGGATCGTACCCCCCGAGAAACACTTGTTGAACACAACAAATACTTCCATTCGAGAGTGAGTTGTGTAGGACGCGTGTTACACCATCGACCGACCATTGATTAAACGCTAACATATCGCGTGTGTGTAAAGACCTACTCTATATACTTTCTGTAATTGTTTTGTTATTTCACACGAACAAATCGAGTCTTGCACATATAGTTTAAAACAATAAACTGATTAAAAAATTAAAAACAAAACTGAAAAATTCAAAAAATATACATAGGTTTTTGAACTAACATGAAAACCGAAAATGTTAACAAAAAATAATATGTATATTGAACTTGATCTTCATTTCATTGATTTGGTTGGAATAATTAAGTGTGTGTTTCCGTTTCGAAACTCGTAGAAATTAAAAACAAGATACACAAAACATGTGCCCCAACAATTAATGTATGAGTGCGGATACTAGTGCAATTCTAGAATTGAAAAAAAATAAAAACCCAAATAAAAAAATATAAACGAAAATTTAAGGCATATAAAATCAATCTATCAAATAAGTAGTTCTCATTTGTTAATGGATATAATAGCGGTCAGCACTCGTCGTGGGACCTAAATAAACCCGCAATCACTCCTTATCTTGGCCTTTGTGGCATTTGAATCAGTTTTCGATAAACTTAGACGTCATATACGAAAAAATGCGATAAATTGAAATATTTAATAATGATTTTAGGGGCTAATTGGCTATAAACGAATCCGTGGCGAATGCGCTCTTTCATAACAAAATCCGAATAAAGTCAATCTTTTGTAATAAAGAACGTTGTGGCGAAAAAGACCATAAAACCACTTATAAAACCAGCCAGTGAAAACATTTTGGTTCAAAATATTTAATACGGACCAAAACAATTTTTTTTTGCTAGAAAAGTTTATAAAACGCTTCTAATTTGGTTTTTGTTTTCTTGAGGGGGATTAAAAAATGTATAATAGCCAAAAAAAATATTTTTAGGATTTACTAAAAATCTTGCAGTTCTGAAAAGGATTGCAAGATTTTTAAGAATTTTTGGGACCGCAAGACACAGACTTTGTCGGTACCCACAGCATCATTTGCTCGCACATTTTCCATAACACTGTGCTACATAAAAGAATGAATGGTGACATACCTGGGAAGTCATACTATTTTTCTTTTAGGTTTAACATTTGAATTTATTAAAAAAAGGTTGTCTACTAAGGAATACATTTAACCCTTGTTTTTGTAAATCCGTAAGTAACTTTGGATCTATTGATTCTATACCCAACAATTATGTAGCGAATTGTTTTCTCCACCCTAGTATACTACTTTTTTTCTGTATGAACGAGTGTGTATATAAACATTTAAAAGTTCTGTTATAGAATCCATTTGTTCTTTGTATTGTTTGCATTTTAATGGTTTCGCATTTTTGCGAGTTCAGCATTTATTTCTCGGCAAAGAAAAATGTGCATACGTGTAGATTGAAAAACAAAATAGCAAAAGTGAAGCAACAATTTAAAATGCATTGAAAATAAAATAATCATTTCACACATTCCCTTATTTACATACAAATAGACGGAGATCATCAAAATAAGTGCATGGGTTTTCATTGGGACATTTAATAGTGCACGTATTCAACAAAATGTGAATAGTTATCTGTTGCATACATCTTAAAGTTTACACCCAAGCTGTCGAAACAGGTCCCTTTAGAACATCGGATTTTCAGAAATGTTGTTCGGAGCGTTACAAGATATCCCCCGTATTCATAAAAATTTAAAACAGCTCTGTTCAGAAAAATGTATGAAAATTGTCAAAAACAAAATAAATCCATGGCAGGACAATATCGCAGCCCAAATAAAACGTTAGGTCAGTGCAACAGCCAACTTTGAACGATATATCGTAATGATTTTATTATCGCCAAATATTTCACAATGAAGTTCTATGATAACTGGGAGCCATCGAAATATGGGCGAAAAAAAAATTTAATTAAAAATTCAAAGCCAGAAACAAAATTTGTTCCTACATTTTCTAACAGAAAATCTTTTTGATTGTTAGCTGCTGACATTTGTTTTTACTATTACTATTCTTTAAAAAATATTTTAAACAACTAAGTTTTAGACACTGAAATTCATGATGTACTCATTTTTTATTCTAACTGTATCTTAGAAACGCACACATCTGTACTGTACAGCTGAACTAGAAAAACAACAAACACATTCAACGCTATAATGTTTTTTGAGTGACTTTTGGCTGGCGTTGAAGATGGTCAGTGAAATTACGAAAAAAATCGTCACGTTGTATTTCTTTCGAATTTTAATTGGATTGTTCGTATTTGTATTTGTTGTACTCGACAGAGCGAGTGCATATTTTGTCGATTATGCTGGTGAGTTGTTTTAAATACAATGTATCTACTGTTGTTTATTTTTACAAAAATATGTCACCTTTTACAACTTGATTAACCTTTAATATTCAGCAGTTCTACACGTATATTCCCAGTCTTCTGGAAAGGAGTTCTACAAATAACATTTGACATTTCCTCTCCACAAGGGTGGGAATACCCCCATCAATATACTATCTGAAATAGTTTCTTTTGTGAATTTATAGAAAATACGGAACTTATCCAGCAGGGCATTGGCTACAATATAACACTACAATGTAGCCTGAAAGGACTAATAGGTGAAAGTAAGGATAATGATATAAAGTACCTGTGGTATTTTAAGGTAAGTTGGTGTATTTTGCAGCAATTCCATGTTAATTTATCTCTGCATTTTCCAACTAATACTTAGATTTGTGAAGAAATTACAGCTGCATATTTGATAATACATATTATAAAATATGGTAGAATTGTTCTGAAACAAAGAAAAGAAAAAGCATGAGAATATATTACAATTTCAAAAAATAAAACTGTATTTGTAACGACCAACTCTCTAATATCGTTACCAATGTAACAAAAAAATGTTGTAATGAATAACAAACTCCATTCCATTGATACCATATGTCCAAAAAGTGAACCTGAAAAAAATTGTATTTCACGTGACAGCTGTCACAAGTAACTTTCACTAAGGTGGAATGAAAATGGAAAGTGAAACATAATGAAAGGAAAATCTGTTAAATATGTACGTATTTTCCATAATAAGATTTAATATTTTCCTAGTGCAATATAAAAATTACTGTAATTTGTTATGCGTTAGAGATCCCACTCGGGATAAATCAAATTGAAGTACGGATATTCGAATTCAAAGCACGTTTTGTTATCATTGCGCCAAATGAACAAAATATATTTAATCAAATAGAAGGTCTTTATGTTTCATATGAAACGTACATTATTAACTTTCATTCAACGTGTTAAAAAATGCAATTATGCTTATCTTTAAATTTCTCAAAAACGCCATATCTAATGCGGTATTTTTGTTCTCAAAAATAAATCATGAACTTTTTGTGTACTGCTGGAATAAGAGTGCAAAATTTGTTCCTTTTACAAGATGTTATTATTGATAGTGTCCAACAAATGATCGAAAAACTAAAAGAATATTTATATAATGGATGATTTGAATCACAATGAATAATTAAGGTTCATATAATTTCTTTAATTGGAACAAAACTATTCTGATTTCATCTCAATCGATAACCACATACATTATATCTTTTGCAGCAATGCGGCGAAAGTTCCGGTGGAATAGCCAACTGTTATAACACCAACGACAATGAAGATTGGACACAATTGCCATGCGAAGATAACTTTTGCAATGCGGAACTAAAATTGAAAAATGTAACTGAAAAATACTCGGGCCTGTACAAATGTACAGTATTGCCAAGTATGGGAACGAGTTTGGTGGATGTAAAACTAGTAAGGACATTTCAATTGGATATCAAAAGTGAGTATTGAGTACCAAGTAGAACACAAAACAATTATTAATCTATTTTAACTTACCGACAGACACCTCACAGAAAGTTCCCGAGTTTTTGGACTCCGCTCCACTGAACCACTCGGTGAGCCTGGGAGCTCAAGTGGTATTCCAATGCCGTGTCTTTAGTGAAGACTACCCCACCATAAAATGGTTTCGCCGTCTTCCTGATCACAAATATGTCGACTATGAAAATCTACATTCCATCGTTTATTACAATGGTCGAGCGTATGAACTACTAACGACAGCTCGCGAAATGCCTGTTAGACGTGATGTATATTTGAGTAAACTTATTTTGAATGAGGTGCGACCACAAGATGAAGGCTTCTATGCCTGTGTGCCAATAAGTGTGCGGGGCCATAGTATCCGTGAAGCGTATCTTCAAATCTATACAGCAGAGGATGAATCTTTAACATATTGGTCGGATTACAGTGAAGAAAGCGATGACGTTGGTGCTCCAGCCGATCGGAACAAATTTTGGTTACTCTTCTTGATGCCAGTGGGTTTGGCAATATTGCCACTTACGGTTTGGCTTTGCTATATCTTTAATAAACGTTGTCGACACAATGGCCTCAAAGATCCGACTACTTATTCGGAGGAACGATTTGCTACAGATCAGCAGCGTATGTTAAGAGTATGAAGCAGAATATTGCTTGTAGAATTAAGGACCATAGACTCTTTGTCAATTACGATTCAACACATCGTCAAATGCCATAATATTTGATTATCTTAGTATCTTCTAAATGTATATTGTAAAAACTATCAATCGCATTTCGTGTATGACCGTGTTGCAACTTTAATTCATGAAATTCGTCGCATGCGTTCTATATTATTTGGTCTGGAACTTAATTCTGGTGCAGGATAATATTTTAAATGCGGGAGCAAACACCAGACATTATTCAACTGAAAGCCAGAGAAATTCGAAGTCGCATCATCATCATGCGATTTACACTAAATAATATCTAGTTTTCGATTGATGTCCCCTCCAAAGATTTATATACCTATGTACAGAGATAAATTAGAAAATAGAAAACACGCTTATTAGATATAGTATATGTAAATAATGTTGATAGTAATAACAAAAATATAACATAAATAAGGAAAAATACAAAATGTAAATTATATAATAAAAATCCATGCCAAACTTAAGTTTTTAAAGGGTAATTATTTGTATGCAATTCAACGACTTCTATTCAACGCTCTCATTTTTTGCGAATAGAATTATGGCCAACAAAAGAAAAATCAATAAATCATAATAAAACACAAAAAGTTCCAGAAAATTTCAGAAATTTGCAATTGAAATATGTTTTGTTGTGGAATTTTATTCTAGACAGTGCTAATTGTATACAATCCATACCAGGGTAAAATCCATACCAGGTTAACTATATTGCTTTTCAATATAGTTTAGATAATTTTATTCACTAAATAATTATGATCATTATGGTCGAAATTCTCCAGAGTTGGTGACTGGTGCATGACGAAGAAGACCGATCTGTATTTGGCAAGTGCGTTTTATAAGGGTCAAAATATTTAACACGGACCTAGCATGGATTTTTATCAGTACTGAAAGCTTATTATTTTGTGATCGTGTTCGATACCTTACATATATCTCAAAACCAGAATTGAATAATGTCGTCCAATATTAATTTATAACGAACGAATCAATTCGATTTATTGAAACAGGTAGTTTTTATAAATACATCTTTCATAAATGTTTCAGAACAGCAAGATTTTTAGCAAAGCCGAAAAAACCTATCAAAAAAAATATTTATACAACTATGAATAAGAGTTTTATAATTCACTTACACGCAACGACATGTCAAAATTGCCGAAGATTTATATGTCGAACATTTAAATATGTATCACGTATAGGGTTCAATTAATGAAATGGTTCCGGTCTTCTGACAAATGGAAACTTGTAATTATGGAGTTGCAACAATGTGAGGGAAAATTTTACTTCAAATGTTTCATGCTTCCGATTGTCTATAACGTCGTAAAAGCTGACAGTTTCAAATCCAAATTTCAAGCAGACAAATTCATACGTTTTTATTTTTTCTGAATAATAATAATACAATTCTTTTGAAATATATCACATATATTTTCTATACGAGAATATACAAACCACGTCTTCATAGTCGTGAAGATTGAAAAACGCGGTCATAATTGAATTAGTTTGATGATATTTGAGATATATTTAAATTTTTATTTGATGAGGCAATTTCAAGTTCACATATTTTATTTTCGTATTTGCATTAATATTGTCAATCGATTGGAGCCTATAGAACCACCTATAGAACGTTTGGAGTCTTAAAAGGTCTGAACAATTTTACAGACTGTACGCGCCGGGCATCTAAGCCTGATACAAAATAACACGAGAGCTATGTCCCGTAAACGTAAAGCGACAGCAGTGTTCTTAGATGTTGTGCCTTCAACTTCCAGTGACGATGACTATGACCATGAATATTTTCGCCCAGGATCTTATTGTACACCTCAAGTGGCAACCCACCATTTTTTGACGTCCCATACTTTCGGCTACACGGCGGAGTCTTGGTTACCCTGTTGTTGTACAGCTACCTATGTAGTCGATGGTCTTGGACGAGCCTACTACAGCAGTGATGTCGCACATCAATATGAGCTACCCCGATATGCCATGTCATTACCCAGGGAAGTCATATGCCATTGTCCTATGGATATTGAGATCATACCATCTAAGCCTCATATAGAAGACGATGATTATTATGATCCCCCCGAAAGTCCCCGGAAGCGAGAACGATTCGAAGAAGATTGTGATGATGAAGAAGAATTAGACATAGCAGCAGTTACAATAAATGTGGGAAACAAAAATCCAACTTCTAATGTTTATCGCGCTAGAGAAGGGTATTTAGTGGAGGAGCCCATCGATAGCAGTGACGTTTTGAAGAAATGAGAGACATATTTTTTATTTTTCTATAGCAAAGAGAGATCAATATAATAAATCCCAAAGTTAAAGAACTACTTAACACATTCTCTACCACAGATGCGCTCGCGCATCAACAATTTAATAAATACACTTATTTTCTATCTTGCAAGTCTTTAAAAAAAATTGAAAAAAAAATCCAGCGTTATTTTCAAAACTTGCTGTTGCTAAAATAGTCTGTTAAATAAAGAATTTCAATTAACGCAGCCAAAAGAACAAAACTTGTACAATTAAGAGTGAAATATGTAAACTCGCCTAGTCGGAAGACCGCTATAAAAAAATATATACCAGAAATTTGTTATTGTACAAGGATAAACAAGAGTATCTGACGAAGCTGCTTCGACCAGAACAATTTGGATGGAAACCTCCTAATGCCACTCGAAGAAGGTGTGCAAGTGTTTCGAAGAGAACCAAATATTTTATGTTTATTTAAAATACCAATTAAAAGTTGAAGCTTTCCAATAACCATGTTTCATTCATACAAAAATTGTAATATACTCCCAATCAACCATCGATTTGTTTTCATAACACTCAATATCGAGGAACCTAAAATACCTAGGTAATCAAAACTTTGTTATTTTCGTCAGAGTGACATAAAAGGCTACACACAAACTTTGATAGTGCTATCTCAAAAGTAATCGAGAAGCGTTTAAAAAAAATGGGTTAAGGAGTTGTTCATATGGTTTAATTCTTTTCTATATTTGTTACTCTTTTCTATATTTGTTACTCTGGGATATGTTCAAAGACGTTATTACATACAGACAAATGCTGATATAAAACAGGTTTTCGTGTATGTGAATATGTATACATATAAAACCAGTCATTACATTCAGCTTGTCCGAATCGTACAAACCCTTCACCACCTCGACGCAGTTATTTCGTGTCAAATAGCCAACAGAATTCTAAAACATTGTTCATACCAAACAACCATAAACTAACAAATCGTGAAATCGAATGGAAAACACTTGGAAGCTAGAAAATTGTATCTCTTGTTTACAAATTTTATAATCGTCTAAATAAATTATGAAGAAACGCATTATAATTGATGGAGTAGAATATTTTTGGGCTCAATTGTGAAGCGTTCCGTATTTTTGAAATTCAATAAATAATTTTGCGATAATAATTTTTTTCGATTTTTCATCAGTAAATTAGCATACAAGGGGTAAATAAATCATATACGAATCACGTAAAATAATACTTGTTTAGTTCTATTTAACAGAAAGTAACACTAAACATATCCAATTAATTTCAAAAATATTCTTAGATTGATAACATTTGCTGTGTATTAACTTAGAACAGAAAAGCGAAAACTGAGTTTTCTTTAAAAAATAGTTTTCCACTATTATCCCCAATGTGTGGATTTAATTTGAAAACAAGTAAATTGTTAACAAAAAAGTTTTTTTTTTAAATAATTTTTTATTTATTATTAAAATATCTGTGAAATTGAATGTTTATGAAAAGGGCACTCATATGATTTTTTTTTCAATATTAATTGTATAGGATTTTAAATTAAGGTTATATTAATCATTTCAAATTCTAACATATCTGCAGTATTTATATGTTTAAGTTTGGGTTAAAAATAGTATTTTTTTTATTACATTGTAAAAATGCCCGCTTCCAAAAAGAAACAACTTTTGTAAAAAATAATGATTATGACGAATTATTAAATATTCTGACCCATATGTGAATGATAAAAATTCCAAGGTGTTACAAGTGGATCTATAAAACTAATACACGCGTCACCTTAGGGCAGGGCTTTGTTAGCTATTCGAATACACAACGTATATACTATTAGTATTGCAGTGGGGTATGAATTTAGTTTGATTTTACCAACCATGGCGTCAAAACCAATTCTCTACGGAACATACACCAGCCCGGCCGTAAATGCCGTCCTAATGACTTTCAAAGCCTTAAATGTCGACTACGAATTTCGAGAGGTGAGACCGCTTCATAAGGAACATCAGACCGAGGAATACTTGCGTAAAAATCCCACCGGCACTATACCAGCACTAGAAACCGAAGATCATCGGTTTATTGGAGATTCCCATGCAATCGTGGCGTATGTGGTCGATCGATACGCCAAAGACGATTCACTATACCCCAAGGATTTATATAAAAGAGCTAAAGTACATCAATTGCAACACTTTTCCGATAGTGTTCTATTTACGTCATGTGTAAAGGCGGCCTATGCTCCGATATTCGCCCGTCAAACCTCCGAGGTATCGGAACAAGTGTTATTGCAATTAGACGAAGCCTTCATCATGATGGAAAGGTTTCTTAGCCAACATAGTTGGGTCGCCGGTGATCAGATGACAATTGCGGATTTTAATTGTATATGTTCCATGTATGCCTTGTTTTTCATGAGACCCTTCACTGAGGAATTACATCCGAACTTGTTCGACTGGGTTAAACGCATGATGAGCATACCCTACGTGTTTGAGACATTGATGAATGAGGCGATGTCATCATCATTTAAATTTTTAACAAAATATGTATCAAAATTGTGAGAGAAAAAAAAGAAATAGATTGCACTATGTACCAAACATTTGTGCTAGGAAGAAAGTGTATGTAGTATACAAGTATAGGAATAAAAAAAAATATTTGATATATAAAAGTTTGAATTCGTTACAAAGTTCATATTTAAAATGTACTCACAGATAATGTTAATGGATTTCTCGTCGTGAAGTTGATCGCCACAGACAGATTAGCATGGCAATTCCCAGTTAGTTTGCTATCGCGAAGATAGCGAATTTATAGATTACGTCCGACCTAAATGAACCAATAAATAAACAGTTTGAATTTGGATTATACCGAAATATGTTTTGATGCATACTCCTTTTAAATAACTACATCCGAACTAGACCATATTCTGCAGAGTATGTTGGGCCATATTGATCGAGAACTACTATTAATTGCAACAATGGACACAACAAGATGTTAACAAAGAATTTCCATCGGCGAATAGCAGTCGTGTGGCAAATTCAAGTTTATTGGATGTGCTACAAAAAACAATTAATTGTAAAAAAATAATCAATATGTTGTAATACAACAACACTCGGTACATTTTGTATATGCAAAAGGTCTCATATTCGGCTGTTGAGACTTCAAAACCCCCATCGCATGCACATTAGTTTAGTACAAATACGTCGGTGCAATGTCTTCTTGTTGATTTTTTTCTGAAAACATCTGGTATGCAGAGAATGCACAACAAAAATACACAACAAAGCGAGAGAACAGCAAATATTTTATGTTTTTGATGACAAAAAAAGGTATTAGAAATGAGTACAGTGATATTTTTCCTGTACCAGTTTATTAGCTAATGCGTGGAAAAATTCGACATTTTTTTCTATGGCAAGTTTTTGTCAAAAAAATTAAATTAATTTAGGTCGTTTTCTTCTTAAATTCTCGTGCCAAATTAAAGATGTATTAGGTCTAGGGAATTTTTTTTTAAATAAATTCAAACTTTATATAGTTATTTATTGATTAGGTTCAATCAATATATAATTACTAATATAAATCACGTAGACTATTAATACTATTTATCTAAATTAAAAGTATTATGTTAACTATTTGCTGTCTAGTCTCTTCAGTACATTAACTTTTGGTGTTCTTGCATATTTACCGCAATTATTCTTTTAGATTCAGATGTTACTCCAGAATCGAAAATGCAAGACCACTTAAATGTTCAGAAAAGTAGAAAGAAGAAATGCTGTAATGACAGCTTCAACAATTTTATCATTTGGATAGTTTTAAGCGGTTTAAATAGAGCGGTTTAAAGACTTATATATATAAATAACATATGAACAAACTTATATCTGAAACAGATTTGTTCGCCTCATCTGTAAGATCAAACTGATATTCATACATTTGCTGTCGGAGTTCAAGTATGAAATTGTGAATCAACTCCCATTAAAAAATTTTCTATATCAATATTTGGCCACTGCAATTGCACGTCTGATCCTTCGCTTGAGCCAAAATATGATTTAACTATTTTAGAAAGCACCACTTTTAACATGTGAAGATGACAAGCTCTTCATTTAAATCACTTAGATTTTCTGTCAAAACATAGTCCTCGAAATACGTTTCTTATTCACCAATTAGAATGCTCTGCGCCTGTTACTTTTGTAATAATCGGAAATGCTAATAGTTTTTCTTCTCCTCTACCACGGCAAGTTGTTCGATTTTGTCGGAAATAATCGAATCGGTTGGGACAATCTTGAGAGAAAGTACCTTTTTTTAATACGATAAGACAAAAGGGAGCGAACTATAATATTATATTTTATACATGTTTCATGATAAAAAAAAGGTCGTAATAAAATTTTAACTAAATATTTTTTAAGACCATAAAATTGATTATTTTTATCTACAAAATATTACGATCGATTGGAGGTAAAAGGAGATAAATGTGCTAGTTGTACGCAAAGAAATTCTTCTTAGTAATATTATGGGCGATGTCTCATCAATACTAATGCCATTACTTTAGTAATGAGTTGATCCAGTATTTTAAATGTTGACCTGTTGCCTTGTCCACCTAATAGTTTTTTGGTTGGGCTTAACGATTAATTTTTGGTAGGGCATAATGCTTAATCGTATGCGATTCCTCGTGTTTGGGATATCAGAGATATCTTATGCCTCTCACGCAGCCAAATTATCTATCACAGACTGAATGCTGTGTTCATGACAGTCTTTTTTAATATAGGATCTTATAGTTGGATTTGATGATAAGAAGCTGTCCACACTGCTGCTAAAGTTTCTTCAGGATTTTCTTTTGGCCTTTCTGTTTTTGGTTCTATCCGTCGCTAGCTGTAGCCCGTTAGAGAGAATCGCCACTGAGGATTCTAAGAAAGACTTGTTAGCTATAGTTGTCGAGTATAAACCCCCTGTACAAGTGTTAAATTGTTCGGGTAATTTGTTAAGAATTTTATCGTTGGTATGTATAATGCAATCTTATATCCAAAGTCAATGCTGTGTAGTCCAAACAGTACCTAGTGCGCCTGCTGTGTGCAAGGTTGTGCAAAAAGTTCGTGTGACTGGTAGGCAACTGCTGTTATCATAATTATCTTTACAACGCTTAGAAAAAGTGAAAACAAGAAATGCCGATAATCTAATTAACATTTATGATAACAAAGTCACGAAATGTTGAGAGATAAAGATTGACAGCGCGAAAAACAATCAGTGACGATACATTTTTATCAGATTCCGTAATGGAATAAATTTTTTTATAATGATTTAGAGCCATTTCAGTCATCACTTTTGGTTGGAAATAGACATAAAAAATTACATCTTTCGTTGTAAAAACTAAGTAGACAAGGCCACGGGTCAACATTTAAAATACTGGATCAACCCTTTACTAAAGTAAGGGCATTAGTACTGACGAGACATCACCCATTTTATTACTAGAAGGCATTTCTTTTCCTACAGCTAGCACATTTATCTCCAATCGATCGTAATATTTTGTTGTTTAAAATAATAAATGTTATGGTCTTAAAGAATATTCTGATTGACAATTGGCACATTAATATTCAGATTTTGCTTAGGACGATCACATGTACAATATTGGTGCCAACTGATGCATAAACACCAAAAGCATATACTAGTTATACGACCGATTCTGTTCTACGGATCATTCTGACAAAGCAAGTAGCTGCGATCACCGCAGCGCGACTTAGAGCCATTAAAGCATGGAAATATAGGAATTACGGACATGTTCAAATCTCGGGTAAAATAAATGCAAACGTTCATGTTGACTATATAACACCCGAGCCCTCTTTCGAACCCGGCTTTCTAAAGAGAATACCAGATGGATCGGACTAAGGGATGCGGAAGCTGCAACGATGAAGAGGACGCTACTGAACATCTTTACTCTCACCTTTTATTAACCCTGGAACACTAACGTTATTTGTTGTACGGTAATACTAATCATTAGTCGAATCGACTAACACAGATAAGAACCATCAACAGAAGGAATCTCTTGTGTTAAAAAATCTTTTTTTTATATGACCCGTATCTGACCAAGAACTACAAACAATAAAAAAATGAACCGTCACGCTCTTTTCAATATTTGCTCACATTACGTGAGACTAAGTTCACTCCAAAAACATAAATGCGTATTACAAAAACAAAAAAATCACCAACTATTTTCAAGAGAGCGACAGTTTATCTTTTTCTTTCGTTGTGTTTGTGTCTGACGTAGTTCACACTCGGCCATAAATATTGAAATGAACTGTGTGGAGAATAATTAATGTCCAAACGTGAACAAGTTGTAAAGGAATTCAGAAGTCCGCTACATTTTCAGCCGTAATAAAGAAAGATGTTAGGTAAGCCGGTTAATACGCACTTTAAACCTATAATTTATGACATTTAAATATATCTCAAAATATAAGAAATTAAAACTTACATCTGTTTAGATAACTTAAAGCTGTTGTTTTCACATAATATGTAGGTTTGCTATACAACATGAGAGTGCATAGTAATTATGCACATATTCGTGGTTTGCTCTAATCGGGATGTTTGGTTTCCAGCCCTTTATGCATTTGGGTTTCGGCTGATTTTTCCGATTCTCAATCCTAGACTGCTTATGATCCAGGGCATCTATGTAAATTATAGGGCTGAAGGACTGGTGTTGCTTGAACATCCTATAATGTAATGACGATCAATGACACGGTGCGACAGTCAAGATTTACTGGTGAGTGCAGTTAAAGTCATAGATATTTTTATTTTTAAATAGTTGGAACGTGGCCACGAAAGTGGCAAAGAAAGAAGCTTAGACATTAGAATGCAAAGAAAGAAGCTTAGACATTTTTGCGTCCTACATTTAGTGAAATCCATTTGTCAAGTGAAATTTTGTCTCGTCTCTATGGGTCTGCAAAGTGTCTAATATTTCGCTAATAACACCGTGTTACACACATTCTGTCCTATGAACCAATTTTACTTTTTCGGAAAGGGGATAAAAAATAAAAATACACGTGTATCGGCGATTTTCATGTACACGTCAGAATTTTTTTTTTTAAGTTTGAAGTATGAAGCTGGTAGTGGCCTGTGTGAAAGCCTTTGGACCGATTTTTAACCCTTTTTCAGTGATCCAATCGAGCTGATTTTTTGCAGGCAGACTCGTGGAAATGTCTGTATCACGTCAAAATAGAATTGATAAAAATTGTTCTTAAAAAAATTTGACGTGATACAGACATTTCCACGAGCCTGCCAAAAATCAGCTCGATTGGATCACTGAAAATGGGTTAAAAATCGGTCGAAAGGCTTTCACACAGGCCACTACGAGCTTTATACTTCAAACTTAAAAAAAAAATTCGAACGTGTACATGAAAATCGCCGATACACGTGTATTTTTATTTTTTCCCCTCTTTCCGAATATGTGCATTTGGTTCATAGGACAGAAAAAAAAACTATTTTTTGTAACACGGTGTAATGCCCCTAATGCAGCAAGCTAACCCAAGAATAGTTAAGGTCATATTTACTGACCTAATTTTTGTTATTCTCTCTTGAAATTTGTTCTGCCTAGAGTCAAGTGAAAACACTCACTATATTCGAGTGATCACATTGTTATAATCAAGCAGAAACGAGCTAGTCCAAATGCTTAGTTGAATTCCAGCAGATCGGTTGTAGCTCAGCGGCATAACCGGAAGGGAAGGCTGCATATTTGGATTTGATAACAGTAATCCAGTCAAGATGCTGCCATATGGTGGGAGCGCCTATAATTCTCACTAAGATGGTGTGGTCAAACATCCATTCTATGGCATAAGTAAAGTCGTTTGTTTGCTAACAATCCAATAACTAACGATCAAGCTGAAATGTGTGGACAAATTGACTCAAAAGAATCGACCACCACAAACGTGCTCTCGGAGCTCAAATTAACGACACAGAATTCCTGTCGTTAATTGGCAATGTGCACATCACACCATCCTGTTAATAACGGATATGTATAAAATCTAAACTGTTAAGATACAATATTTCAGAAAACAACTTGTATACCCTCAACGTTGAAAAATGCTTGTTATAGGGTGTACACACATTGTTTGCTCTCATCATAACCATAAACAATTTAATTTCAGAGACGTGTTTATTTATTTCAGTGAGATACAAATTCTCTTCTCTAAACAAAATGAAACAAAACGGAGGAAAACAAAATGAATGGTGCAAAAAGCGCATTTCAATTGAGTCTCATTTCAGTTTAGTTCGACACACATTGGGATACAGCGTGGATGGATGAAAATATAACTACAACGCGGAGACAGTACTAAGAGTACGGACAACGTCGAGTTAATACGATTTCATTGAAAATTTTGATGTTGTTTTTTAAATTCATACACACACACACTATTTTTAGAAATAAAAATAAGACAACAAAAGGTGATACCACACAATGCAAAATGTGAAGTCGTAAAACAATCAAATGAAATTATGTTTAAAATATGTATGAATTATTTAAAGATTGTGTGAAGAATAAAACAGTCGTATCAGTAAAAAAAAATATTTAAAGAAAAAAAATTAAAAAACAAATACAAAGAAAATGGTGAAGATCGATTGCAAATCGAGGCGTGGCACCAAAATTTCGGTGATCATTTTGGGCGGCGCTTTATGTGCTGTAATGATGGCGTACTTTGTATTCGGTGACAATAATGATGAAAGTGGCCTACGAAATCTACGCATGATATCCATAGTAAGTATCTATTTATGAATGAATGAACATCTTTATGTTGTGTTCTTCGAACATTCAATACAATCTTAAAAAATCACATAAAGTCATGACGAAATTTCTAACGATGACGTCGCTGTTTTAGATGGTTCTTGACATCTGTGGCATCGACGTGTAAGGTTAAGAGTGTCAAAGAAAGTCTGGGGAATAATGACATTGCGTTGGTGAAATGCAGCCAAACAAATGTTATAAGTATGTAGTGCACAAAAGCAAAAATACTACAAAATTCCATAGCGCATTTATGTTTACACTTCATATTCTGTAAAAACAAACGGCGAAACCTTAGTGTTACTGGAAAGAGTATGTTGACGAACTTTTATCATTATTAGAGGGGAGGCTACGATATCTAAGGTAACATTCAAATAGTGGATGAACTGACATAATCAGTATAGGGAACTAAAATGTTCAATACAATGTACTGTTTATTAGTCTCTAAATTTGAGAGACCTGATTTGTAGCTACCGCAGCCTGGATAAAAGGAAAATCTATACAATCAATACAACTTGGTCTTCTTGATCAACGAACAATTACACGGAAATGTGACTTATTCGATTTTAATTTAGGAAATGTTTATCATTCGAACATTTATGTGAATAGAAAAAATATAAATAACTAGCAAATGAAAACTAGACATAAAGCCGACAGATTTTGTCCCGCTTACATGTTGCGCTGCGGAACAACTGACTATTTGTGACACTTATTGCCCTTATCGTATTGTAGATAAGGGGAATTAAAATAATAAACTCACAGGGAATCTTTTAACCGAGTCGATGCAGCGCCTACGAAATATTTGTATATGGATGTACGTAAGGACATTTCGTCACCTCAATAAAACAATAATGTATACTGTATAGTGAAATATACACTATTATTATATTGAGGGAACGATTTGATATATCAAAAATCTAAAAGGTGGTCGTTCATGAAGTGATATGTAGTGTGTGCGACTATCACACGGAATACACAGTTTCCCTTCCTGGTTAGACCATCAAAAACATTTTGCAGCGGACGATTCCACCTAGTAAACGCCGGAGTAGAAGTATACTTCAAGTCAGGTAACAACATCTCAAGCAGTTCTGAAATGGCTTTAAATAATACGGCCGAGGCAGTGAGTGTAAAAAAAAATTATACCGCACACAGCTGACTGGTTTGAGAGAAGTTTTCTGTCTATTAAATGTTTAGTGTGAAAGGTTATATTAAAAAACTAGCTCGTATTGGACTTGTTGCCCTCTTTAGACGAAGGAGTTTTAGCATCGATCTCACTAAAGCAAATTTCATTCAAAACCGCTTCAATTCACTAGTATTGACATTTTATTTTCAAAAGAATTCTCAAACCAATTAAAGGAATTACAATTTGCGTCATGGTTAAATAATTGAATCGTCGCCTAAAATACAAAAACGTTCACTCACTCCCCTCTTATTTAAAATACACAGCAGGAAACAAACTATTACATCGAAACGTCCATTTTAATAATAAACCCATAATTTGTAATAATAGATACCCATAAGTTTGTGGAATCTTAAGGACCAATCAAATATATTAATTGTACAAAGGACAAACAATTCCAGAAGTTCTATTTATAAAACTTAAGTTATGAGCGGTGATCCATCTTGTGTTTTCTTCATATGTTATTTTGATAGTAAAAGGTCTTTCCCACTCGAAAGCATGACAGATTGTGGAATGAAACGAATGAACAACGTTGGGAAATTGGGTTAAACATCGCAGTGAAATAATGCACACATATTTCCAAAGTCAAGTCCAAACAGAGCGTTATTGAAAGATTATTGGCCGAAATGAGGCTACCACCGCGCCTCGTAAAACAAGTTTGCGCAAAAAGTTCCTAAGGCTGTTAGTGCTAGTCATTTGCGAACATTGACAATAATATGTTGCCGTAGCCAAGATTGTGTGATTCTGTCCTGATTCTAGACCTCAACAACTTAAAATTCACCACTGCGAAGGCAGCCGAATAAGTGTTTCTAAATCATGGAAATGCTTACTTTTTCGAATAAACCAATGTACTTGAATATCCTGTACCAGAGTTTAACGATATGGCTTGATTATTCTTCTTGTACTTACCTCATTTTCCTAGTTTGCAAAGTTTCTCCAACACACAAATAAATTAGCAGCATCTCGTCCAATAATGACAATTTCAATCATCTTCCTCGGCGTGCAGATGGATGTCAATTCTTGACGTAGTGACAATTTATCCCAGTAGTTTGGATTCTCACATTCGCGCCAGTTGGATTTTTTGCAAGTGTTTTTCCATTTTGGCCTGTGTTTATGTGTCTTTCGCAAATATAACAAAGCCAAACGATTTTGAGCCGTTTCGTAGACGGCGCCGGTTACTTCTGAATGCGAGTCGCGCCGACGCCGTTGTAATCAACGTTTTTAGGTGTTCTTTGCAAATAGTATTTACTTTCTCTCTGTGCGTATTTTATCGCATGCACTAACAACCAATTATGTTTTGGTTAAAAGCCTCCATCTGTTTTATTGAAATGTAGAAATTCACATTAAAAGGTGTTGTAACATAAAAAGTAGTACAGCGACTGTACTTTTACGTACGAGTTTAGCCGAGTAAAGTCCAATTTTGAAAACATCTGGTAAGGCTCTCCGTTCTTGATATTATTACCCTGCACACGACAATTCGGGACCCCATACCACCAACATTCTAACTGACAATTTCTGGTAAATATTGTACTATAATTTGTAATATCTACTAATTAATAATGGTTGGCAAAAATTAATGACATATTTAAAAGATGTGCACTTCTGTTTCTTATTTACAAATTTTAGAAGCTCGGCGAAATCTGTTTTTGTTCCTTTGCATAGAAATGACCTAATTGTCTTTAACTGTGATATTATTTAAAGCTTTTCAGACATGGCGAAAAAAATCCCAGTGAACTGTATCCAAATGATCCACATGCTACTCATGAATGGCCCGGTGGTTTGGGAGCATTAACACAGGTAAGTACATCCATACATATGTGTGTGTGCGACAAAACGTATTTGCACTGGATATATAATGCCTTATTCACAATGTGATAATGTTAACAACATGTAAGGTCTATTAGGTTTTTTTTTCGGAAAAGTCAGACCAGTCAGTATGGATAGGCTTTGAAACTTATTCAATTATTGATACTAATCTTTGCTTTTAGAAAGGTAGTCTACAAGCCTATAATCTGGGCAAGAATCTTCGAATGCGCTACTATCGCCTACTGCCTCCAAATGGTCTGTACACCCAACAGCAAGTACGAGTCTTAAGTTCTGCTGCCGAACGATGTTTAATGAGTTCCAATAGTTTATTGGCTGGATTTATGCCGCCATTGGAACATAATAATCCCCTGCCCATCGAATGGCAAACAGTGGCGGTGAACTCAATACCAAGAAGTGAAGACACGGTAACCACAATCATTTTCCTCTATTCACATTCTTATACCATTACTACAGTTATTTAATTACAGTTATTGGCTCAAAAGAAGGCCTGCGCCAAATACGATACAATATTGGGAAAACTATATAAATCACCACCACCGGATCTGAGGAAACTCGACGATGACAATTACGATTTGTATCGTCTTTTAACAAAACACACCGGCCGAAATATAACCACCGTTCTCGATGTTGAACTTTTATATAACGTATTGAAGATTGAAAGTGAGGCTGGTCTTACGTTGCCCGATTGGGCGGAGAACATATATCCGGATCGTTTAGAATATCTGGCCCAACGTAGTTATGCCCTCTTCACCGAAACGAATCTCATGAAAAAAGTCAAAGGTGGTGCGTTTCTCACCGAAATACATTCGAAAATGATTAATAAGCGTAAACGAAATCTAAACCCAGATCGCAAGATATTCCTATATGCCGGTCATGATGTCACTCTAGTCAATGTTATGAATTCGTTAAATATCCTCGATCAAACAGCAAAATTACCGGAATATGCTTCGGCATTGGCATTTGAATTGCATCACAGCTCATTGTACAAAGATGACTTTGAGGTTAAGGTGAGAAGAAAATATCATTCGTGGCTATTTGTTTTCTGGGAAAAATGTTAATAACAATAACTTTGTTATACAAATTCGAATTCCTTTGTAGGATTCTGTAATATTTGGCTGCAAAGATGGTAGGGTCCAGATTTGAAAATAAA
The DNA here is from genome assembly GCA_958296145.1 of Hydrotaea cyrtoneurina. Lineage (NCBI taxonomy): Eukaryota > Metazoa > Arthropoda > Insecta > Diptera > Muscidae > Hydrotaea > Hydrotaea cyrtoneurina. The sequence continues at coordinate 114,004,504 of OY282512.1, forward strand.
TAAAAATCAGTTAAAAATTTAAAACTTATTACAAATGTTTGTATGCGAAACCACTAACGCAAAGAACTTAAGCAATTCCCGTCAGATTTCGCTTTACCACATTGGCATTTTTGTATTTTAAATCAATTTTCAAACAGTTGAAATGTATAGATGTTGCACGTGATTGCGATAAGAACTGTATTATTTCTTATATTTAATATTTGCTAATTTGAATTTTGTAAAATGTTGTATAGCACATCATTTAAGAATCATTTCAGGGTGTTATAAATTTCCCACTTTTATTCCTAACAGTTATGACTTAATATGAAGTTAATATCTGCTTTCTGGAATAGTAATATTTCGTATTTTCTATATTTCCAGATTGTTTACTATTACAACAGTGACGATAAATTTCCCAAAGAGTTGACCATACCGAATTGTGATGCTCCCTGTTCTTTAACTCAATTCACAGAGTCTATCAATCATTTGCTGCTGGATAACTACGATGAGACGTGTGAAAATCCCAAAAGTGACTGTAAATGATAGCGGAGAACGAGGAATATTTTCAGAATTGTTATCTTTATGCTGTTATGTACTTGAACTGATGTGATAACAAACTACTTAATAACATTTTGTTGCCTAGTAAATAAAATTATTGTGTAGGACTATCACACAAGTAAACCCATGTTCGAAACCATGCTGGCGACTTTATTAGTAAGAGAGTAATCTTTAAGCTATGTAGAACTTTTCTAGAAAAGCCGGCTTTAAAGAGGATGCTCCTGCAAGTGAGTATACAAATTATATCGCGCAGAGTTTACTGATTCGAGAGAAGTTCCCAGTCTGTCCCTTCATGGAATGTTAAGGAAAATAAGAAAGTATCAATACTAACGGTGATTGAAAAGGGAAAACCATATTTGTTTTTAAAATATTCACCTATCTAGCAAAAAGTCGAACATTATGTTCCCTACTTTTTGTTTTTCTACTCCCCCGACTAACAATTTGCTATCGTGAATTTCTGGCAAACGATTTCGGCTACGACAATCAGTGCGACGACGCACAGTGGACCAGAATCAAATTCAGACTCACATATGAGGTATTTGTTGACCATAATACCAACAAATGGCCTCCGATGGGTATGATCTATACCTTGGGAAAGGTAATTGGCTCATGTTTAAAATAACTCATTCTTTCCTTATATTGTGGTTGTTAGAAAGGTAGCACTAAATGTAACAGGTAATTTTGTTGGAGGAGAACAAATCGTTTTCGACTTATGACAATAATTAGGTCTCAAAAAATTGCATTAAAAAAAACCTATCCAGGGGACTATAGTAGATCCGAATTGTATAGTGGGTATTGATTACAAAAAATTGTTTGTTTCATAGTGTAATATAAAACTAAATTTTTTTATAAATTTATTTTTTTAAGAAAATTAATTGGCAAAATATTTCTCAAAAAATTGCAATTCTTTTAATTGCAAAATAATCAGGATTTGAACACTGGAAATGTTTGTAGAATTGACCTGCCGGTTTATTTTTTAAATCCCCTTACTTTTTTATGGCCTTTAATTTATTTATTTTTAATTGAACTCGTGCGGATAATGGCCAAAAATTCTACGGTGAGAACAACTGCATATGCAAGCACTGATGCTTAAACAATTCCTGCCAGTGCAACTCCAAGTAAGTAGCCATTTTGCATACGAAAAGCGTGGGTGTATCAAGGTATAGGCCATGGACACCAATGTACAAGATCGAAGCGCGACATGATAGTTAAACTAACGTATTGCCATTGTTATATGAGACAATTTTTATATAAATAGAAACATTTGAATTCTCACAGCAGGTTTCCGAACACAAAAAATTCGGATTCAAATGACATTCGGACTAATACCAACAAATGGCCTCCGATGGGTATGATCTATACCTTGGGAAAGGTAATTGGCTCATGTTTAAAATAACTCATTCTTTCCTTATATTGTGGTTGTTAGAAAGGTAGCACTAAATGTAACAGGTAATTTTGTTGGAGGAGAACAAATCGTTTTCGACTTATGACAATAATTAGGTCTCAAAAAATTGCATTAAAAAAAACCTATCCAGGGGACTATAGTAGATCCGAATTGTATAGTGGGTATTGATTAAAAAAAATTGTTTGTTTCATAGTGTAATATAAAACTAAATTTTTTTATAAATTTATTTTTTAAGAAAATTAATTGGCAAAATATTTCTCAAAAAATTGCAATTCTTTTAATTGCAAAATAATCAGGATTTGAACACTGGAAAAGTTTGTAGAATTGACCTGCCGGTTTATTTTTTAAATCCCCTTACTTTTTTATGGCCTTTAATTTATTTATTTTTAATTGAACTCGTGCGGATAATGGCCAAAAATTCTACGGTGAGAACAACTGCATATGCAAGCACTGATGCTTAAACAATTCCTGCCAGCCAGTGCAACTCCAAGTAAGTAGCCATTTTGCATACGAAAAGCGTGGGTGTATCCAGGTATAGGCCATGGACACCAATGTACAAGATCGAAGCGCGACATGATAGTTAAACTAACGTATTGCCATTGTTATATGAGACAATTTTTATATAAATAGAAACATTTGAATTCTCACAGCAGGTTTCCGAACACAAAAAATTCGGATTCAAATGACATTCGGACTAATACCAACAAATGGCCTCCGATGGGTATGATCTATACCTTGGGAAAGGTAATTGGCTCATGTTTAAAATAACTCATTCTTTCCTTATATTGTGGTTGTTAGAAAGGTAGCACTAAATGTAACAGGTAATTTTGTTGGAGGAGAACAAATCGTTTTCGACTTATGACAATAATTAGGTCTCAAAAAATTGCATTAAAAAAAACCTATCCAGGGGACTATAGTAGATCCGAATTGTATAGTGGGTATTGATTACAAAAAATTGTTTGTTTCATAGTGTAATATAAAACTAAATTTTTTTATAAATTTATTTTTTTAAGAAAATTAATTGGAAAAATATTTCTCAAAAAATTGCAATTCTTTTAATTGCAAAATAATCAGGATTTGAACACTGGAAAAGTTTGTAGAATTGACCAGCCGGTTTATTTTTTAAATCCCCTTACTTTTTTATGGCCTTTAATTTATTTATTTTTAATTGAACTCGTGCGGATAATGGCCAAAAATTCTACGGTGAGAACAACTGCATATGCAAGCACTGATGCTTAAACAATTCCTGCCAGTGCAACTCCAAGTAAGTAGCCATTTTGCATACGAAAAGCGTGGGTGTATCCAGGTATAGGCCATGGACACCAATGTACAAGATCGAAGCGCGACATGATAGTTAAACTAACGTATTGCCATTGTTATATGAGACAATTTTTATATAAATAGAAACATTTGAATTCTCACAGCAGGTTTCCGAACACAAAAAATTCGGATTCAAATGACATTCGGACTAATACCAACAAATGGCCTCCGATGGGTATGATCTATACCTTGGGAAAGGTAATTGGCTCATGTTTAAAATAACTCATTCTTTCCTTATATTGTGGTTGTTAGAAAGGTAGCACTAAATGTAACAGGTAATTTTGTTGGAGGAGAACAAATCGTTTTCGACTTATGACAATAATTAGGTCTCAAAAAATTGCATTAAAAAAAACCTATCCAGGGGACTATAGTAGATCCGAATTGTATAGTGGGTATTGATTACAAAAAATTGTTTGTTTCATAGTGTAATATAAAACTAAATTTTTTTATAAATTTATTTTTTAAGAAAATTAATTGGCAAAATATTTCTCAAAAAATTGCAATTCTTTTAATTGCAAAATAATCAGGATTTGAACACTGGAAAAGTTTGTAGAATTGACCTGCCGGTTTATTTTTTAAATCCCCTTACTTTTTTATGGCCTTTAATTTATTTATTTTTAATTGAACTCGTGCGGATAATGGCCAAAAATTCTACGGTGAGAACAACTGCATATGCAAGCACTGATGCTTAAACAATTCCTGCCAGTGCAACTCCAAGTAAGTAGCCATTTTGCATACGAAAAGCGTGGGTGTATCCAGGTATAGGCCATGGACACCAATGTACAAGATCGAAGCGCGACATGATAGTTAAACTAACGTATTGCCATTGTTATATGAGACAATTTTTATATAAATAGAAACATTTGAATTCTCACAGCAGGTTTCCGAACACAAAAAATTCGGATTCAAATGACATTCGGACTACATAACATGGACGAATTATTATCACTATTAAATTTGTTACACAAATATATTTGTTAAAATGTATATGACTGGAGTTAGCACCAATTTGCTTCAGTTATTCGGTTGGGAGTTTACATTTTCTTAATACGACCTTATGACATTAGAGGAATTATATTACTTAAACTTATTTCGTAGTACTTTGAATATGTATGTTTTTCAAACTTGTTGAATATCGAATCGAATTTTCATATGAAATCGAAACATGGAACACGATGGATGTGTCTGTTATCAGTTATTTTAGCTAAGCGAAGATATGTGTGTGAAATGTTTGAACTGGGAACTTCTCTCAAATCAGTGAGCTGTGGACGTTATAATTTTGTATACTCACTTACCGGAACTACTGTTTAAAGTCGAAAAGTTTTACATGGCTTAGAGATTACTCTCTTACTCGTAAAGTCGCCGTCAATACGTGTAACGTTCAAATGCAAATGATTAACAAATATATGTATTTATAAAATTCTAGCTTTGTTAAATTCAAATCCCAAAAATTGTTCATCGATTTTCGATCGATCCGGTCTAGTATGTATGGGAAAAAATATTTACAATTCGTTCTTTAGAATTAAAAAGAATTCGTTGAATCGAAGAGTATAAATAGAACGACAATAACACAATGCATTTCAAATTGATTCTGTACGACACACAATAAACAACATCGCGTTTTGTTTTAAGTTTGCGATAATAAGAAAAAAAATACAATTATTGTAATGCTGTTCATTTCTTCTATTTTAAGCGCATTGTTCTTAACAATATGCAATTCTGAGCCGACTATCAATGTGGACACCTCACCGGGTGTAATTAAAGGTATCCAAATGGAAACCCGTTTGGGTGCCAAGTTTTGGTCTTTTCGTGGCATACGTTACGCTGAGCCACCGGAAGGCGAACTACGCTTTCAAAATCCTCAACCAGTTAAGTCATGGAAACCTCAAGTATTTGATGCCACCAAAGACGGGCCAATGTGTCCGCAGGTAACTGAGAATAAAACAACATGGATTTCGGAGGATTGTCTGCGTTTAAACATCTATACAAAAGATTTGAGTAGTACAAACGGTTTAAAACCCGTAATCGTGTATCTACATCCTGGTGGATTTTATGTATTTTCCGCCATAAGTATCGATGCGGGACCAGAACACTTTATGGATCGTGATATTGTTTTGGTGACTTTAAATTATCGCCTGGGTTCCTTAGGATTTTTGGCGACAGGTACGGCAGATGGTCCCGGCAACATGGGTCTCAAAGATCAAGTCATAGCACTGCGTTGGTTACAAAGTAATATTGAGAAATTCGGTGGAGATCCGAAGTCCGTTACTCTATGGGGTTACAGTGCCGGCAGTATGAGTGTTGGTTTGCATATGATGTCCCCCATGACCAAAGGTTTATTTCATCGTGCAATAATGCAAAGTGGTTCGCCATTGGCACAATTTCGTTATGGATATAATCAAATTGAATTGGCGGAGAGGCAGGCTAAGCTGTTAAAGTGTCCAACGAAACCGGTGATAGATATGATTAAATGCATGAAGACGGTGAGTTAATGATTAGGAATTAAAACAACGCCTGTTATACTGTACTTTACATAATACCGCGATACAGACTATTTCCCCTCTTTCCAATAGATTTATTTCTTATCGCTAATACACTGCATTATTTTTATAGAGGGCACAGCTTGAGTACGAGTCAAATAAAAAAACTTTGTGCTGATGTTCGTAAAGCAAAAAATAAAGGGAAATATACTCCAAGTTCGTTATAACGATGGACTGAGAAGTACTTTCTGAGTTAATTCTGAGTAGTTTTATATCAGGGATTATCCATATCGGTTTAATCCCACACAAAATTCTGTCCCAATTTGAGGTTCCATTTGTTCAGAAGCCACAGCATATCTAGAGTCGATCTAGATTTTACCCAATAAATTAGCATTGAAAAGTCATGTACTACTCGGCTTTTTTTGATATATGAACACTTGATATGTAACAAAAGTACAACCAAAAGACCACACGACAATAGAAATAACTTTTGGTTAATGTTCTCTCCCCCAGAAATCAATGCTGGACTTTGTAAACACCACAACCTCAATGTTTGAATTTGAATACAACCCTGGCTTAAATTGGATGCCAGTAGTTGAATCAGATTGTGGCCAAGAACGTTATCTCGTCGAAGATCCCTACAAAACTATTATGAATGGTAACTTTACCAAGGTTCCATTGATTACGGGTATAACTGAATATGAATTCTATTTCGGAGCGTATGGTAAGTGTGGCACAATTACAGAATCGAGTAAAGGAATTTATAATTTGTTCTTCAATATTTGTCTACAGATAGTCTACGTAACGCTACAGAACGTCGTCGATTTAATGAAGATTTTGAAAAATACGCACCTATTTACTTTTTCTATGAACGCGATACCTCCAAGTCTCACAGGATTAGTCATGAAATTCGTTCGTTTTATTTTTCAAATAAAACCTTGGAATTTCCACAATCGTTGACGCCCTTCGGTCAAATGTTTGCTGATGTCGTAGGTTTTCAACATCATCGATTCCTGGATATGGTATCGAAACATGTACCGGTCCATGTATATTTGTTCACCTATAAAGGGCGTTACAGTGTTTTTAGAAATCCTGACACCAATCAAACTTATGGTAAATAAGACCAGGAATATTCGTTTTTTTTGAACATAAATATTATAAAATCATTTTAACAATTGTCAGGCGCTATGCATATTGATGAGCTTTTGTATTTATTACATTTACCAAACCTGACGCCCATCTTTACCAAAACCGATCCAGAGAATAACGTGCTCGAACGTTTAACCCGAATGTGGTATGAATTTAGTAGGAAAAGGTGAGTTATATGATATATTATTTATACATATGTTTAAATAAATATTAAATACATATGTATATTTCATAGCGATCCCAACAATCCAAATGATAAATATTTGGAAACTCTACAATGGCCTCGGTACGATGGCAGAAATAAACAGTATTTGGAAATTGGCGATGAGTTGATTGTCAAATCGAATGGTATATTCCAGGAACGGATGCATCTCTGGGATCGCCTCTTCCCTACTTCAGATATGCTCATTTCGAATTTGTCAAACAGTAAATAAATTTAGTGAAGACGACTACGTTCACTAGTGAATTTAGTTAAACAAACATTGTTACGTATTTATACAAATTGATTGTTTATTCTTGTAATGAAAAATATTTTGATTCATTGGTGTTGTAAAGAAGTTTCTAAAATGATAAAAAGAGAAGAATCATTTCGTGCGCCCACTTGCGTATTTCGCCTCTATGTCATTTACAAATATAAACGGTGTGATTCAAAGACGAAATCATGGTACAATAAACAAGGTAAGGCCAAGCAATCAGCTGATTTACAATTTTTTCTCGCAGCGCTCTAAATTGTCAAAGTTGACATCGATGTGTTGCAAACGGAATAACAAACCCATCCTATGATAGAGGCAAGGCACATTTACAAGGTAGTCTTGACAATCAGCTGATATTTTATTTTTTTCATTTGGTCTGTAAGCGAATGTGTCATTTAGAAATGACGTTTTATTTCTATTTTGAATATGACGTTTGAAAATTCAAATTCATTCGTTTTTTTATTTTGAATTGAATTATAAAAATTCAATTTGTGATATTTTGTAAGTTGAAATTTGTGGAAAAATAAAACATTTGTCAACAATCAATCAACAATATAGAATTTGTTGACATTTTCATAACAACTTCAATCAGATGTCTCTGACAGTTTCGTTGTCTAATCAAAAACAAATTGCATGTTGTTATTGTAGAGTTGTATTTGTTGTACCTGATGCGACTACCTTGTAAATGTGCCTTGGATAGAGGGTATAACAAATTATGAACATATTAATGATGGAAATGTAAATATTTTGTATCAAATATTTACAACAATAACAAAAATTAACTGTCAGTAACTTTATTTTATATTCTTGACATACACAACTTTGACAATATAGAGAACCAGAGTTGTATCTGATGATTTGTTGTTGGGCTAATGACCTTACCTTGTTTATTGTACCATGGACGAAATATTATAAAATGCAGATGTCTATGAACTTCTGAACTTCTTAATTGCCAATATTATCGTATACAGCATTTCAAATTAACGCATATGTTTGTCAAATTAGAAATGTTTTTTTTTTTAAAACCACTAATTAGCATGTTGCTTCACCATTGGATGCAAAAAGCTGTCGATCATTGATAAGAAGCCGCGGAGACCGTTACTGTCGTTTCATCCTTATTCTAAAGGGATTTGGTCCGATGGCTTTTGTGGCCATAACACCGCTGATGTTTGGATTTTGTGTGCCCCACAATCTACAGTTTTGCTTGTTGACCTAGCCATTTAAATAGAAATGTGCTCCATCCGACATCAGAACAACATATTTTTTGGGGCATATGTTGTTTTGACGCTCTTTCACATTCGTAATCTTGACGGAAAATCGGTATAATATCACAATAGAATGAATCGGATTACGCATAAACAACGTTGGCAAATAAACAATGTTATTGGTTTCTAGCTCAAATAGTGCGTTTATTGAGAGGAATTTTTGGCGGAAATGAGGCAGTAGACGATCATCATCATCATCATCACTTCTCTTTTCGGGCCTTATACCGAAATATGCATGTGTTTTGGGGGGAAACATCATAATTTCTGAGGAAGCGTATTATCATTTCGAACGAGAACGTCTCGAAGAGAATGTAACCTTTGAAGTGAGAGTTCGGTGTGGAGTTGGGAGCAGTGACATTATTAGTTCAAATTTTCTGTGAATACGTACGCCACAGAGGCATAATAAAACATTTTTTTCTGGCAGGAGATTGGAGACATGATCTACGAATGTTTTAGATCGACCGTTAAGGGCCGGTGTTTATGAACATTACGAACATTCCCTTTATGATGCAGGACCCAAAAGCAAATATTAAGCAAGCCATTTGTAAATTGTGTTGCCAGGATGCGCGACTGCAAAGCCAGCCGACTCAGCACCATAATTGAAATCGTGTTCCAATGAAAAAGAAGCTTGTATTTTGACCAACCCCGTATATGCCAGTGAGAATGACATGGGTCGAAATCACCGCCTTTACCCGATATTGTTGTATGAATTAATAAAACGTTTATGATTGAACAAGAAAATATTTTCAATAATGTATATTAATAATTTACCTCATCTAGGCGAGTTGGTAGCGTGCTTGCCTATCAGCGTGGGGGTTGTGGGTTCGATTCCCACCACAGGCTTTGGTCTGTCGCTGCAAAAATCAAGCCAAATGGTCTTTGTCACCCGGTTTACCCTTGGACCCAAAATTATAATATAAATTTACTTTGTACTGTAATTAATAAATAAATAAATTTACCTCATCTAACTAACAAATACTTTATCGAGAGGATACTTTATGTCGAAGTTTATCCCACACACAAACAAATTAGCAGCATTTCTTCAGGCTTCCAGACCGATGTCCATTGTAGTTGTAGTGACCATATTTTCACTGTGTTATTGGGATTCCCACTTTGACTATGAATTTAACTTTCGCGCCAGTTGGATTTTTGCAAGTGTTTTTCCATTTTGGCGTGTGTGTGTTACGCTAACATAACAAAGCCAAACGAGTTGCAGGCGTTGCGAAGACGTCGCCGGTTAAGGTGGGTTTACACGACATGTATTTTGCATATGTAATGTCACTTTTGCATATGAAAAATTTATGCATGTCGTGTGAACCCTGTCAAGAACGCCATATGCACAATGCATCATGTAATACATATGCAAGTTTTTGAAATAGAGCGTGTTCTATTTTGGTATGTAAACCGTATCGCATCGGCTGTTTTTGATAAACAACAAAGCGTTTGGTAAAATGGAAAAACACGGAAAAGTAAGTAATTTATTAGCAATTCTAAATAAAAGTATTTTTTATAATTCTGTTGCTGTTTAAAGCCGTTTAATCCTTCTATAGGAGCTGGTAATCAGCTGTTAATGACAAGCAGAGGTTATGCCATGTAGTTTATATGTGCACGTTTAAACACAAAAAATTAAAAGCCGTGTTTTTTCATAATTTTGACAGACATACGAAAAACAGACGGGTTAAAAAAGTGACATTACATATGCAAAATACATGTCGTGTAAACCCACCTTTACTTTTTGATGCGAGTCGCCCCGACGTTGTAATCAACGTATTTAGGTTGTACATTGTCCTTAGCCAACCATATTTTTCCCTGTGTGCGTATTTTAGCAATTACATAAAGAAATAACCCGTTTTATTAATAGCTACTAGTCTGTTATTTTGAAATGCATTTACTTTGTATACAGTAAACACGTATTTACTTGTGTTGTAACATAAAAAGTACAGAAAATTGTACAAACCAAAAAATTACGTACTTATTTAGACGAAAAAGTACAATTGGTAAGTACGCGTACTGCTGAAACCATCTGGCAAGCCTACATGTATGTTGACTGCAATCCATTTTTATACCAGATTTACTGGATGGTGTACCGTAATATTTGAAATCTTCGCGATGTTTTGGTTTAGGTTTTACTTTTTCGGATGGATTCTATGCCCTCAAAGTGAGCATCAAGTAAGTGTTATTTAATTTTTATTAATCATTCAAAACATTGTTAAATTCTACACATTACATTCTTGAAACAGTATTTTTTTTTTTTTTACCAATTTACCTAAAACACAACAACCTCATACATTTCGTGTCAAAAGTATAGTGGTTTTCCTAAGAATAGCACAGAATGTTTGCAGATACAAACATCGTTATTTTCCTTTTTTTATGTCGTTTTGTGGTCTAATTCATTATAAATGTCATCAGTGATCCAAGTTTTGCCATAAAATTAAATTTATAAAACTGCACTGTGAAGGAAAAATTCGATCTGTTGTTCGTGATGTGAGAAAAAATCCTACAACAAGTGCTGTCTGGAGACAGCGTTAGCGCCAATGAAAAAACAATTAATTAAAAAAAAACATTATAAAAATGAAAGTATTTCCTTTTGAAACAACATCATTTTTATGGATGAAAGGCAATTTGAAATTTTTGGTAAGCGAAAACCTGCAAAAATATGGAGAACCCAAAATACAGCATTTTCGGAAAATAATGTAATATCCACGATAAAATACAGCGGAGGTTCGTAATAATCTGGGGCTGGTTGTGGCAAGTGGAGTAGGAAAACTTGTTTTTATTGAAAGCACAATGAGCAATTTTTTTTACTTTCCGGAATATACGATTTCCTTACTTCTCAAATCCTGATACAGTGTCGCTATAGCAAAAGTGATCTGTATGCTGCGTTTTTTCACCTCTGAGTCAACATTACATTTCACGCTGTACAATTGCATCTCTTACCGTCTCGAATATCGAATATGTTGACCGTGAGCGCCATCGGTTTTGGAATTCTCACAATGAACAGATAAATATTCGAGGAATATGGTTACGTTTTTTTTTGTATGATGCGGAATCCCCACACATTAATCTGAGGTGGGAACATTAATTGCCTGTGACTTTTTAAGTAAGAGAGTAACCTCTGAACCAAGTAAAACTTCTTTAAAAAAAACTAGCCGTTCCAAGTCGGCTTTACAACACTAGTTCGCATTCAATGAGTGGGCAAATTATATCGTGCTCAGCTCACCGATTTTAGAGAAAGTCCTCGTCTGTATCTAAATGGAATTTTAAAATATATACATACGTTTGCAAGGTTTTGGTTTTCTTTGGAGTTGCTACATATGTACGTACATGTATTGTGCCGCTATATGGAGTACTTTATGCAAGCAAATGTTCTGTCAGATGTCAAACGATCAGATCTATTAATACATCTGGGGTGGTAAGCGTATAAATATAACGACAATATCACACTGCCTTTCAAATAGTGACGGCTCGCAAAACAACTAGCAACTTCACTTAAAGATTAACAATATTTCCCAATGTTGTTTATTACGGGCATTTTAATCGTGTTGTTAGGAACGTGTAGTAGTGAAAAAACAATAAATGTGAACATCTCATTGGGAGTCATACAGGGCATACAGATGGAAACCCGTTTGGGTGGCAAGTTCTGGTCATTTCGCGGCATACGTTACGCAGAGTCACCGGAGGGAGAACTGCGTTTTCAAAATCCTCAGCCAGTTAAGCCATGGAAACCTCATGTATTTGACGCCACCAACGATGGACCAATTTGCCCACAGATATTTGTTAACCGAACTTGGCTTTCGGAAGACTGTTTGCGTTTAAATGTCTATACAAAATACTTGAATACGACAAACAAACTGAAACCGGTTATTGTTTACCTTCACCCCGGAGCATTTTTCGTATATTCTGCCACAAGTGCTTATGCGGGACCGCAAAACCTTATGGATCGTGATATTGTTTTGGTAACGCTAAATTATCGCTTGGCTTCGTTGGGATTTTTGGCCATCGGTACTGCAGATGCTCCTGGTAATATGGGTTTGAAAGATCAAGTGATAGCTTTACGTTGGATACAAAGTCACATAGATAAGTTTGGCGGAGATCCGAAGTCTGTAACACTTTGGGGCTACAGTGCTGGCAGTATCAGTGTTGGACTGCATATGCTATCGCCCCTATCGAAGGGTTTATTTCATCGATCCATAATGCAGAGTGCTTCACCATTGGCAGAATTTCGCTATGGAAGTAATCAAATTGGATTGGCAGAGAGACAAGCTAAGTTGCTAAAGTGTCCAGTGAATCCCCTAAAGGATATGATTAAATGTTTAAAACAGGTGAGATTAACAATTTGGAAATTATCCGATTCTGGCAAATTTATATGTGATTTGGATTTTGTTTTTCCCAGAAACCAATGCTGGACTTTGTAGATACCACCGCAGGAATGTTTGAATTTGAATACAACCCAGGCCTGAACTGGATGCCAGTAGTTGAACCAGACTGCGGCCAAGAACGTTTCCTTGTCGAAGATCCCTTTAAAACTATGATAAGTGGTAATATAAACAAGGTACCAGTGATCGCTGGTATAACCCAATACGAATTCTTCGGCTCGGCATATTGTAAGTGGATGATTTTATAAATATTGGACACTCAAGGGGAAATTTTAATGATAAACTATTCCCTATCGTCTAAAAGCTATTTTACACAACGACACCCAGCGCGAACGATTTAATCAGGACTTCGAAAAATATGCCCCGATTTACTTGTTTTACGAACGTGGTACCACAAGATCTCGTAATATAAGTCAAGCCACGCGTGCATATTATTTCCAAAATAAAATTTTGGAATTTCCACGGTCGTTGACGTCAATGGGTAAACTGTTCACTGATGTGATGTGTTTCGAATATCATCGATTTGTGCAGATGGTCTCGAAACATGTTCCGGTCTATACCTATTTATTTACATACAAAGGACGTTATAGCTATTTTCGAGATCCCAAAAACAATCAAACTTATGGTAAATATTGCGGTTATCATTCGAAAGAAATTAGTTCAAATGGGTCCATCTTACATTGAAACTCACAGGCGCCATGCACCACGACGAGCTTTTGTATTTGTTACATGTATCTTATATGACGCCCATATTCACAAAAACCGATCCGGAGAATAATACCATTGAACGTTTAACACGAATGTGGTATGAGTTTGCCCAGAAGAGGTAAGATCTATCGATTCTATCGATTAAATATTAATATTAAATATTTCTTATAGCGATCCTAACAATTCGACTGATGAATTTTTGAAAAAACATAAGTGGCCTCTATACGATGACAGAAATAAACAGTATTTGGAAATTGGAGATGAGCTAAATGTCAAAACGAGTGGTATTTACCCCAGACGTATGCCATTTTGGGATAAGCTATTTCCCATAAAGGATATGTTGAATCCAAGTTTGTAATTTTTTTTATTATGAATCATAAAATAAAAGAATGAAAAAAAGTATAAACTTTCCTTTAATTAAAGCTAGATATTTTAGCAATGTATCTAATTATATAGTACTTGTAGTGAGAAGACGTCACTGAGCCACATAAAGAAATAGATTCAGAGAAATATTTATTGTTTTTCTCTGTCACTTCTGAATTTGAAAAATATTATTTCTGTCATAAATGTTTTTTTTTTTTTTTTTTTATTTAATTACAATACAAAGTAAATTTATATTCTAATTTTGGGTCCAAGGATAAACCGAGTGACAAAGACTATTTGGCTTGATTTTTTGCAGCGACAGACCAAAGCCTCTGGTGGGAATCGAACCCACAACCCCCACGCTGATAGGCAAGCACGCTACCAACTCGCCTACCGGGGCGCTTTCATAAATGTTAAAATCCCTCGCATTTGATTTTGCTCCTAGGGAAGCTAAATCTCACGATTGGCTTGCCCGATAACACCACCCCATTAACGCTGCACAGTACTCCAGAATCAAATTCCATCGGACAACAAATGTGTCACCCTGATGCGTACAATTTTGAGATCAATGGCGAGTCGACTGTTCGCCACAGTCTGGCCAGTACACACAGAATCAAATTTCATCGGGTTTTTGCCCTATAAATTCATCGATGCGGGCATAGTTTTGCCATAGCACCGGTAAAAAAAACTCCGATTGGGATAAAATTTAGCATCAGGAGAAAGGAAATTTACCAATATTTTTAGCTGCGTACATTATTTTCAAAAGTTAATGGAGCAAATTATTTAAAAAAAAAAGTTACCTATCCATCTGGGGTGGATGGATAATATGGGTTTATGAGAGAATTATATAAGCGAACTGAATCGGATTGGTATTGAGAAAGTGTCCGAAGCAGGAAGGTATCCTGCTAGCTTGGGATAAGGTAACCATCACCAACATTTTTCATTCGGATCGCTGTGTCATTTTCTTTAAAAGATTAATTCTGAGATACATACAGTATGTCACAAAAGTATTTTGCATACTCTTAAATATAAAAATTTCTTTATGTCTCCTTAAAAAAATCGTAGAATCGTCGAAAAATTTTATGTAAGCTTTTTGGTACTAATTAAAATATTTGCTTCCCAATTCAAATTCCAAAAAAAAACAACAACAAAATGCAACTTGGTTCTGTTTTTCTTGATTTGAAATTATTATGGTTCCAATCTAGAACTCTCAGAAGTATTTTGCTTTTTTAAAAATTCCGTTTACACTTGTAGTTTTTGCGTTGCTTTTTTTTTGTTTTCTATTCCATTTGCTTTTGTTACACTTGTCGCGTGTGCTTCTGCCGAAAATAGTCGATATTACAGTATTGTTGTGTGTATTTCTGTTTTTTTTTCTATTTAATATGCCGAAGGGAAAAGAATTAAACTTTTCTGAAAGAAAAATAATTTTATACCTGTACAACCAGGGCAAACCAATAAAATACATATGCGATATGTTTGAACGTTGTCGACAAACAATACAAAATGTTATTAAGCGTGCAAATGAACGAGGTACTATTGAAAATAATGCACGAGGTGGGCGTCCAAAATTGTTGTCGGAGAGAAATGAAAGGAAAATTCTAAAGGAAAACAAGGAAAATCCGCATTTATCGGCACCAAAAATTAATGATAAACTAAGAGGAACCCTTCGCACCGACGTAAGCAATGAAACGGTCTGAAGAGTACTCAGATCCAACAACATCAATGGAAGAGTGGCAAGAAAAAAACCCCTTATTTCGGAAATAAATCGAAAAAAGCGAATTTCCTTCGTTGAGCTTCACAAAAACAAAGATTTTGAGTTTTGGAAAACAGTAATCTTTAGTGACGAAAGCAAATTCAACATTTTCGGCTCTGATGGACGGCGAATGGTGTGGCGTAAGCCCAATGAAGCCCTTAATGCCAAAAACTTGAAAGCCATTGTTAAACATGGAGGGGGTTCTATAATGGTATGGGGATGTATGTTTGCCTTAGGAGTCGGCAATCTCGTGTTTATTGATGGCAAGCACATATATTTGTCGATTTTAAAAGAAAACCTCCATGCCAGTGCAGAAAAAATGGGCATTCCAAGCAATCGGTTTTTTTTTCAACATGATAACGACCCAAAACATACAGCTATGGACGTTAAATTGTGGATACTGTACAACACCAAACATTTGCCAACCCCGCCTCAAAGTCCGGACTTGAACCCGATTGAAAATCTGTGGTCCTTCTTGGAAGAAAAAATAAGAGGACACCATATTTCATCCAAAGACTCATTAAAAAGAGCATTGCAAGAATAATGGGGCAAAATATCGGTCGAAACGTGCAGTAATTTAGTGGAGTCAATGCCAATGCGCTTAGAAGCTGTTCTAGCTAACAATGGCTATCCAACAAAATATTAAATATAATATAATGTAAATATGTAAATAAAAATACTTCTTAAAACTAAAAAAGCAAAATACTTTTGTGACGTCAAAAAATAGATTTTAGATTAAAAATCCCTAAAAATCTCATAAATTAACTTAGTTTTTAAATTTTTTTTTTTACTTCAATGTTAGTTTTTAATCCCTTTTAGTGTATACCAAATAAAATATGAATTATTTTTTGTTTAAACTAATTTTATGGGACTTTTGTTTTTAAAAATATGAAATTTTTCGAAGGCAAAATACTTTTGAGACTCACTGTACTTTACAAGTTACAAAAAAATTTCAATATTTTCCTGAATTGAAACGTCATATATGATTTTCTTTAAAATTCTACTTTATATAACTTAACTGCCTGTTTCCATAAAACGAATTTGTTCGTTCGTTGTAAATCGTTGGATGCGTTATAAAATGGGTTCCAAACATTATTCAACTATGGTTTTCAAATATATAGTAGATAGCGACATATGGAACACAAGTCCAAAAAAATAAGCTCTCGTTACTCATAAGAATATATTTTTATTGTGCTTCAATTTTGAGATTTATAACGAACGAACAAATTCGTTGTATGGAAACAGGTAATAAAATCCGTGAGATATAAAATGATTTTGTGTTAGCGATTTTTGGTATTATTTTAAAAAGCTTTGTCAATATCTGACTAAAGGATATGTATTAATTTATAGATCAATACAAATAATAAAAAGTAAAGTCTACTAAGAGAACAAAATTTTAAATCCTGCACATTTGTGTCTAAACTGTATTGTCTTAGTCGCAAATTTCTCAAAAATACAGGAGCTCGTGTAATTTCATAACTGAAATATTATGTTATCAAGTTTTATTTTATTATTATTCATAGTCTAAACTTGTGTACGTCAACTCAAACTCTACACAAGTCTCCATATCTCTAATATGTGATCTTATAATAGATCAGAATTACAGAATTAAAAGAAATTAAATCTCCTTGCAAAACCATTGTTCATCGGTGGATCATTGAACTGATATTTGTATAGTTTTTAATCCGTACATTCTGCTACCGGGGAAGCGATTCCGGTGGAATGACTTCTATTTTTGTTGCGTCTTTAGGTGTTTCATCAAATGCCTCAACAAATCACCAGATGTCTGTTACAACAACCGAACATTGGTTCAATTACGTATACAATATACATTTGTATGAAATATTATTAAATGGAAATCATATAACAAAAAATATACACGTACAAACCGAGTGTGGTTTTTGTTTTTATAGAAATCGTAACAAATCGGGGTTTTCCAATCGATATTCTTGGAATGAAACAAATAAAAAAACAAACAAACAACACAAGCGTAGTTATTCAAAAGAAGATGGGGTCAACAATTCGAATGATTTATACTCCATGTCATCAAAACACGGTTTGCAATTTTATAAAGAAAATGATTCGCATGTGATAAATCAAAGGCTATAATTTTCCATTTTTGTACTGGGGAATACATCAGGTTATTACTTTTTTTTGCATATTTCCTCACGTAATATTATTTGGTGTCCTAATAGGAGATACGTCCACACTATTTTCCAGTTAAAGCGATGCTTTATCTTCGACTTCATTTATCTAAAAATAAGAGAAAACAATGATACACACTATACCTTGAGTGTAGCTCAGAGACAAAAAATAACATTCACAATTCGTTCTCTTGGTTTAAGAACGATTCATTCAGTCGACATTTAATCAAAACGTATAAATACAGCGATAATGCCACAATCCATTTCAAATAGCTTCGATTCGAAGCCAATAAAAAAGCTTCGCTTTATTTTCTTTTGTTCAATAACAAAAATATTTTCGTTGCAATGATATTGATTACGGGTATTTTAAGCGTGTTGTTGTTAGGTACATGTAGTGGTGAGAAATCCATAAATGTGGACACCTCGTTGGGAGCCATACAGGGCATACAGATGGAAACCCGGTTGGGTGCCAAGTTTTGGTCATTCCGCGGCATACGTTACGCAGAGCCACCGGAGGGAGAACTGCGTTTTAAAAATTCGCAACCAGTTAAGCCATGGAAACCCAATGTATTTGATGCCACCAAAGATGGGCCTATGTGCCCACAAGTAACTGTAAATAGAACTTGGCTCTCGGAGGATTGTTTGCGTCTAAACGTCTATACGAAAAATTTGAATTCCTCAAATGGGCTACGACCGGTTATTGTTTATCTACATCCCGGTGGATTTTATACGGTTTCTGCTATCAGTGCCTATGCGGGACCGCAAAACTTTATGGATCGAGATATAGTGCTGGTGACTTTAAACTATCGCTTGGCTTCGTTGGGATTTTTGGCCACCGGCACTGCAGATGCTCCCGGTAATATGGGTCTGAAAGATCAAGTGATAGCTTTACGTTGGATACAAAGTCATATTGAGAAATTTGGCGGTGATCCGCAGTCGGTTACTCTTTGGGGCTACAGTGCTGGCAGTGTCAGCATTGGATTGCATATGCTGTCACCCATGTCAAGAGGTCTATTTCATCGGGGAATAATGCAAAGTGCTTCACCATTGGCACAGTTTCGTTATAGAAATAATCAGACGGAATTGGCCGAGAAACAAGCAAAGTTATTGAAGTGTCCCGTGAAACCTATGCAGGATATGATGAAATGTTTGAAATCGGTGAGTCATTTAGAATAAATAAAAATAGTATATGTTAATATTATCGTATGTATATTAGAAAGAACATAGCCATAAAACTGAATTCTTTTTTATTGTGTCCTGCGTTCGATATTGTTTCGATTTGGTCCAAAGGCCAGAATGTTCTTTTGCGTTCGAATAAATGAAAAACGATAGCGGATGATGATGAGTCGGTTGTTAAATAATGTAATGTTACTATCCTAGACAGCTTTGGATAATTTTTTAATTTTTTTCAAAGCATGGGCTTTAATAGTGGATCTCAATTAGTTTGTTCGTGGCTAAGTCTATTCATGATGAAATGGCAAGCAGACTAAACATTTTTCAATTTTACAAATTCCATCAACCACGTGTACATAATCATATTTCGAAAAAATATTCAGTATCTAAGATATTTTTGTGTGTGTAGAAATTAGCCTGATACTGAGATAGGAAACAATTCCCATTCTCAGAAAATGATCAAAGACAAATATTACTGTATTAAATTTTCTGTCTTCTTAGAAACCAATGTTGGATTTCGTAGATACCACAAATGCTATGTTTGAATTTGAATGGAATCCTGTCTTCAATTGGATGCCAGTAGTAGAGCCAAATACAGGCCAGGAACGTTTTATTGTCGAAGACCCCTACAAAACTATGTTGAGCGGCAATATTAATAAGGTCCCATTGATCACAGGCATCACACAATACGAATTCTATTACCTAGCATATTGTGAGTATTTCGATTTCATTTTGTAAATGTGGATTGAAACTAGAATAACGTGTACCTTCGTAGATACTCTGCGCAATGAAACCCAACGCCGACGATTCAATCAGGACTTTGGAAAATATACCCCCATTTACTTTTTATACGAGCGTGATACCCCGAAGTCTCGTCGCATAAGTCAGGAAATGCGTTCTTTTTATTTCAAAAATAACACCTTGGAATTCCCAAAATCGTTGACACCATTCGGGGAACTTTACAGTGATGGGCTGATATGTTTCGAATATCATCGATTCCTTCAAATGGTCTCGAAACATGTAACCGTCTTCACCTATTTGTTCAAATATAAAGGACGTTACAGCCATTTCAGAAATCCCGACACGAATCAAACATATGGTAACTATTTCTGGTGTTTGTTCAACGGAATGATATGAAGATAATTTCTTTTTTACGTAAAATTCATAGGCGCCATGCATCATGATGAACTTTTATATTTGTTAAATGTACCTATTATGACGCCCATGTTTACCAAAACCGATCCGGAAAATAATACCATTGAACGCCTAACTCGAATGTGGTTTGAATTTGCGAAGAAAAGGTAAGTGCGCGTGAAGGGTGCCAATTGTACATGTTTCTCCCATACATTTCGAATATATATTTTAGCGATCCTCATAATTCTACTGATGAATATTTGAAAAATCTCAAATGGCCAGTTTACGATACCACAAAGAAGCCATATTTGGAAATCGGTGATGAATTAAATGTCAAATTAAATGGTATCTTCCCCGAACGTATGGAACTCTGGGATCGACTATTTCCTGTGGAGGATATGCTTAATTCTGATTTGTAAATCAATAATAAAATATTTCCTTAAAACATTGATCATATCCTTTGTGAATTTGGAAGTAGGGCTCCTCCAACACTTTGATCGACCGGTTCTTGTCAGATCATGCTGACAGTCAAAAATGTTCAGTTTGCCTTGCCTTTTTAACATTAATAGATTTACAAAACAACAAACTTCGTTTATAGCCAAACACGACCGCTGCCCTAGAAGACAACATTACACGTCTCATTGGTTAGATACCGACCGAAATAATGGATAAAGTATGTCAAAATTGGACTTTCAGAACAAAACATTTTGAAATTAAATTATATTGCACGTGGTACATGACAAACACTCATCTTAATTTGTTTCTTGTATTTAAGAACAATTCGTACGGATTTCCAAGAAATTCTATAAATAGACCGTTTGATACAAGAATTCAATTCGAAACGCCGTAAGCAATTTCTTATTTAATCAAAAACAACAGCAATGTTGTCATAATACCGCTTTTTGCATTGTTATTTAACAAAAATCCTTATCGGGTGCCATATATGTATATATATATATATTTATATTCTGATGATTTTGATATCTATAGTTTTAGCAAATATGTTCTCTATCATATTTTTTTTGCCCTACAGGACTCTGGTATGTTTATATTCTGTTTAAGGCGGTTGAGTTTTTCTTACTTACTGATTAAAGTTAGTTGTACATCCGGTTGTTATCTTGGTACACTGCTGAAATGTCAGCTAGCTCTTTTTTGGTTTGTACAGGGCTATCATGTCATCTTCCACTCGGTCTTTACGTCGTTAACTTGGTCTTACCTGTATACGACATTCTGGCTGGACCGTTTGTAATTTTTCAGTCGACCATCGCAATTGCTGTGTTTTGCTGCGCTTCGCTGCGTTTGTGTCGAGGTATAGCGCATACATATTACGTTCTTATTTATTTATTTATTTATTAATTACAATTCAAAGTAAATTTATATTATAATTTTGGGTCCAAGGGTAAACCGGGTGACAAAGACCATTTGGCTTGATTTTTGCAGCGACAGACCAAAGCCTCTGGTGGGAATCGAACCCACAACCCCCACGCTGATAGGCAAGCACGCTACCAACTCGCCTACCGGGGCGCTTATTACGTTCTATAACCTTCATATGTATGTTATTTGAGAAGGATCTTTATGACGACTCCCGGTTTTACCGCCATGAAGAATACAAGTGTTGTATAGCTTTTATCATTCCGTTCTGCTCTAAACCGTTTGATAAGCCCACTTTGACATATATTTGCCAGCACGACATTTTCTCATGTCGACACTGCTAGGTAGACAAATTTTCCCATTTTTACGATGTTGCAACTGAATTTAGGTTTATTGTGTGTTTCCATAAACCGAATTTGTTCGTTCGTTACAAATTGGCAATATTTAAAGAGTTATAAAATAGGTTTCAGACATTATACAGTTCTGGTTTTCAGATATATATTATATAACTACATATTGAAGACAATCGCAAAAGAATTGGCTCTTATTACAGATAAAAGTCCTTCAATTTTGACAATTTGTAACGAACGTACAAATTTGTTTTATAGAGATTGAAAACTTATGAAAGTTCGGGTGCACCAATAGTTATCATAATTTTATGGGTATTTAATTAAAGATAAATATTTACGCATCTCCCAAAACATATGTAACACATTTCGTTTTATGATGAGCTGTTTATTTAGCTTAAATATCATAATTTACTAATGAATTCAACGAAGATTCGAAATATCAGTCGGCATCATCATCAAATCATCCTAAAATCTTGAGCCTTTATCCTCTTCATACAAAAAGTATATGTAAATCATTTCACCATTTGGCATGAGAACACTCTCTTTGTGACTGATTAATCGTATAGCTGCCAAACCATAAAATAACATGGGTAAGCCTTAAAGACCAAAAATAATGCAATATAATTTAGTTAAAATATGTATGTATATTTTAATGTTGTCTTACCTAAATTAATAATTTTCAGGAAACGAAAAAACTTATCCTCTAAGGACAAATCCTGTACTTCTCTTTTAGTGCAGTGGTATTTAAGATATGGATAACATGCAGTCCGCAAAATATGATAATTTGCTCCAGTATCGAGGGTCCAATTAAAATGTGATTTGCCCCACTGGTCATTTTCAACGTCCTTTAACTACGTCAAGAATATTTAAGCAAACCATATATGAACATGATTTTCTTACTCGATGAAGATTAGACTTACCTTTATGAAATATGAGGTCCAAGGCGGTTCCTTACATTGTTTCAAATAGGCTGTTAAAACCTGTGAGGCTTTTGGTTTTAACAAAATGCGGGTAAGTTGCATTGTATATTTTTAAACGTCATAAAAAGAAGATTTTTTTTAGATAACTAGAATTATATCATCTCATTTCAACAGCATTGTAGTTTACTCATTTTCCAAGTCGACTTTCTACACTTATTAATATTTATTTGTTTTCGAATCAAATACAGTATTTTACAAATACAGTAATTTCGAACGAATCGTTATAAAAAGTACGGTGACACTTTATTTAGATACTTTCGATACTACAAACTTTGTATCTGATTCGAAAATTGTGGTCGAATGGTTAGAATAATGTTTATTTTTAATTGTATTTGTACGTGGTGTGGAGTTCGACTATCACACAGTGAACCCATGTTTGAAATCTAGTAAGACCTCAAGTATTTTTCAGCGGTCGTTTTCGCCTCGTAAATGCTGCCGACTTTACGAGTAAGAGCCATATAAAAACTTCTTTAGAAAAAGCATTAGCCATTCGGAGCCGGCTTCAAACAGTAGATCGAGCACAGTTTTCTCCGAAGATCACAGTCTTTTCGTTCCTTCATACATAGAAACTAAAGAAGAAGTAAATTGTATGGGAGGCATCTGAATGTCTCAAATAGAAACTAAAGAACTTTAGGCGTCGTGAAAATATATCCTCTAAATATGATGGACTCTTTTGCTGACAATTTTGAAAATTGTGACTTATTAGCAATGTCGATGTTGGGGCGTGCAAAGGAAATCAATCACGTAAATTAAATTGATATTTTACACTTTACAATTCAAATATTCTATTGTTGATTGTATAATTAAAATTGCGAAGAACTTAAGATATTTAATTGAACTAGTGGATGACACTGTATTTCTGTAAACAAACAACAGCTGTTTGCTCCAGCTGTTAAGTGCTATCAATTGATGTTTAGTGTTGTAAAACGTTTTTAATTTGAAGTAGAAAATTGTTTGCCAGTGAAATTTGTACACTGTCAAAAATGTATATGTATGGGGTATTAACAAAAATGGAATTATTTGAGATATATGATCGCATGTTTTTTTCATAATAAAGGGGAAGGTAATGAAAAACAACATCAGCCAAATGGCCACCACGACCACGGGTACAGGACCATATCCTTTTCATGAAATTTTCCATAACCAAATCTCAAAGTGGCTGCCTTATGTCCTCGATAGCCTCACGAATTCTATCGTTGAGACCTTGAATCGACGCTGGGCCCTTAGACCTTATGTTTCACGTGGCCTCAAAGGAAGAAGTCGCAAGATGTGAAATCACAGGATCTCAGTGGCCAATTGGGATCACCTCTTCGAGAGATAACACGGTCCGGAAATTTTTTATCTTCGCAAAGTTTCTCTTTCGTTTCGAAGACTAATAAATATTAGTGATCAAGTTCAATGTATATATCTATTTATTTTCCCACATACATATGTTTCGTACTTTTAGTAAAATAATTTGATAGTGCGTAAAAACATGGGTAAATTTGACAAATATCTGGAAAATCAAGCCCATTCCAGCACGACTTGCAACTCTAAGTGTAAGCAAAATATCGAAAATGATATAATGTTGATGTGCACCAAGTGGAAAAGACACGTAAAATCCTATGTATGACGAACTGGATAAAGCACACACATGACCGAAGTGCTTGGAAATCATTTATTAAGCAGGCCAAGAAAGACAGCAGGTTGTAAAGCCAACTTAAGTAAGTATATACATGAATTTATTGACAAAATATTAATGACTTCAGGAAGGAAAATCTGCTGCACAACCTATGGTTCTATGAGAATAGTTATAAAGACATGTCGAAATTTATCGTGCGATCCAGCCATACAGACAGACAAACGGTGTGGCTTAAACGTCTTAGATTGGCATAGTTACATAGGGCATTACATGAATATTTCAACCAATGAAATGATTTAAATCCATAAAAACTAAAAAGGTGTGGAATCCATCAAAACTATAATTATATGGAAACATAAGAAATAGGATATCTACCAATTATATCTGAGCCAAAAATTAAAAAAAATCGTGGAACCTTTATTTGCAATATTATGAAACTAAATACACAAATATCATTTGGAGAAATTTAGAGGACAAAAATTACCAGTACTGTATCGCGATGAATGCCGAGAAATTACCTCCGTATTGGGGTTATGTTTCTAAAGAATTTCTTCCGAAGACTAAAATTATTACTTTGAGAATCAATTAAAATGCGATTTAACTGAAATGTATTCTATTTTGTTTTTGTTGCTAGGGTATACGAATGTTATAATGATTAAAAACATTTCAGAAGGATTTAAAAGCGATTCCACTGGATTGCTGTTGTTGTTACAGTATTTTTAAGTAGACAGCCTGTCATTCATTCATTAGTCACATGTAATGAAATAATAAATATTATAAAATCATCTGAAATATGATACTTGAGAGAACTCAGAAATGAACATACAACTACAGGGTCTTTCAAGTACAAGTTTGGCACAGTTGTGTTGGCACAGTTGTGGCTCCATCTTGTCGCCCATTGCCATCACCAGAACGTTGGTTGTATATCGTTGTTCGAAAGACATTTTAACGGTATCTGGTCCTCATTTATTGTCCGTCTGGTCCCTGATGTTAGGATTTCCAGCCGGGATACTCATCCCTTCATTGTCAAATGGCTGGTTGATCGGACAAACGCACTGTAGAGATAAATCGTTCTTCAACCGAATTGTTCGTGTGAAATACTCTTCAAGCAATTGTGTTTCCTGCCAGTTGAGACATTCACAAATACAAAAAAAATTCCAAGTGTCCTTCCACTACCCTTATTTCCTAACACAGTGCATTGCATTTAAAGGGGTCATCTTGTGCTGGTCAAATAAAAAATAGTAATAAAATAAATTTTAGTAAATTGTAAAAGTTACAATTGTCACCTGTCAAAAGAAAAAAAATATCTGTAAATAACATTACCCAAAAATAAACACGAACGTGAAAGACCCTGTAAATGTCTGCAGACAAACAGCACTGAACTAATAAAAAATAGCCTATAATAATAAGTGCCATAATTAAGATTGACCATTATTCAAAGTTCAGGAAAGATGTCCAATTGAGAATTTCGCAGTCGTTTCGGTTTTATTCTGATAATGGTTTTCTATACTGAAATGTATGAATATGTATATATAATCAAAATAGACATTTTTAAATATTTAAAATTAATAAATAAAACCATAACTGAAAAGAACAATACCAGTGGGTGTGTGTGTGTGGATTAGTGTGGCCCATTATAATATGGAAAAACAAAGTATAAAAGAGATTAACAGCAGATTGCCTTTGTTTGCGAACGAAATATAGTCATTGACTTCAAGCTCATGTCTATTAACAATATATAGTATTGTATATAGCACACAACAGTGGGCATTTAAATAAAACAAATAATATAATCCGCTACTTAAGAGAAAATGGCTATGTAATGTTAATTCCGTTGGGGTAGGCTATGATAAAATATATTTATATCTAGAACAATATAATAAGTCGAATCTATATATATAAATACCTTATATTTCTAATGAAAACTCAAAATCTGAATTATGGGTGTATTTAGTAACATAGTGACGAATTCTTTACTTATGTGGGTGCAAACTAAGAATGTGAGATTTTTAAAGTTTAAAAATGCTTCCTAGATAAGGTACAATATTGCTCATAAGTTGTTTTTCCTTGAGAGCACAGATTTTAATACGACGTAGGAAAATGCAGAGAATACCGCTGTATTCTATGAAGACAATCTGTATTCAAAATCAGAATGAAAGAAAAACAAATACAATTTCTGTGTTTGGGACACCCTAGAGTATGTATTTGTCCGTTGTAGCTTATGTGGGATAATGCATTATTTTCAGAACAAAATGCCATCAGGTTTGTTAAACGCTTTGCATTTGAGCAGTACATGTCAACTTGAAAACATTGAATTGCGTTTAACTTATTTCGAAATTAACAAAGTGAAAAAAATATGGCTTCAATACTAATATTGGCTTGTATATCAATACTTTTTGTATATATTTCATATAAATATGCCGTGTATCGACCGAAAGGATATCCGCCTGGTAAAACAAAAATACTTAAATAAATTAAAAATTGACAAATATATTCTTTTGAAAATTTTAACAAATAATGTGATTTAGTGTGCGGTTGAAATATTAATAATATCCCTTTGGGGGAATGTCAACCTTTGTTAAATGGAAATACAATGGACAATTTCAAACAATGGGTTTTCACAACCGAAATCTACCTGCTTTTACTTTTAATGGATTTCATCTACCAAATTCCATACAAATTGTAACTGATTCTGATACGACATCTGCTGATTTCGAAACTAGTTCAAAAGGACAAAATATTTAAAAAGAAAGAACTACCGGGGAGTATAAAAAAAAATTAATTTTTTGAGATCTAAACGAGTCGTTTTCAAGTTATGACAAATATGTTCCAAAAAATATATTTAAAAAAAATCTAAAAATTAAAAAAAAGAGAATTTTTTGCTCCCAGTGTTACCTTGGACGGCCGTGGTATGGTCGGTAGTGTGTGCGACTATCACACAGAAGAACCCGAGTTCGAAACCGGGTATGACCATCAAACATTTTTCAGCGGCTGTTTCCATCTCGTAATTGTTGTCGATATTTCTAAGCCATGTAAAACTTCTCATGGAATGTTAAATGAGTAAGTAAGTAAGAAAGTTACCATATAAACCCCGACCCAAACAGTGTTCTTCGTATATTTGTACGTAAGTGTTAGTCACTTTTTTTTGCTGCAAGTCCTCCTTCCGAAAAAATAGAATGTAAACAATGTGGGTTTGGGCTACAGTTATTCCATTTGGTGCGGACGATTTTTGAACGATTCAGAAGAAGTAAAAGTATCTTATGCCCTACATGTTATATGTATAATTAAATTATTCGCAAATTTCCGGTGATAAGAGTTCATAAAATAATTTCTCCAGAAAAACATCTAAATTTTGAAAGTTTTTAACTAACCCATGTAACTATTTTTGCAGGACCTCCACGCATTCCTTTCTTTGGCAGCTACCTTTTTATGATGTTGGTCGACTTTCGATATTTGCACAAAGCCGTTCATAAATTTACCAAATGGTTTAAGTCGGACATTATTGGTTTATATATGGGACCCTTTCCAGTTGTTGTTGTCCACAGCGCTGAGGCGGTACGAGAAGTCTTGTATCGTACCGAATTCGATGGACGTCCAGATATGTTAATAGCACGAATTCGAGAGCCAAATATGAAACTAGCTGGCAAGTATAAACAAATCATTACTTTTTTTATTAGACAATTTTTTTAATTAAATCTTTTTAGAAAATAAAAGTGAATGCAATTTAATTAGATCCAAATAAAAATGGTAAAAATTTAAAATTTATTTATTGCTGGATTTAACAATTACTAAATTGTTTGAGAATAAAAGTTACTATTTTTGTACTAAACATGGCCATCGAAACATCGAATAAACAATGCTAAAAAATGTGTTTTGGATCCATTTACACTTAAAAACCCAAACTTTAGTATTAACTAACATGATCTCAATGAAAATAGTAAAAGTGCAATAGCAAAATACGCGTTAATGTGCTTTTTTGCATTAAGGTGGTTTGACAATCACCAGTGATTTGCAATCTCTAGTTATATCCGGCACACACCAGCTTGTACATATGTATACCTTGTGTATATCTATATACAACTAGTAAGTTGTAATGCGCCTATGGCGCCCGTTAATTTGCTTGAGAAAGTATTTGTTACTTAATTTTAAAAATGTTGTAAAAAATATTTTGAGAAAACTATTTTGTAAAAAAAAATTTCGAAAAAAAATGAAATTTGTGGAAAAAAAATTTTTGCTGAAAAAAAAAATTTTTGTTGAAAAAAAAAATATTTGTTGAAAAAAAAAATTTTTTTGAAAAAAAAAAAATTCTTGAAAAAAAAACTTGGAAAAAAAAAATATTTGTAAAAAAAAAAATTTGTTAGAAAAAAAAAATTTGGAAAAAAAAAATTTTGGTAAAAAAAAAATTTGGGGAAAACACAATTTCTGTACAAAAAAAAATATTATTTTTTTTATTATTATTATTTATAGAATTATAGAATTATTATGGAATGCCTATTTAAATTCCTACGTACTGCGTGACAGAGTCAGTGAATCAGGGAATCAGTGTATCAGTGAATCAGTGTCGAGGGTAAATATATATTAAGATTTTTAATAAAATAAATTTGACAAACATTTTTGTTGGGAACATTTGTTTCTTCGAAATACGATACATTCCCAATATTTATGGAATACGAGTTTGTGATGGCATCGCAGTGGAACATTCTGGCAACACAATTTTCGAAGAACTTGGTGACAGTCTCTGGCTATATCTCTCTCTAATGAATTATTCACATAAATTCGGTCCTTCACGGTACACAAAAAAAACTAACGGAAAATATTACCTTTTACCGTTTTTAATTGTCGTCGCGTATTGTGTTCCCCTTTTTCAAGTTTTACTCACATGACTAAATCTTCATATATGTTTCGTTTCAGGCATATTCTTCAATCAAGGTCCTAATTGGAAAGAACAAAGGCGGTTTGTACTACGCTACTTAAGAGATTTTGGCTTTGGGCGACGTTTCGAAGAGTTGGAGTTGGTGATACAAGAGGAATTAACCGATATGTTGGATTTAATACGCAATGGACCCAAATACGAACATGAGAAATCCTATTGCAAAGAAGGCGGCTACCGTATACTACTGCCCTACTTTTTCAGTCCGTTCTCCGGCAACAGTGACTTTCACATCATGTACAATGAGCGATTGGCTCGTTCCGAACAGGCCAACCTATGGAAGCTCATATATCACGGAATGCAGTTTCAACGTTATAACGATGACTACGGCAAAATGTTGAGTATAATGCCTTGGGTGCGTTACATCTTTCCCAACTGGAGTTCATACAACATTCTAGTGGAATCGAATCGTTTCATTTTTAAATACTTCGAAGAAATTGTAGATCGTCACATAAAAACCTTTGACCCGTCGTGTGAACGTAATTTTCTGGATATGTATATAAGAGAAATGAAGAATGCAGAAATTAATGGAACTGCGGAGACAACTTTTACACGCAATCAATTTATTTTGAGTTTAATCGATTTTTCATTTCCGGCTTTTACAGCCGTAAGCACGCAAATATCGTTTCTTATCCAGTACTTTTTGTTGTATCCTGAGGTACAGAAGAAGATTCAGCAGGAGATTGATGATGTGGTGGGAAGTGGTCGTTTGCCCACTCTGAATGATCGTAAAAGTATGCATTACACCGAAGCGACACTGCGCGAAATTTTAAGAATTGAAACATTGGTACCATCGAATATTGGCCATAGGGCAGTACGGGATACGGAGCTAATGGGCTATAAAATACCGGAAGTAAGTATGTAGGCGTTTTTTTTTCGAACGGAAAATGTAATGCTCTATACTGAACACAAAGTGTCCATTGGCTTAGTAATTTCGGTGCGATATTGTACATTTGTGTGTTGTGAAACCACTGTGGAATTGCATCAACAAAATTTATTTTTTTCTATGTTTTGCCTGATTTATTTATATTCTATATACCTTTCAGAACACTCTAATTATGACCAGTTTGTATGCCTATCATAGTGACAAACGTGTTTGGGGAGATCCAGAAAATTTTCGACCGGAACGCTTTTTGGACACAGAAGGGAATTTATGTTTAAAAAAGGACGTCTCATTTCCATTTGGAGCAGGTACGCACAAAAAGACACACTAGATATAAAAGCTAACATATAAAATACATTTCTTTTGGTTTCAGGAAAACGTTTGTGCGCCGGCGAAACATTTGCTCGCAATATGTTATTCCTCATGACCTCGGCCTTGTGTCAAAATTTCAATTTTGTATTGGGTCCTAATGATAAACTACCCGATCTAAGCACGAACTTGAGTGGTTTTGCTACATCGCCAGTAGATTTTTGGGTTCAATTGGAAGAGAGAACATAAGACGTTTCGTATAGGAAAAATAATCGAAATCTGTTAACAATAATCCTCATCATAACCAAAGAATGTTGGCAATATATAATAAATAGAAATGAAATGGACACTTAACCATTAATATGAATTCGATATATTCAATATTTTGTTAATAGTAAAACATTTAAAATACGTAATATAAAATTACAATATTAAAACGTTGTTTATTTGATAACAATAAACACAACTAGCATTAACAGTCACCATATAAGTTATACACATATGTTTGGTGTGTTGGATCTTAGAAGTAAGAGTGTAACTGTCTCGTTAGAGCTAAATAACCCCTATGTATTATCCTCAGCATTCCTCGAAAGGAATAATGCATATTTTACCCCTTGACAAACAAACGAATGCAAATTGTTAAGACCACCGTGGCAGGTACTCACGTTAAACACGGCGACTCTGTCCACTGGGTACGAAGAATTTTTCCCATGGCTAGGATTTTTTTTGAGATATAATTTATCACAAAACTGTTACAACTCAAAATTTGAAATAATCCTTAAAAATAATAATATTTTACACAGTGTTGGTCTATTTTTTTTGATTTGTTCAGTGGCTGTAAAAATATAACAACTTTTTTATACACTCCATCATAGGATGGAGTATATACTAAGTTTGTCATTCCGTTTGCAACACCTCGAAAGGGTGATCTGCGACCCTATAAAGTATATATATTATCGGTCAGTGTAACATTCTAAGACATTCTAGCGATGTCCGTCTGTCCGTCCGTCTGTTGAAATCACGATAGAGTGCGAACGACCAACGCTAAGAAGCTGAAATTTTGTAGGAAGATGTTTTTTGCCCATAAGCAGGTTAAGTTCGAGAATGGGCAATATCGGACCAAAGGGGAAAAAGTTCCCCTTTACGGGACTAAATATATCCCGGTCATAATCAAATTTTTCAAATATTTTTTTCACTACATCTGATTTTTTTTGGTAAAATTGTTCTAAGTTTATATAATTTATAGATGGGGAAAAAAATCCCAAAAATGGGCGTGCTCATGGGTTCCGTGGACCCTTGGGGCCCAAAAAGCGGCCCCTGACAAACATGGACATATGGGTATCGAAATGCAACGAAAGTTTTCTCACGAATCCAAATATGCGGCTATTTTCATGATTTGGATAAAATTTGTGATCGGATTCCTGGGACCATAGGGTCACCAGCGGCCCAAAAACCGGCCCCTGACAACACTTTCAAAGCACTTACTTTCTTCATAGTTTTCTTATTTATTGACTTTTTAAGGATCCATGATGGAGGGTATATAAGATTCGGCCCGGCCGAACTTACTATTTGTCCACTTGTTAATTATTACTCGTTGCCTGAAAATTTGCGTACATAAATTATGGTATTATTTTGAGTTCGGATTAATTCAACACTTGGAGATAATTAAATTTTTGTCGAATTAAATTTTTGATGAGATTCAAAAAAAAGTACGAAAAAATATTTGATTTGCCTAAAATTTGTTTATAATTGCGAAACTTTTTTTTGTTGGATTAAAAGTCTCTAAAGACAAAGGCTAAAGATAATCTGTCATATTGTATTTGTTGCACTCGGGGGAAATAAAATTGAGTACTTAAAAAGTGAATTTATTTTCGAATAAAAAAAAAGATGCCATAGACAAGAATATTGCGACAATTTTTCTATGGTCTCCTATATTTCAAAAAATCAGCAGTGTTACTGTTTACAAAAAAAAATATCGTTTTGTTGTGCTTAGAAAATGGAAAAGCGTTATCTACGATGGCACATAAACATTCATTGGAGGCATTGAACCGAAGATTTAAAAAACATTTCAGCAAATGTTTTCTGTGACGACCTCATTTTACAGTCTGAGATTTTTCGAAAAACTACCAGTTCTTATGCGACACTATGATTACATCGGTGTCCTAATTGCTCGATATTAATGATAAAAACAATAAATAAAGTTAGGCGATCTGGCGACTGTAGTTGCTAAAAACGGTTATTATTATTAGGCTGGGACATTTAAATCAAATGAGAATTTGGATTCTTTGGATTTATTGCTCTACCAATAACCACTGATCCCAATATTGCCAAATCATTTATCATTTGATAAAGGAACCATCTCTCTAATCGCATCCATCGGTCTTTGAAGGGTCATTCATTGTTATGGACAAAACAAATTATAGTTTATAGTTGTTTTCTGTTGCAATGCGAAAAATCGTTTGTACAAATGTTCTGTACAAAAATCGTTAAACTTCCAATTTTAATTCTTACGGCTATTTAAGAATAAATTACCACAACGTTGATTATCAACTATTATTTTGTGCGTGTATGTGAAACTTGGATTGGCAAAAATCGACACGGAAATCTTATATAACATTGACGTTCAAATTATCTGTTGCAAATGCGTATGTAGGCAAAAATGCTACTCGCAACAAACATCAGTCACGGAAAGAGGAAATTTATTCAATGAACACTATTCCGTTATTATTTCACAATCGTTTCGTATAATACATGTGTATTGATAATAGAATAGGTAGAGTAAATAATAAGATGTGGACAATAAGTGATGACTTGCAAAATATATCGCGAATATAAACCGATTTCGATGAATCTTTGCAGATTGCCTTTTATCAGAATGGAGACTGTTGACATTTTTTTTCACAATATTTTCATAATCCAAATTTGCTATGATCATTTTTTCTATTACGTTTTGTTTAAGAGAAAGAATATTGTTAAAACTATTTTACTCGATAATCATTTGCCATTTCACATGTTATCACTTTAATTTTTTCCGTTTGTTTTGTATAACCTCACCTAACAAGTTCTAACATTCCAATCCTATAGGGCCTATGGTAATAAAAGGGCGTGTGGACACGCCTTCTTGTCAGGCGATTAATGCATGTGCCAACCAATGTATAGGGGAATCAACCTGCCCGAACTTAGTACAATTTTATACTATAATTGTAAAGCACATCTATATTTCTTTTCTTTGTTGCGAATTGATTGATTATAATTAAGTATTAAGTCACATTGAATACTATTCGTTTTCGTTTCGTTTTTTTTATCAGCATACTTAACTAGTACGAGAATGTTAACCGACCTAACACATTAGCGCTATAAAAACACTTTTCATTTTAATTGTGAAAGTTGTTGCAGTAGGAGTGAAAAAAAATTAAACATTTCGTTTAAGTGTTTTTTTTTAAATAAATATAAAAACAATGATAACATCAATATTAGTATTGATTTGCGTATTTGTGTTTATCTCCTCGTCATATAAATATGCTGTGGGCAGACCAAAAGGATTTCCACCTGGTAAACACAATGAAAATATTCTCTATTATGCGCCAACATATTATCCTCGTGTGAAATGTCAGATTTCAATTATTAAGACTTTACTTGTAACTTTATGACTTACGACCAATTAGGAAGAATTTACTGCACAATCTGAAACTACTGAAACATTGTGGATCAAAAATAAAAATACAGTCAACTCGCGGAAACGTGAACATTCTAAAACATGAACGATCCAGAAACGTGAACACAATATTGTCTAGACAGAGGTCTCTAATAAAGAAAACTGACTTTTTTTTAGTTATACTCGTATTGGACAACGAATTTTAGTTATTCTTTATACCAAATGAATATGTTTTTAATCAATAAAACATTTTTTTAAATACTGGGTGTTGAATTAAATAATTGAAGTTCCTTTGAGTTGTTTTATCTTGTTTCAAAATAACGTGAATTCGAAAACGTGAACGAAATCGTAAACGTGAACACCCTCAACAATAATGAGTTCACGTTTCCGCGAGTTGACTGTATATAAATATTAATTTATAATATAATAAAGTAAAATACAATGGGTAAATAAATAACCTAAAAACAAAACAAAAAAATGGGAGTCTTACAGAAAACAACACAAACTAAGTGCGGCAAAATGTGCAAAAATAACAGTGGACAAAAAAAAATCTTAGTAATGAATAAGCGGTTTACAATTCTGATGTATAAAAATGATTGAATTTTGTTTCCTATGTCTAGGATTTTTTTAGAAATGTTGTTAAAGAAATTAACACGAAGAAGTCTCGTCCGAAAATTAATTTTTTTATTATAATTAATATTTATAGCCTTTTAATCTGAATGACAATTTCTGAGTTATATGGAACTTTAATTTACAAGGAAATTTTGTTAAACCCATGAAAAATCGATATCATTCCCATTTTCAATAATTTATCAAAAATAAGAACAGAAGTGGAACAGGGTTTGAACGAAACCCTATCTCTGTTTTGTATGTAAACCGAACCTTGAATCAAGACACTGTTAGAAAAAAAACGTCGAACCGATCCAAAAAAAAACGTTGTTCGGTTCACCGAAGGAAAATGTGTAAAGGATCGTGCAAAAAAGGTAAAATTTTGCGAACACAGTTGAGATATATATATTAAAACCAATGGTACATTAAAGTATAACATTCGAAGAATATTTTGTAAAATGTTCATGAAGAAATATTAAAAAAAATCGGCAATGACAGCAGCAACTATTCGGAGCGTATCGGAAAAAAGTAGAATTGCGGTGACCCTCATAACTCGTGCTGCATCAGTTGAAACGAAAACATCAAAGTTCTTTTGTTAGATAATTTAATTTCGAAATTTAAATTTTTCACTTTTTGAAAACGAAATTTTTGCGGAAAAATAATGTAATATAAATGTTTGCGACTTTAAGAGTAAGGGAGCAATCTCTAAGCCATGTAAAACTTCTCTAGAAAAGCATTAGCCGTTCGGAGCCGGCTTTAAACAGTAGGTTCCGGTCAGTGAGTATACACAATTATATCGCGCACAGCTCTACAGAAATAGTGTTGAAAACTTCAAAAAGGATTTTTGAATGAAGGTCACCGACTTTGAAAACGTCAGGTGTGGTGACACGTTTTAATAGGGTAATAAAACAGGAGTAGGGAGTCATATTACAACATGTGTAACTATTACATAATTCTATTAAATGTACATCAACCGCCGCTATATTTTAATATCCTGTTAATAACTACAGTTTTTAATAATTATATTATAATCTTTTTTTTTTGTAGGTATACCACGTATTCCGTTCTTTGGGAGTTACCTGTTCATGATGCTGGCCGACTATAAATATTTGCACAAAGGCGTTCATAAATTTGCCAAATGGCTTAAAACGGACATAATCGGTCTGCATATGGGTCCATACCCGGTCATTGTAGTCCATAACAGCGAAGCAATACGTGAAGTATTGAATCGAACCGACTTTGATGGACGACCAAATCTTTTTCTTGCCCAAATGCGAGAGCCCAATTTTAATATAGCTGGTAAGTCACGTAGTCACAATGTAGTTCATATATCGTAATAGTTATTACTCATTTGAATATCTTACAAAAAATATGTAATTAAAATTTATTATATATGAAGGTTGTTTCGAATCGTATAAACTACAACGATCTTGACACAGTATGTATAACTGGTTTAGGGACGGTCCTCTTAATGGGAACTATATCAAAACATGGACAGTTATGGTCGATTTTCACCATAGTTGATTACTAATGGATTATAATGTACTGAGGGGTTTACTAAATTTGATGTAGACCGAAAAAAATAAAAAATTACAACATAAGCATTGCCAATCTAAAATACTGTGCCAAATTTAGTCTGGATAGGATATAATATGTGGTTCCTATGACTACAGGATCTAATATACATTTGTATGGGAGCTTTATCAAAACATGTACTGAGCTGGGGGAAGATATTGGTCATTCAATGATCCGAATATTCATTTGTATGGGAGTTCTATTAAAACATGTACTGAGCTGGTGGAAGATATTGGTCACACAAAGATCTTATAGAAAAACGTTGACTATACGCTCTAACGTCACCGGCGATCATAATTCAAAGCAAGTTTTATAAGTGGTATCTAGAACGGCACGACCGGTAATCGATAGTTACGTTCGAATGATAGCAATATTTAAATCTGAAAACATGTATCCTTCTTGAACCTAAAACAAGTTAGCGAACAAGCTATAAATAGACATGTGAATCGGGATGTGATCCTGTTTCGAACGGGTCCTAACAGTTCAAGTAAAATGATTTCGTATGGCATCCACTATCGACCTATGCCACTCCAATATTCATTATAATAATTCTATAGTCCCACACTGTAGACGTTGAATCACTTGATTACCATTAGCATGGACGATTGTAGTGTGTGTACTCAATAATATACAAAGTACGCACTTCAGATAAGAGTTGTCCTCATAATTTCGAATATAGAGTATTTAAGTATTGAACTTAAAAAATGGTTTCCAAGCTCTTTGGCCTTGTTTCTGTTTACCTCACTGCACTACGTACGTTGGTT
The DNA here is from genome assembly GCA_958296145.1 of Hydrotaea cyrtoneurina. Classification (NCBI taxonomy): domain Eukaryota; kingdom Metazoa; phylum Arthropoda; class Insecta; order Diptera; family Muscidae; genus Hydrotaea; species Hydrotaea cyrtoneurina. The sequence goes on from OY282512.1 coordinate 114,041,831, forward strand.
AAAGGTGTTATGAATCCTGATATGATAGCCGGTGGCTAGATGAAATATATTCTCTAGTGAGATCAATTTTACTAAAATTCTTTATACATTTTTCATTTATATTGTGCCATAGCTAATTAGTTACATGCACATAAGTTATTAACAAATGAAATGAAAATTAATTTAACAAATTAAAAAAATATATTCTAAAGATTATCGACCGTCAAGAACATAAGTTACCGAATAAAACGTTAGTATTATCAGAATTGTATTATCTGATTAAAGGTATTCAGACCTATTGCGATTGTCGACTGTTGTGTTTTGACATTTCCGTTGCCAACGTCGTCGGGTACCGATAACTATTGGCATATATTCGGTAACCATGCTTAATTAAATTAGCTCTACAACCTGTTGATCTTGACTTAATATATGATTTGATGGTCTCAGCCGAATCCTGCGGCTGGTTCCACCTCGTAATTGGAGGCGGCTTTACGAATAAGAGAGCTATGTAAAACGTCTCTAGAAAGAGCCGGTTTAAACCGTAGGTCCCAGGCAGTGAGTATACAAATTATACGGTACCCAGCTCACTTATTCGACAGAAGTTCCCCGTCAGTTCCTTCGTGGAAAGTTAAGGAAAGGGCATTCATTAATGTGTGTATTCCGACGTATTTACCATATTAGCATCAAGATCTATACAAAATAGACTTATCTATAGGAGAATCCTCTGATATATTTCATTCTTAAAACTTAGTTATCTAGCTATCATACACATATTTTGTCACCACTAGGAATATTCTTCAATCAAGGCAACTCTTGGAAGGAACAAAGACGATTCGTATTACGCTACTTGAGAGATTTCGGATTTGGACGACGTTTCGAAGATTTGGAATTAGTGATACAAGAAGAAGTGAACGATATGTTGGATTTAATTCGCAATGGACCCAAATACGAACATGAGAAACCCTATTGTAAAGAAGGCGGCTACCGTATACTACTTCCCTACTTCTTCAGTCCGTTCTCCGGCAACAGTGTCTTTCACATTATTTTCAATGAGAGGGTCGTCAGGTCGGAACAAGCCGCTCTTTGGGAGCTCGTACGTCTAGGTGTACAGTTTCAGCGTATTGCCGATGACTATGGAAAAATTTTGAGTATTATGTCTTGGGTGCGATTCATCTTTCCGAACTGGAGTTCATACAATCAATTAATGGAATCGAATCGTTACATTTACAAATATTTCGAAGAATTAATTGACCGCCACATAAACACTTATGACGCGTCGAGTGAACGTAATTTCGTCGATATGTATATACGGGAAATGAAGAAAGCCGAAATGGATGGGAATGTGAATTCAACATTTGAACGCAGTCAATTCATAATGAGTCTGGCCGACTTTTCTTTTCCGGCCCTTACAGCCGTGGGCATGCAGCTATCATTTCTAGTTCAGTACTTCATACTATATCCCGAGGTACAGAAGAAAATCCAGCAGGAGATCGATGATGTGGTGGGACGAGGTCGTTTGCCAACTTTGAATGATCGCAAAAGTATGCATTACACGGAAGCAACGTTGAGGGAGATTATGCGAATTGAAACGTTGGTGCCATCGAATATACCCCATAGAACAGTACGAGATACAGAACTAATGGGTTATACCATACCGGAAGTAAGTACTGAACAATTTATGAATATTTGAAGATTGAGACTTGTGATATGTTAATAAACGTGTATTCTTACCCCGTATCTCTTTTAAATAGAACACTTTTGTAATGACTAGTTTGTATGCATTTCACAACGACAAGCGTATTTGGGGTGATCCGAATAATTTTCGACCCGAACGCTTTCTCGATGAAGAGGGAAAGTTATGCTTGAAAAAAGATGTCTCACTTCCATTCGGAGCAGGTTTGTTCCAGCGAATGTAATTTTTTATTATACTTTTTGTTTATTCTTGTAGGAAAGCGTTTGTGTGCCGGCGAAACGTTCGCTCGCAATATGCTATTCCTAATGACATCGGCCTTGTGTCAAAATTTCAATTTTGTATTGGGTCCAAATGATAAACTACCCGATCTGAGCACAACCGTAAGTGGATTAAGCGTATCGCCCAAAGATTTTTGGGTACAGTTGGAGGAGAGAAAATATGTAACTACATTGTGATATTATACGGAAATTATAATGGTTATTAATTAAATATTTGTGAAAAAATAAGTTATTAAATATGGAAACAAAAAATTATATCCCTCAAAAACTACATCATTCATTGATTTTTGTTTAAAGTTTAAAGTTTGTCCTGACAAATCGCATGTGATTTCACAATCGCACGATTGTCAGGACATGGGCGAATAAAACAAATGGTAAAAGCGTATCGTAAATTTATAAGAAAATCCACAAATGCAATGAGTGGGCACAATAACCAAAACAAAAGTCACATGTACGAGTAAGAGCCATGTAAAAACGACTCCAGAACAAACATTACCCGTTCTTTAAACAGTAGGTCTCGGTCAGTGGGTATACAAATTATATCGTGCACAAATCACTGATTCGAGACAAAATCCCCGTCTCTTCCTTCATTCAAAATTTCCAATTAATGCGGTGGCCAGCACAAAGCCCAGACCTAAACTCGATGGAAAATTTGAGGTCAATCGTGAAAATACGCTTAGACCAATATCAAACAGACCCTTCAAACTTGGATGAGCTATAGTGACGTGAATTATCAAATGGAATTATCCCAAAATTGGTGGAAACCATCTCAAATCGGATGAATCATGTTTTAAAATATAATGATGATTTGGCAATTCGTGAAGTACCCGTATAGTTCCATACTTGATGGACGTCCGCAGATAAAGATGCCAAAATGCGAAAATCTAGAAACGCAACACAGCGCTGCAAGTGTTGCGCATCACAGATGCTGGGGCATATTAGCTGTTGCTTTTTTGTTGTCCACATTTTTGTACTTAGGGTTAGGGTTAGGTTAGGTTGAGAAGAGGAGGCGGTTTTTCTCCGCCTCATGTCCTTAGACATACACATTTTGTACTTAAGTGACTCTTAAAAATAACAAAATTAATTCGTTATATACATTAACATTTCCTCCGCAACCGTTACATTTCTCATGCGACTTTGAAGTACGTTTGCGCATCGTATGTTTCAGGGTTGCGTTTTAGAACATACATACTGCACTCGCGTAGTTCATAAATTTTGCTTTAACGAATGGGATGCCCAACATTTGCAGTGCAGTGTTGCGTTTCCGAGTAGGCCCTAGTTTAAAATATACTGGTAAGTACATATGGACCTTACACAAATATGTACAGATGGACTAACGAGACACATACAACTAATTCTATATTTGATTGTTAATGGAAATGTACTATTAATTATATGTGTCTTGTTGAAATTTTGCCACTTCAGATAAGAGTTCACCAACCCAAATACAATTGTGAATGTCAAATCTATGGCATTGAAAAAAAATATATTCCAGCCAATTAAACAATACACTGCAATTATTAGATTACTTAATGAAGTACACATACAATAAAACGCAAGTATATTTGTTTAGAAATGTCTGAAGTGGACTAATTGTAGAACTGATGCATTAGAAATGCGTTGTCAAATGGCGTTGTAGAAGTATTAGAAATTTGGCGTCAAATTGATTTTTCGTTATAGACAATGACACTGAAATAGTAGTTTGTTTCCTAGTAGTTTAATTTCTTACGTATTTCCCTTAACATTCCACTAAGGAACAGAAAGGGAATTGCTCTCAAATCAGTGAACAGTGCACAATTTAACATCATCCGAACATCGATTGACTCTTTGCTTTACTTGTCTGAAAATAAATATCCTTGGTAGCCTTAATCGAGGCTAATAAAAATGTAGTAAGAAGAACTAAAAGAATTTCAAAATGATGGAGAAACATATTAAGGTAAAATGTTATTATGGAAAAGACACCCTGAAAATCGAAATAATTATTCGTAATAACAATGTTGTGTTTGATTGATATGGAAGTAGACAGATACGATATGTGTTTTACAACATACATACCGAGGAAGTTTTCCAACTTTAAACATTTGAAAAGGTTCACCGATGATACAATAATTCATTAATCAATCAACGCTGTTTAGGTATACCAACTACTTAATTATGCGATGACTGTAGGCTACTACTCCACCAACAATCAGTTCGTACGCCTGTCTGTTTTCTAATACTTTCAATTTCTGTCTCCTTAAAGCTAAAATTTTCATTTCATAGAACTAACAGCAACTTAAATTACATTTAAAAAAATGTTCAGCGGTACGAACTGATTGTGGGCGGAGTAGTATATGGAGTATGACACACACAACAGCCGCTTATTTTAAAACTGCCTCTCAGCTTCAAGTTAAATGCCCAAAAATGTATAAAATACAATATGTATTCTTACTCAAATGTTTCAATAATTTTAGGTCTACAAATTCATCGCCTTAATTGTTTCCTATTCTTCTGTCACTCCTTTCAGGTTCAGGGTGAAATTCCTGTACGACGGAGATATTGAGTTATAAAAAAATGTTGCTTACTTACAAAATTTGTTTTATTAACATTGATTTGTCCTTAAATTACTATTGTGGTATTTTCTTTGTCCGGATCTTTGTCACTTTGATTTGATTCTGTGTACTGTTTTAATATCAACCGTTCTTCTATGCACTGCATCCAACGTTTTACATCAATATCAAAAGGCTTCCACTCGTTATTTGACTCAGTCTTATGTAATGTAACACCCTGAAGTCTGTGTGGCAATGCGTCCATATTGAAACAGGTATGTGTAGATTCCTTTATTTTACGGATGCTAATACAAAATTAGGCACAATACAAAATTAGGAAAATGTTTGTATTCTGTAACGGGCTGAGTAAAATACTTACAATCCCATTTTCAGCATCATCAAATTCCTTTGCTCAATTTGTTCCAGCTCAGCTCGTTCAAATTCCTTCTGCAGTTGCTGGGCATTCTGTTCTATTGCCCTTACACGGCCTTCTTCAGCTTGTATAAACTTTTCTAATGTCTCGTTGTAATGCTGAAGTTCTTCAATTTTTTGACGTAAATTAGTGAGTTCATGTTCTTGGTCGGCGAGTGTGGTTTTTAGGGTAACTACAACAAATATGAAGATCGAATTTTAGTAGATTGGAGAGCAGGACCGATTAGACTCACTCATAGATTCGTAGTATTTGGTACTTTTGCGGGATATCTTTGTTTCCTCTCGCATGATTTCGTATTCTTTGTTCAACATGCGTTTTAAACGCTTGTAGTAATCGTATTTACTCATTGTTAGTCAAAAAGATAATTGTCCAAATAATTTTTGTAAATAACTTCAAACTAGACGCCAAAATAAAAACAAAGACTACCAGACGTTGCCACCTCAACTAAATGGTATAAAACAGGGTTGGCATTACAACTTTTGCGAGTTGCCACTTAGGACGATTTAAATCACCAAATCGAGTCGGTGTGAAGTTGTATTTATACATTTTTACGGAACATTCTAGATTGGTTAAACTCATTATATTGTGTGTAAAGACAAACAAAATACAAAAAACTACAAACTCTGAATGAATTAGTTAGCATTGTATGAATCATTTTTATTCTCACTAGAAATGGAATTTTTAATTTAATATATTCTATTAGATGGTCATGCGCGGCATGATCGGTCAAATGCGAAAATAATTAAAGTAATGCTGTTACAAAATGTTAATTGCACACCTCATTTCATTAAAGCAGGTAGTTTTTTTTTAATTATGGGTTAAAAATTTAGCTTTTCCAGTTGGGCACAAATTCACTAACAACTGAATTTTAACACATGCAACATCACTTTTATGTACAAACTGCTTCTTGGCAACGTTGTTGTGTGTCTATTCGACGACGATTTGTTGCTCCTCAATAGACAATTTTTTCATCTACAGGATTTCAGGTAAATTTTTGCAACTAATATTTAAAAAAATCTAAAGCAACCTCCTTTTGTTATAGAATGGAGACGTCGGCGATTCGTTATTCGAGGCAACATTAAATTTCTTGTAAAACTCTGGTCTCTCTTGGTCTGCAAATTATATTTTAGTCGCACTACAAAAAGTTTATGGGGATACGACAGTGGGTCGTTCACGTATATTTTTGTGGATCAAACGATTCAGACAATAATGATGTACCGATAGAGGGAAAACCATCGAAAGTGAGCAACGAGAAAACTCGTGCAAAAATTATGACAATTTTAGATGAAAATCCGTTAGTTACCATTAAGGAAATTGCAAAGGAGTTGAATATTTCATATGGCTCAGTTCAAAGGATGTGTAGAAGTGAAATGTTACCACCAAGGAGAAAGTGAAAAGATATGGGTAAACAAAAAAAGAAAGAACTCCCATCACGTAGAGCTTAATACCAATAATTGAAATGTCCTGAATTTCCCGGATCAATCTTCGAACACTCAAGTCTTCCCACCTGTTTTGTCGACTTGCAAATCGGAACTGAAATTATAGTTTATTGAAATTACTTGCAATCATTTACGAAATACATAGTTGCACCATGAGCCAATATTTTTTAAAATGTCGTTAGATGGCATGTCATCAAAATTAAACTGGAAGATTTAATTGAACTTACAAAATGTGTATTTACCTAGGTATTTTGAATTTTCTGATAGCTTGAATTATTTTGATTGCGTATCATTATATATTTATTTAAAGATAGTACTATTTATGTATATATATGTATAGGTGCTATATTTGGTTGATAACTCTTAAACTTTGTTTATGTTTAATTTTATATTATTTATTTATTTACTGTACAGTTTATACTATTATGTTAATTAATAAGAAGGAAAGCATTGTACATATGTTGAGTAGGGGTGAATTGCTGTTTTATCAATGCATTTTGTAATTTATCTTAAATTGGCCGTAAGGCTTTAAATTACAAGTAAAGATGAATAAAAATGAAATAGAACCCAGTTTAAAAGTGTTTGCAACATTGATGATAAAAACAAGCAAATGCCCGTTTTTTCGACTAAGACAACTATGGTATCCGGAACAAAATTGCAAAGTGTTTTATTTTGTCCATTAACTAATAATAGTATAGTATAATTATTTATCAATCAAGCATTTGTGTTGGCTCGAGATTGAAAAACAAATCGAGATTTTCTATAATTTCGTAATTTATTCTTAATCCGTAAGTCTTTAAATTACAAGTCTAGAATTTATAAATGAAATAAGCTCTACTTGGATTCTACACTATATATTATATACATTTACATATATTATATAATTTTTTACTCTAGTGATTTAGTCTGCATTTAAACTATATTTGAATTGTACTTCCCTTGTAGGGATTATCGGCAAATCGAATTCTTATAATCTACTTTTAAATTTTTAAGCTATAAGTTTACAAAATTTTTTTACCGATAATTGAATAACCTTTGCGATTTAATTAATCCGGAATTATTTTCTATGTTTCCTTTTAATTGTAAGTCATGGGGCGTAACGTATTAAAAATGGAAACCATTTGTTTAAAACCCCGAAACTGTCATTCAGAGAGATCGCTCGATAATTAAAGAAACTATTAATTCACGCCCCAATTTTGTTCAGCATTACATATATACGGGATTTTAGCATTACATAGAGCGCATGACTCCATAAGTTGAATTTTATTTTATTTCTCAGACCTGCATTTTCATTGGTTCGGTTTTGTTTTTATTTCTTGTATTTTTAGATTTAGTTTGTTTATTTAATTTTACTTAGTTTTAAGCTTAAATGAGATATTTTTACTCTCATGTGATTGTAGTCCCGGGAGCAAGGACGTTTTAGCATTCGTATAATAAGTTTTGACTTAACTATTCAAAATGTACTAATTACTTTAAGAGCATGGTGCTGTACGATACAATTTTCTCTATAGTAAATTAAGATATTACATTATAGTCTTAAGTTTTCTTTCAAATATGTAGCTTTAATTCTTAAATAACATGATTTCTAAAGGCTCAATAAATATAAACCTTAAACCTTGAATTTTTGAATTTTCCTTTTTTTCTATCTGTATATTTCCGGGTGCTAATATGTTTTATAAAATGTACTAAAATCAATACCCCGACAAGTGTTCCGTTGTGCAACTAAAGTGACAATTTGATCCTCTTTTGAAGTCATGCTACTTTTTTGAAGTCATGCTACTTGTCTTATGTGGTGGGTATTTGTCTAGTGTAGTAGCTTTCTATGCATTGTAGTTTTAGTTGCACACCATTGGGAGTTTATTTTGTATCGATTAAAATCTTCCAAACTAATTTTCAACAATGCAGATTATCTCAGCTGCCTATCTATAATTAGTTTATATAATTGTGTTATAATGATTATATAATACAATGCAGACAACATTCACATTGCATACACGAAAGTGTGCTTGAACTTGAGCTTGACCTTGTGAAAGTAGCTGCAACATAATGAAGCAAATTAAAACTCACAATTTTCTTGCAATTACAGTCGTATTTCTGGCTGGCACATTATTTCCATTGAACTCTCCGAAGAAATGCAAACACAACGAGCCATAAAGATCTGTAATAAGCTGAATAACAAATAAAATATACATAAGGCACACATTATACTAAAAAGGCACAACTCAAAATTTGCCATTTTTACTTACTAAAACGGTTTATCATACACATATCCACCAGCTCAAAAGAGATCAATTTACCTTTTGGGGTACTTATGTTAAAAAATCAACTGTTATGCCATTCTTCGTGTTGTATTGGAAACCACTGATTAATTTTTTGCTTTTTCACAAAATTGTAAAATTTTGAGTTGTTTCTCTTTACTAGAATGTGTGTGATATGTATATATGGATTCATATTTATATCTGTTAAATCCAGAAGATAATGAATTGGAGATGTGAGTCGACTTATTAACTGCATACGTAAATATATATATCCAATAATAAATGTATGTATGTAATATATCGAAGGAGTCACTTAATACCTTATATGAATTCAATGAGAAACCGATCACTCACTTGGATGAAACTTTGTAGAGTTGTTTGGTTTGTTGTTAAAGGAAAACTTTGATTTTTTCGGTACCGGCTTTAAGTGGTGTGTTTTTCATTGACGACCTGTTGAGTCAGACTGTGAACCCGATCTACTCTTGATTATCAGCCACGTCCGCTGTAGGTCGAGGACCAAAGGCAAACGACAAAAAAAGGCTCAGAGGCGAGTGGCATCATTCATACTTTTTTGATTATCGACCACGTCCGCTGGAGGTCGAAGACAAACGACAAAAAAGAGACTCAGAGGCGAGTGGCATCAAATGAACAGAGTACATTTCAATGCACGCAAGACCCAGTGCTGTTTTTTTCATACAAACGTCGTTAGTTTCTATCGCTGGTGTAGATGATATCGACAAGTCATATTTTCCAAGTGACGAAAAAAAATATTCTAGTTTTTAGATTTTTTGAAGTGGTACAAGAAATAGTTGACTCCATCTGATTTCCTTAATATGTACACCACATACATCCAGGGCCGTGTACAGAACGGTGGCGATATTTTTTTGTCTTTATTCAGCATCGCTGGAACGGAGGCTGCCTATCGCTGTTTTATAATATTTTCAACGTATCTGCTTTTCTGATAGATCTCAAACTGATCTATTCGTATGTAAAATAATCTCCAAACTAGAGTTTTGCCTGTCAGATGGGGATATTCTCAAATGCAAGACAAACGTTATCACACACTACTCCCTCTTTCGTTCCACCAATATCACATTTTACTACCGCTAACACAGTGCACACTCCCCTGAGTGTTAGTCAACAAAACAAAAAGAAAAATTGCTTGGTTTATTCTGCCAAACTTTTCGAATACATCCCTTGTAAAGTAATACTTAGGAAAAATAACGGACTCTAAATTAAAGTTTGCTTTTTGGATTTACTATATTATATCCCACAAAGCTCACTGCTTGAGATACGTCATATTTTTATATTCGTTATATATTTCGGTATTTTTACTTACATACTTAAGTTGGCTCTGTAACCTGTTATTGGTCTGCTTCTTCATGGTCCTTCCATTGGAGTCTCGGTCTTTCGTGATTGGAGCTTTTGGGTTCATTCGACCGCCAAACTATTTATCAACCTTCTTGTGCCTCAGACACAGTACGCTGAGGTTACACTCACCAGGCATGGTTTCATTCTCCCAGATGGTGCAGACTAGCTGATTGTACCACTTATCAGCTCATCTCCTCTGTTCTTATACTTCCGGTATTCCGTATGCACCTGCGGTACACTCATTCAACAAAATTACCTATGATTAGTTGCGGCTTGCTTTCTCCAACTGAGAGATATTCTCGGAGAATGCAGAGATGTTATCCGGCCAATTTATTGTAAAGCTATTTATAAAAAAAAAACTAAACATGATTAAAACCAAATATTGTCACAAGTATACAAAATTGTGCTTGTAAAAGTAACTAATGGCAATGCAAACTGATCAGAATTTTTTTTGGGATGTTGAAAATTGTAAAATGGCCAACAAAAGTTTTGTATCTCTTTGACCGGTTTTTAATTTGGGTCCTATGTAATAGAACACTACGGTCCATATGTAGTCGAATTTAAATATATAAATGTTTTGCCAATAACTCTGTCAATTACTAACGGACTTTAAAAATCCACGTATTTCACATACTTTCAAATGACCAAAATTTCATAAAAATCTGTCAATCCGTTATAAAAAAGCATGATTTTTAATGAAGCATAAAAACGAGTCATTTTATAGACTTTTCAAGCAAAAACATTTTTTTTAGTTCCGTATAAAATATTCTGACCCATTTATTTTTTACCAGACGAAGCTTTAATTTGACCTTAAGACCTTCTTTACTTGTTGCCTGTCTGAGACAGATGAAAAGTTTTACACAGATTTGTTTCCAAAAGTACAGAAAACTGCCCTTTTCAATTGTAGTTTCGATGTACCGATCGCTCACGCCACATGAAAAAATTCACATTACAAATATTTCAAATGTCTGTCAGGGGATTTCCCTAGTAACATCTCTTAGTTAAAAGTATATTGCACACCAACAATACAATGGATATGGCATACCATACATTTCGCAATAATTTGATAAATATTTAACAATTCCTTGACTTACATCACACTAAACACCAAACAAAACCAGTCCAGTCGGTTGACGTGTACGTCCCACCATCACTACAATATACACATCCTGTCCCGGGCCGGTATGGACGGACAGCAAAGTTTATGAGTAATTTGTCTATTGCTGTCGATATGAAGAAACATTAAAAATAAATTGAGGAACCGATTTCAAAACGTTGCGCAATCATGATGCCACAGCCAATACTTCCTCTGACTTCCAAAAAAAATAACCTGAAACAATGTTGGATTTTATTTTATTGCACAGACACGCTGTATGGCAACTACTCACTACTCGGAATATCCTATAGAGCTACAAATTATTAATTTACGGTCAATACAGGTTTCTTGCACACATTTCATCATTCATTCTTCCGTATTTGGCACATATCCTGTCCAGGGGCAACTTTTGATCGTTTACAAGCGCTGAGGAAAGTAGTTCATGGAAGTAGTAGCAACTGGTAGGCAGGTGGCAGTGGTGAAGTTGAACGGAAAATTATTGGAAATGGCAATCAACAACGTTGAATATTGTGTGTAGAGATGATGACGATGGAATGAAATTGATACTTCTTTTTTGTTTTTGAAATCATGGAAAAGCTGCTCACAATTTGAAAAAAATACTACGAGCAGCAGATGTGAATAAATTTCCGTTTTGAAGATTTTTTTTGTTGGTGGCATCTTTTTTCTGCATTTGACTTGAACATTGAAAAATTAAGTTCAATGTTGCTGGAGTTTCCGTTTCGTAGATAATCGTTTTGTTTCTGCATGTAGCAGCCATGCATTTCCGTTTTGAATACTGATTTAATTGCATTGATAAGATGATCGTTTCACAAATACAACAGAAAATAAATTTGAAATTATACAATGCTAATTAATATATATTGGGCGGATGGTTGCCAAGTATATTATGGACGTACATAGATATGTATGTAAAAACAAGCAATTGATATAGTTTATAAAATTTATGACATATATTAAAATTTGCCGTGTACTAAGCTCATATACACCTGATATATTAAACTAAAGTATAGTAAACCACGACAACACAATGCAATTCTGATATACTATGCACCCCTAAGTACAAAAATGCTGTTATTTTTTACTGGATAGATTTTTTAAAAATTAGTAAATTCAATTTTTTGAGTCTTAATTTGTCAAGAGCCCCTAGAATTTCTCTTCTACCCTGATTAACTGGAAAGAGTAGCAGAGGTGTAAGGTAGGCTTCAACTCCTAAGTAAGAGGATGGATTCGCCCACACAAAGAATTGTCTCACGCATCATTCCGAGTTTACTTGGTATGCATGTGTGCGATGGTTGCCACGTCGTAGTTACTCCATGTGATAATGGCACATCATGCTTCAGCATTCACGGTGATAATCATATCAAACTCTGTAATGGGTTATGAATATCATGTTTCTTCGTGCTCAAATATGCAATTAGTCTTAATTTCAACAACAAAAAAACAGCATTGTAACCCTTGGCAATCACATTAAAGGTACTCTTCTTAAGCGCCCTTTACACAGTCAAAATGCATTAATCAAAATCAAACAATTTTGATTGTGACTCATACACACAAATTTTCACTAATACTGTTAATGCATTTTGACTGTGCCAAGACCGCTTTACTCAAGCGAGCAAATAAACATTCGTTTTGTCGAGTGTCTGAAAATGTTTTGTTTTTTTCCTGGCATCCACTTGTTGCAGCTGCAATTGTTGCAAGGAAAGTTGTTGTTGCTGCTGCGTTATTTCCTGGCGCTGAACCTGAACTCTGCTTTCTGAATTCAGTTATGATGACACGAGCCTCTAACAAAAAATACTCGTACAGCAGCAGTGGAAACGCCACATAAAAACTCGAACCATCGAAATTGTGGCTGGTTTGTTGTTAGCCGTGTTGTAATATTTTTCATGTTACACAACAAATTTTCCAATCTATCGTCATTGCAACCGTTATTACGATCAACTATCCGACATCTCACCTCTTTCCTCCCTCTGTCATTATTATCAAGTGGCTTAAAGTATGTGTGGCGGAATGAATGAACGGACGTATGAATGCCACGTCTTGTTGGTGAAGTTGATGCGGTCGGTGCAACAGCGAGCACCGACCGACCGGTGGTTGGAGTTTGTTACATTTAATGTTACGCCTTTTGGTAGCAATCAATATTTGTTGGCCTTGATGTGTACAAAAATAAAAAACAGCCTCTATACACAGTGGGTTCAAAAAAAAAAAATGAGTATGTAATTCTTCTTTTATAAATTAATGAAACAATAGAACCAAATTAATAAACCAATATCGCACTGTTGCAGCGAAATATCGACGATTTTAGGAAATCTTAAGATTTTTGGACAAACGAGAAGAAATTGGCAAAACTTACGGTTCTTTACATCAAATTAAAGCATAGAAAAGGCTTTTTTTTATAGATAAACTTGTGCTAAATTTTAAAACAAAAAACATTTTTCGAGAAAATGCCACCTCTAAAGCTTTTCCAATATATAAAAAAACTCAAAAATACTTTGCCCCACGAACATTCAAAAACAGGCCCAACTATGGAATGGGAAAAAACTTTGTTTGAAAAAAAAAATAAAGATGGTCAGTGGAGGATTGGTGACACTAATGGCATGAGTCATACCGAAGGCTCGCATATGTACTGTTTTTCGCAGTACTATACTGTTTTTCGACATCAAAAACTGCGTACTGCTTTTCTCCTTCAATATAACGTTTTTCGATACATAATTAAATACTTTTATTTACTTCAAAAATAAGCATTCGTGACAAAATTATGCAATGCAGAGAAGGCAATGTCTCGATAGTGGATCGGTGGGTGGAGATATTTATTCATTTCAATAAAACCGATTGCGAATTCAAAGAAATGGCTACGATCGTTGAATATATTTTATGTTTGGCAAGAACTTCAGCATCTGTGGAACAAATCTTCTCTGCAGTGCACCAAACTTGGACAAAACCCGATTAGATGTGCAAACATTGAAGGCGATTCTGACCGTCAAATGTAATTTGAAGTACAAATGCGTTGATGTAACACATACCTCAAAACGAAGCCGGAATTGCGTCGTCAAATTGCTTTAAACGACAAATACAAAACAACTACAGAATCTGATTCTGATGGAATTTATTCAGATGAAGGAAATGATTAATTTTTTTTATATATTGAATAAACAATTTCAGTGAAATGTACTGTTTTTGGTCAACAAAAATATACGAGCGTTAGTCATACCCAAAGACCCTAAGTCGCCAAGAGATGAAAACTGTTTTATTACATACTAATATCCCGAAGAAAATAATCGGCTAGAAGGTTCATTCAATATGAATACCACCTTCAATGTAGGTGGCAATAGGCTGATAGATTTAGGTAGTTAGGTAGTGTGTGCGACTATCACACAAGCAACCCAGGTTTGAAACCGGGTCCGATCGTCAAACATTCTTCGGCGGTTGTTTCTACTTCATAAATACTGGCAACTTTATAAGAAAAAAACTGTTCTTGAAAAGGCATTAGCCGTTTGGATCCAGCTTTAAACAGTGTTTCCCGGTCAGTGGGTATACAAGTTATTAACGGTTATTATATGTCGACTAAGCGAGGTTTCAAAAATAACCAAGAATTACAACAATTATGTAGGCAAAGAAAATAAAATATTTCACAAAGGGTGAACAAGTTCTTTCAAGTTTTATGTGATACCTTGTATAAATACTATCGATGAATATTTTTACCATATACCATTTAATTTTTTTAAGTAACAAAAGGATAATTGATTGATGATTTTCGCAGAGAACATTTACATGGCTTAAAGTCCCCGGCATTTAGCTGGTGGAGACGGCCGCTGAAAAAGTGTTTGATGGTCTCATCAGTACACAGAGCTATGTTAGCTGTGCACACACTTCCTGTTACAACGCGGTCGAACAACAATTATGGCATTATGTCTTTGACACCACGGTGCGTTGGCAAAACTATTTATGATTGGCAACAATTTAATATCACATTTATTTTCGAAAACATTCATATCTCCTCACCTGGGTAATTAGCATTTATTTTCCATATCATTAACATTCGAGTTTTGCATATTGATATGAAAATATGCCGTGTATTTCAGTTTGGTTTCCTCAATGTGCAATGGATGTGCAGAATGCAAATGTTGGTGTTGATGTTGTTGCGCGGCATTGTTGTGGTTGGCTGTTTGTTGCTGGTGTTTTATGGTTAAAAATTGCTGCAATTCCCGAAAAGATGAATCGAGTTAGCAATAACCTCGAATTGTATGGAAAGATGTAGATGTTGCTGTAACGGTTTGGCTTGATTTGTTGTTGTTGATGAAACGACATCTACAGCATCACCAGCGCTGCCAGATTAATTGTATTACCACTAACACCATACCTATTAAATTTCGATTACGAGTAGTAATCAATTATATTACATTTTATAATAATTATATATAAAGCGGCAATTACCCAGGCGTACATTCTGTATACATGTATGATGACATTCCAAAAACACTACCTAATATCATGCATATCGAAGCACGATAGACATGTATGTTGGTTTTCAAAATTTTATTTTCTGATGTCTGTCCTATACGAACATACCCGTAGAATGACGCGCCTGTCATTCTTCACAATCAAACAATTAAAAATTAACAACATTCTGCTTTCGCTTTAAAAATGTCTGCGTACTGAAGTATGCCGTCTGCATCCGACAGTGTGTTAGCAAAAGTATGCTATCATACATATACGCCTCTTAACGCTATTAATGAATTTCTGATTAGTTCTTGATTAATCAAAAAGAATCGAGTAATCAAAAGAAAAATAGTGGAATTATTTTTTTTATAACTATTTATTATTTTTGGATTGGCGGATTGTATCACCCCACTAACCATCCCCAAATTATTTATAATCCTTTAAATCTGGCAACACCCAGCAACAACGATGCCACTTGCAGAATGAACGACTGTCAGGTAAAGTTTTCCAACTACACACAACTTTTTCTTGCGATTGTTTGGTGTTTGAAGACAGACATCTTCTGCTGCAGATTTGAATTTACTTGTTGTTGTTGGAACAACGCGACGGCGGCCAGGTTGGTGTGTGAGGTTTTTGCTTTGGTTTGTTTGTCATTAGGAAGTTGGCATAAAACCATTGCACTCATTGGAATAACTTTCAGTTTCTGTTAAGACAACGTGCGGTAAACAACTGAAATCAAACAATAACGAAATAAAATAAAACTAAAGATCTTGGCAAGACATCTCAACAACATCAACATTTGGATTAAGCAACAGTTAAATTTAAATCAACAAACAATAGCAAAACCTTCGATACAAATCTCGGACTAATGTCTGAACAACTGTAAATACTTGTCGAATTTTCGTTGCAGTTGCCTTAAAAGGCGGCACAAACTTTTTCTGATTGGTGTTGAATCGGTTTCTAAAGTTTTGAGGACGTACTCAATGATGGATGTAAGTAGTTGTGTCAGTCATACAACCTAAACTGATTATTATAAACCAGACCACTCTTGATATCGACATCAACGGTCAAATAAAAAGGTGTCCATTTAATTGGCCTAGTGAAAGTGGAAAAAGTGACAACTAAAATATAACTACCGAAAGTCGATTGTTACATTCTAACATCATTGTTACATCAGCGTGTGCAGTGTTTAAAAATATGTTCCAGAAATTCCATTTTTTTAATTAATTAATCACCCACAACCAAAAACTATTACCTCGAATTTGTTTACAATCGAACTTTCAAGGAGGTGTGTTCATCGGGAATTTCATCTGTGATCTGTTTTAACTGCGATTTCAATTTGTACCATGGCATTTCATAAATAAATTTGTAATCCCAAAGTACTCTATATTTAATCATCCGATATGTACTTAATACAGGATGACCATAGTAAGGATATTTTTCCGGTTGTCAATTTTATGCCCATTGGGCCAATTTGAAAATTCGTCCTGGTTAGGAGTCGAGGCTTGCCGAGCACATCTGTGAGTAGTAGCATATGGTGGATATTGCAACTGAGCCGAACTCTCCATGCGGTTTCGTTCTAAACCACACCAACCACGACACTCAAAAGAGCTGTTCCCAGTTGGTAAAAACATGTTATAGAGGTCCTAGGGGCTCTTGACCACCCGCTGCACCAGATTACAAGGTCGGATTAGACTCCGTAGTATTACAACTTCTAGTTCAAGTCTACTAGACTCCAGACACTAAGTAGGCGAACGTTGAACTGTTGAGCAATATCATTTAGATGTCTGCTGATGTTGAGATGAGGTCATACTTTTACTTCTTTAATAAACAAATTCTGAGCTATATTTCCACCCATATTAGATTCTCGGATTAGATCCTAAAATTTACAAGATTTATATTGACAAATGTTTTATTTAATGTCGGCAATTATGTATGGAATACAATATCAAATAAATGTCCGCATCTGTTAGCCTCACAAATGCGAGCTTTTTTGAGCACATTTTTAATTACATTTTCACACATTACACGCTGTATTTCATTAATTTCATCACGAATATTTTGTTTGAGTTGCTCGTGCGTTTCTGATTTGCTTGCATTAACCTTGCTTTTCAGATATCTTTACAAAAGGAAGTCCAGAGCACTTAAATCAGACGACCGTGGAGGCCAATCAACATTGTCATTTCTTAAAATAACTTGTTGTGGAAAGAGGTCTCGCGGTCAATCCACTGTAATCCTGGATGCCACATGTTAATCAAGCCCAAAGCATGTAGTTTTGGCGTTAAAAAGTTTTCAATCATATCACGATATCGCGCCCCATTGACATTTACTGTTACTCCGTTTTAATTTCCATAGAACTAAGGTCCAATGATTCTTCCTGATCAAATTGCACACCAGACTGTCACTTTTAATGGATGCTAAGGTGACTGGGCCTGTCAGCTACAGACACTCCTTGTTCGAAATCATTCACTACACGATAAACAGTGCGTTTAGTTGGCACGTTGTTTTTCCCGAAAATTCCACGTAACTTTCTCATCGTCCCAGTAATCGATGATTGATTTTGATAAAATGTTTTAACGATTAAAACACGTCGGACACCCTGTACTTTCATTATAGCAACTCTCCAATCATAGTGACATCCCCCTAAATCTTACTGACTACAATGTGTACTTATTATAGATTTACTGCATGTGAAGCTGCCGTGCGCACTTACAACTGTGGTATACAACCATAGCATTAAACCAACAGTCTTAAATATTAAACCTCAAATTAAGGTTCCCATCTATAGAACCATACAGCAATGTCTTTTCAACATAAAACACAATGCCAACCAAATAATATGTTCCAATGGTTGGATGCATTCCAAGGCTGTTCATCATACCGTTAGCTTAGTATGCAAACGTGCTAAGTCCACTTTTTACGAAAATTGCGATTTAAATGCAGAAAAATAGATACACAAAAAATACACCATTTACACACGAAAGAGGACGCAGACCACGTCTTGAATATAAAATTGTTTTCATTCAATCCATTCTTTGTTGTTAATTGACAAAAATGGCTGGACTATTAGAATAAGATAACTGCGTTGAAATATTTAAAAAATATTCAAAACAAAATAAGTTAGAAAGTGTTTTCTTCCTCCTGAACATTTTAAAAAATTGGACTTAGCACGTTTGCATACTAAGCTAACGATACCACTTTGTCGTGGTGAGTAGAGCGCTCCCAGATGCCAACAAGTCTTAAACCCATCATAACAATGCTCAATAAATGTTTATTTAAGTGAATCGACAGTCTTAAATAGTTAGCATTTGGATATATACAATTTCCATGATGAAAGTTTCAAAATTACAGTACAATGAAGTCTGTAGGGGAACAGAAATAACTTCCAACTTTAAAATACTTATGAAAATGTTCTCTAAGGAATTAGAAACTTTATTAATTCTCTTAACATTCCATGATTGAATTAGAAGGAGAACTTCTGTCGAATCCGTGAGCTGTGCACGCTGTAATTTGTATATACACTGACTAGGACCTACTGTTTGAAAGAAAAGTTTTTACATAGCTTAGAGATTACTCCATTACTCGTGAAGTCGCCTACATTTAGAAGGTTGAAGCACCCACAGAATAATGTTTGATGGTCTTTTCATATTTCGAACCTGGGTTTACTGTGTGATAAACACACACATTACCTTCCCCACCACGCCCGACCACACTTAGTATCATTAATTAAATATAATTATTTTCACACACTTTTTTCAATACCTCTCTTTAAGAAACTTCGCAGAATCTCGTGAAACCAGTACGTAACACAATCCCTGATCATTTAGCGTTCCCTTAAAATAGCGCAGTTAAAAATAATGTTTAATGGTTTCCTCGAATGATAAGGTCGAATAATTTGTATTTTCATTCAATATTTCACCATTAGTGGGATAATATCTTCAGGAATGTGGGAGCAACGACCACATCTACCCACATAAACATCTATCTGTTAAACATTTTCAAGTCTTTTTATGGTCGTTTAATTGTGATCCCAGCTACTGCTATCGGCGAATGATGATATTATTGAATAAAACAACAGTAAAGACCTCGATCTCCAATAATTATCTGAATAAATTAAAACGAAAAGGTCAACAAATTGGAACAAATATAAATAAGCAGAAATATCTAAAATCTTTTTAATAGCATGCAAACTAAGAATTTGTAATGTAAGGTCTTGTTCTTCACCCAATATACAGGTGAATGAATGAATAGGCTAATTGTCTATTTCCTGGAAGTTCGCATTAAAATTGCCAAACATTATTTGATTTGCGGAATTTAATTAAATCAAATAGTTGCTGATATAAAGCTAAATAATTACAATATTTTTTTGGTAAGAAAATTAGTGAGATTCTATTAAAAGATATTTAATAGTGCAAAGTGTGGGATAGTTACCGCAAAACTAAGAAGTCATGAAAAGCAAATTACTTTTTAACTGCCCACGGAATAATCTTTATTTTGGCTTTTGTGGTCAATTGTTGTATAAATCACAGTGTGTTGTTTTCCGTTTTCTTTAAGTTTAACCGAATTCCAATACTTTACGTCTTTCCATTAAATATCTATTTGTAGTTCCTATTCATATTGGTGCTGGGAAGTGTGGCAACTAAGATTGGAGCACAAGCCCCATCATTCGCAAGAAGTTACTACAGTTCGGCTGCAACACCCACAACACATTATTATCATCATAGCGGTGGTTTTGTTCCTCTAACATATAAAAGCGATCTGATAACGGACGAAACAAACCATCGATCATCCAAGTACTCCAAGAAATCATACAAAGGTTATGGTTCAGTAAGTCAAGCAGTAAATTGTATGTCGCTAACTTTCTAAACATTTTTTTAAATTACAAATTAATTTTAGGAAGAAGATGCCTCAGCTGAACGCTATAGCTCCGATGAATATTCCAATGAGGCCCGGCATCCATTGTTGGGCAAGGAGAATGATAGTCGCGAATATACAATTGGCACCCACATACGAGTACAACATCCCATATCGGCGCCCAAGAAACATAAGGTATCCTCTCATCCCACTAAGAGTGCCAAGTACACAACGCTACCCAATATTGGCAGCACTTATTCTTTGGATGTTTCTCAAGAGAGTCGCGCTGGACCCGATTTCCTGACCGGTTCATCAAAGAAACAAAAATACTCCAAACACTATGAACCAGATCCTTTTCATGTAATTGCACCTCCCAAATCGACTGTACCATCTCATCTCAATCATCATTCTCCTCATTCTCCCCACTCCACGTCGGGATATGATGTCTATGAACCCGAAGTGGATTCTTATGAAAATTCCGATTTGTCTCATAAACATTTCAAGTCCAATTTGCGCGATCGTTACAATGGTGTGGCATCGAAGAAACAAATTGAACAATATTTGGAGGATCAAGAGAAGCTGTTGGACGAAGCGCTGAAACTTCAATTGTTGAGCAGTCCGAAATTTCAAAAACTTTTGCAAACTGCCGAAAAGGATCATTATCACAAAGAATTGGAATATGATGAAGAGTTCATTGCCAATGTGCCGCATCCATTCCGTGAGAAATTCCCCAAAGGAGGACCCCCTCCAAATGCCAAGCGATCACGTCGTCGTCCTCCTGGTTCAGAATATAGCCGACCTCCCAAATCAAAACCACTTGTTTTGTCCAAACCAAATCGCAAGTATCGCCAAGCATATGTCATTGAAGTCTGAAGTGATGCAATGATCGATTAGTTCTTTGAATGATATATAGAATATATATATATATATATGTATATATAATGTATGATATATTATGTATGTGTAACTTGTTTGTAGATTTTTTTTGTTTGAATAAGGATTTATTTATAGTTCAGAGTAATTTTAGTAGTAAGCGTAATTTTGTTTGTGAATACTTTGAGATTAAATAAATGTGTAGTGTTTTAATTTTTTAAAAATTCCCATGCTTTATTTTCTATAAAAATAGTTCTTTTAACAAAAACTTTTCTGAAATACTCTATAATAAGAAGTACTTTTTACAGGAGAAGGAAAATTTATAATACAGGGTTCTCCAACAAGAGGTTTTATTATGAATCTCCCGGTATTTCGGTAGCTGTTAAGCTTTTATTCTTTGATACATGTTTCAACAACGCATTGAGATTATTAAAATTCACTACAAAAATGGTGAAAATCTTCCAGTCACAGTTCTCAAAACTAAAGTTTCCGGACCGTGTTATCTTTCGAAGAGGTGATCAAAATTGGCCACCGACATCTTGTGATTTAACACATTGCAACTTCTTCCTATGGGGCCACGTGAAAGATAAGGTCTACGCCAACAGTCCAGAGTCGATTCAATACCTCAAAGATAGACCTCGTGAGGCTATAGAGGACATAGGGCAGCCACTATGAGATTTGGTTATGGAAAATTTCATGAAAAGGATATGGTCCTGTAAGCTTGTCGTGGTGGCCATTTGGCTGATGTTGTTTTTTTATTATTAACGGCATACCTCCCTCTTTATTATGAAATAAACATCCGATTATTTATCTCAAAAAATACCAAAATAACACCTCTTGTTGGAGAACTCTGTATTATTGTTAATGAACTTTTTTTTATTAAAATTCAACGAGAAGGAAGGGAATTTCTGAGAACTAAAAAAAAGTACCTTTAGCAAAACTAATTTAGAGACAAATAAAAATGTATCTCTCTTTGTGAGAAGAAACTTAGATATGGTCATAACGGTTTTTTTTAGGAAGGAGGAGACTATACAGTTCTTGAGTTTTACAACGGGTAGAAATGGCATCTGTTTTTTTGTGTTTTGTAAAAATGAGTTGTCATCGTTTTTGTTTAAGACGTGCAATATGTATATTCCGGCTTGTTTTATATTTTTTTAATAGAGCAATTTTAAAGGATTGTTGTTGTAACAGTTCTGCTGCTGTTGCCGAAAGTTCTTGTCTGTGGAATAAATACTGAATTAATGTGTGTCATTTGGGTGGTATGATGTTGGTAGGTGAAGGAACCGTGCCACCTTTGTTGGACGTAACCACAAATCAATGGATCAAAGGGAGGTGGTATTGGATGGACAATTTAATAAATGCATTAAGTCATGAGGGCTTTGTAGGCAGGAATGGCCTGGAACAATGCGTTCTCAGTAGCAGTTGAGAATATTGTTCCAGTCAGCTCTTAGTTGTGCCAGGATTGAACGAGTTTGTCTTGGAAGTTGACGCTCAGTATCCGAAATTGCAAGAGGATCTTAGTTAGGGACTTTATTGCATCTGTAGCCACGTATGGCTTGGGAAACCGTCCGTTGATTTGTATTTTTCAGGGCATTCGGTATTGACAACTGGTTGACGTCCATTCGAATGTCGTCTTGGATGTCTCCCCGATAGTGCCTGAAGTCCTTACGGATGTGTCGGGGATGAGGATCTGCCATCAGGATCTGATGGTTAGGATGACTTGGCAGGTGACATGCCAACAGGAACTGTCTAGTCAGCAGCACATTATGTTGTCTGACTGACAGCATCCTGGTCTCCTCGTGTAGATGGTCTACATTCGTCATTTGGACACAACCAGTAGCGATTTGAAGTAAATTATTCTGCGTCGTTTGCACGTGCTTCCCTTGCGTGTCGCTAAGGAATGATGTCCATATTGGAGCAGCATAGTTAAGGATGGAGCGACCGATGGATTTATATGTCGCCACCAGAGTTTTCTTGTTTTTTCCCCAGGAGGTGCCAGCTAAGGCTTTCAGTACCTTATTCCTAGCTTTCATTTTCACGTGTAGAAGACGTGTGACGAGAAGTGGAGAAGGTTGTCGAAGACTATCCCAAGAATTTACGGATTGTGTGCTGTGGAAATACGCCTGCCTTCGACAACGATGTCCAGTTCCATATTAACTTCTCGAGTCCAGGAAGTGAAAAGCGACACTGTTGACTTTGCGGTAGATAACTGGAGGTTATGTTTCCGAAAGAAGTGAGTGATGGTGGCTAAATAGTTGGAAATTTTAGCGCTTACGTCGTCCACATTAACGCTTGAAGTCGTCAGCGTACGACACCACCAAACGGATGTGGTCGGCTATGGTTAGGTAGATAGTGTGTGCGATTACACAGCCCAACAAAATTAAAAAAGATTTTTGCTTCTTTGAATTTATCAACTGATTCTAGTTAATTTGGGTGCGCTGAATTCAAATCTGTAATCAGTTTGTCTCTATCAGCTCTACTTTTCATGATATAGCATTTAAATAGTATTTAAATATAGTATTTAAAAAGTAAAACTTTTCCATAGGAATTTAAAAAAAAATAAGGAGAAGTAAAACTGTTTTATACAGATTTATTGAAATAAAAAAAATTCTCACAAAGAATTAAAAATATAATATAAATATAATTCTAGTTACAGGATGTAAAGCTTCTTTTATGAGACATTCTGGAATGAACAGCCGGATTAGAGTCTCTTTGTAAATTCCAACAGTAGTCTGCCATCATATGTGTATCCCACCTTCCCTGGTACCGATTCTCCATAATTTTGATATCTTGGAAATCGTCAATCACAAAATATACCTAAATACATACATACAGATGGTCATAATTGGAGGTCATAAGTGGAGGGTATAAAATGCTATATCATGAAAAGTAGAGCTGATAGAGACAATCTGATTACAGATTTGAATTCAGCGCACCCAAATTAACTAGAATCAGTTAATAAATTCAAAGAAGCAAATTGAGTGTTGGCCTGTGTTATCTTTTGGATCCGATTTGAAACTGGTCAAGTTTTTCCCACAATGTAGATGTACATTTCCAATATGGCAGCTCTGATTTGCAAATTAGTTCAGTTGGAGTGGAGCTTTTATTGTGGTCGGTTGAACCGGAGTGCGGTCGGTATCGCGAGTGATAAAAAAAATGTGCAAGATAAAAATTTGGTGCAACAAGTGTGGATGCCATCGAAATGCTTATAAATCGGCAGTTCTAATTACTACTTTTGTAAATTCCATTATCAATTGTACTTTCGCGAACATTGGTTTGTTGCTTGTGTGATCTTCATATGTTGTTTCTAAGTTCGTTCGTATTGTTGTTTTTGTTCTCCGTTTCGTTTCCTTTTTCCTGTTTCTCGCCACAATAAACTTAAACTTTCTGACAAAGTTATGTAAAATTCAAATCTGGCAACACTGATTTGCAAATAAGTTAGTTTGTGTGGTACTTTTATTGCGGTCGGGTGTGTCGCGAGTTATAAATAAAATTTCAATATGTAAAATGGTGAAAGAAGTGTTGATCAATTAATGGACAACCAATTTATCAATTGTACTTTCGCGAACATTGGTTTATTGTTTGCGTGATCTTCATTTGTTGTTTTTAAGTTCGTTCGTATTGTTGTTCTTTCTCTCCGTTTCGTTTGTTCTTCGTCGTTTCCGTTTCATGGTGACACTTAAGTGCATTCACACATACATACGTTTGTTTACATCAGCCTTCGAAGTTCGTAGTTTGTTTTGGTTTTTTATGGTGTAGTTTATTTTTCTGTAAATGCATTTTCCACAATTAGGCAAATAGGAGGATGAATTGAAGTAAACTTTAATCGACATTATCAAAGATGAATGGTCTGAATATATTTGGGCTTAGTTTTAACGCTATTGATCTGTGACTGTAAAGGGATTGACGTTGAGGTGTCCAAAAGTGGACAAATTTGTTGGATGATGATAAAAATAAAAAAGAATAACGGTACATTTCCAGCACACCAAATAATTCTTAGTGAGAGTGAATAGGAAAGTCTCAAAAAATCAAATTTGTTCAGTTTAAGTTGTACTTTAATCGACATTATCAAAGATGAATGGTCTGAATATATTTGGGCTTAGTTTTAACGCTATTGATCTGTGACTGTAAAGGGATTGACGTTGAGGTGTCCAAAAGTGGACAAATTTGTTGGATGATGATAAAAATAAAAAAGAATAACAGTACATTTCCAGCACACCAAATAATTCTTAGTGAGAGTGAATAGGAAAGTCTCAAAAAATCAAATTTGTTCAGTTTAAGTTGTACTTTTATTGCGGTCGGGTGTGTCGAATTACGGTCAGATTGTAATAATAAATTGTTTAAGATGTAAATTTAGTGCAACAAATGTCAATGACTTAGTGCGGAATGAAATGCTTATAAATCGGTACTTCTAATTGACTTTTTCCAGATCCAATTATCAATTGTACTTTCGTGAACATCAATGTGAAACATTGCTTGGTGACACTTAAGGTAAGTGCATTCTAACATTCTCAGATTTTTGCGGCTACATCCCATTCTTAGTTTGTTTTTTTTTTCGACGGCCCACTTTATTTTTCTGTAAATGCAATTTCGCCAATTTGGCAACTATGGAACTTATGTAAAAGTGTTGAAATGAAATATTTGTGATATGATCAAACAGGAATGGCTTTAAAAGCGTCAACGCCATTGTTTTTTTTCTGCCACCCTAAAAGACGATCTAGACAGTGGTCTATGGAAAACATTAGAGATTTTAATTTCCCGACTTATTTTAACTCCCCGGAATCGGGAATTTTGCTTTATAAAATTCAATGAAAAAATATTGAAATGATTAATGTGATAAGATCAACTAGTTCGCGAATGTTTCAGGAAGTAAAAAAATCGTATAATTTCTCGTTGAAAACTCACAATCTCCAGATGCTGTAAAAATCCTGCATCGTTCTGTCCGCTATTTGTCACAAAAAAAAAGAACCGTTATGATCCTCTCTGTGTTTTCAGAATTTGCTCCTTTACACTCATCAAGAGAGTTACGTTTTGAGTTGGCTCCAAGTGTTGAAACGGTACAATTAAATACACATGTATTAGAGTCCGATCAGATTTTAAATGTTACAACAATTGCATATTATGATATTTAAAAAGAATTATCACCTATAGATTTCGCTATGTTACAAACTTATTAGAGTAACAAATCCAAAATGTATGCGCCTAAAAGTATGCTTTCAAATGTTTCCATACATCTTGTGGATAGTGTTTAAACGTGGCAGGGAAGGGATATCCACTCAATTGAAGTTAATGAAGTTTGTCTATCCCATAGACTTAATTACTAATATCACATTTTTGTTGATCAATTGAAAACATTTTAGAGATAAATTGCAAAATTGTAAATTACGGAATTATAGTACGAAAACATTTATTTTGACTCGATGTCGTTGCAGATCACTTTTTCGAGAGAAGTTACCCGTTAGAAGTTAGGGGGCATCCCCTGAGTGTGTACATTATGGTCCAATACAAGCACTTAATGAGGTTGTGCTTGTAAATTGAGGACATACATTTATCTCTGCTAGCGATACACCCCTCTAAGATCGGGTAGATGTGGGATATGGTACGACTTGATTTTTATTTATATACAACTCAACAAATACATTTTATACGAAATTCTTAGCTTTCACTTTTGCATGATAATGTTAACCACAAACAAAATTGCATCATTCGATCGCAACAACACCAACAATACCAAACATCAAACAGTCGTACACAAATCGCAAGTTAAATGAGACGAATTGGTCTACTTGCGGTCTTAATTAGTTTCGATTTGGGCCATAACGGCCAAGACCAGGGAACGAGGGGCGTAGAGGGTGAGCTAAACACCGACTGCCACGATCAATGAGAGTGATGTAAAGCACTCAGCGTAGTCATTTATTTGTTACTGTTACAAAAATATACGTAATAGTTCAAATAAAATAGTGTGTGTCGCTTAAAAAGCATGTGAATGTTGCCGTTTGACTTTGTACCTTATGCTGTTAATTATTTTAATTTAAATCCCTTTCACAAATTAATAATTACTTGTGTGATCCACATATCAATGCGAACGACAGGGGTTACATGAGGTGACATGAAATGGATCCACCACTAATTTTTAGACAGATGTCTCTTGGCTTTTTCAAGATCCGCACCGTAAATGCCTTGTCCATGTTCATCATATTTCACCATATAAACTCAATGTGTCAAGAAAAACTGTAGAAACCATTATACAATTCATTGTGTGGACAAATTGCTCCTTTTGATAAGAAGTTGTAGGCGATCCTTGTCTGCTGTTGGCCATATTTCAGTTGAAATCCAAAATTACTTAGATCTCCTGATGTAGGGTGTAAACAATCAATGCACCTAAAAAATGATGACCTTGAACAAATATCTTACATATGTGTCTACAATGCTTCCGTTGTTGCTACAATGGAAAGATAAAATCCGAGACGGTTTACTGAGATGGCAAACCCAAAACGACACCGAAGTTCCGATACTTCTTCAAATTCGCTTAAAATTTGTATATGTTAAAAGCTGAATAGTGGTCGTCAACTTTGACATCCAGACCTCATTTTCGAAAAAGTAAGGTCCAATGACCCCGCCAGACCATAAACTGCACCAAACAATCACAAGTTGAGGATGGAGAGGCTTCTCAACAACAACTCTTGGGTTTTCCGAGTCCCAGATGCGACAATTTTGCTTGTTGACGCGTAGCCACCGAGGTGGAAATGGGCCCTGAGCAGTCAAGATGATTTTTCGATGGAATTCCGGATCATTTTCATGCATTTCAAGGACCCAATCAGCAAAGACACGACGTTGTTGATGATCGGCCGGCTTGAATTCTTGGATTAACTGAACGTAATAAGCATTAAGACCCAAGACTACGGTGTAAAAAAATACTGTGTAATGACGTTTGTGGAATGCCCAATTCCAAAGAACGACGAGGAATGGACAAACCTGGGTTTTCTTTAACACTTTGGGCTACAGCAGCAATATTTTCAGTTGTTTTTGAGCGACGTTCACGGGTTTTATTCGTCACATCTCTGACTAGTACCAACAGCTCGAATTTGCTTCACGACGACCTAAAAATGCTTTAGTTTTGCGAACTGTGACTGCAAGATTTTCAACATTTTTGTAGTGAATTTTAATAATTTCAATGCGTTGTTGAAGCGTTTATCGTTCCATTTTTAGTAATTGCATAGTTTGTAATTGTCAAATGTCAAAGACTAAAAGCTTCAAAAGTGCCAGCTACCGAAATACCGGATTATTCAAAAGAACACCTCTTGTTGGATAGATAGATCAAACATTCTCATTATTTCTGGAACACGACTTCATTTATGTGGCTCGGCCTCGTCTGGTTTCGCAGTAGATCGTCCTGTTAAACCAATTTTCCACTTAGGTTAAAAGTTTGCTGCTTTGGGAAATATTACAAAATGTTTTTTTGCTTTTGGTGAAGAAGAATATTTCCCCTAAAAGATTTTTCCTGAAAAAGTGTTTCCCCAAATTTGTATGTTTCAATCAGGTTAACGATGTCGAACGTTAACGTTCTCTTGATTTATATGCGACAACCAGCTGATTTCAGGTCTATAACGGACGAAAATCTATGCGAACGAAAGCATTTCAATACAAATGCGTTTTTTTTTGTAATTTATGCGAACGCCAATGTCGGAAGCCCTCACTTGTGTTTTGTCTTTCATTTGAGAAGATAAGAGCTTGAGGTCGTCTTCTGGAGACTTGATACGGATGTGGGTACCACCAACGCACCGTGTTACATCGAAAATCGCGTCGAGTTTCGAAATTCTACTTCTTGGTGTTCGTCTCCGGTGCTTGGCTTCCGCTCCAATCCAAATGCGACAAATTTAGTTCTCAGAACCAATGATTTTGGTGTAGAGGACAAATTTTCATTACTCACCTTTTACTGGTAGTCCTCGCATCTTATGAACATTCGTCATCGGGGAACTTCAGTTTACTCCAAACAGTATACAGCGAAGCTAAAATTCATATTTTTTAATACACAGAAATGCCTAAATAAAATTTGTTTAGGTTTAATTTGGCGTTTTCTACGGTTTTCTTGAAAATTGTTTAATTCACTCCACTGTAACGGCTGTTTAGGTTCGCCAGAACGGAAAGCAATTGAATAATTTGTTAAGAACAAATATTTCCAATTGAAGCATACAAAAGTTCGGTGTGAGTCAATATCTTAATTACCGCCAAACGAAGCGTTTCTTCCACTATACAGTGTAGCAGAGTGGAGTGGGGCAATATTAGCAATTAACCGAAACCATTCAGTAGCACAAACATACTCATAGCTCAGAAGTATTCACATGCAACAATTTGCATTTATTTCCAAATGCGTTTTTCTAATTAATTAAGTCATATTATGGTTTGTTATGACATGGGATCGGCAATAGAAGCCAACAAATCGAGTGATACCTTTTTATTTGTCTGGTAAATAATCTCTAGACTAATCGATCACTGGTCTGAATTTCAAAGCATCACACAATTTGAGGAGTTTTTTAAGAATGTTGGATATAAAAATGTAGGATTGTGTTGGGAGACCAAAGAGGGTCGAAAAAGGGAACAGAAACGAGAAAAATAAAAAAAAGTTCTGACAAAAATCTTAAAAATGAAACGGGAATGAGAAAAAACTGAAAGATGATAGGAAATGCAAAAGGTGGTATAAAGGGGATAAAACAAGTAGGACAATACAAAATAGCAAACTAAATGTGAGAATTTAAAATGAACAAGAAAAAGAATGAAATCGAAAAAGTGAAAACAGAAACGGTTGAGATCAATGGAACTCCGAATATATCTGAAACAAAGATTTCAAAATTAACTTGATAATTAGATTTTTTTTGAATGAGACAAACTGAACTCGCATATCTGTTGCAGCATCAAGTAAAGGGTTTTCCAACAAGATGTGTTATGTTGAATCACCCAGTATTTCGGTAGCTGCCACTTCTGAAGCTTTTATTCTTTGACATTTGACAAGTACAAACTATGCCATTACTAAAAATGCAACGATACACGCCTCAAAAACGCATTGAAATTCACTACAAAAATGGTGAACATCTTTCAGTCACAGTTCGCAAAACTAAAGCATTTTTGGTTCGTCGTGAAGCACCTTGTCGGACAGCCATACAGAAATTGGTGAAAAAAATCGAGCTGTTGCGACAAGTTAGTGATGTGAGGAATAAAACCCGTGCACGTCGCTCAAGAAACAACTGAAAATAGTGCTGCTGTAGCCCAAAGTGTCGAAGAAAACCAAGGTTTGTCCATTCCTAGTCGTTCTTTGGAATTGGGCAGTCCACAATCTTCATTAGACCGTATTTTTTTTACACCGTAGTCTTGGGTCTTAAGGCTTAATACGTTCAGTTAACACAAGAACTCAAGCCGGTCGATCATCAAAAACGACATGTCTTTGCTGATTGGGTCCTTGAAATGCATGAGAATGATCCGTAATTCCATCGAATAATCATCTTGACTGATGAGGCCCATTTCCACCTCGGTGGCTACGTCAACAAGCAAAATTGTCGCATCTGGGGCTCGGCAAACCAAAGAGTTATTGTTGAGAAAATTCACACAAGCAACGAAACCATTGATCATTTACCATTTACGGGAAAATTTTCCGGACCGTGTTGTCTCTCGAAGAGTTGATCAAAATTGGCCACCGAGATCTTGTGATTTAACACCTTGCGACTTCTTCCTTTGGGGCCACGTGAAAGATAAGATCTACGCCAACAGTCCAAAGACGATTCAAGACCTCAAAGATAGACCTCGTGAGGCTATCGAGCACCTAGGGCAGCCACTTTGAGATTTGGTTATGGAAAATTTCATGAAAAGGATATGGTCCTGTAAGCTTGTCGTGGTGGCCATTTGGCTGATGTTATTTTTCATTATTAACGGCATACCTTCCGCTTTATTATGAAACTAGTAAGTTGTAATGCGCCTATGGCGCCCGTTAATTTGCTTGAGAAAGTATTTGTTACTTAATTTTAAAAATTTTGTTAAAAATATTTTGAGAAAACTATTTTGTAACAAAAAATTTCGAAAAAAAATAAAATATGTGGAAAAAAAATTTTTGCTAAAAAAAAAAATTTTTGTTGAAAAAAAAATTTTTGTTGGAAAAAAAAATTTTTGTTGAAAAAAAAAAATTTTGTTGAAAAAAAAAATTTTGAGGAAAAAAAAAATTTTTTGAAAAAAAAAATTTTGTGGAAAAAAAAAATTTCTTGAAAAAAAAAATTTGGAAAAAAAAATTTCTTGAAAAAAAAATTTTGGAAAAAAAAATTTGTAAGAAAAAAAAATGTTGAAAAAAAAAATTTTGGTAAAAAAAAATATTATTTTTTTTATTATTATTATTTATAGAATTATTATAGAATGCCTATTTAAATTCCTACGTACTGCGTGACAGAGTCAGTGAATCAGTGAATCAGGGAATCAGGGAATCAGGGAATCAGGGAATCAGTGTATCAGTGTATCAGTGAATCAGTGAATCAGTGTCGAGGGTAAATATATATTAAGATAAACATCGGATCATTTATCTCAAAAAGTGAATACCTTGTTGGAAAACCCTGTATCTAAGTGGTGCTTATCATACTAATGACCAAGGATGACTTAATCTCATGGTGTGTCACATTTTGGTCTTCCATATTCAGTTTACGCACAGCATCGATGATTTCCAGCAAAACGACCGAAGTTGGACGACTTTTACGAAATTCATCCTCGAGCGAACGGCGTCCCAGACTGAACTCTTGGTAGCAGGGAGTTACAGTGGGTTTTGATGGTGCTTTATCAACAAAAGTCGAAATAAGTTGACTGAGACACTCTTGTTGCGATAATCCGCGCCATTTATCGTAAACAATTATCGAGCGGAAATTTTCACGGGTTAATTCCATTTTGTGACCCAGATGGTTTTGAAATACCTCATAATACAATTGGTTATTTACAGCAAAAGTGTTTATGTCCATATGTGACATGTGGAACATTCATAAATGAAAGCCGTAGACAGTTGGCCACTCATATCTGATCACACCTTAACAAATCCCTAACCCGAAGTAACGCGCATCCATTAACCAGTCATCTGATGTGAATATCTGTACATTAATGCAATTTATGGTGTTCATTGCTCCGATCTCTGACATAATCTCTGCCCAAGTGTACGTATGTACTTGTACCGTTTGCTTTACGGCAACAACAACTGTTCCGGCTCCACCCACAGTCGAGTTGATGCAAACACGTCTTAGTTTTGTGAAACATATTCTCGTTTCGCAAATCTGCCGCTTAAATGGTTCACATCACCGTAAAATGAGACTAAGTTTTGGTGTTTCTGTTGTTGTTTGTTTTATTCCAAAAGTGGGCGGTAAATGTAAAATGTATTTGCTGGATTTTTGTCACGATGTTGTATTGTCAAATAGTTGTCATTCTGTAGCTAAACTCAGGCTGCAATGAAATATATAACTATGCTGGCACGACCACAGTGGGTAATGTACGGCTATAAAGGTGCTACTACGGCAAAAAGCAAATTGTTCGGTGCTGATAGTACAAAATTCCCAGATAGATCAGCTGATGTTCAACGACAGTGACATCTACAGTTCTCAGTTGAAGAATGTCAGTGAAATGTCATTACAACGTTATGGCAACTACACCCAGCCTAAATCACATTCAGATTTCAACCAACAGAGGGCAGCTATAGCTGTTTCTAAAATGGCCGAAGCAACTTTTTTACCTAATGTTTCACCTTCAACATTCCATTGACTAAAACACACAGTAAGTTCTTTCACATCACGGGACCTAACTGGGACCTGCTGTTTATTGAGACTTATGTTTTTTTCTAGAGACATTGTCCATGGCTTTGGATACTCAGTCCCCACACGTAAAGTCGTCAGTGTTTCTGAGGTGAATTACCAGCAGCAGAAAAATGTTGGCTTCTACTACCATGGACAAAAAATGACAACATGTTGAAAACACATCAAGAAGTCACGCAGTTGTCAAGCTACCCTCGAATTCTTTTTGGCCTCAATTTGGTTGATGCAGTGTTCTCTCCATATCCGTCTCCAGATCTCCAGTTCCATGCCATTGGTAGGACCCTTAATCTGATGTTTGACTTGGTTTTTTTTTTGTACATTTTAATGTCCCGAAAGGATTTTGTGTTTGCTTTTCCTATCGCCGAAGTACGGGCCTTTCCTCCCCAATTTTTCTGGGGCAATTAAACAAGGAAATTCTTAAGCTTTTGTGTTAAAGCTTGACACATAAAGGTAAAAACAATTACAAAGTCCACGCGTTGGGTAATACAATCACAAAGTCGTCCTCGCCCCTCTGTAGCGTTCCTAATTGTTTTATTTAATTCTATGTCCAATAGTGTCCGCTAATACATGCATTACAATTGTTATGATATTATTTTGTTTAGTTTGGTTTGGTTTTGCATGTGTGTGTTGCAATGTCAAAACAAGTTTCTCAACATGTCTCGCCGCGGAGTGTGCGCCTGTCTCTCACTCTCTTGGCAGTCAGTGCCACAGGTCCAGTACTTGACGTCTGTTTACAGGCCAAAGAATTTCTGCAACATCTGGTGGTCGGGTTGGCAGTGGCGGTGACGGTGACGGTGATGCTGGTGTTTAGATTGGTCATAACTAAGCATGTCATGATTAGATAACTTTCCATTTCCATTTTCAAATGGAATTCACAGTTGAACACATGACAACCCATGCCGTGCCATGCTCTAAACCATGATTCTTATGAACGACACGTTTACATGGAAACGATCTTATATGGCAGCTCCATGGTTTGGCCAGTGCGATATGGCCGTTCGCTGATTACCCACAGCATGCAATGGAATTTGATATGAATGAATTGTTTTCAACGGAAATTTATTAGCATTTTTGTTTTAAATTCCTATATTTTATTGTAAAGATTTTGGTTTTTTCTGAATTCCCAAGTTCATAAGACCGTTTGCACTGAAATTCTGATCAGAATTAAAAGGTAAAACAAAAATGGGTTTCAAAGGCTAACACAATTTCAGTCAAAGCCACGAAGTAATACATTTTCTTTAGCCTAAAGAATCTCCAGAAACGAATAGACAACAATAAATGAAAGTAAAAAAATGCTGCAGAAGCTAATGCTTTTCAAATTGTCTTGCTAACACTGACGAACTGAAAAATATACAATATGGATTAGCTACAACACTGAAATAGCTAACCTTATTGCTGCTGGTTTTTGTAGCTAATTCGAGCTGCAGTGATTTTGTGCATTCAAAAAAATATTTCTGGTTGAGTTCAGTGTCACCTACCACACCTGCATGACCGATGAGAAAGGCTTTAAAATCCCAGTTTTTAATATCGATCTTTAAGCGAAATTATTTTTACAAATACAGTAAAACTTAAAAAGTTGTGATTTTCCCCCTCTAAATTGACGATTTTGCAAAGATTTGTCCAGAATTGGATTTGCGAGCCTTTAAATTGCGGAATTCCATACCTCGTCGTGGTTTTCCAAAATATGTTCAAGTTTCCCTAACTGCGTTTCAATTTCAAAACAGAATTAGCTTCCAGGGGTCACATTTCTAACAATGACATCAGTTTTTTTGCCCCAACAAAGTTTCTCTAGAGGGTGGCACATGCCTACATTCGTCCTTTAGGATCGTTAATAGCTTTTCCAAACATTTTCTAAAAGGAGTTGTGTCAGTTTATCCCTCAACGTCAATTTTGGAATAGCAATATCTTTAAAATGTTCACTAGTTTCCACAATTTCACTTTGTTTTTGAATATAATTTCTTTTACTAATTTTTTATGTTTATTTGTATGAAACTTTTCCAATGCACCTTTTGTTTAAAAAACAACACAAATTAATTGTAAGACTTTTCCAAATTTTGTGAGAATGTTAACGGCAACATTTATTTATTTTTATGGGACTTGCGTGTACAAGACCTCATCCGGGGAACCTATCTCCATGGTCGGCTATCCAGGGAATCTCATCCGTTCATTGTCAAATGGCCGGTTGACCGGACGACGCACTATAGAGATAATTCGTTCTTCAGCCGAACTGTTCGTATGTGGAATAATCTTCCAGCAAGTGTTTTTTCTGCCTGTTATGACATTCTCAAAAAAAAAAAAAGACAGGACGAATAAGGCCACAGTGGCTTGCAAGAGTGCAATAGGGAATTAATGGGGCGTAAATTGTAACATTGTTTTCAGGTTGCGTACTGTAGTTCTGGTTGCCAGATGAAAACTTAGGAATCGTAAAAAATCTAGCTTGATTTTAGGAAAACCATTTTGACAAACAAAAAATATTGCCAAT
This sequence comes from Hydrotaea cyrtoneurina, assembly GCA_958296145.1. NCBI lineage: Eukaryota > Metazoa > Arthropoda > Insecta > Diptera > Muscidae > Hydrotaea > Hydrotaea cyrtoneurina. Next base: position 114,077,395 of record OY282512.1, read on the forward strand.
TTTGTAGTTAATGAACCAAATATATTTATATGTAGTCCTTCCATTGGTAAGTTATATCAGAATTTTTTCTCTTTAAATATTATACATCTGTTAAGTAGAATTTAAGTTATCATATTTGCCTATTGCAGCTTTAAGATAGACCGCAAAAAAAAAATTATAGTCCGACTTTGGATGATCTTCCAGAGGTTTTACTTCCGATACGAAGAGTGCATTCAGAATATAGTTATTTATTCAAATCTCGGAAACCTGCTAAGCAAATCAATAGATTCCAGCTGATAATAATTTTGAATTAACATAATATCGACTATTTCAAAATGTCGTAAGAATCAAAACATTTTCGGCCAAAAATAATTAACAGTTCAAAAATTTGGCGATTTTTGAAAAAAAAATTTTTTGTCACATTTGCTCTTTTTACTTTTCGGATTTAGTGATTTTTTTAAAATTTATATAATTTGACCTTGCCTTTCTTTGGGCCTATTTCGGAAAGCAGCCAATGTATCGGCCTTAGTTTGATCAGAGGGGACTTAGCTGAACAAGTTATTCATTATAATTTATTCATTATACAATGACAGGACACTGTCTAATTTGAAGGCATGCCGTGAGACTGAAGGTCGGTTCTAGCGACCATTGCAGTAGCTGAGGGGATTTTAGAGGCATCTGCGTCTATAGAACAGATTCTCTGCACTTGACGAACAACATTGTTCATATAGCTTTATGTAGACCTAGACGATCTGACTGTTGTTGGTTTTGGTCGACTCAGGAGTTTTTTGGAACACTTTGGAGGGTGCAGCGGGTGTACTAGGGGACCAATTTCTGCTAGTTTCAGTGGTATCGGTAAGTAAGTCTTCTTGTAAAGTCTGTCACAACAACCTCACCTTATCGAAGGGGTTTGCTGCCTCTAAATAAAACTCCATATTGTTTTCAATGTTTTTTTCTGGGAATTTCTGTGTTTTATTTTTATAACTTTTCTGTTTTGAAAAAATATACAATCCTTTTTTTTTTCAGCACACACATTATATATTGGAGTTGTTTCTTTTTTTTGTTTTGTTGTTTATATTAAATTCTTACAAAATACAGAGTATTTGTTTTTTAGGAAAAGTTATATAAATTACAAAAACAAACAAAAAATAATAAAGGAAAATTAAACCTGAAAAGAATTGTTGCAACAATTTTTTTTTTGATATCACAAGATCAAGAGAGTTCTAAAGGAAACGTGAAGAAACATATTCAAAATGCATAAAAATGGGAGTACAAAAGTAAAATAAATGACAGGAGAGTGTGATGGGGGTATTGATCAAGGGGAGAGTAGATGGAGGGGACAATGGGAAGGGGGTTTGGAAATAGTTAAACATAGATCGCGATCATTTATTGGGGGGGAAACGGAAAGGCAAGTGAAATGGCAGTGATTGTCGGAATAGTCCAAACTGAAGAAGGCAATGAGAGAGAGAAAGAAAGAAAGACAGAGAAAATTCGAGCGAGAGTTTTTTTTACCAAAAAAATTAAAATTACATTTACATTTACATTACAAAAAGAACAAGAATGGAAACGGGAGGGAGTTCGGAGTAAGGCGGCGGGACTAAACAAAGTAGTCATTACAAAAACAAAAAAAAAAATCATTAAAAAACTCAATCTATCAATCTCTCATTACAAACGACCACTTAACGAACTTTATTAAAGCTGTAGGTGAAACCATCGGGAGTACGATTCAGAGAGAGTTTGCCGGGTGGCGAGAAACGATGGGGATTCGGTGTGGTTGTCTGGTAGTACTGTTGCGGCTGTTGATTATATTGTGGCTGGGGAGCATTATATTGTTGGGCCGGAGGATTGTAGGCCGGTGCTGGCGCGGGATTGTATTGTGGAGCGGGGGCATTGTATTGTGGTGCTGGTGGATTGTAAGCGGGTGCGGGAGGATTGTAAGCGGGTTGTGGGGCAGGTTGACGGTAAGATTGTTGATTTTGTCCAAAGCCGGGATCGTTGTAGCGGGGATCATATGAGCCATCATCGCCGTAATCATCGTTGCGAAAGTTGCTAGCTGGACCAGCCGGTGGCTGGTATTGCGGTTGTGGTGCATAGCCGGCCTGTGGCACGGGCTGTGGTGGTGCTGGTGGTGCTACGGGCAAATGGTCACCGGAAGCTTGGAATCTAAAGAGAAAAAAAGACGAAGAAAAACAAGCGAAATAGCAAAAAATATATGATTAGTCAGAGTGAGTGGTAAAGGTTCTTGAGGTGGAATACACCATTTTAAAATATATTCCTGAATGCTTTTGAAACCCATCGGATAATGGATTTGTAGTTGTTTTGGCAATCAAATATCGTATCCGTTACACAATTACAAATACTCTAAAAGTAATAAAGTCAGGATTACTATAAATAATCAAAAATAATCAGACAATAATCCGACTACTTTCAGAGATTACTTGTGTTTCATTCTGATTATTTACAGTAATGGCAAGTAATCCTGATTGCTGCCATTCAAAAATATGGTGTTGCAAATTTTTGTCCACATCAAATTCAAGCAGTATCATCTTGACTGATGAGGCCCACTTCCACCTCGGTGGCTACGTTAAGAAGCAAAATAGTCTCATCTGGGGTCTGGAAAACCCAAGAGTTATGTTTGAGAAGCCTCTCCATCCTCAACGTGTGACTGTTTGGTGTAACACCTTCCGACTTATTCCTTTGGGGCCACGTGAAAGATAAGGTCTACGCCAACAGCCCAGCGTCGATTCAAGGTCTCAACGATAGAATTCGTGAGGCTATCGAGGACATAGGGCAGCCACTTTGCGATTTGGTAATGGACAATTTCATGAAAAGGATATGGTCCTGTAAGCGTGGCCGTTATTTTTCATTATTAACGACATACCTTACTCTTTATTATGAAACTAGTAAGTTGTAATGCGCCTATGGCGCCCGTTGAAACATGGAAACAAATTTTTGTTGAAAAAAAAATATTTGGTGGAAAAAAAATGTTGTTGAAAAAAAAAAACTGTTGAAAAAAAAAATTTTTGTTAAAAAAAAAATTTTGTGATCAAAAAAATATTTTTGTTGAAAAAAAAAATTTGGTTGAAAAAAAAATTTTTGTTGAAAAAAAAATTTGGTTGGAAAAAATAATTTTTCTTGAAAAAAAAAAAATTTTTGGAAAAAAAAAATTTTTGTGGAAAAAAAAATTTTTTTCTGAAAAAAAAAAATTTGGAAAAAAAAATTTTGTAAAAAAAAAATTTTGGAAAAAAAAATTTGGAGAAAACACAATTTCTGTAAAAAAAAAATATAATTTTTTTTATTATTATTATTTATAGAAAATTATAGAATGACTATTTAAATTCCTACGTACTGCGTGACAGAGTCAGTGAATCAGTGTCGAGGGTAAATATATATTAAGATAAACATCCGATCATTTATCTCAAAAAATGCCATTTTTCTGTGCATATCGAAATAACACCTCTAGTTGGACAACCCTGTACTTATTTCAGTACAACAAAAATGTAATCGACAACCAATAAAAAAAAAAATACTAATAGAACAATTTCTGGTCAAAAGCAGTTTGTTTGTTTGCGGAATAGTGGCGACATACTCGTGATTATAGAAGACGTGTTAGCGTATGCCTGCATTATTTTGGGGTTTTTGCTGGCAATAATCGCCGCCACCTTTAGCATGACACGTCGTCACAATTCGTTGCAAGTTGTTGTTGCAGCCACACCATAATGATTCTGGTTTTTTTATTTCATAGCCATTTGCAACAGATTTATATGCAACATAATTTTTTGTTGTTGTATTGGTGCGAATAAATTAAATGCTATTGCAACATATTGTCCAGCAATATTTCCCAATTATTTCAAGACACTTACCCATTTTTGCCAGCTGTATAGGAGATGGTTCTCCTTTGTCCGGTGGGATCGACATAACTGTAACTGCCGTGACGCGTGCCATCGGAATCGGTTTCCTCCTTGAAGTTGATGCCATCCTCTTGTGTGTAGGCAGCACCGAATTTACCATCGCCGGACAGATAGCGCTGTTCGCTGATGATGGCCGCTGTCTTGGGATCTTGATGGTAGCCCTGGCTGGCAGCCAAAGCAACGAGGGTAGTTACAACGATCTATATAGTTGAAGAAATACGAAAACAATTGATCAAGATATGGTGGTTTTTCAATTTGTTATTGTGAAAATTTCGAAAAATGTTAAGCCAGAACAGCAAGTAGTACAACTTGTGAAAATAAAATACAAACCCCCCATATTCATAAATATTTCAAAAACCTTTGTTAATAAAAACTGAATGAAAATACAAGAACAAATTTCACACATTTTTCTTACCAAAGGTTTTTTAAATTTTTATACATATGGGGGAAAGTTTTTGTGTTGATTAACGTCATTATTACGGAAAAAAATATTGAATATGTTGAGCCTGCAGTGGACGTGATCTGGTAGAATTAATTTTAAAGTACTTTTTCTGGTAGATACTACTGTGTGTGTGCAATGTGGGTTGACAACTTTCAACAAATACGTAAATGACGGTAATGGCAATGCCACCACTGCCTTTGCATTGTGATGGCATTGCCATCACTGTTATTTCCCAAATAGGATGCTTAGATGGTATCGCTCTTCAATAAATATAAAAAAAATAAATTAATTATCCTCTGTTCCGAATAACGAATCTATATGTCCCAGATTCTTGAATACCCAATCAGCGGGATAATGCCATGAACATATCGAGCCCTTAACGCGAAAAAGATGTAAACGCCATTTGAATCTCACTTTTTAATGAAATTCTATAGAAAATTGTGCAACGCTCTTAATCCCGAAATATTAAAAAAAATTAAAACTGTATATTTACAAAGATATAACAATTTCAATTGATAGCTAAGATAATCGATTTATTTATGCGGAGATCTAATAGATTCATGCTTAATGAATGGAAATTATCGCTTAACTTCCTCTCTTAAGTTGGCACGGCATTGCCAGCATAGAAACTGTTAAAATGCCAACATAAAAGGCTGCCAAGTGAACGAAGGTAGTAATCATTGTGAATGAATACTGGAGAAGAAGCAGACAATAAATACAAAATAGTTTGAAAATGAGGGACGAACAATAAGAAAATTGTTGATTTACAATCTAATATTTCTAATAATTCTAATATTTTTGCAACCCACCAACATTTTTTTGTATCAGATTTTCATGAATAATTATGAAACAAATCTTTAAGTACTACGAGGATACTGCCTAGTTTGTGTCAAATATCAGCATTAGGCGTGTTTTCGTTACAAACTAGCTATTGTCGCTTGCTTAATTGCAAAGAAAACGCCAAACTAGCGATATTGTCATTTGACATATAACAGGCAGCATTATGAGAACACTGTAAAAAAAATTTTACAGGACGTTCATTAAAATCTAAAAAAAAATATTCATGATAACTAAGTGTTGTGAAAAAATATTACAAATACAATTATAAATAAACAACATTCTAGCAAATCGTCCATAATTTTGGAATCAATTTTGTATTTCTTCTGTATAAGTTCACAATAAATTATATATTTGTGAACTTGGCAGCATTTTATTATGATTTATGCTGGTGTGGTGCCAACTTAATATCGCTTAGCTCTCCATACAAATTAAGCGATTATCTAAGCCAGCAGTGTAACAAAAACACGCCCGTTGTTACTTTGGTGTTCTCATTACATTTATGCAAGCGCTAATAGTTAGCGTGTAACAAAACATGCCTAATACAAAAATACTTCTTAAAAACGTTTTTAATTGTATTAATATTTGTTTTATATTTTTTTTATTTAAATATCATGGACCGTTTTTAATTTTATTAATATTTGTTTTATTTTAATTTTTTTTTAAATCACAGCCGTTTTTTTCTATTTAAATATCATGGACCGCAATCATTATGAGTTTTATAATAAAAATTAAAATTAATGATTTTATTATGAGTTTTAAGACTTTCTTCAATGGTAATGATTAATTTTGAGTAATATTAAAAAAATCAGTATGAAGAAAAATTAAAAAAAAAAAAATGAATATTTATGATTTTTATTTTTTTCGCACAAAATAAAATTTGATGATTAAAGTGCAGCAATCCATACGAATGCTCTGTCGAACCAAGAATTTGTCAAGTCTAAAAATAAATCATTTTCGGAAAGTAAACGTGAGACAGTAAGAGTAAAAGAGCTCGCAGCCGTAGACAAACAGTTTATCATTTGGACAGAAAATGGAGAAATTTACCATAGTCTTTGCTTGCGGGGGTAGGGATGGGGTGAGGGATTGCATTATAAGGGGTAGTATGTCGGTAAGGTATGGGTGTAGAAAATTGAAATCCATTGACCTAGTTTCAAAACTCCTACCACAATTTTACAAATAAAACTAATACAAAAAAAACTTATGAAATATTTTGCCTTGGTTGGTTTCTCTGGATTTGTTTTATTTGGATATGATACAAAGAAATTGAAAGTGAGTTTTACTTTGGGCGAAAAAAATAAAAATCATGGGTTTTTATTTTTTTCAAAAATAATCATTATGGGCTGATTTTTGTAATATTACCCAAATTAACCGTTGAAGAAATTTTAAAAATCATGACGGAAATGCAATTATTGTCGAAAAACTCATTTTGTAAAATTATTTTTCTTTTATGTGTTTTCTAAATGATTGAATTTTTTTGATTTAAAAAAAACAACAATAATTATTATATACGGTCCTGCTGAATATTTCTAAAATTTAATGTTGAAAACTTAACATCTACATTAATTCTTAACAAAAAAATTCTACGTAAGAATATATTTTTTTTTTAGTTCGGAATTTAATTTTAATTATCAAAAAAAAGCATTGTTTTTTTAAATGTTTGATTTAATTTTCTTCAATATGTCTGACGACTTATTAATCTCGGAATGACTTTTACTATTTGAAAGTTTTCTGCTTTCGTTTCTGTTTTTATTAGAAATATTTTCCACCAATTGAACAGCTCCTCCATACACTTCGCAGTGCATGTTTTCTATTAGATGATTGGAGTATCAAAAACAATATAATACTATTTTAACTACAAGTTTAATTCTTGAAAAAAATTAATTTGTGGGTTCGATTCCCACCAGAGGCTTTGGTCTGTCGCTGCAAAAATCTAAACATATGGTCTGTGTCACCCGGTTGACACTTGAACCCAAAATTAGAATATAAATGTACTTTGTATTGTAATTAAATAAATACAAAAAATTTAACTAATTTTTTCGTATATGTCAGTTATTCGGATATAAAATCTCATTAGTTTATATTTTTTTTTTAAATTTCATTAATTGTTTCTATCTTTGACCTTAACCAGAATTTGTATATTTCAATTTTTTCAATTTTTCTAAAAAAAAACACGCGTCCTTTATATTTCTTTTTTTACTATTATATAATTATATTTAAAAAAATCAATTTTTTATTGAAAAAAAAATACTAAAATTGTTAACTAAATGTCACAGTTTATCCAAAACAAGTTTAATATTTTTGTTTTTTTTTAACATTAATAACATTTTCATAAAAAACATTAAAACAAAATTTGAGTAACATACTTTATGTTATTGTTATTCCGATTTTTGATCATTTAATATTTAACATTTTACGTGTTTATAAAAATGTGTAGCTATGTTTTTTCAAGTTATACTGATCCGTTTCAGAAACTACCACGCCTCTATATCGGTACCCATTAGCAATTGTAATTGGAGAATAAGTTCCCAGTGTTTAAACGAGAACTACTGTTTATAAGAGATTATCAAAATAATTTGATTTCTAAAAAAATATTATTTCGTAAAAAAATTTAAAAATTTACAAAAAAAATCGACTTTTTTTGTTGTCTTGCCCCAAATTCTATTAAAACGAATTATCCAGCATAATACAAAATTACCACCTTGAAAACCCAAAACTCTTTTAGAAAATTACTAAACAATTTGTTTTTCCATTCGACCGAAGTATTGATGAAACTAGAAGGGCTAGGCGCTTTTTGAAAAACATATTCCAATTACTTTGCTTCTCAGAACAGCAAGTTTTACAAAACTCATTGATCATAATTTTTATCGTTCATTATTCACTTGTTTCTCTATTACAGGCAATTCGAAATTAAACCAGGTCTCAGTTGAGAATATTTCAATTTCAATTAAATAGATGTTTTCACACTCACAAATCGAAACATTATTTGGCACGATGTGTTAATCCTTTTGTTTTCTTAAGCGACACGGTAAACTGCTACGTTTTGCACAAACACGAAGCCTTTACGTAATGGTCCGTTAATGAAAATAAGGATCTGTTTTGTGGCTCTTAGGTCGCCAACTTTACTGTACGGCGGCGGTGGCGGTGTTGTTGGCTGTTAAACCGACGGCGACAAGCGATTTGAATAAACTGTTTGTTGCACTGACACAGTGGAGACTTTTATAGCCGACGTTCGATAAAAACCTTGGTCGAAACAACACAAAAGCCAAAAAGAAACACGGACACGGACCGACACTACGAAAGCAGTTACAAACAGACACACACATGTGGACACTCTTATTTTCAATTTCGCTGTCTGGGTGTTCAAAGAACAGCACCAGCAACAATGGCAACAATAACAACAACAACAACAACTGTGTGGAATAACTGGGAGAAGTGTTGGCTGCCTGCGCACACTGAAAACAAAAATGAGTTATAATCGCAATAACAGCCACCCATTTGGTAACCCCCCCCCCCCCCCCAAGAAAAAAACAGCCACACAACCACCGCCGCATAATTGAGAATAACAACAACAACAGAAAATAACTGAAAAGAAAAACAAGTTAACGTTAAGTTTTTGTTGTTTTGATGTTTATCCAACAAGTCGTTAGTTTTTAGATCTCACCAATACCAATAACAATTTGCACTGAAAACGAGAACTTTTATTTGTAATTTTTTCGCAAAAAAGAGCACAATTTTTCAAATATTCGAATGCTTATGGAGGTTTGCTTTTTGTTTATAACCGGAGCTTAATTAGGGCTAAATTTAGTTTTGGGTGGAAAGTGAATTTCTGTTGTGGTCTAGTGGATTTGTTCTCTTTCATGAGAAATGCAGCAGAAGATGAAGTTCTTATGATTCTAGATTATGAAAGCTTTGGGTTGTCAACGAACATTTATCGGTTGCGAACGGCTGGGGACACTCTGGAGAGAAACACATATTAAAATAGACAATTTGGAACCATGAAATTGGCAAAGTAATATCCATCAATTATAATTAATCGTTGCAAATCTTCGTTTCATCCAATTGGTCAGGCTTTTTCATTAATATTGTTTTTCTCTGCACAATGCTGGATTCCATATAGACCGATGTGGTCCCGCTAAGCAACGTTCTCACACAATGCTGTCGCTCTAATAATCCTATGTTCAATAGGTTGTGTCCGTTACGACAGGACACTGTCAGATCGGAAGGCATGCAATGAGACTGGAGATTTCGACTATCGACTACTGTGGAGACCATAATACAATAGACCGAAACAAAAAGAAAATTTGACAGTAGAGGGTTTTTTGTGAGGTCAAGCATACAGGCGACATTTCAGTAGGGACCTCGACGATCTGGAATATATTCGTATGGGTCGAGTAAGGAGATTTTTGATGTGCTCAGAATGGATCAGTGGGATAGGGACAAGTTTTTTATTCGGTGTTTTCATCTTGAATTGCCCTAATTCTCAGTTTGATAGAAAGAGTAAACATTTGCAATTTCTTTTTGTGTTTTTCGTATTTTGAAAGTCATCTTCAATGTGAAATTGGCAATAATGAAAACAATTTCCGTGTGTGAATACAAGAGGCATGTTCAAAAGGGAATCATAAAAATTGCGCAAGTAAAATTGCCTAGTTTGAATCGGGACTAGATGAATTTCATGTAAAAATCGAGATGCATTGAACCCGACCCCCTCAGATATCGGTGAAATTTTGTTCATAGCTAAATTTGATCAATACAAACAAACTCTCATTTTTAGAAATGACTGTTTTGGGATTTTTTGGGCGTGGCACAGTGGGAAAGTTTTGGAAAAAACGCGAAAATGGTCGAAAAGAGCTCCATTTAAACTACAATAACTCAGAATGGGCTAAACCGATTTGCATTGGTACCATTAAAAAGATATTTTAAAAGGCTTTATGAAACGTTTTAAGGCAAGCAAAAACTTTTTGGGGTTGAAACATATTCATAATTTTCCTGGGACAATGTTTACTTATTTTACCTGTAAATATAAAATATAAAAAAAATAAAAAATATAAAACATTTTTTTTGTTATAAAATATAAGGGCAATTACTAGAAGTGACATTACTTAAAAAATTATATAAAAAAATCTAAAAAAGAACCCATTTTACTTTTTGGATATGTTATAGGTGAAGGATAAACCTTTCTAAAAAAATAATACACTGTAAAGAAACCCTTGATCTTTTTGGTTTTTTCGTTAGTTAAACAGTTAGTTAGTTTTACAGTGTATTTTTTTATTCTTTTTAAACGTTTCATAAAGCCTTTTAAAATATCTTTTTAATTTTTTTAAAAAATGTTTTTTTTTTTTGCTACGGAAAACATTTCAGGTGGGAGTTCAAATAAGGAGCATCCTACTGGACCTTCTAAGTGAGTCTCTTTCAAGTCAAAACTTACCTTACTTACTTAAGCTAACTCTTCAACCTGTTTTTTGCCTTGGCCTGATTAATTCAGCATTTCCAAGCATTTCGGTCTTGTGTGTAGTTTCTCCAGTTCATGATACCAAGGATTTGCCTGTCTTCTTAATATTTGTCCATCCATCGCCTTCCAGGGTAGTTGTTGTCTAAAGGCTTTTTAGCTGAAGCGTTGATATTTTAATATGCATAATAAGTCCATTAATATAGCACATATAGCCCTGGCGGCTTCAGATTCATTCGACAAATATAGTCCTCGTTAATACAGATTTGGATGTTTGTCTCTCGGAAACATATCAGCATCTGTTTGTAACTCACGTATCAACATTGATTCAATATTTACTACTGAAGATTGGGCCTTTGTGTATCCGTCAAACTGTCGGAGAATATTCATATCCACTTCCCTACAACAGCATGACATTGTCAATACCTCATCCATCTATTTCTACTCGGAGTAATCCTCTATCGATGTCCTACATGTAGAGGTGTTTTACCCTTGGCTTTCTATGCTGTATGATTGTTCTGAAGTTCTTTTCGGATTAGCCAGCCTCGGCATTATTTCATATGTCACCATACTTAGTATGCGACTATGACCAAAGCTTTGTGATTTTTAACAGTTGTCTTCGCTAGACCACTTGCAGCCCTAGATGTTCGATCTTGTCCACACTTTTAAGTTCATTGTTTAGCCAACATAACCAGCCATTGCGTATAAGCCAAAGGAAACCAATTGCTTTGGACTGCGACTCTTTTTCTATAGCTGCACTAAAATGCTTTGGCTGCAACTAAAACGATACGAGAACTACATACAATAATTAAGCTGATAATTAATTAAGCTACAAGTTTTCGTCAATTTTTTGTTTTGGCTGCTCGTCAATTTGTATTTTTTAAGCCGCTCAATTCGAAATTCGACTTTTAAGTTTCAGCTATTGTTAGCGGACCATGCTATTTAATTATTACTTTCAAACGGCAGCATACTCGTGCAGGCGTTAGCTAACTGCAGGCCAAATGTCAATGTTGTCCTATGTCATTTCGTTGAACTTTCAATAGGCGGACGGACACAGGTAAATCGTCGAACAAAGGGTTGCTCACAAATACTTCAAAAGTGTTACCAACGGCATGACAAAATTACTACGATGGAGTGAGTAAGAACGTGCTACTGTTCTTGTCTTAATTCAAGTTTATTTTCTGTGTTTTCATTGTAAGTTTGTTAATATTTCATAAATTTCAGCAAGCGAAGATAAAAAAGTGTCCAAGCAAGCCGAGCAAATGGGAGCAGCAATTAAAATAACGCCATTGATAAGAATAATACGGGTGTATTTTCATATCCGCACAAGAAACAGTTTAAATAATTAGAATTATTTGAAAGGGAACAGCAAGTGAAACTGGTTTTTTAGTCTTCCGTTCAGTTTGTGTCTTAAGTCTTTCGTTTTATGCAAATTGCCCCACAATGCATCAACAATGTTTCCAATCGGGTTTGACCAGTTTTCTGAGACCTTTCTCCACTGAATCTAAGGCGAACGTTAGAGAAATGGATTTACATGGACATCTGTAAAGTAGCGTTCACACATGTTGGTTCTCATGTTATTTTTGAAACTAAAAATAACATTGTAATCGAATCGATATTTCAATTAAAAACGGATGTTTTTTTCGCCTTAGCAGTGCCACCGCCACCGCCACTTCCATTTCTGAACATATTAACACCAATTATCTCAAGTTTATAAATTGCATTGCATTTATTGTTGTTAGCAGCAAAAAAAAAAAAAAAGAACACACGAGAGGAGAAAAACAAAAACAAAACAATAAACTACAATAAAAGACTGTTCCCTTCTAAATGAGGTGTGGTCCACAGTCCATACCATCGGATCAGCCACATTTCAAACCAAAAAAACAAAAAAAACATGCTATTTTCGCAAGTCCGACCGCCGCCTATCCCTCCGTCCGTATGTCTGTTCAAGTCTTTGTTTGAACAGACTCAGAAATCAAAATGTGAACACACAAGATTGTCGCAAGTCCACATGAGCGTATGTGCGCATGTAACTTAATAAATAACAAATAAATAATAAACATAAAATAATAATTGGTTTATTATATATTACATATATACCCATGTATGTGGTATATGGCTCCGCTGTACATAGTGGGTAATAGATAATAGCTGAGATAATTTAATTGAACTTACAATACGAGCGTAAAAGCAAAATCACTCATATTGTCGATTTTCGTATTAAGTGTCTCAATTTTTTGTTTATCAGCATTTATTGCTTTGGGTCGATAGAACTTTTTTTTTTTATTAATTGAGCCGTAACGATAAAAATAAATCGGTGGAAACATAGAAGCCGACAATTGATAACAGATTCCAAAAAAAAAGGTTTTGAATACTGTTCGAATATCAAAGTTTAAATACGGGTGTACAAAATATTTATGTGATGCATTCGAGATGCTTCTGCCGTAAATTTTACTTTTTACATTTATTTTTGTTACTCTAAGTTTTCATAATTTATTTGTATTACTTTATTAGGCCAATATGAGGCCAATATCTCCAACGAATGAAATTAATGTACAAATAAATTTCCATAGAAAAAAAAAACACCAGTCTACAGATGTCGAGTTTCTGAAACTAACTGTCTGTTTCCATAGCGGTATAAAATGGATTTCAGACATTATTCAGTTTTGGTTTTTAGATATATATTTTAGAACTCGAAATATTGTACTCAATCTCGAAATAATAAGCTCTCACTACTGCAACTTATTCATTTTATTGCGCCTTCAATTTAGACATGCAGTAAATCGGTTCTCTAAATTTTCCATAACACTCCATGTCTAAGTTTTTTTTTTGAAAAATGTCCACTTTGTCTTCTCTTGGTGCTAGTGTCAGAGAAGTGAAAACGATTCCCGAACTGGGCTATACGATTTCAAAAAGTGGTATTAGTTTTTCTTCGCCCTATTTAGCTTTTGAATTATTAGTCCGTCCAACTATCTGTTTAAAAAACTCCGCAGTCTCCCAAAGAAATGAGAATGAACAATGAAATTTAGCACCCTATAATGGGTAGCCGTCCTACGGGATGCGATAATTTTTTCTGTGTAGATAACCTTGACATGAGCTCGAAAAACGCAATAAAAAAAAAAATCTTTAGGCAAAAAATAAGTTTTTTCCTTTATATATTCATTTTTACCTTGGAAACTGTTGCTTGTATAGGAAAACAATATATGAACAGATTAAAGGAATTGTAATTTTAAATTTTTTAAAATTTAATTCAATTAAATCGGGCTAGTGGTTCCCGAGTTATGCCGGACGAAACAAATTAACCAAACATTTTTTTTTAAAATTTAAAAAAAAAAAAATAAAACAAAAACCAAATGAAAAAAAAAAATTTTTATTGCGTTTTTCGAGCTCATGTCAAGGTTATCTACACAGGAAAAATTATCGCATCCCGAGTACATTTTGACTGTTGACTAGTGTAGTTATTCTATAAAGTCGTTCCCAAACCATTATTTTTATAGGATAGGACAGTTTTTCTCCTAGGATCTCATCTGGGTTAGGGGATAGCCATTAAAAAACATCATCTATGATTGTGAAACGTTTGATGGGCAAACTTGAAGGCAACGGTGAGAATCCCTAATCGAAGGGTTAAACTCCTCTCATTGTCTTTCCATTTATCTTCTCTGTCTTCCGTATAGGCAACATTCCTCTCTCCTCATCGCTGACACGCCAAATTGTTCTCAGTAAGTAAAGTTATTTAAATATACACTATGAAGAAACTTTTCACAAATCAGTAAGATGTGCACATTACTATTTCAATCCTACTGTTTGTGAGTGGGGGCCTATGGACCTTTTGATGTGCAAACTATATGGACAATGGGGAGACTAACTACTGCCGTCTGGTGTTGTTACTTCGTGGATGCCGCCAGATATTCTTTATTTCGCATCTTTCGGTTTTATCATTGCGGTCGCCAATCTCAAATGCTCGTCTTTGCACGATATTTTATTTGTGTCCTTGTAATAACATTTCAGTCCTTTTCCGACAGCCTGACATCCACAATATTTTCTGGGGATTGGCTGCAAGTTTTATGTAGTTCGTCCCCAGTCCTTGGGCATTGTACCGTATTTTTTGGCGAGTTTTTCACAACTTCAGCAGCCAGTTTCATATAGTTTTTCTTTTTGATATTTTTTGCTATTAAGACTTTCGGGTTTCTCTTTAGAAATTAGATGATATTCCTATGAATTTGTCGTAGGCCTCCTATATTTGGCATGGTTCTGGACAATTGGAGTGGTCGGTTGATTGCCTTTGCCATGACTATCATCACTCCCAGCTAATTATTGGCATCCGTGGATGTTGTTTCTGTTATTTCTACTTCTTCATATTTTTAATCTTTGTTGCCATTTATTAGCATTCGTTTTCTGTTCAGCTAACTTTAGACTCGAACTATAGTTTGATGGCTCGGCTGGCTATATTTTTGTGGACTTGAACTTCGCCTGGATACTGTGCTTCCAATCGACCCGCCTCCCGTGATATAAGTGAGGGTACTCAAACTTCATAAAATTGAAACAGGATGAATAAAATGCAAGTTATATTGCCATTAAAAAAAAGATTATAAAAAAAATATTGTAAAAAAAAGTCTGTAAAAAAAATTTCGTACCAAAAAAAATTTTATAAAAAATTTTTAATTTTCGTTTTTGAAACTTATGTCCATGCATAAACACCCGGTAAAGTGCATTCTGCCCTCTAGAGGAATTTGGTATAAAAAAAAAATTTAAAAAAAAAAATTTTATAAAAAAAAATTAAAAATATTAAAAAATTTAAGTTTGCGTTGTTGAAACATATGTCCATGCCCCGGTAAAATGCATCTCTGCCTTCTAGATGCATATGTCTTCTAAAATACTGTATAAAAAAAATTATAAAAAAAAATTTTATTAGAATAAATTTGGTATAAAAATAGAATTTTATAAAAAAAAATTTTAAAATATTAAAAAATTTAAAGTTGTGTTGTTGAGGCATTTGTCTTCTAAAATACTGTATAAAAAAAATTTGGTATAAAAAAATTTTTATTAAAAAAAAATTTTATAAAAAAAAAAGTTAAAAATATTAAAAAATTTAAATTTCCGTTGTTGAAACATATGTCCATGCATCTACATCCGGTAAATTGCATTTCTGCCTTCTAGAGGTATTTGTCTTCTAAAATACTGTAGAAAAAAAATACTATAAAAAAAAAATTTTATTAAAAAAAAATTTGGTATAAAAAAAAATTTTTTTTTATAAAAAAAAATTTCAAAATATTAAAAAATTTAAATTTGCGTTGTTGAAACATATGTCCATGCTCCCGGTAAAGTGCATTTCTGCCCTATAGTGGCATTTGTCTTCTAAAATACAATATAAAATTTTTTTTTATAAAATACCTTCTAAAGGTATTTGCTTTTAAAATACAGTATAAACAAAAACTTCCGTAAAAAAAAATGGTAAACCAAATTTTGTATAAAAAAAACAAATTTGCGTTTTTGAAAATTATGTCCATGCATCTACACCCGGTAAAGTGCATTTCTGACTTCTTGAGGTCTTTGACCATTATTTCGTTTAGATCTCCCACTTTAAAATCACCCGCGGGTTTTCTGGCATTCTTTCGTGAGTGCGTGATACGCATCCTTCTACTAGTAGTAATTTCTCGGTAGACTTGTAGATGTATCTCTTCCTTTGAAAACGTCATCTTCTGTTGTTTTAAGAGTCTGGTGTATATTCTCTTCCCGGTGTACCCAAACATGATCAGCTTTCTTTATTGTGCAAAAAATGTGGCTGGATGATCACTGTGGGTGCAGTGCTAGCTGCCACTGAATGTCTTTAGCAAGCGAATTACTTACGAAGGAAATGCCATCTCTGCGAGAGGGCTGGACTTTTCTGTTCGTGGCGTCAGGATTTTACCCAGTATTGTATGGGTGATCTTGGCCTTATTTCCAAAAGGGGTTTCGGATATTATTCCTAAGTTCTCGTCAGTTAGAGAAAAAACAGAGCAATAGCAACATCTTCTTCCCGCCTTTGTCCTGGCAACCTTCAAAATCAAATTCTATCACGCTGAAACAAAGACTTCACCTGATCCAAAGAAGACTGCAAAAAAAGCCTTGTCTATACTTATGTGGGCGCATGTTTGGTTTTGCTTTTAGTTTATTTTTACATTCATATCGACCCACCGGCACACATTACAATTACTTTTACCACCGCTAAGAGTAAATGTAGTCGCAAGAAAACTATTTGCCAGGTTTTCGGTTTTGTTGCCAACTGTTTTGTTTGGCCGCAACGGACGCAGTTACAATGAACCACAAAGAGAGGGAGTACAAAAACAAACAATTTTCTAAGACACGTTTGTTTTTTTTAGTTCTCCTTGGACAAACATGCACTGGAACATGTCGTAATTGTTGTTGTAGTTGTTATGGGTCGCGCCACGACCACACCAAAAGTAGACATCCATGAAAAAGATATAAATCTCTTTAATAATTTCCAGGCCAGGCCAAGTAGTTATTGTTGTTAGCTTAAAGTTTCTAAGACTCTAAACATGAATAGAATGCCAGTAGTATTGGAAAAATCTTTCCTCGGGGTGAGTTTGTTTTTTTTCCCTCCCGAAATCTGACCTGGAGTTTAAATGAAATTAAGAGGGGGTTTGTTTCGATTTTCAGTTGCCGGTTCATAAACGAACTAAACTAGAAAATTAAAATTTGATTTAATTTAATGCAAGCGTTGCATCAGCATGTTTTGTTTGCCTCTTTGCTTGTCCATTGTCGTTTTACACCCCGCAAAAAAAGAAAAAACAAATCGAAGCAACGCAAAAAAAATGAGTTAAGACTTGAACAAGTTTGTTGCTTAAGTCTTTTGTTTACATGCGATGCAGTTGAAGTTAGTCGTGTTGTTTTTTGTTGGTCGTTTTTTTTCTCCGATTCAGTTTGATTTTGGCCAAGAATTCAATATGAAATTAACATTTACAAATGTATTAAGCAAATGATCTGGTTTTGAAACGAAATAACAAAATTCCTCAGAATTATGTGCGGTTAAAGCGTTTTGCTCAAATAATTCTAGTGCACATAGTTGTGGCTTTTGTAAATTTGCAATCGGACAACTTTGCCGGTTCTAGAAATCAGGTATTGCGTTAATTGTACATCTCACAATGTTGTAGAATGTTTTAAATACATGGACTGACATTAACCCTACGTGTGTGATGGAAATAAGCCGACTTACAACATCTGCATAATTCGTACCGATGCTGTTGAAAGGATTTTTTCTTGGGTATTGAATTTACAGTTTTTGCACAAACTTAAATCCATGAATGGGACGAAATGACAAATTGGACAGTGGTTTCAAAATGGTTCTGATATCCAAATACGATTTTTTTTTGGAGAACATCAATTTGGATGGTTTGACCATAAAACACCAAGGGAAAACTGTGAAATCAAGCAAGCCTATCCATGAAATTAGCTCAACTGCTAATTCCAAACCCTCCTACTCTCGATGATTCATAATGAAGAAGTGTACCCCGAAAGGAACCAGTGGTACGATGAGGAGTGTAAAGCCGTCACTGAAGCTAAATAAGTGACATATAAAGACGCGCAAGACGTGTTCGAGCGATACCAAGAGTTGAGGAGGGAGAAGAAAATAAATTAGGTGAGAAGATTAAGGTCGACGGGAAAATGGATAACCAGAAAATTCTTCCAAGGAGTCAAATTCAATCCAAAGACTAGCCTACTGGCATAATTTTGTGTAGAGTTAAAAATGTGAATCTGTGGGCAGGCACATCCAAAGTTATGAGGACTTGTACGAAACATTTCTGCAGTTTATTAGATGCCGAAGAGTCGCGTGAAGAAAGCAACCCCAAACCATTTATAGATCATGGTGTTGAATGTAAACCTGTTTAATCCTGACAGAGAGACAGGATTTTGTTATTTATGAATCCTGACAGAGAGACAGGATTCCAAATTTTGATTTTCCCAAAAATGAAACCAATTTTCAAATTCAGGAGATCAACAAAAGTAAAGCTTCTTGCTTTATTGAATGGTTTCTTAAGACTAAAAATACAAATGGCGGTAATTCAATTTAATGACGCTCCTAGCGTCATGTATGTAACTTATACATGTAAAAGAAATGAAAAAAGAGATAAGTACTAAAACTAGCAAAATTAAGAAAACAAATACAAATGCAATTAATGAAATATAAGGGGAAATTAACCTTCAGATGAGTCAGGGGGACTCATCTGTTCCGGGTTGAACATGGCTTCAACATACTCCCGGCCTTAGAGTGGGGATGATGCCGGAGATGATATGCCGAAGGGGCCATCTTAGCGGGTACCTAGTTCAGCCAACGTCTTCACAAAGGGAATGTTGCTTCTGGCCCATGTTCCACTAAAGGCCACCCCAAATACAGTCTCTTGGGTCCTTATATTCGGATTTTTGCCCGACTTCTCCACATCTCCTTTAATAAGCACCTCTACAAGATCGTTGCCAATAACGCCGTCGATTCGCTTGTAGTTATGAGGCTCAGGGTGAGCTATTTTACGACCGTCTGCATAAACCATAAGATTGCTTTGCTGGATGGCTGGAGGCACATACAATCTTAACTTTTCCACCATGACGAATTTATGCCGGATTTTACCTTCTGGGAGAAGTACTTCAAGGGTGCCATAGGACACCGTACTGGTCAGTGGTGATCTGTCGAACAAATTAATCACGCTGCCGTAGACCAAATGCGATTTAGGGACTTCAGCGCATACCAAGAGAGTCACTAATGCCTGGCGACCGCTTGACAACAATTGGCACTGAACCACAGGAACAATATCACGGCTGGGTTCTGATGAATCGGGTCGCTGCCAGTTGGCTGGTGTTGCACCCTCGAATGTAGTGAGGCGGTCAGCGAACGGGAGTGGCTCGATAGCTCTTTGGGTTTCATCTCGAGTCGTCAGGTGGACAGTGGGTTCACTGTCGGACACGTCTTCGCGGCTAGAGTTCCATTCAGGTCTTGGACGGTGGATCATCGAATGGTGGTTGGCTTTACATACCTCGCAGCGGTTTTTGGACGGGCATGATGAACGGTTGTGTCCGAACCCAAAGCAGTTGAGACAAACGTTTTGTCTCTCTAACGCAGTTCGGCGCTCATGGAAAAGCATTTTCCGGAATGTTAGGCAGTACTTGAGAGGGTGATTGCGGCCACATAGGAAGCATCGTGGTTTGGGGTTTGCTTCAGCCATGTTGTATCTGTGAATGAAAAGAGAAGAAAAGAACAAATATGGACAATGAGAAACGTGCATCAGGGATTTGACCATTGGAATGACTAATCTTTCGGTTATTCGGTTTTTGCTGTGGTTTTAGGACGAGAAGTGGTATTTGTGTTTGGGTTAATTGTGGCATTTGGAAGAGAAGGGGGTTCTGTGGTAGGGAGAACGCAGAGCTTGGCGATAGAGCGTACGATTAATCCATTCGTTGTCTTAATTTCAGCAACTCTTATATTATTGTCTTTACCGTGAAAGACTTTCGTGATTCGCCCTAGACACCATTCTGTTGGAGGGAGGCCGTCTTCCTTAACGACAACAAAGTCACCCTCTTTTAGGTTGATCCGGCAAGTCTTCCATTTATAACGACGCTGCAACTCGGTGATATACTCTGCCTTCCAACGCTGACTAAACATGTGGAACAATATTTTTAACCTCTGCCAACGGTTGATATATGACATGGACTTCAATGGAGGTATTGTCGGAGACTCAGGAGGAGCTGTGAGTGGCGCACCACGCAAGAAGTGACCGGGTGTCAATGGGAGAAGTTCACCGGGATTCTCAGAAGTTGAACATAATGGACGAGAGTTCAAAACGGCTTCAATACGAACAAGCAGGGTTGTAAATTCTTCAAAGGTGAAGTTCGTTTTGGAAGCAACCTTTTTTAAGTGCGACTTCATGCTCTTCACAGCGGCTTCCCAGAGGCCACCCATATGTGGAGCGTATGGAGGGATAAAAGTCCAATTGAATCCTGGCGTGCTGTACCTTGCAATGAGGCTGTCTCCAATCGACTTGAGGAACTGAGCATGTTCTTGCACTTCGTTTGCGATTCGCGCCAACGAAGTTACGGCCGTTATCGGAGAACATGGTTTTCGGGAGACCTCTGCGACCGATGAACCGTGCGAATACGGCAAGGAAGGCTTCGGCTGAGAGGTCGGAGCATGTTTCAAGGTGAACAGCGCGTGTAGAAAAGCAAACGAACACTGCTGCGTAGCCCTTCAGTAACTTAGAGTTTTTTAGTGGCGAAGATTTAATGCTAAAGGGGCCAGCAAAGTCAACGCCTGTGTAAGTGAAAGGTAGAGAGAAGTTGACACGTTCAGGGGGAAGCGCGGCCATAATCTGGTTATGGACCTTTCTTTTGTAGATTGTGCAAGTCCTGCATACTCTTATACATTTTCTTATTGCGTTTCGAAGTCGAGGGATATAAAAACCTTGTCTGATTGCTCGAAGCATTATATGGTGTTCAGCATGGAGCATAATTTCATGCGTGTATTTTACGAATAGGTGAGCGAAGTGTGATTTTTCTGGGATCAAAACTGGATGCCGTTCATTATAACTCAAACCTGCATTATCTAACCGACCGCCCACCCGGATCAAGTCATTTTTGTCGAGAAATGGCGTCAACGTCAGGATCGAACTTTTCTTATTTAGGGGCATCTTCATTTGTAGCTTTTCATATTCTTGAGCATAGTAAGTTCTTTGTGCCAAAGCAATCAATCTCTGTTTGGCCAATGTGATTTCTGCGGTCGATAAGGTCGTGGACTCAGGGAGAGTTTCCTTTCTGCACCGTCGAATGAAGCGGAATATTTGGCATACAACTCTTATAGCCCTGTTGAGTGAGGAAAATCTACCGGTTATATCTTCATTTTCAATTTCGATATGAAAGTTTGAAGCCTTTTTTGTCTCTAGGTCAGTGGGATCGAAAATTCTTGGTTTTGGCCACGCTTCTGATGGTTGTTGTAGCCATGTGGGTCCATGCCACCATAGAAAGTGTTGCGTGAGCTCTTGGGGAGTACAGCCACGAGTTCCGAGGTCAGCGGGGTTGTCTTCGGTTTTGACATGTCTCCAGGACTGTACATCAGAAATTCGGTTGATTTCCGTAATTCGGTTTGCGACGAATGTCTTAAGGGCCTGTGGTGACTTTTGTAACCATCCTAAGACAATGGAAGAATCCGTCCACATAAACCTCTCGTATGAACATCGAACATTCAGGGTGTTCATCAGTCTTGCCATCAATACTGCACCACATAATTCCAACTTGGGTATAGTAATACTTTTCAAAGGTGCAACTCTGGTCTTTGCCACCAGTAGGTGACTGGTGATGTCGCCCTTGCCGCTTTCAACACGGATGTATATTGCGCCGCAATAGGCCTTCTCCGAAGCGTCGCAAAAGCCATGCACTTGGACCCTTTTACCTGGAGAAAAACCTACCCACCTAGGGATTTTCAAGGTAGCAATATGTGGTAAATTTTCAATAAAAGTATTCCAGATTATCATCAGATGTGGCAACACAGCCTCATCCCAATCAATTTTTTCCTGCCATAAACTTTGCATCAGAGTTTTAGCAACAATAATTATTGGACCTAACCAACCAAGGGGGTCGTATAGCCGTGCTATAACGGATAATATTTGCTTTTTCGTTGTTGCTGAAACGGGAGAAATAACTTCAACTTTGTAGAAAAACGTGTCTGTTTTCGCGTTCCATCTAATTCCCAGAGTTTTCGTACTGCTGGATTCATCAATTTTTAAAAAATCTTCAGCAAGAAGATCCTCCCGGGCCAAATGCTCCAGAAGGGCATTGTTGTTAGCTGTTACCTTCTTCAGGGGGAAGGCTGCTGACTTGAGGGTCCTCAATAACTCGATTTGCTTACTGTTCGCTTCGGCAACTGTGTGTCCTCCTGACAGCACATCGTCAACATACGTCTCGTTTTTGAGAATATCTGCAGCATGCTTATTTGTTTCGTGACAATCTTCGCTCAGTTGAATTAGGGTTCTTAAAGCCAGAAATGGAGCACAATTGATCCCAAAGGTAACCGTTTTGAGTTGGTAAGTTTTTATATCTTCGTTTTCATTAGGGCGAAATAGAATCAATTGGTATTTCCGATCTTCAGGGTGTAGCAAGACTTGGCGGTACATTTTCTGGATGTCGCCGGTGAAGACAAATTTGTAAAAGCGCCATCCTAGAATAACTTGCATCAAATCCGCCAGTAATGTAGGTCCAGGAAAAAGAACATTATTCAACGAAAATCCACTTGAGGTTTTATTCGAACCATTAAAAACTACCCTCAGCTTTGTTGAAATACTATCGGGCTTGACTACAGCATGATGTGGTAAGAAAAAAGAGAATTGTTTAATTGATTTCTGCTCATGGTGAACGACAGGCTCCATGTGGTCTAAATCAATATATTCCTGTAGGACCTTACTATATTCTGCCTTTAACTCTGGACATTTCTTCAAATTTTTCTCCATACGTAGATATTGTGCAGCTGCGATATTCTTCGAGGCACCCAAAAAAATGTCTTCAGGAAATTCTGGACGAAACGGGAGACGTACCATATATCGACCATTTTCTTCTCGACTAGTAGTCCTCTTGTAAAATTCTTCGCAATAATTATCATTTTCAGAGACTTGTGAGCATCTGTCTACCTCTTCAATTTCCCAAAATTTCTTCATTTGCTCATTTAATGCCGTATAATCACATTCATGAACTATAGTAGAAAAAGTGTGCACCTCACTTGCTGGCATGGGGCCAGATAAGTACCAGCCAAACCTCGACTCTCTCGCTTCCAAGCCTCTCACGGTATCTAAACGTACTCCTTCCATGTTAATCAGTGGTAAATAATCACTTCCAATAATCATATCTATCGGTGAAGGTTGAAAAAAATATGGATCTGCTAAGTCCAAAGTAGAAAATTCTCCAAGATTCTGGATATTAACTCTTTTTGCTGGTAGAAAATGGGCTAACTTCAGCACGATAATTGCATTAATATTCATGGAGAAGTTCGATCGCCTTGATCTGATCTTGACGTTGCATTTTCCTTGTGAACTTCCCACGATAGTACCACCTAACCCTGAAATTTGAGTATTATGGCTTTCTACCGGCAAACGTAGCTGTTGCTGAATGCGTTTAGAAATAAAACTCCGTTCTGAACCTCCATCTAAAAGTGTTCGTACCACAAAAGTTTCTCCGGCATGAATAATTTCAATTAGCGCTGTTGGCAATACTGTTGTACCGCTGTTCTGTACAAAGTGATTTTGAACCGTATCGTTCGAGACGTTATTTTTTCCAGGGTGGAAGCTTGTATACCTTTGATGGCCGGACGTCGACTGCTCATTTTCACCTGAAGTGAACTCTGCATAGTTGTAATTTCCTCTTGAATTATTACCTTTACTTTCAGATTTTTCCAAGTGTATCATTGTGTGATGTTTTTGATGACATTTTGCACACGTCTTATTGCTGGTGCATTTTGTCTTGAAATGATTTGGAGACAAACAATTTGCACAATATTTGTTGGCATAAACATACTTTATTCTTTCATTTGGTGACAAAGCCTTGAAATGTTTGCAGTGTCGAAGGGCATGATCCTGCTTGCATTTCTTACAAATATATTTTTTCTCTCCTTCTGACTGCGTGTAAAATGTTTGATGTTTCGAATAGTTCTGATTTTCTTTCTGATTTGGTTTTTTAAAATCAGTGATCGTTTCTAACTTCTGTATTCGGTTGGAGAGAAACGCGTTCAACTGAGGCCAGGTTGGCAACTCTTTATGGTCGCTCAATGAATCTTCCCAGGCTCTCAACGTTTCCTCTGACAATCTTGTAGAACACCAATGCACTAAAATCGGATCCCAATTGTCCGTTTTGATCTTATAAGATTTGAATATCGAAACACTGTCATTAATACTGCTCTGAATTTGTCGAATTGACTTCGGATTTTCGCAGGGAGCGATCTGGATGCCGAAGAATTTTTTCATCTGCTGATGCACTAAGATACGTTTATTTTCATACCTATCTCTCAGTGCTTCCCACGCCAAATTGAAATTTTGATCCACAAGGTCGAAACGCTGAACAATCTGCAACGGCTCTCCTCTTGTTTTGCATCGTAAGTGATATAACTTCTGAGCCTCGGATAATCCTGGATGATTTATAAACACAGCTTGGAATATATCTCTGAAAGCTGGCCACTTTGAATAACCTCCTTCAAATGGCGGTGTATCACACGGTGGAAGTTTCAATGTTGATGCACTTTGATATGCCATGGTGACATTCGTTGCTGAAGTTTCATTCTCCTTTGCCCTTATATCTTCAGTCGTTGCTTCGAGAATTTTCACCTTGCACTCCTCATAGATTCCTGTTGCTTCATCAAATTTTTCCGAAGTTGCCTCCATCTCGACAGATTCCTCCAGATCACCTGTGGTCATAATATGTTCGAAACTGTCAACCAATTTGTTCCATCTTCGCTCCAATTCAGCATGTTTCACTTCTATTACTGCTGGACTGCCGTAATTTTTGAATTCCGTTTTAAATTTTGAGCAAAACGATGTTAATTGGCTCCAATCGAAAAGAAATTTGCGATGCGTTGAAATTTTTTCCTTTTTCTTAGTCATTCTTGTCGATCAAAATTTATAAATATGCAAAAATTCAAAAAAAAATAATAAAATCGCCGAAAGTCTTTGTAAATTTGTTAAGGTGATCAAAAATTCACCGAATTTATGTTAATTCGCACGAGAAAAAAATTTCAAAAAATATTTCAGGGGGAAATTTGTTTATCCCGACACTGATCTTGTTAATTTTTTGAGAAGTCCACAGAATTTATGTTAATTAGACGAAAGATAATTTTTCCAAAATATTTTAGAGGGAAATTTGGTTATCCGACAATAATCTGATTTTTTTTTTTTAATTTTTCACGGTGTGGCAACTCTTGATAGTCTTTGCAATTATTATTTTCTCTCTTTACACTTTCTTTCTCCAACATGAAATAATGTAGCGGATAGGGGAACCGTTAGATGCCTTCACTAAAAAGCATTCGCATCAAAAATAAGCATTTTTTCTTCTTCTTGTTTGCTGGCCTAGAATATATTACAAAATTCTTTATTCAGCCACACACAAACCAAATTTATATTTTCCGAACAAAATATCGTCACTTATTGAATTGTATGTCCGTACCGATTTTTTTTTTTTTTTAATTTTTCACGCAGTACTAATCTTTGTCCTTTTATATTTATTTTTCGTATTTCATTTATTTTTTCTTTTTGTGCTATGTTTAATATAACGGATAGGGGGACCGTTATCAGCCTTCAAAACAACAGGCACTTTCTTCAAATTAAGCTAGTTTTCTTCTTCTTGTTTTTTGTTGAAAGTAATTCGAATTTTTTTATATGCCTGAATTTATCGACACAAAATGAATTATTTGTACCGATGGAAGAGATTTCCTTAAAAAACGTAATAAAATTTGCACAAATGTTAATTCAGTCTCTTTATTCTCAATTTTTTCCCGTTCAAACGGGAAATTCGAAAAAATAATCCCGGCACCAATTTGTTTTTGACCGATCTGGCAACTCACTCCATGTACATTATTATATTCCTTGTTTCTTCTTTTTGCCGTTAATCGTCGACGCTGATTTCCAATTTGTTGTTGTTGTAATACAGATGGGGAGCAAAGAAACAAAATCCTAACCACTTTTCCAAATAATACCACAAATTATACAAAAAATTCCAAAACCACTCACCCTTCTTCCTAATGTGTTGTTTCTGTTGATTTTGTTGTTGTTGCTAATCAGGTTGATTGCTTCTTACCGGCGACCGAAAATTTGTTATTATTGTGTGTGTGTGTGTGGTCCACAATTTATTTTCAATAAATTTCTTGTTTTTTTTCTCACACCACTTTTATTTATTATTTATAATATCACTGATATTGTCTAATTGTTTTTTTTTTTAACTTTCTGTTCTTTTTTTTTATCACACTGAATTTTTTTGTCCGTCCGCGATCGCTTTCAATTTCACTTTGATTATTCTTCTTCTATTTCTCTTTTAACTGGCTTTGATTTACTACCAGTGATGGCAAAATAGAAACTCACCACACCAATTTGTCAGTGATGGCAAAAAAAAGTACTTTTCTAGTCCGACGGGCCTTTTTATCAAATTTCATGTAGAATGTTATTTTGTTATTTTGGCTTATATTTTCACGATATTTCAATAATATTTTACCGATTTCATAGAGATTTCGCGAATTTTAATTATAAGATTATGTTTCACGATTTTTTTTGTAGATTTCAGGATGAAATTTTGTACTTTTTTTTACGAATGATCAAATATTCAAATGCACGTTTTCACTGTACATACCTGAACTCTCATCTCTATTTCATACGATACCTTTGATGAAAATATTCTCCTTCCTCTAATGTGGTGTGTCGGTTTTCCTTCACTCTCTTTATGTGAAACTTTCCTTAACCTCTATGCTTTTTGTTGTGGATGATACCGTCGTCGTGGTTACTGATGATGATGATCTCCAGCGATGATTTGCTTTCTGTTACCAATGATTTGATGGTTTTCAATTGTGTTGTTGTAGATTTGTCTGACTGAACGGGGGTCAGTAGACTACTTTAACAGGTAGGCTGCAATTGCCTGTGAACAGATGACGCTAGGGAGTGCGTCCACTGTTCCAATCCACTCCTAGACTCCGCTAGGATGTTCGAAGGACCAATGTTTAATCCTGACAGAGAGACAGGATTTTGTTATTTATGAATCCTGACAGAGAGACAGGATTCCAAATTTTGATTTTCCCAAAAATGAAACCAATTTTCAAATTCAGGAGATCAACAAAAGTAAAGCTTCTTGCTTTATTGAATGGTTTCTTAAGACTAAAAATACAAATGGCGGTAATTCAATTTAATGACGCTCCTAGCGTCATGTATGTAACTTATACATGTAAAAGAAATGAAAAAAGAGATAAGTACTAAAACTAGCAAAATTAAGAAAACAAATACAAATGCAATTAATGAAATATAAGGGGAAATTAACCTTCAGATGAGTCAGGGGGACTCATCTGTTCCGGGTTGAACATGGCTTCAACAAAACCACTAATCGAGATGCAGCATTAGCCCTAAACAAGACCGCAGACCGGTGCAGACTGAATGCCGGCTGAGCTGTATAAGACCGGAGGAGATAAGCCCATCTGATGCTTGAAACCCCAGCGTTCTATATTTATTGGACAGAATACAAAATACAAGAGCGAAGATACGCCGACTACCGCCAATAAATTTCTTATCTATCGCATATGCAGGGTTCTTTAACAAGAGGTGTTATTTTGAATCACCCGGTATTTCGGTAGCTGTCACTTTTGAAGCTTTTATTCATTGACATTTGATACATGCTTCAACAACGCATTGAAATTATTATCATTACAAAAATGGTGAAAACCTTGCAGTCACAGTTCGCAAAACTAAAAAGTTTCCGACCGTGTTATCTCTCGAAGAGGTGATCACAATTGGCCACCGAGATCTTGTGATTGAACACCTTGCGACTTCTTCCTTAGGGCCACCTGAAATATAAGGTCTACGCCAAGAGCCCAGCGTAGAATCAAGACCTAAAAGATAGAATTCGTGAGGCTATCGAGGACATAGAGCAGCCACTTTGCAATTTGGTAAGCGTGGTCGTGGTGGCCATTTGGCTGATGTTGTTTTTCATTATTAACGGCATACCTCCGTCTTTATTATGAAACTAGTAAGTTGTAATGCGCCTATGGCGCCCGTTGAAATATGGAAAAAAAATTTGGGTTAAAAAAAAAGTTTTTGTCGAAAAAAAAAATTTGGGTTAAAAAAAAATTTTTTGTCGAAAAAAAAAATTTTGTTGAAAAAAAATTTTTTGTCGAAAAAAAAAATGTTTTTGGAAAAAAAAAATGTTGTGGAAAAAAAAAAATTGGTAAAAAAAAAAAAAATTTGAAAAAAAAAAATTGTAAAAAAAAAATTTTTGTGGAAAAAAAAATTTTTTTGTTGAAAAAAAAAATTTTGTTGAAAAAAAAACTTTTTTCTTGAAAAAAAAAAATTTTTGTGGAAAAAAAATTTTGTTGAAAAAAAAATTTTTCTTGAAAAAAAAAAATTTTGTTGGAAAAAAAAATTTTTTTGGAAAAAAAAAGTTGTGGAAAAAAAAAAATTTTCTTGAAAAAAAAAATTTTCGAAAACAAAATTTTTGTAAAAAAAAAAAAATTTTGTAAAAAAAAAAAAATTGTAAAAAAAAAATGTTTGTAAAAAAAAAAAAATTATAAAAAAAAAATTTGGGAAAAAAAAAATTTTGGTAAAAAA
This sequence comes from Hydrotaea cyrtoneurina, assembly GCA_958296145.1. Taxonomy (NCBI): domain Eukaryota; kingdom Metazoa; phylum Arthropoda; class Insecta; order Diptera; family Muscidae; genus Hydrotaea; species Hydrotaea cyrtoneurina. The sequence goes on from OY282512.1 coordinate 114,106,324, forward strand.
AATTGGGGAAAACACAATTTCTGTAAAAAAAAAAAATATTATTTTTTTTATTATTATTATTTATAGAAAATTATAGAATGCCTATTTAAATTCCTACGTACTGCGTGACAGAGTCAGTGAATCAGTGAATCAGTGTCGAGGGTAAATATATATTAAGATAAACATCCGATCATTTATCTCAACAAATTTAATTTTTCTTTGAATACCAAAATAACACCTCTTGTTGGAAAACCCTTTTCAATTCCCCCTGAGTACAAAGAATTTTTATATCTAAGAAAGTTCTTTTTTTAAAAAAAAATGTTTAGTTAAAAAATTCAAAATACTAGACATTGCCCTAAATTGAAAACGAACTGTCAGATTTCTTTGAAATAAATTTTAAAAAATTAATCACTCAATTAATTTAATTTTTCCTATGTTTAAAAAAAAAAAAAAATTAGAAATTGAGTCAAAAATCGTCCGACTTAAATCTTCGAATTTGGAGCGTTTATATTATTAACAAAGTAAAGTCGAAAAAATAGTTTTCCCTAGTTTGTCTTACGGAACAAAATTCATAAAAACATCGAAGATTACAAAATGTGTTCAATTTCAGTTGTTTAAAAAGAAGCCATCTATATTACAATTGAAATGAGGTATAGATCATTAAAATCACTGAAGTATTTTCGATTTTATTCAAAATTTTAGTGAAGGCAGCTTCTGGTGTCTCCCATGCCACTTGTCCTGGTCGATCATAAGCGACATTTGTTCTTTTTGGAACCGACGAATTCTACTTAAGTTAAATACACCCATCACATTACAAATGTATGCACGCCTCAAAATTTGAGGCCATGCTCTGTCAATACGATTTCGATTCGGTCTTCTAATGTTGCAAATGTTCAAATTAAATCCAGTCATAAACACCTTTAGCCGTCTCCAAAAGCCAATTAGCAACGAATTTGTAAACTCAATAAACTTGACAACTTTTAGACGTTTACACACACTTCTTCGGTCTACATTGAGTGTTGGGTTCCGTTTTCGAAATGACGCAACATTTGACCTCAGAATCATAAATAAAATGAAATCATTTGAATTCATATTTTCCTTTTCTGCTTCTACCGATGAAAACAATTGCCACTACACACATTGTTAACGTAAATGGATTTGTTAAGAAACAAAAAGAAAAAAAAACAGATAAAATCTACTGCTGAGACTGAGTGGCCGGTAATCATATGTGAGACAAAACTTCAGCTTCAGATTACGTAGGGGAACTTGGAGCTTTCGGGGTGAATGACGTGTCTTTCGATGGGCGATGCGAATGAATAGCATGAAATTGTTTAAGACACATTATTGGCCACTGATTAAGGTCGATTGTGGAAAATAAGGTAATTATAACTGCATTGTCATGGCTAAGACAATTAATTCCACTTGAACATAAGTAGTTACATTTTGACGGGAATAAATTAGAAGAAAAAAAAAAAACAAAAACGTTGGCATTTTTAACGGATGTATCAAACATTATAAGATTTCTTTCGTTTTTTTTTTTTTTAATAAAATCAAGGTTAAGTATTTTCAGTGGGTGGGGTGCAGTGGAGGCCATTAGGCAACAGACTGGATGACAACAAATTTTATATATGTGTATCGGAACAAATCTTAATTTTGTTTGACATTTGGTATTGAATGATTCTCGAAAAAAAAAATAAACAAAACTCAATCTTAGATATCTGTACCTTCGGATCATTTTGGCCCTTTCAATAACTTTTTATATTTAACCTGTATTGTCTCCTTCTTTGTACCTTTATCCGCATGTGCCAGGTTTTTGCCCCTCATGTTAGTTTGAGATAGTTTTTCGCACTTTATTAATTTTGTCTATTTTGGGACCAATCTGTACTCATTTTACTCCTTTTTATCCCCTTTACAACCCAATTCTATTTGCACTTACCATGCACATTTCTTATTTGATTACTTTTTTAATTTATTTTATTTATTTATTTATTAATTACAATACAAAGTAAATTTATATTCTAATTTTGGGTCCAAGGGTAAACCGGGTGACACAGACCATTTGGCTAAAATTTTGCAGCGACAGACCAAAGCCTCTGGTGGGAATCGAACCCACAACCCCCACGCTGATAGACAAGCACGCTACCAACTCGACTACCGGGGCGCCTAAATTATTTTTTTTTTAATTATTTTTCATTTATATATTTCACCAGTTTTCCAGCCTATTTTGTTTCCTTTTCCATTTCCTCCAAAAACATGATCATTGCTGTCAATTATAATATTTTTCGCCTTTTTAATTCAGTTTTGGAACGTCTTTCGTTCATTCATTAACTATTATCCACTTATTGTTTCAACTTTTTTCATTTCTTCCCATGTCCGTTCCTTTTTTATTCCGTTTTTTTTATTTATTTTTTTCCTTATTTTGTCCCATTTTTCGTCTTATTTCTAAATCATTTCCACCTGGTGTTGCCAAAAAATTGTTTCACCCTTTCTTATTTCTTCTCATGTTTGTCCATTTTTTATGCCGTTTTGTTGTTGCCAACAATTGGTTTAATAATTTTTTCCTCTTTTTGTCTCTGTTTTTATCCCATTTTGTCCCATTTTTCGTCCTATCTCTAAATCATTTCCCGTTGGTGTTGCCAATAATTTGTTTCACCTTTTTTTATTGTTCCCCTTTTTTATCACATTTTTAACCCGTTTTAAAACTCATTTCAAACATCACTATATCTGATCACAAGGACTACATGCTACCCGAATTTTCATGATTCTAGCTTCAGCCCTTCGGTGAGGACAGAATGAATCAGTCAGTCAGTCAGTCACGCAAGCATTTTATTCGTATGAAGATTATTTCTCATTTGTACTTTCCCAGTTTGGGGCCCGTTTTGAACCCTTTTTGACTCATTCCGATCGATTAAAATTGTTTGTTCACACATTTTTGTTTTGTTTCCCCTTTTGTGCCCTTTTTGTCCCAGTTTGGCATATTTTTCGTCCCTTGCCTAATTATTCTCCACTTGTTGTTGCCAACAATTTGTTTCAGCCTTTTTTTATTTTTGTCCCTTTTTTATCCAGTCTTGGCCCTCTTTTCGTCCCATCTCCCACACTTTTCCACCTGTTGTTGCCAATCGTAGTTGTGTACCAATTTGCCAACAAAAATTACTATATTTGATTATCTTGTATTTGTGCGCATTTCGATGGGTTTTTGGGACACATTTTTCCCGTTTGTATCCCCTTGGGAAATAGCATCACCAATAGATTTGTCAAAGCCAACTCTGACGCCTTAAAGCCTCTGATGCTGCCATACCTGAATATCGTACACACGCGGTCAGTCAATCAGACTATTCGGCTGGCTGGCATTCACCGATTTTTGTGTTTAGTTGACTTTAACATGATTTGGCTGCTGGCGAAACAATTCATTCATGTTTGCTATTGACATTGTACTTGTCACTGTCTGATAATGATTGAATAAATCTCTGGGTACAGTCCGTCCGATGTGTACATGTGTTTTTTTTTGTTCTTATTTTTTGTTGTTTATAAACGGACACCACACGCACATTCTCGCAACATGTGTCACCTTGAAGGGATTGAGTTTCTGTATGGTCTGTCTGCCGTTCATTTTGTGACAAATCTCTGGAATTGTTTAAGAATTTTTTGTGATGACAGCATACACTGAAGTTTGGTTTCTGCTGATTGTGTTGTTCCCTACGGGCGGGCTGGGCTAAATAATCGATGGCAAAGAAAGTTGTTGGCCATTAGAAGCCATTGTCTGATATTAAGGGGATTTTTAATATTCTGCATAGGATGCAGTGTATAGTTAAATTGCCATTCCATTTTGTAACCCCTTAAAATATTAACCTCAGTTCTTTAGGACTAAATGGTGAAGTAATTTTTTAATTTAAATATTTTATATTATAACTAGTAAGTTGTAATGCGCCTATGGCGCCCGTTGAAACATGGAAAAAAAATTTTGTTGAAAAAAAAAATTTTTGTGGAAACAAAAAAATTTGGTTGAAAAAAAAAATTTTGTGGAAAAAAAAATTCGGTTGAAAAAAAAAAATTTTGGAAAAAAAAATTTTGTAAAAAAAAAATTTTTGCAAAAAAAAAATTTATTCTGAAAAAAAAATTTTGTAAAAAAAAAAATTTTTGTAAAAAAAAAATTTGTAAGAAAAAAAATTTGGAAAAAAAAAATTTTGGTAAAAAAAAATTTGGGGAAAACACAATTTCTGTACAAAAAAAAAATATTAATTTTTTTATTATTATTATTTATCTTCTTAATATATATTTACCCTCGACACTGATTCACTGACTCTGTCACGCAGTACGTAGGAATTTAAATAGGCATTCTATAATTCTATAATAAAAAAAATAATATTTTTTTTGTACAGAAATTCTGTTTTCCCCAAATTTTTTTTTACCAATATTTTTTTTTTACAAAATTTTTTTTTTACAAAATTTTGTTTTTTACAAAAATTTTTTTTTATAAAATTTTTTTTCCAATTTTTTTTTTCAACAAAATTTTTTTTTTCCACTATATTTTTTTTTTCAACAAAATTTTTTTTTTCCACTATATTTTTTTTTTCAACAAAATTTTTTTTTTCCACAAAATTTTTTTTCCAAGAAATTTTTTTTTTCAGCAAAATTTTTTTTTTTTAAGAAAATTTTTTTTTTTCAACAAAATTTTTTTTTCCACAAATTTTTTTTTTTTTCAACAAAATTTTTTTTCCATTTTTCAACGGGCGCCATAGGCGCATTACAACTTACTAGTTATTTATAGAAAATTATAGAATGCCTATTTAAATTCCTACGTACTGCGTGACAGAGTCAGTGAATCAGTGTCGAGGGTAAATATATATTAAGATACTCTGACAGAAGACAAGTGCTATGACTTTTATGAGACTGGTACCCGCTATGATAGCTTGAAGGGCCAGCAACCCTTTGGCACAGGCATAAGCTAATTTCAATTTAATTTTTTTTCGATGCAACAGATGTAAATCTTAGTTTACAGCCAAAATAAACCAAAATAATCAATTGAAGCCGCTAATGAAAAATACAGACTCCCCGAAAATACTTCCAAAAATTCCATCAGCTTGATTAATTTCATCAGCAATCCATGACAGACGGAAGTCATGCTTCCAGCTATCGGAAGGTGAGCAACAAAGCAAAAGCTACTATTGTGGCAAATGAAAACGGATATGTGATTTAGTAAGTGCCTGGTTTCCTAAAATGCCATCAACATGTCGCACATCGGTCATAAAGGTCCAATTAGTCTTGACGGTTAACGGCTGACGGTAGACAATGAGCTGTTTGAGTTGGGGTTGCATTTTGTATGTGTTAGAGAGAGAGACAACAAAAATTGATGGTAGACGATGGTAGACTTCTGCAGGTTGCAGAATTTTTCTTTGAGCCTCTGTTCGACGATTCTATAATTTGGCTTCGATAAAAAAGGATGTCAACAGAAATAAAACACTACTGATAAAGAAACTCTGACCTGAAAGACCCTGGGCAATAGCAGAACAGTGACATCGAGGTTAGAAATATATGAAGAGTTTTTAAATGAATATGGGTGAATAATCTGAAATGACTCCTTTTCTTTGCGAAAAAGGGGACAGTCTCCGACCACTCCGACGAAAATAATTCGCAAACTAAAATAGAAGTAGAGTTTCTTCGAGAAGTTTCGAAGAGAACAATACTTCAGCGCGAGAGAAACACTACAAATTGAACGTAACGGCCGTTACCTTTTTTTAAGCAGAAAACCACACCAGGCACGGGACTGAGAGAAAATGTTCCGGACAAAAGTCAATGATTTTTATAATTTCTTAAAATTAATTTAATTAAATCAAAAAAATAGTATATGTGACTTGAAGTGATAGTGCATAAATTCATTTGAATGCAATTACAGATTTTTAATATTTACATACATAATAAGTCCGGTTTATTTTGCTGCGTCGGTTTTGGACACGCCACGGGACTGAGACTACATGTACTGTTTTCTTTTTTTCGATATTAACAAATTAAAAATTTTAAAAACTAATACGTGGGCTATTTTAACAAATATAATAAGCTGCTTAGAACATATTTATAAAAAAAATTAGTTAATACAACAAAATTTTAAACAGCCGGACACAGAAAGGAGTCATTTAAGATTATTCACCCATATCAAGAATTTGGCGGTGTTTCGGAAATTTCCCGAACCAATTGTTGTTGTGCTAAACAAGACTAAACATGAAAAATGTCATGAGTACAATCTTTTAAACAGAAAAACATTATAAAAAGTTAAATGTTTTCTATGTAAAATTAAGAAAGTGCTCCAGTAAAAGTTCTCGACCTGTTGAACCCACGGTGAACGCACTCTGAAATTTAAAATTTTCTGAAAAAATATTAAGAAACAAAATATGTTTTTTTGAAATATCCATTATATAGAGCATTTGACGGACAAGGACACACAGTTTTAAAGAGGACGTAAATACCTTTCAGGCCACACCTCATCAAATTCCAAAAAAATCAAAATCCAGACTGGAATTATCCTTCCTTGAAAATAATTTATGTACGTTTGGAGAGAAGGTAAACATAATTTCATTTACAAATTAACATCGTAAGTGATTGGGAAAATAAATACTGCAAAACTTCTTCTTTTCGTAGGGGCTAAATTGATCTTAATGACCGATTCATGACATAATTCACATAAATCTATAACACAAAGTTGGTCATATCTTAATTTTTGTTCATGAAGTGATTCCTTTCACTACCAAAATGCTCCAAGGATACCAGCGCCGACACATCCCTTACAAAACATAACAACAACAACAACACACAGACAATTCAATTGTATAAACAGACAAAACATACTGCGTCTGTTAGTAATTCCACATACAAAATGTCCGAGAAAACTGAACACATTTCCGCATTCATTACATTTTGCGCATTGACGTCAAAAAGTCTTATGTATGAAATACAAGTTTTCATGTTTCACGTTAAGTAACTTTTACGCATGCGCATGCGCACACGGGCGACCGGGCGTTGCTGGCTCCATGAACGCTGCCTGATTGGTTGGGTCACACGTAAATGTTGGCAAACTCAACTGAACGCGTTTTTTTTTGTGCGAGATTGTTTGGCTTTGTTTTGTTTTGTTCTCTTTTCAATGATATTGACCTTGATCGTGTAAATCATGAATGGCAACATGAAATTAAGGAACTTTGAACATGTCTGTTTGTCAGTCTGTCTGTCCCCGTGTTTGTCGTCCAATACAAATGCGGCGATTGGACAGCAAAAACTACGCATTAACTTGATAGCGGCTCTGTTGACATTTGCAGCGAGTTTGTTAAATCGCAAAAAAAAAGAGAAAAAAAACTGGTCAGGCCACTACTGCCTATGTTACATTTATGGAGGGGTATTTTGCGTTAGCCATTAGATTGAAAGTGGATTTATGTTTGTAATTGCGTTTCCGTGCTCCAGGTGGAAGCAAAGTGGCTGGTCGTTAGCGGGTTTCATCGAAAAAAACGTTAATAATTTAACAATGCCGATCTGAGGAGACAAATTAATAAAACCAATCTTACAGGAAAAAACTAATATAAAAAAATCCAAACAGTTTTTTAAGTAAAGTTACGGCAGGCCCATAACTATAGATACATCATTCTCAATAAATTATACAAAGTACAGGTTGGGGATTGAAAAAATTAACCCCAGTTCCTTTTTGCAGAAACAGGAGTAGTTTGTTTACATTTGGCCAACAAGAAAAGACCCACGATAAACGAAGTGATACATAGGACACTTTCATAAAAAATGGAGTCGCATTTAACCCTGCCATTAAACGTCCAACTATGTATTTTTTTGCCAGTTGAGTATACATATTGTCTTCGAAAAAAAAGAAAAATATCGAAAATCATCTGAAAAAAAAATGAGGGTCTACATGGGCACGCGCATGTTCATTTGAAAAATGTCGTCGCGAGAGTAACTTCTCTCTAGACTTGTAACCGTCCAGAGCAGTAAACACCATAAATTGTCAAAGCATTTGGGGAAAAGTATGGAGGAGCTAATTTGTTTTCATAAATACGTCTACAGTTTTTTGTAGTTCAAACACTTTCGAAGAATTCTTTATTGACAATAGTTCTTAAAATTTAAGTTTTTCTTAATTCAACAGTCAAAACTCAATTACACAATACAATTATCCCATAAATTGACACAAAAACATGTGTTGGGGAACCCTAACATTCGTCTTTGCTGTATGTGGCAAAATTTCACTGCCACTGAATTTTCGTTGGCAGTCGGCTGGCCATTAGCAAAAATGTGTGTGTGTATTGGTAAAAAAAAGTGTGAGTGTGGCTGGTTTATAGCCAGATACGGCCAAAGCTGTTTCAAAACCAGGACTCTCCTTAACATCAGATTACCATATTGGTTGGTGGCGTCAAACAAAAACAGTATCCACCCAGCGCACCAAACTGTCACAGTTCGGTCCGAAATCGTTACTTAAGTCGGCAAATGCTGGATCCGATGTTGGATTATCATTCTGACCGAACCGTCGATGGGAAATATGATATTTTTGACGACACGTCGTACCGACTTCGGAGCCAACGCTGAATTAATATCTTGCGGAATTCCGAAGGGAAACTCGAAATGTCTTTCAGAATTCTAATGGAATTCTGTGGGAATTCGGATGTGTTTGCCGACTTTTCGTTTAGAATCCTGAACGAATTCTGAAGTACTTTCTGACGGAATTCGGATGTATTTGTAATTGTGACCGAATTTTGATCTGATGTCCTATGGAATTCGAACGTTTTTTTTTAGACTCCTCGTTCAAAGTTCTGACCGAATTCTAAAGTGGTGTCAGTCTGCCTTTGGCTAAATAGAAAAATATCTCCATGGTCGAATACGTGGTATGTGGAATACATTACACAGTTAGCTCTGAAATAGAATCGAACCCACAACCCCCACGCTGAAAGGCAAGCACGCTTTTTTAGTTTTGTAATAATGTTTGATTTTTGGTTTCGTTTTTGAACATTTGAGCAAACAAAGACAATCAGCCCGATTCTGAATACTCCCGGGGAGATAATTCCCGGGGAATTTACATTTTTCTGAGAATAAAATCCTCCTATTGTAACCAAACGGGGAAAAAACAAATCATCTGACTCCGAATAATCGAAATAGTATGTCCTTTATTTGTATTCGCTGGGTTTGTTCAGAATAGGAGGATTTTATTCTCAGAAAAATGTAAATTCCCCGGGAATTATCTCCCCGGGAGTATTCAGAATAGGGCTGAATGTGTAAAAGGGAACGAAATATTTAATTATTTGCATCGATAAATCTTAATATATATTTACCCTCGACACTGATACACTGATTCACTGACTCTGTCACGCAGTACGTAGGAATTTAAATAGGCATTCTATAATTCTATAAATAATAATATTTTTTTTTTGTACAGAAATTGTGTTTTCCCCAAATTTTTTTTCCAAAATTTTTCGTTTACAAATTTTTTTTTTTTAAAAATTTTTTTTCCACAAAATTTTTTTTTGGACAAAATTTTTTTTTTTCAACAAAATTTTTTTTTTCAACAAATTTTTTTTTTCCACAAAATTTTTTTTTTTTCAACAAATTTTTTTTTCCATATTTCAACGGGCGCTATGGGCGCATTACAATTACATTAGTTCAATATAATTGAAAAAGGTCGATACGAATAATTGAACATTAAATTAAACCAATTTAAGTTTTTTTCATACGAAGATTCGTTTCAGTTTCAGGTCACTTCTGAAAGTCCAATTCTGGCACACTTTTCCCAACAATTCGACCGGTATTTGTAATTTGTAATGCTGTCTTCCAAGGCAGACTTGTGCCTAAAGGCGAAAGACGAACGAGGCAGCTCACCAAACACGCATCTCAATTTGGTTACAGCAGCTCTTATGTAGAATTGTTGTGTACGAGACTTCCAGTTGGTTTATTGATCAATATTTACTAGATGATCTTGATCTTGGTCTTTGACATAGCCAGTGTGTTTTCAAGTCTGACGGAAAAATTGGATCTTACTGGGAAAATTGGAAAGTAATAACACTCTTCATCGATTCGGTCATGACTCTTTCGCCGAGTTAGAAGTACAGTGGAACAATTCATTCAGTTTGTTATCGCTGCTTAAATTTGCCTGTTGCCTTTTTACGAAAGTACTTTCGTACAGTGTAAAATAATTATGCACAGCTCATTTACTTGAGAGAAGTTATGCGTATGTTCCTTCATGGAATATTAAGGATAATAAGTAGAGTCAAACTTCCGGAAGTCGTAGTGAACTTATAATATTTGTCTTCTTAACGGTCACTTAAAGTAAATCGACTTTTGGAAGTCCAACTATATAAATAAAATAGTGTATAAAAAGTTTAGATTTTATATATATATTTTGTTTTTTTTGGGAACTACTCACCGTAGATAATATCATCGACAATTTTTGAAATGAGTATTTATTTTGCTGTAATTAAAGTCATTTTGCCGTGTTACACACTCACTCGTATCGAATTTCAATCGTACTTATGCTGATTTATTTTTCACAGCAGCCCAGCAATGACCTTTTGATAACCGAAAATCCCCTTGTCAATCGGCCATGGACACCCAGACGTATCATATTTTCACCATACACTCATGCTGCCTTTCGCTGGTTTTCACAAATCCCCGAAAGTCAATGCGCGTTTCATTAGATCCGAGAAACAAGAACTTTTGTGTCATTTCCTCAAAAAGGCCAAATGCAAAACAAAAACACGGCAGCGCTCCGTATGCATTTGGGAATTAGATTTGGGAATAAAGATACGAGGACTTGGTAATGGATCAGATTACCTCAACAAGTTTGGCGAGTTGAGTTTTAGATCTTATTGACTTTTTCGTACTCTGTCAGCTCTTCATCGCACATACACACACACACACGCTCGCACGCACACTCGTACAGAGTCAGAGAATGACTGCAAACATTCATTTGATTTCAAATCCTTGAGATATATTTGAAATCGTCCATGTTGTTGTTGTTGCTGCTGTTGATATTATTGTAAAGATAACGTTTAACAGCAATCTGATCCATTACAATGGAAGGAGTCCGCAGTCCGTCATAAACGAGTACGTATCTTTGGGTTATTGTTAACCTTTCCATTCTAACTTTTGCCTTTAACAGTAGACAACAATTGCTTTTTTTTTTTTTTTGTGTTTGTGGACATGGACAGTGGAGTGAGTGGTGGCGGTGCTGGTGCTCGATTCAGTGGACGATGTCTTACCCTTCTCTTGAATTCGCTTGTGGAAGCGGCCAAACAAAAAAAAATGAAGTGTATGACGCTTCAGTGCATCTTAAATTACAAATAATCGCAATTGTCTGCTGTTTGCGCATGAAAATTTGGCATTTGTTTTCTCCGTTTGCATTGTAGCAGCTGAAATAATTAAGTCAGTACAGAATTTTTTGAATTGCCCTAAACATCATTAAATGACGAGATAATCCTTTATATCATATAATGGCATAGAAATCCAGAAATGGTGGTGGGTAATTGCACGGCAACAACTTAGAGTAGGTTCTGAGCTGCACAGTGGGGAATGAAAAAAATAACAGAATAGTATCAGAGCGGCACTGTGGGCGAAGTGAAAGCATTTTATTTTTATTTAAAAACCTCCGAGTAGATTCAGCACGGCACAACATGGAAATTGAAAAGCTTTCTTGTTTTTATAAATAAACGGACTAACCTGATTTTATGAAATTTTGCAGAGGTCTAGCCAAAGTGCATTTGAGAAACCTCAGATCTTCAATAAATGCTATTACCCTACACCCAATTATTATTCGTGATCCAATGTCGAGCAAAGAAACCAATATGTTTTAAGAAATCCTATAATTTTTTGAAAAAAAAAAACATCCGATATTCGCCAGCCATCTCTTACATAACGCGAGAGATAATAAGTTGGTAATGGATGGATGTTGATCCTCAGCCAGTCAACCAACCAAATATCCCACCATCCAATCTTTCAACCCCCTGTAAATGGGAAGGTTGGACGTGTTTTGATAACTCACTGAAAATACACACGCACACTTTTGCCAAATAAAGTGCGAGTACACTTTAATACGCTCGCATCCATTGTCTGATGATTTAGATTCGTTATCAGGACATGGCAGCAGAACGAAGGGACTTAATTTAAGGGAGAAGAGCATGAGTTGAGAGACCCTTATTATCTCTTTTGTTGTGATTAACTTGCAAATCCTTGATAAGGGGAAGTGACACGGCTGTGTCCTGCCCGTGTTGTTGTTGCTGTAAGTGAAAGAAATCATTTTGATGGGTGGCAGTATCTCGTCAGTCACAAACGCCTCAGGAAAAATCAAAAAGGCACAAAAGCTGAATGCAAATGAAAATAACTCAAAGGTCTGCTATCGTCGTCATTGTTAATGCGAATCTCTGCACAATGGGTGGGAAATTATTCAATTTTGTGTAAGGAACGGTTATATTTTATATGATATGAATGACATTTTATATTTTTTTACATAATTTTATATTTTTTTACATATTTTTATATTTTTATATTTTTATATTTTTATATTTTTATATTTTTATATTTTTATATTTTTATATTTTTATATTTTTATATTTTTATATTTTTATATTTTTATATTTTTATATTTTTATATTTTTATATTTTTATATTTTTATATTTTTATATTTTTATATTTTTATATTTTTATATTTTTATATTTTTATATTTTTATATTTTTATATTTTTATATTTTTATATTTTTATATTTTTATATTTTTATATTTTTATATTTTTATATTTTTATATTTTTATATTTTTATATTTTTATATTTTTATATTTTTATATTTTTATATTTTTATATTTTTATATTTTTATATTTTTATATTTTTATATTTTTATATTTTTATATTTTTATATTTTTATATTTTTATATTTTTATATTTTTATATTTTTATATTTTTATATTTTTATATTTTTATATTTTTATATTTTTATATTTTTATATTTTTATATTTTTATATTTTTATATTTTTATATTTTTATATTTTTATATTTTTATATTTTTATATTTTTATATTTTTATATTTTTATATTTTTATATTTTTATATTTTTATATTTTTATATTTTTATATTTTTATATTTTTATATTTTTATATTTTTATATTTTTATATTTTTATATTTTTATATTTTTATATTTTTATATTTTTATATTTTTATATTTTTATATTTTTATATTTTTATATTTTTATATTTTTATATTTTTATATTTTTATATTTTTATATTTTTATATTTTTATATTTTTATATTTTTATATTTTTATATTTTTATATTTTTATATTTTTATATTTTTATATTTTTATATTTTTATATTTTTATATTTTTATATTTTTATATTTTTATATTTTTATATTTTTATATTTTTATATTTTTATATTTTTATATTTTTATATTTTTATATTTTTATATTTTTATATTTTTATATTTTTATATTTTTATATTTTTCTATGTTTCTATTTTTCTATTTTTCTTTTTTCTATTTTTCTATTTTTCTATTTTTCTATTTTTCTATTTTTCTATTTTTCTATTTTTCTATTTTTCTATTTTTCCATTTTTCCATTTTTCTATTTTTCTATTTTTCTATTTTTCTATTTTTCTATTTTTCTATTTTTCTATTTTTCTATTTTTCTATTTTTCTATTTTTCTATTTTTCTATTTTTCTATTTTTCTATTTTTCTATTTTTCTATTTTTCTATTTTTCTATTTTTCAATTTTTCTATTTTTCTATTTTTCTATTTTTATATTTTTATATTTTTATATTTTTATATTTTTATATTTTTATATTTTTTGAAGTTGCCAATATTTTCTCATCCCAATGTGCACTGCTTTCAGTTATATTTGCGATTATGCATATGAGCACTAAATATATTTAACGGTTCTTTCCCAACAAATAGACAAACGACAAAGAGTCAACCCCTAAATGGGAGGAAGTATCAAAAGCAAAAAAACAAACCATGACCATTAGGGTGGAGTGAAAACATGCTTTTTTTTTAATTTGAAAAAGTTAACCTCGGAAAGAGATGTAGTCTGGGGTCCTAATGAGGGGAAAAATAAAGAAAAAAAATTTAAAAAATTTTTAGGGGTCGCGCCACTCCCTCGAAATTTGGAAATTATCGCTATTTTGGCGTTGATTTTAGAAAAATCCTAAAAAGTTTTATGTCAATAAATGTTTGCAATAGCGTAAACAATGAAATAAGGGCATGAAAAAATTTGAAAAAAAATTTCTCATTGTTCAAAAATTTCAAAAAGTAAAATAAGTCAAATCGTCCCTTCTTCAGAAAATTGACTGAACAATGAACCCGCCACCAAAGCTACAAATATTAGTCGATTATCCTCATATTTGCCTCAAATACTTTTGTTTGGGCACTGAACAAGCTCAAACTTTTAAATTTCGAATAAGTTAAGTCGTTAATTTTTAGGATTTTTCTAAAATCAACGCCAAAATAGCGATAATTTCCAAATTTCGAGGGAGTGGCGCGACCCCTAAAATTTTTTTAAATTTTTTTTCTTTATTTTTCCCCTCATTAGGACCCCAGACTACATCTCTTTCCGAGGTTAACTTTTTTTTTTTGAATTTCACTCCACCCTAATGACCATACATCACTCTGAGCTAATTGTCATCGTAGTTGGGTGAGTTTTCTGAGAGCGAGAGAGGCAGAGAGATTCGATTAGAAGGCATAAATGGCGCTATGATCACACACACTCACCCATGTACAATCACACACCACACGAAAAGTGGTTGAATGTGTGTGTGTGTAAAATGTCAACTGATTTCCGCATCCAGGGCTGAATGTCCGTTTGTCGAGTGTTTGTGTGTGTGATTTCAAATATGGCAAAACTGTATTTTTTTTGTTTAAAAAGAATAAGAAGAAGAGTGTTGTTTGGTGACATTTCAAAATGTAACACCCGCTGTTTTTCTTTTCGCCTCACTCTCAAACCCTTAGGAAACTCTGATAGCCATGCATGAGCAAGTGAGAGAGCACATACATCAGAGCATCATCATCACAAATGTCACACTCACAAGGGTGTAAATTGGTGTGCTTGTCATTTCGGTTTGTAAATCCACCAAATTGTCATAAGTCTCAATTTGTCCCCGCTAACAATGGGAAAATTATGAACTCGAAATTATGGGAAGGAGGGCAGCTCATTAAAAAATCTGGTTTGACAGTTTTTGTGCGGTTTAATCCTCATTTGAATTGACTGTTCAACTGCATTTATGATTATTATTGTTGTTGTTATTTTTGAATAATTATGCCGAACGTATTTTATTGTTGTTATTTTCTTTTAACGTCTGCCGAGGATTAGTGTGCGGTTATTTAGGCTGTGACATTTATCTCAGCCATTGCTGGCGGTGGATTGAATGATTGGTTGATGGTTTGTCCTGAAGTTTGTATCTCTCACGAAATTGCGGGTAATCTTATCGTGGGAAGATGTTAAATTGTACTTCTGGCAGGGAATCATAATTTACATACAGTTTCTTCGATGATTTTGATTATTAATGAATGACAGAACTGTAGTGGAATTGTTTCAATATTTCCTTGGACAACTTAAACACCTTTGAATAAAATGTTTCAAAAGCTTTGACTCACAGACGAATATTATGTCATATTATTCCACAGCATACTCTATACTATCGGTCTTCCCTGTTTCTGTCGTTCATTAAACATTAAATCAATTGAAGTTAAACTATTACACAAATGGGCCACAAAAGAGACTTATGCTACGCTGGTCTACAGAGTGAATGAGAGTACAACAAGTAGACAATTCTTCAGTAAAAAGATGTTTAAAGACATGAACTGAGTTCTAATTGTTCGAAAGTGCGCTGAGACATGTGTGAAAACCATAAATCAATTTCCTTGATGACGCAAAATATCTTGCAGGAAAACTCTCATTTCATTTATATATTGACGAGAATTTTTTTTTTTTCTTTGTGACGAAACATGTTTGCTGGCATATATTTCAGATAGATAGGTTTATTTCCGGAACCGCGGTATTTTGATTCGTTAGAAAAATGTATATGCTTTTTAGTACCCATATCTGGGATTATGATGGACAAGCCTTCACGCCTATTTTTCGTAATAATTATCCAAATTAAGATTGTTACACTATGCAACACAAAAATAAAGAAACTGAAAGTTTCGGTAGCATGCATATTTTTTAAAAAAATTAATTTCCATAATGTTATTTTGATCAAAAATGTTGTAAATATGGTTTTTATATAAAACTAATGACTATAGGAAAGTGGGCCAAAACAAAGTTCTGATGAAGAAGAAACACCTTCGTTCTATTGCGTGTCTTTCTTTTTTGTTGTTGTACTCGGAAAAACATATTAAATGCAAATTTAGTATTAAAAAAATAAATTGAACAAAGTAAAAAAAAAATAAAATTCAAAAAAAAATTGTGTAAATTAAAATTGTTGACTAAAAATTCTTGAAGTGAGTAAAAAAAAATTAAACTTCAAATTTTTTTTTTAATTTTTTTTTTTGGCGCCACATCTTGATGAACATTGTGCATCAATTTAGGAAAAATTTTACATCAATTTCTAGAACATTGTACGTCAATTTGATGAACAATTTTACATCAATTATAATTTCTATAAAAATAAAACATTTCTATTTTAAAAAAAAAAAAAAACATGTTGTACGTATGATTTTTATATAAAAAAAATAAAGACTAAAAAGAAGATGGCCAAAAAAAAATCTGATGAAGAAGAAACACCTACGTTCTATTTTATTTTTATTATGTTTTTCAAAGAATAACGAAATATCGGAAAAATTTTGTATTAAAAATAATCAAGCTCAAGCTGAACTCATTAAAAAAAATTTAATTAAATTTTTTTACAAAAATTCTTGAACTGAGTAAAAAAAAAATAAAATTCCAAAAAAAAAAATTTGTTTTTCTAAATTAGTTTTTTGGCGTCACAAAAAATTCAAAAAAAAAAAATATATTTTTTCAGATTAGTTTTTTGGCATCAGAAAAAATTTTTAGTAAAAATTCTTTAAATGAGTAAAAAAATAAAACAAAAAAAAAATTGTGTAAATTAAATTTTTTTACTAAAAACTATTAAACTGAGCAAAACAAACATTATAATTCCGAAAAAAAATATTTTTTTTAAATTAGTTTTTTTGGCGTCACAAAAAACTTTTAAAACAATTTTTACTAAATATTCTCGAACTGAGGAAAAAAATTAAAAATCCGAAAAAAATATTTTTTTTTAAAATTATTAAACTGAGCAAAACAAAAATTTAAATTCCGAAAAAAAATATTTTTTTTAAATTAGTTTTTTTGGCGTCACAAAAAATCTTTAAAACTATTTTTACTAAATATTCTGAGTAAAACTGAACTGATTAAAAAAAAATTAAAATTGCGAAAAAAAAATTTTTTTTTTTTAAATTACTCATTTTGGCGTCCATAAAATCTTTAAAATAATGTTTAGTAACAACTCTTAAACGGAGTAAAAAAATAAAGTTCAAAAAAAAAAATGTCTAAATTAAATTTTTTTAAAACAAATTATTAAACGGAACAAAAAAAAAATTAAAATTCCGAAAAAAAATATTTTTTTTAAATTAGTTTTTTGGCGTCACAAAAAATTTTTAAAACAATTTTTAGTAAAAATTCTTTAACTGAGTAAAAAAAAATAAAATTCAAAAAAAAATGTGTAAATTACATTTTTTTACTAAAAATTATTATTCCAAAAAAAAAAAAACAAAAATTGTGAGAATTAAATTTTTTTTAATAAAAATTATTAAAATGAGCAAAACAAAATTCAGAAAAAAAGTATTTTTTTTAAATTAGTTTTTTGGCGTCACAAAAAATCTTTAAAACAATTTTTACTAAAAATTCTTAAAATTCCGAAAAAAAACATTTTTTTTTAAATGAGTTTTTTTGCGTCACAAAAATTCTTATAACAATAAAATAATAATACAGTTTTAAATATTTGTTTTATTTTATAGCCAGCTCTCTATTGAAGAATATCTATGAAAAAATGTCATAGTTATGACACTTTTTGTTAAAGTACCATAATTTCCGTTGGTGTACAACATGAACTATAGACTATAGGTTTCTGTTCAATTATTGTAATTTAAACATTTAATTATTTCATTTCATTATTAAGTTCATATGTTTGGCAGCGTTCTCTTCTATGAAAATGTGTAGGACTTTAATCCAATTCATGACAGTCGACAGCTTCACTACTCATCATCATTCAATCACCCACACTTTCTTTGATATAGAGCAAAGGAGAATCAACTGTCATACTTCTCATGACTACACAAACTCTCCTTTATTATTATTCAAGCGTAACACAGTAAAGTTAAATAAGATCAAAGACCCGGTAGGAAATGTAGTGCCCGCCGAATTATCAACATATCTTTTAATTCCTCCGAGGTGTCCAATTGACAAAGCCGAGACGACGTGGACTGCATGGCAGGGCGAGCCATTCTTCTGAACCCAAAGATTGTTCAATTCGGTGTCCTCAAACTACGGCCACAAAAATGCTTTGTCATACCCTTGTAGCACTTATTGTTAGCCGAAATGTTGCCAATGATATTTAGCTTAAAACCAATTACCAATTAAAGAAAAATCTCCAATAAAATTCGAAACTGTAATTTATGTACAAAGGATAAAAGGAAGTAAATTGAATTATGGCTTCCGTGAATAATGTAATCTCCAGCAAAACCAAACCAGTGTCCCTTATCTGGAACGTACATTTAAGATCTTCTTAAAACGGTTTCTGACCCAATATCTCCAATCATTCTCACGGCCGTGACTGTTCCAATACAATTGTCACCGAAATGAGCAATGGCAAAACAGATCACCTTGATGGACCACAGCCTAATACAAATTGACATTAAATCCCGGACAAAACAACGTGGAGAAACGTTAAGTATATCCTGATTATGATGTCAACATCATCTGCAACTACGCAATATTGCAGCGAAAATATTGACACAAATCAGAAATTGCAAGACATCAGAAAATATTCACACAAAAGATGAGATTATCGCAAATACCTGCAGATCCTTGAACAAAGAACATTTTTTAAAACACAAACTCACACACACACTCACGTACCGAATGACGGAGGAGCTCATCATTAAGATGCAATTAACTGTTGGTGAAAAAATAATGAAAAGAATAAGAACTGGAAATGTTTTCTTCTCATCATTAGTTTTTTTTTTTTGGGATATTTTCATGTAATGTGGTTTAGTTTGGTTTTGTTTTGTTTTCAAAACAGAAAGAGACCCCGAATAAAAACGGATAAGAAAAGGACTCAAAACTCTACAAATAATTGTTGCCAATGAAGAATTCAAATATTCGTTACTTATGGCAAAAAAACCCGAAAAAAAACAAAAGAATGGACTTTGTTTGCTATTCTTGTTCACACACACATAAGCGCAAAGACCAAAACACAGTTGTTAATATTTCCTGTTCTTAGAAAATGAAAACAGACACAATGAGCGAAAATGGTTACGCATGCGCAACTTTCCTTTCCCTTCATTGTTGTCTGTTGGCGTTTCTTCATTATTATTGTGCATTTTCACTTTTTAATTTCAAGTCATTTTTCTTCAAATAGAAGAACAGAGACGGACGTACGGCGTACGGAGACCAAAGACGGCAATTCAACTAACCAAATGTTCACTGGGAATATGTCACAACAAGCATAACTTGTTGATGGGCTCAGCGTGTCGATGGCATATGCGAAATCTTTATTTGCTTTATATTCTGGCTATCCACGGGTTTCACTTTCTTTTTTGGGAGAACAGTTGGGCGTTGCTTCTTTCCAATTCTCATATGGGCAGATTTAGACCGCGTATTCAGTATTGAACTCGCCGTAGAGAAATAGAAGTACCATAATGTCCTCTTAAAGCACGATATGTGGCCAGAATCACCCTTTTTGTAGTAGGTTTTAATCATTTTTACTCGTTGTGTGATAGTTAAGCGATCCATTTTTGTCAATGTAAGACTTTCAACTGAAAAGCAAAAAAAATCGTTTAACAACTTAGTTTGAGAGATGTCGAAATTCCTGCCCTATACTTTTGAAACCATGGAAATGGATAACCGTATAGTAAAATCTGTAAACTGAGAAGAACAATTAAGTAATCCGTACTTGAATTAAGACAAAGCGGTGTCAAAAGTAGGCTGAGTACGATTTTCCTCAAAAAAAAAAACTTAATTTATGTACGGATTTTTGGAATTCTTAATTTTATCCATAGTTGAGCCCGAATGGGCTTGATAGACAGATAGGATAGATTTAAGTTCATAATAAGATAAAAATATGTTGGAAATGGACTTATGTGTAGACCGCTTGGATTAATAAAAGCTGAATAAATACTTGAAATTATCGGAAACTGGGAGTGATCCAAGGAAAATTTAAATAAAATTTATATCACAATATTCTTGTTCTAAGAATACGAAATTCATAATAGAATAAGTTCCAAATGGATTTAAAGGGAGTACATTTTTATGTGGTCTCAGTTTTCTCTCTCAAAAATAGTTCTACGAATTTTTTCCCTTATCTCACTGCAAATTGTTCTTACTTTTCCTAATAAATATTTAACTACACTTAAATATATCGGCAACCATTTTCAATGATCTCTTCTCCAATCATTGGTTTACATTGTGCTATAATCTTCCGTAATTAAACGAGAACTACTGTTTACTGGCGCATAGTCCAAAAAACCACCAGCAAACAAATCAAACAAATCTTTGTTTCAATGAAGTATTTTGTTTTTATTATGAGATTTTTTGTACTTGATTTTAAAACTATCCCATTTCCGAATAACTAACTACGAATCGTACTTTTTTTTTGTACTTACGATTTTAGTTCAAATTAAGAATATACGGCTTGAATTTGGATTTCTATTCCTACATACATATATCAAATTTTAATCCCTCAAGTTATCCCTTTTCTCGCAGTGTTTGTTTTTGTACAAAACTTAAAAACTTAAAAACATCATAACTACATTACCATTTACATTACCAAGTAATGACCCGTTGCCAGAATTGTAGTCAAAAATGATATATACCCTGCTACCCGTAGGGTGAGGGTATAAAAAAGTGTCTTCTCAAGATCAAAATAAAAACGTATTAATTTGTTACGGGCCTCGAAATTGCTTCCTAGATCAAAAGACACGAACATCCACTTCGGTATAGCTTCTCGGTTTGGGACATCGAGCAACATGAAATGGACAACGATTTTACTCGAAAAATCGTCTTTTGTGACAAAGCCCATATTCATCTCAGCGGCTCACAAGCAAACCTGTAGCATCTGAGGATCTAGGGCTTTTAATTTCTCGACTTTTTCAACTCGGGGATGTTTTTCTTTAAAAAACATTAAACAAAACTTCTGTTTTTCCAAAAAAACTCCAATTTTTATGTTGTACAGTCCCAAACTTAAACTTAAATAATTCAGACATGTTCAAAGCTTCAAACGATTAATAAAAATGTAATTAAAAATCATGCGAAATTAATAGTGAAAGAAATATCCTCTACAATTAAACTGTAATAATTTCAGGAATATTTCAGCCAATAATACAATCGTACAATTTCCTGATTAAAACTTGTAAAAAGGGTGTAAAATCGTACATAGCGTACTTTTTTTTTTGGTAGTAAAGGGTGTTTTTTATTGGGGTATAGAACTTTAAGTTGGCATCACTTTTTTAACTGGCGGCCATTTTGTCAGCTGTCAAGTGATTAATATTTAGTTTGGTTTGCCATTTCATCATGAACAGGTTGACAAAAGAACAACGCTTGCAAATCGTGCAAATTTATTTCCAAAGTAATGGTTCAGTTCGCGAAGTTCACCGCAAGCTCCGTCCATTTTATGCCATTACATCCACAAAAACTGACTGTTTGGTGTGCTCTATGGGCTGGTGGAGTCATTGGGCCATACTTCTTCCGAAATAATGCTGGAGAGTCAGTTACCGTTAATGGAGACCGGTATAGAGCCATGATAACCGACTATTTTGTTCCCGAATTAGATGGCATGAATGTGGATGAGTTGTGGTTCCAACAAGTGGTTGAAAATTGGACCTGTAGAATTCGCTTTATTCGAGCCAGCCGCGGCGGCCACATGCCCGAAATCATATTTAAACATTAATGGCATAAAATTATCCTTCCAATAAAGCCAAATTGATGGACATTAAAACGATTTTCTTGTGTTTTATTTCAATTCGAAGTTCTATACCTCAATAAAAAACACCCTTTATTTTATATCCGGGAATCCCAAATAAATTCAAAACCCTATGGGGATTTAGTGCTTCCAAGTTTGGCACCGTGTACAAATGCTGCTGGAAACCCTATTTCAGTTTGCGGTTAGCGAGGGTTTCTAACCCGGCAATTTCCGGGACGTATTTCCCAGGAAATTTGCCTACTTTTTTCTTTCCGATTCCCGGGATTACTGGTCGGGATTCCTGGGCACGATTTTAGGAATTTTTTACAACTCTGATTGTGGTTTTTAACCGGGAAATATACGATTTTGTACTGTCTGAAACATTTGTAAACTAGTTGGTCTATAAATTATACAGAATATTTGTTTCAAGATTAACTGCCTGTTTCCATAAAACGATTTTGTTCGTTCGTTACAAATCGTCAATATTTAAAACGTAAAAAAATGGATTTCGGACATTATTGAATTTTGGTTTTCCGATATATGTCAGATATCGCCAAATATAACGCAAGCAGTAATTGTTTAAAAAAACAACAACATTTTTGAAGCGTCAGAGCCCACGTTACAATCGATCGTTTGCGTATCAAGTTCTGTAAACGTGTTATCAGCCGTCTTGGCGATGCTAATTGACCATCTCGGAACTTCGGTTTGAAGCCTTTAGACTTTTCTGTGGGCTACAGTAGATTTTTGTTAATTTTTATTAATTACAAAAAAGTATTTGGAGCTAATTGTTCTGTAAATTGTACTTTTTCTAAATGTTCTTTATATTTGGATATTCATGGCGAATTTCGTAAAAAGAAATTGCCAAAAACTCAGATAAATCTGGCAGATGTGCCTCTAGATGGTGCAGAAATCTTTTCAACTTTCATTTCCTCAATGACATTTTGGTAATTTCAGAACTCTCGAACACAATTGACTCGTTTTTGTGTGTGTAGATTCTACGGAGTTGTGGCCCGTTAATCAACGATTACATTGATTTTGATCATCATTGCTTACATTCATACATATGTATGTAATAATTTCTACAGAATCCTACTTGGAAGAAGTCCGTCACGGAGATTACTCAACGTGGCGATACACCTGAAAATATCATCAGTTTCGATACAGTAATTTCTAAACAATATTTTTTTGTTTTCATTACAATTTCTTGCCTCCTTTGTTTTCGGTGGCAATTTGTTTTGGTAGACACTGGTTGTAACCAATATGGATTAGTGGCGGTCGGTTGGGCATTGTTCCAGCAGCAGCAGTCTTCAATTTGTTCCTTACCTTTCTTACGATTGCTGATATGTTTGCTTTTTGAGGATAATACAAGATATTCGTATTTTAAATTTCTCTACAAACAATTAACCAAGCTGATCTGGGTATTTGAAATACAGTTAAATAATATTTTGTAAGTAATTGGTTTTAATTATTGCGAGATTTCAACAAATGCAATTCCGGCCAATACAAACACAGAAGAGATAAATAAATAGATGTTGCTTTTGGGTGCTGTACAGAAAATATTGTCAGAATTGTTGATTTCAAACAACATTTCCAAATAAAATAAATCAATATCATTTGGGGAGATTCTTCCATTAGAGCAAACATTTTCCATTCGCCACAATTGCCAACTTCATTCGATGGATAAAAAACACATTCCCCTCCCGGCACTTTACCAACTGCCTACCTAATGCACTTCAAAAAACTAGTTTGAAGCGGACTGAAGCCATTACAACGAGAACTATAAGAAGCCCGACCTCGGTTCGTAGCAACAGTCATTTGTCACATTGAAAGGATTAACAAAACTAATCCTCTGATAATGGGGGCTGAAGTGACTGCATGCTGACTTCACCCAAATAACTAAAAAAAAACCCGATGAGAGTATGCGACGGCGCTACGTTGCGTTGACGTTGTTTTCAACGTCGTCAATACGTTACAAAGCAATTGACGAGACCCAAAAAAAAAAAAGTAGAGCGGACCAACAACAAAAATAACCAAAACTCGGAAGACAAAATTGACGACAAAATTAGAACAACATCATTAAAAGCCACGCTCGGAAATCCTCTACGAATTGTGTGTGTGTATGTGTGTGAACGAAAAACTTAGAACAAACAACAAATAAAATGTGTAAAGGGTGGCTACATTGGATTGCTGACAATTGATAGGAAAATGTCATTGCTTTTTATTTATGGGTTATGGCCATTTAAAATTTGAATCGGCTATGAAAACAAAGTACTGATAATTTTGTCAAGTTTCTGTAAAAGAGCTATAACGCTGCCCAGGGTTAGCCATGTATATTAGGGTGGAGTGAAATTCAAAAAAAAAAAGTTAACCTCGGAAAGAGATGTAGTCTGGGGTCCTAATGAGGGGAAAAATAAAGAAAAAAATTTAAAAAAAATTTAAGGGTCGCGCCACTCCCTCGAAATTTGGAAATTATCGCTATTTTGGCGTTGATTTTAGAAAAATCCTAAAAATTTACGACTTAACTTATTCGAAATTTAAAAGTTTGAGCTTGTTCAGTGCCCAAACAAAAGTATTTGAGGCAAATATGAGGATAATCGACTAATATTTGTAGCTTTGGTGGCGATTTCATTGTTCAGTCAATTTTCTGAAGAAGGGACGATTTGACTTATTTTACTTTTTGAAATTTTTGAACAATGAGAAAATTTTTTTTAAATTTTTTCATGACCTTATTTCATTGTTTACGCTATTGCAAACATTTATTGACATAAAACAGTTTTTGGATTTTTCTAAAATCAACGCCAAAATAGCGATAATTTCCAAATTTCGAGGGAGTGGCGCGACCCCTAAAATTTTTTTAAAATTTTTTTCTTTATTTTTCCCCTCATTAGGACCCCAGACTACATCTCTTTCCGAGGTTAACTTTTTAAAATTAAAAAAAAAACATGTTTTCACTCCACCCTAATGTATATGTCACACCCTCTTCCAACAAAACGAATGTAAAAATACAAATTTATTTTTTAAATATTGCAAAATTAACAATAATCTATTTTGTCGACTGGTTTGGTGGGCCGAATGACTTTTTTCGAAAGACCAAAAATTCCCTTTATTGCTTTGGCTGAAGGAAAAAAATACGTTGATATATCATCAACGCTTGTGAACAATTGTCTGAGAACGATCGTTATCAAACCGTTTTGACAAATATGGAACATCGTTGTGTCGATTTGGGCCACATCCGAGTAATGATAGACTTTCGTGCCCGTATGTTATCAGTTCAAGCACGTTTGGTCATACCGTTTTATTCTGTCCACGTAATTGCACTATGCAACAAAAAGAGGAAAACAATCTGTAATGAGTTACCACCATACTATTCTGATGTAGTGCGGTCCCCGAAATACAAAAAACGATCGAAGTAAAAAAAAATGCAATTTTTGTGGCCCAAATTGTCATAACTCGAAAACGACTTGTCCGATTTGGATAAAGTATATTTTAATAAATTCTGCTTTTGAATCAAAGTTATAAAAACAAAAATGTAAGTCTTGTTTAATTTTAAACATCATTAAAAAAAAGTAGAAAAGATCTTAGTACTTAAGATAAACTACAGAATAAAAAATATTACGTATAAAGATGAATATATAAAAAAAAAGTCTAAATCCATTTTCAGTTGTTTATCATAAATAAAATATATCACATATAAAATTAAATTACTTACTTACTTAAGTCGGCTCTACAACCTGTTGCTGGTCTTGGCCTGCTTAATAAATGATTTCCAAGCATTTCGGTGTTCTGCTGGTCTTCGTTCGTGATACCAAGCATATGCATATCTTCTTCCTCTTGGTCCATCCACCGGAGTCTCGGTCTTCCCTGTCTGCACCTTCCGTGGTAGTTGTCGTCCAACGCCTTTCTGGCTGGAGCGTTTGTATTCATTCGATCGACATGTCCCAGCCAGCGCAATCGCTGTATTTTGATGTATATTTCATGTCGGGATACAACTCATACTGCTCACGGTTCTTTCGACGCCTATACGCCTCGTTAACACAGATAGGCCCATCGATTTTGCGAAGGATTTTTCTCTCAAAAACATCCAGTTCAGCTTCATCTACTTTTGCAAGTACCCATGTTTCGGCGCCATAAAGAAGCACAGGTAGAATAAGAGTGTTGTACAGTGTTATTTAAATTAGATAATTAAAATCGACCAAGGATTTTCGCTTTTATTCACATTTTTTTGTTAACTAACACTCAGGCAATGTCCCCTATAAATGCTGGGGGTATTGGAAGGAGGAAAAAGGGAGTAGTGTTTGTTCACATTTGTTGTCATAGCTGGCATGAAAAACACTGGTTGGAAGATTATTCCACTTTCGAACAGTTCGGCTGAAGAACGAACTGACAGTCATCCGAGTATTCCGGCTTTGTTGCATTGTGTTAGTTAATGTCTGACTTGCTGGCAATAATTTCGATAATCAATGAAATCAGTGAAAAATGTCTTGTATACTTATCGACTTTATATACTTCGTCTCAGTTGACATACGCCATTCCTCTGATTGTGGACTAATCTCAGCGTCAATATAGATAGAGGACAGCTGGGCCAAACTAGCAACAAAAATAATTTTACCAAATTCTTTACAAGCTAATTGAGAGTCCAAATTTGAAGGTAACCGTTTTATGGATACCCGTCCTTAATTTTATCAAAATCTTGGCCAAATGAAGTCCATAATTGAATGAAAATGCCATTTAATTTAAATGTCTTTGTTGGGCGACGGGTCGATGAGACTGGGATCAAAATTTGAATTCGATACTCAATCAGATTTGAGAATAAATATAATTTTTTTTTTATTTGGACCAAACTGGTCCTTGGGCCTGTCTATTGATTTTGTTTGGTGTTTTTGTGGGAAAATGTTTTTTATTACTGGTTCTGATTTCGCTTTGAGTGATGAAGAAATATCGAATATAACAAAGTAGAGTACCGAGACAGCAAATTGCTAATTAAAAGTCAGTGGCAAAATCAAAGTCTGTTTTTTCCTGAACATGTAATTTTTTTTTTATTTCGTTTAAAGGATTGAGATTTAATAAAGCAGCCTTTATACATGAGCTGTAGACAATAACATTTTAATTGAAATCCGGAATCAGATCAACATTCATTTCGAAAACAACTTAATTGTCGGCAACATTGAGATTTTTTCCCCAGGGATTCTACCGGCTGATTAATGCAATCGACTTTAACATGGGACTGACACTGCTAGTGGTTTGTTCTGTCTGAGACTTTGTATGTCGTGGAAAGCACAATTGGTATTCCTCGGTAGCAGATTTGTCACCGCCTCATTCGGCGGGCTAAGGGCAAAATGCCCAAATCTTCTGCCACTGGTGAGCATTACATTCTGCTTTCTTGGTGACCAAACATATGCCGTGTATTTATAATGCTCCATAGAAATTCACAATATCTACTCTCCTGGATATCATAACGACAAAAAACAGAGTCGTCTCCCTAATAATTTCTGTTTGAATTTTGGAATTGAATCGAGAATTGTTTTTTTTTTACATTTACAAATGTAATCTTCTTATCTTAATATATATTTAAATAGGCATTCTATAATTTTCTATAAATAATAATAATAAAAAAACTAATATTTTTTTTTTTACAGAAATTGTGTTTTTCCAAAATTTTTTTTTACAATTTTTTTTTTTTACAATTTTTTTTTTTTTACAAAATTGTTTTTTCAACAAAAATTTTTTTTTTACAAAATTTTTCTTTTCAAATTTTTTTTTTTAAACAAAATTTTTTTTTTCCACAAAATTTTTTTTTTCAACAAAATTAGTTTTTTCCACAAATATTTTTTTTTTCAAGAAAAATTTTTTTTTTCAACAAAATTTTTTTTTTCATCAAAAATTTTTTTTTGAACTAAACTTTTTTCTTTCAAGAAAAAATTTTTTTTTCAACAGAATTTTTTTTTTCAACAAAATTTTTTCCTATATTTCAACGGGCGCCATAGGCGCATTACAACTTACTAGAATGTTAGTAAGGAAATAATCGTAAACGTAATTTTCAGAGTTTTTTAGTCTCTTACCAAATATAAATGAAAAACACAAAATTACTTTTTTCTCTTGTTAAACTTAGTTTTGTTGTGATTTATGACAACGGCGACGAATAGTCTGCTACCCTGCATATTGGAATGTGTACCAAATATTTTGCTCACATTCTACCACCCCAAAAAGATACACACTTTCGCTTGTTTTTTGTGTTTGGAAAATATATTTACCAAAGAGATTAGCAACTAAAACGATTTGCCTGCACTCGCATGTTTGATTGTTATTGTGTCACACGGGTTGGGAACTATCGAACAGCTAACGCATTTTCAAGTACCCATAAAACACTTAATATTTGCATGATGTCCTTGAATCTGCCGCATGCACCAAGAATGGGTGGTGCTGGTTAATGGTGGTGGTGCTCTGTTGTGGTCTCATAGTTGGCAATGGGGGATTAAAGAAGATAAAAAAGAGACACACACACACGCTCGTTCACACAGCGCATCGTCGTATGGCACGACGATGACAATGGCGTCAATCAATGTAACCGATTGCGCGTTAAGCGTTAGCACTGACACAACTCGGTTTAGCTTGTCAGCTTTACTTTATGCGCGTAGTAACAAATTGTATCGAAGGACAGGCGGACGAAGGGACGCCAGCTTGTACAAATTAAGTTGAGGAACGACAAAAAAGGTTTTGGCATTATTTGCCGACTGAAACAGTCGCCAGTAAATGTATTTAACCACAGAAACTGCTTTATGGCGACAGTCGACCGCTGCATGTCCTTTGTAACCACCACCAGCTCCAGGACTACCGTTAAAAAACATTGACGACTTCATCGACAGGGATGAGTCCAGGCATAACGGCGCGAGCGCATGTTTGTTAAAAAGATGATCTTACTCGTTAAGACTCGTTAATTTCAAGTGCTTACAAAACCGACCAATCGACCAACCGACCCACCGTACAACCGTCTTCCAAACGTGTTGTGTTGTCACTCCACCAGCCCAAAAAGTAAATCATTCGCTGGCCATGAGTTAATGGCTCCGCTCCATTGTCACGCTTGTTGTTTTCGAGTAATTACAGAAATTATGAATGCTTTTCAGCCGAATGTCAGGCAATCGTTTGATTTTCTTGTGGGGGGGGGGATTTGTTACATTTTTATAATGAGCCATTAAAGTCCTTTGAACATCCTGGACACCTTTGGCAGGCAATTGAATTTATTGCGTAAGCCTCGGTGTCAAAACATTGTAACCCGAGTTGAGTTTATTAAAGGATGTTTTACGAACAGTATCGAATTGCAGGCGGATATCACAGCGAAGATAGGACAAAATTTGCCAACGTATATCGGAAACTCTTAATTAGATGGGATCGAAATGTTTGTTTGTTCAATTTTGAATCCTAAAAAAGATTGATATTCATTGTTGTGGGTGTTCCCTCCCAGATTTGGAGTTCTTCCACTTTAGCCAAGAGCTCCGTGTAGTTGACCTTGACCTAAAGCCATACCAACTCCAGCTCTTGCAGGAGCTAAATGTAGTCGATCTACCACAATGACGCCTTTTCGGTGAGTGGTCCTTAGAGAACCTAGGGGGAAGATAAGTTTGTTCGCAACATTTTCTGCATAAACTACGTGAATAAAGGAAATTGCCGATTTCGGTACCCACAACAGCCAGAGGCTGTTCAAGAGCTGACAAAATAAAAAAGAGAGATTATACATTTCCGGCAGTCTGTTGTTGTGCAATCCATTTTTGACTTTTACAAATAAATGTATGTGTGTATTTTCTCAAATCATCTGATATTTTGAAGTGGTCAGCCGTGATGTGAAACCCTGGTTCGTATCCTGAACAACATTCTTCGGTCGCCATTTCCACCTCGTACTAACTTACGAGTAACAGAGTAATCGTGGACAATAATCGCTGTAATTATTTTGCCAGTGACATTTTAACATAAAATCGGTGTCATATGTTTGTGGAACGAAGTGAAAAGCATAATCAATGTTGGGATATAAAGGGTGTTTTTTATTGGGGTATAGAACTTTAAGTTGGCATCACTTTTTTAACTGGTGGCCATTTTGTCAGCTGTCAAGTGATTAATATTTAGTTTGGTTTGCCATTTCATCATGAACAGGTTGACAAAAGAACAACGCTTGCAAATCGTGCAAATTTATTGCGAAAGTAATGGTTCAGTTCGCGAAGTTCACCGCAAGCTCCGTCCATTTTATGCCATTACATCCACAAAAACTGACTGTTTGGTGTGCTCTATGGGCTGGTGGAGTCATTGGGCCATACTTCTTCCGAAATAATGCTGGAGAGTCAGTTACCGTTAATGGAGACCGGTATAGAGCCATGATAACCGACTATTTTGTTGCCGAATTGGATGGCATGAATGTGGATGAGTTGTGGTTCCAACAAGTGGTTGAAAATTGGACCTGTAGAATTGGCTTTATTCGAGCCAGCCGCGGCGGCCACATGCCCGAAATCATATTTAAACATTAATGGCATAAAATTATCCTTCCAATAAAGCCAAATTGATGGACATTAAAACGATTTTCTTGTGTTTTATTTCAATTCGAAGTTCTATACCTCAATAAAAAACACCCTTTATTTTATTCTCAAAGACAATGCTGTGTTCAGGGCTGTGGAGTCGAGCCAAAATTACACGACTGCGACTCCAGCATTTTTAAATATGTACCAAAATTTCGAAAATTGTATTTCCGTCCTCAAACACACCTCTCACTGTAATGCGAAAAGATAAATATTTCAAGTTTTAAAAAAATATTTACTTGTTTTTAGTTTATTTTATGGGAAATATAAGTAAATAAAACTCGGCGATGGTGTGGAGAAAAATGGTCGACTCCGACTTAGGGAAAATTTGCCAGACTCCGTCCCCACAGCCCTGGATGTGTTGCTCCAACAGTGCGTTTACTAAAAATTACTTTCCCCCGAAATGAGGCTTTAACAGCGACTGTGTCTGATGTTGTTTTTCTTTATTAACGGCATACCTTGCTCTTTATTATGAAATAAACATCCGATCATTTATCTCTCAAAGTTCCATTTTTCTTTGAATACCAAAATAACACCTCTTGTTGGAGAACCCTGTATATTTTTACTTTTAGAAATTATAACTGTATATAATTGTCGGCTGAAGAAATCTAAAATCGAGTAAAGTCACCACAGACGTCTCAATTTGTTTTGTCGTTGTCGGCTGTTGTAAGAGGACATTTTGAATAAACTAAGAAATAACAAGAATATCAGTAATTGCTGGACATTAATACAAAGGATTGATTTTTAAATCAAACAATCTAAAACAGCTTCTTTAATTGTTTTCTATCCAAAAAATTCAAAAAGTTTTCGAAATCGAATTGTTTTTTGTTTGTTTTTGTCGGTGTTTGACAAAGACAACTAAAAAAAAAAAAACTGCGGACTAACTGCCACAACTGATTTCAATTAAATTTTAAGT
The DNA here is from genome assembly GCA_958296145.1 of Hydrotaea cyrtoneurina. Taxonomy (NCBI): domain Eukaryota; kingdom Metazoa; phylum Arthropoda; class Insecta; order Diptera; family Muscidae; genus Hydrotaea; species Hydrotaea cyrtoneurina. The sequence continues at coordinate 114,137,916 of OY282512.1, forward strand.
ACTTTTTGGTGCCAGAAGGCATAAACGGTCACAGTCTTTCCACTCACTCGCTCACCCTCCCCAACTCTCGGTTGCCACGGCTTCCTTGACGTCCTTTTGTTATTTGTTTTTGCCGTTAATACTGATTACTTTGTAGCACCCATTATCCTTTTGTATTGTATTTGCAGTGATTCGTTCGCCGATGCGATGTGACGATGGGTTGTTGCTGTTGCTATCAGTGGAAATTATCACCCTTAAATGGGGTGCGGGGCAATTCCCATTGTGATTTGGTTGACGTCAACAAAATCAAGGTAAGGAAGTCATTTTTCTCTATCTCTCTCTATCTCTCTCTCTATGTGTGTGTGATGAATTTAAAATGGCCGATCATATATCAACAGCAGATGGTGTTGATGTTTTTTGTGTTTGGGAAAGGGAAAGGGGAAAATGTTGAATAATTTATTTGTATTTCATTCCTATCGAGAATTGGGTGGAAATGTAGTCAAATTCGTGGAGCACTTTCAGTTTTAGAGTAATTGAGACACAATCAAGTGAAACAAACTATAGTTTGATGAGCTTCCAGGGGTTTACCGTGTGTGGAATATTGCAAATTTAAGCTTTGTATTGAATTCTCATGTTTTCATGGACATTTGAAACATTTCATAAAAATGATGAAATATTTTTCGGTGGTTTTTGTAAAATATTTTATAAATATTTCATAATTTCAAATATGAAATATTTTATAATTCGTATGGAATATTTCATAACTTCTACAAAACTTTACAATTTCCATGAAATAATTCATTGCTTCTATTAAATTTTATTTTATTTCTATATACAATATCGTAATTTCTACGAACATTTCATAATATCATATTGCTGTGAAATTTTTTATAATTCCTAGAAAAACACAAATTTTAGAAAATATAAAAAACTAAATTAAGATAAAAAACCAAATTTTAAAAATAAAAAAAAATTAATTTGGAAGATAAAGATAATTTTTCAAGAGAAGGTTAAAAAACCATTAAAATAAGATATTAAACTTTAAAATCTATTCTCTAGTTTTAGAAAAACATCAGCTTTCAAGTTGTCATGTCGGATGAGTTTTAAAAATTTGCAAATGCACATAACCATTTCAAAAGTTTTTTTTTTTTTAAATTTTTTCCTGAAAACGCGTGTAAAATATTTTTTGATGTTTAATACGTCTGACAATTTTTATTATTAAGTAAAAAATTTTACAAAATTTAAGGCGAAAATTGGATTTTTCTGTTTATGGGCTTAAAACACATTTTTCAGTTTGGTTTCCAAATACAGTCGATTTCGGTTGAACGGAAACGAAAAAAATCAAGAAATTCTCTTCACTTATGCGGAATTTTCTATAAGAGGACTTCGGATAATTGAACATTCTTTCATTTAAACGAACGAACTGAGTATGTAATTTTAAAATTGTTCTATGAAACGAAGATAGAAACTTCCGGCACAACTATTTAAATTCATGTATATAAAATTTAAATTCAATATTAATGAGCTTGAATGAAAATAGTCACTTATTTTCATTTGGTTGAGTTGTCTTAAATGTTGTCTTGACACATGACTTTTCGAGATCTTTTGTTTTGGCCAAGGCAAGAATTGTCTGCAAAAAATGTTTTCATAACATAAATTGAGTCTAATGTATTATGGACGATCACATAATAAATTCTCTTGAACCTATCTCTTGGTCCGTAAATTCTAATCTATTTATTTTCTATGTACTTTAATGAATTTCTCTTGAGCGGGGTTCGTATCATATAAGTTTGTGTCTTTGCATTAAAAATATGTTTCACATAAACGATTTTTCAATAAAGCGGATTTTGGTTTAAGCGGAGTACAGTGCTTGGAACATCACTTAGAACAATCGTTACTAATATTTATTTTCAATTAAGCGATGTTTTTTAATTAAAAGGCGTGCGCCTATCCGAATTCGACCGTAGTTTGTTTCGAATAGAAAGTCCACTAAAGAATATCGTTAACAAAATTTAAAACTAGAATTTCCAAAAAAAAAAATATAGAAATCAAGTTGGCGTGAAAGTCGAACTAGGGCCGATTATTAAATTTCAAATTGTAAAATTATTTCAAAGGGTTGGAAATAATTGTTTTTATATTTTATGTGTATATTTTGTTTATTCCAAAGAGCAAACATGCCCATTATTTTACTCACATTTTCCTACACCTTAGAGACCATTTCTGGCCCAATCTCATGAATGCCGTGGTTGATATTCGCTTTAAGGTGTGAAACGTTTATGGATTGTTCGCATAAGATCGGTCCTTCACCGAATCCTGCGAAAAAGTTTAATCCCGTTAAATTGCAGCTTTCGGATGGCCAATAAACATCGCCGAGAGGCCTGATTATACGATTACCGAAATTGTCGTGGGCTGTGTAGCATGAGCTCAAAGAATCGTCCAAGTCTATGTCTTCAATTTTCTATTTATCATGACTCTGTAGAGTTCACCGTTAATCGAAATGTCATTTACATCAGCATTTTCCAAGAAAAATGGACTAATGATGTCACCGCTTCGAAATCCGCAATAAACGGTCACTCTCATTGACTTCTCGTCGATCACTTGGGGATTTCCGATCCACAGAGGCAGCAGTTGATGCCATCGAGATGAAAAGGTGCTTCGCCAGTGGAAATGATTTTCTGATAAAAATCGTAGCCCACTTCGAGCAGCTCTAACGACCAAACCGGGAATCGATAACAAAGCTGATGGTCGAACATCACACCATGTAGAAACCCTCGCCAAGTGCGGATCCCTTTAAAGGATCAAATGCTCCCCAAAAAAAAAAAAAAATATTACAATGTACGTTAAAAATTGATGCTCATGCGTCTTTCCTTTTGCTTTCGCAAATATCGCCAATAATATTGAAACTGCCTGGTTCGTCTAAATTAAGTCATCTCATCAGATAACATTTCTTAAATTTTCTCCGTAATCTTTACGTTTTTCACTCCAAGATAGCAGGTTTTCTTTGTGGACTATGGTCAGTGAAGAACTCGCCAGTCGTTTTGTGAAAATTCGGTTTTGTGAGCTTCGCAAAATGTTGTTTTTATACAATCCATCATAGGATGGAGTATATACTAAGTTTGTCATTCCGTTTGCAACACCTCGAAAGAGTGATCTGCGACCCTATAAAGTTAAGTTCGAGAATGGGCAATATCGGACCAAAGGGGGAAAAGTTCCCCTTTACGGGACTAAATATATCCCGGCCATAATCAAATTTTTCAAATATTTTTTTTCACTGCATCTGATTTTTTTTGGTAAAATTGTTCTAAGTTTATATAATTTATAGATGGGGAAAAAATCCCAAAAATGGGCGTGCTCATGGGTTCCGTGGACCCTTGGGGCCAAAAAAGGGCCCCTGATAAACATGCGCATATGGGTATCGAAGTGCAACGAAATTTACTCACGAACACAAATATGCCTTTATTTTCATGATTTGCCTAAATTTTTTGATCCGGTTTCTGGGACTATCGGGTCACCAGCGGCCCAAAAACCGTCCCTTGACAAACATGGACATATGGGTATCGAAATGCAACGAAATTTTCTCGCGAATTTCGTATTAATTTCGAATTAAATGTATAAACTGTAAATTTATAAACAATTTAAAATTATGTTAAATTTAAATAAATGTTAACACTTTCAAAGCACTTACTTTCTTCATAGTTTTCTTATTTATTGACTTTTTAAGGATCCATGATGGAGGGTATATAAGATTCGGCCCGGCCGAACTTACTATTTGTCCACTTGTTCTTTAATACCTCTGGTCAGTGAAGAACACGTCATTCGTTTTGTGAGCTTCGCAAAATTTGCTGTATTCATCAGTTTGAACAACTAAAGTTCAGGTTGATCGCATATTTGTGAGGGAATGCAGTTCCAATAATAAACGACCGTCGGCATTCGTCACGACCTTTTTAGTGCCTTAATTTTAGAAAATGTTTAACTTTGAAATTACTTCTCGTTACTGTTTTGGCAATTGCTCATTTGAAAATCTATTTTTTTTTTAGAGTTTAGGGCTATGTTGACAAAGCTAATGCCATCGTTAACACATGTTGGATCATTTTGATCGGAATTCGATATTGTTGGTATTGAACTCAGCTGACTTACTGCCAGAGCATCAGTAAATTGACTGCTGGTCAATTGGAATAAATAAATACGTGTGACGAGACGAAATGGAAATGATTACATTCCCTAAGTTTTAACCTTCATTTGCAATTGTAATTTCTGATTTCGAAAGCCATTTCAACATTTGCTTTTAGTGGAAATCAACAAAAAAAAACCAGCCAAACATTTCGAATACTCTCGTGGACATGTGCAATGAAACATTTGGCATTTTCTCTTGTTGCTCGGGCATCTCAGGCAAGCCCATTTAATCGAGTCAGTGACATTATTCCATGACGCATACAAAGAGAAAAAACGCCGTATGTGTTTCCTTTTTCAAGTGTTAATCACAAACAGCAGAGAACAATCTAAATTTGTTACTCATTCCTTTTTCTACCTTTTGTGGTTAAAGCTCAGCATTCAGTGTAACAATGGAGGCAAACCGCAAATATTTTCACAACCCCCATTGTTTTGCAATCAGGCGAGAGTGGCCGCTTCGATCCGATCCGACCCGATGAGGCGAGGCTGTCCAAGCCCAAACACATTCGCCCAATATCCTGGGAGCGCAAAAGTTTAATCACAACTCATTGCATTGCTGTGAACTTTCAATAAAACTGCTGACAGAAGTGGCACTTGTGATTAAGGCTGTGGCCGCAATGCCATTCGAACAATGGAATGTAACTCATTTCAAGGGCTGCATATGAACACATACTCAATCATGCCAACACTTGGAAGGTCCTTGTAAACTCAAACACACACACACACATACGTACGCCAAAAGGACGCACAGGAAAATGTTACAGTTGCGCAATTGTCGAGGTGAGCGACCATTTCTGGCTAAACAGCGTCATCTGGGTCGGTGAGGCTGGCGCATCGGTTCGATTTGGGAAACGAAAGCTTCCTTTGTCAAAGTCGATTTGTTACAATTCTCAAGTGCTCGCTTGTCCTGGCATCATCATTGTAAACTTAATTTTATTTTCCCTGTAAGCCTTTGTTCCCAACACCACTTGAGTCACTCCTCTACCTTTTGCTCCCTCTGCCACATCATTGCATAAATCGAACATTTCGTTTGTGTGTGCACAGCAATTTCATTTATGTGAACTTTGACTGGCACAGTCGGAGTACCATGGAATGTGCGCGGTCATCCCTCGGTAGAAACATCGATTTGTTCCTTGTGCAGGAACATGTGTTGTTCGGGTGTGTGTGTGTGTACTCGGTTATTAGGGATGGCGGTGACGGCGACGCACAGTGGTATGAAATAAGGGAAAAAAAACTAAATAAAAGTGATCAACAGAACGGAACTGTGAAAAACCAATAACGTTTTTGGAATTGTTTAAGGAGATCATTTTTTATTTATTTATTAACAATTGTTTTTGTAAGTAAATTACAAACATAATGCAAGCTCTGACTACTGAGGTCTTTAGCTAGGAAATTAAGATATTATACTGTAGAACATGTTTTGTTAAGTAAATAAAGAAAGAAATCAGTTTCTAAAATCTTCACACGATTTTCCCTAAAACTCAATTTAGGACCAACTCGAGGTCTCACCACTAAAAAAGAGAGAGAGTTGGCTAAGAATTCAGAAGATTCCAACAAATTACAATCAATGGATCCTCTTTTTCCATTCATAGCCAGCGCTGCCATATGGCAAAGAGAAAAACATTTCGTACAGTTAAAAATATCAATTTTTATAAAATATATACTTTTTTTTTTAAAAAAATGTCTTGGTTATGTCATTGTTATTTAATTTGTATTCATGCTGAGGGTAATGACATGCCATTACCTGATAATGAGATCTGCTTACCAAGTTTTTGCTAAGTTGAGTTTCAGAAATAGAAACAGAAATACAAAATTGTTAAATGACTGAGAGGCAGACATGACATCTCCTTACCCTCATTATGAATGCTAATCAAATAATCAGGCATGTCACAGAAACCCAAATCGACAAATTTTGAAACCAAAACGTTTTTAGCTTCTCCAGAAAAAGGAAATCGAAAAAAATTATTGATTTGAAACCCATGACAAAATCTGAAGTGAAATTGATATCAATTTCAACTTAAACTCCAAATTGAAATGAAATTCTGTTCAAAATTAATTATGAATATTGCTTTTATTAAAAAATATACTAAATACGTTGAGTATGATAATTTTAACATCTTTTTTAACGTATAAAGTATCAGGCATGTCAAAGAATTGCCATCGTCTCAAATGTGTGATCTTGTCACATATAAAATTGGCAGCCTTAACCAAAAACAACACTTAAACCCAAAAAAAAAAAAAAATCTGAAGGAAACTTTGTTTTAATATTAAAATTAATAGCTAATTTTTACATATTTAAAGGGGCAAGCATATTTTTTATTTGTTTGTTAACTTTTTTAATTAAAATCACAGTCAAAGTGTGGAGACGTATCGAAATTTTTGACGGCGGTGGGTAAACCAGCTGTTTCTAATTTCAATGCTACCATATTTTTAATAGAAATATTCGATTTCCATTTTTTCTTGATTTCATCAAACCCAGGAATTTTTGAAGAAACAAAATTAAAATGTTAGGTTTTGGAAACACGAATTCAAATCGATTTCGTAACATTTCTGTGACATGCCTGAATAAGGGCATTCAAGAGGACACATTGATTAAAATTCCCGAATAATAATGACCTGGTAAAGGGGTGTAGTTAATAAGTTTTTGCTGGAATGACCGATAAAATAACTGAAATTAAAAATTCATTATTGTTAACTCCTCATTCATTGGCTAGAATTAAGGTGGGCCTTAATGACATGCCATTACCTGTCAATGTAAATAGTAAGGACATGTTCTTAACAAGTGTTTGCAGAGAGTTGTCCGGATTGGTGCTCCATCTCTTCCTACGACATTTCTAACGACACCGCGTATTCTATTCACATTTGGTCTGCATAGAATAAACAATGCAGTAGAGTAATGTGAAAAGAATGAATTTGTTCTGGGAGATCTTAAACATCCCTATAGCAAGCCTTAGTTAATGAAGAAGAAGAAGGACTTAATTGTAGGATACAAGTACTGATCTTAGATTCTGTAATGCCAACTTATACTAACTTATTTCCCTTAACATTCCATGAAGGAACAGAGAGGGGAACTTCCCTAGAATCTGTGAGCCGTGTACAATATAATTTCTAGACTCACCGAACGGCTAATGCTTTTCTAATGCTAACTTATATCTCCTCTTAAATACCAGCATTTTTTTTTAAATTACAAGTGAATTTATATTCGAATTTTGATTAAACCGGGTGACAGAGCAAAGCCTCGAACCCACAACCCCCACACTGATAGGTGAACGTTGTTTTAGAAGTCCTCTCAAATTTTCAACTATTTGCACCACTGTGCATTGTTGATGACGCTAAGGGACTACGAGGACGATGATTGCATTTAGTCGCTGCTGCACCGAATTCAACAGTGAGTATTTTGACATATGGCCTCGTTTGCCAACTGAGTTATTGTTGGTGCGTGTGTGTGATATTTAAAGGAAGGTGTTCTATTTGTGTTACATGATCACAACCTTTCGTCCTTCCTTCCTTCCTTCCTACTGCCTGCCGACCGTGTCGCTTTCATGCGAGGTATTTCATCGTCTGACTAATATGAGTCTTTCACTTTTGTATATTTTCATTTCCATCGACTACTTACCCTACCCACTCACAGACACTCTCTCTCTCTCTCTTTCTCTCTTTCTGGCTGTCTGTTTCCCTCCCCTTTGGCCCCGGCTCGGTTGATGAAGTTATTTGCTGTTTGATTGCCACGAAGAGTACAAACAACATCATCACCATCAAAGTGACGCTGCGGGATTTTTATTGATATCGCGGTGCAGTTGAATGAAATTTTCCCAGGATTCCCACCGTGTGAGATGCTCGTTTCGTGCGTGTTTGAATGTCATTCGTTTGTTCCTAATAAACCGGACTATTGTGAACATGCCGAGCCATGGTACCATCAATTTGATTAGGAAACATTGTGAAACATCAGGTGACATCACCTGATGTTTTGGCCATAATTATGCTCATGTGTAGGGCAACTTGAACAGCACCTGCTAACTCTGTTAATCAAAGGCTAAAAAGTTTACAACTTTTGGTGTGTGGTGGGAGGTGGGCGGCCAGAGAGCCAATTGTTCAGGTTTCCAGATGACATATGACCGGAAGTGCAGACAATCCTCATTTAATCATTGTCGTCGGGAGCTCCGTTTGTAACGGCTGAAATGACAATCACTTAAGAGCAGCGCGTTACTGCCGGTTTCCATAAAACGAATTTGTTCGTTCGTTAGAAATCCTTAATATTGAAAGCTTTATTAAATGTGTTTCAGACATTGAATTGAATTGTGATTTTCGAAGATATTTTAGGTATCAACATATGGAACACAATCCGAATTGCATAAGCTCTCATCACTGATAAAAATCTATTTTATTGGGCATTCAATGTTGACAATTTGCAACGAACGAACAAATTCGTTTTATGGAAACAGACAGTTATTTCGCTTACAGAATCAATTATGTATATGCAATAGAAAACGAAAGATTTTTATCCTATGTACATACACAGAAGAAAATAAATTTTCGATTCTATGAAAATATTCACGAATTCAAACAAAAAATGAAATTGAAAATCCTGTGATAAAACAATTTGTCAACTTAAAGAAAATATTCGTATACTGTTTATCAAAAATATCTTAGATGAAGAAAGAAAACAATTTGTATGTCCTTTATCAAAAGTATTTTTAATATGCGAATATCTACCAAAAAAATTGTAAATTTTATAAATTAGATAATTAAAATACAAATCATAAAAAATATAAAAATTTTTGTCGATTCAATTTATCAAATTTCTTTCAACATTTGATAACATTTTTCGTAAATATGCTAAAAATATATCAAATATTAAAACGAAATGTAATAAATGGGATCAACAAAAAAATTCATTAAAAATATCCAAATATTTGATGAATTGTTTTGTTGATACATTTCATCAAACTTCGTTTCAATATTTGACCATTTTTTTTAGCATATTAACGAAAAGTTCCATATTAACGAAAAGTTCCATTCTTGTACAAATATTTTCATTGAAATTTGTTGGTTGTCTTTTTTTTCTGTGTATATTTTGCATTGTAAAATTCAGAAAGAAATACCACCATCCATTGTAGTTTCATTGTTGGTTTGGTGCACCCAGACTGCTCGCGATTCGTTCGCCGCATATTCTCCTCGTTAACACAGAGCGGACATAGACTTTGTTACTGATATTTCTCTCAAAAGCACCACCTGCTTTAGCAAGTGCCCATATTTCGGGGACATAAAGAAGCAATAGAGGGCTCTGTTCTGGACTTGTTTGCTAACCCAGATTGGTTGCGTGTTGCTTTCTTTGTATAATTCTTGGGGCGCTAAGAAGCTGTAGAAATGTTGCTTTAACATTTCTGTCACCAGATTCCCATTTTCATCATACCACTTATATAAAGGGAAAAGAAAGAAAAAATAAAACGCATATCTTAATATATATTTACCCTCGACACTGATTCACTGATTCACTGACTCTGTCACGCAGTACGTAGGAATTTAAATAGGCATTCTATAATTTTCTATAAATAATAATAATAAAAAAATAATATTTTGTTTTTACAGAAATTGTGTTTTCCCGAAATTTTTTTTTTACCAACATTTTTTTTTTCAAAATTTTTTTTTTACAATTTTTTTTTTTTACAAAATTTTTTTTTAACAAAAATTTTTTTTTTTACAAATTTTTATTTTTTAAACATAATTTTTTTTTTTCAACAAAAATTTTTTTTTCAACAAATTTTTTTTTCCAAAAAAATTTTTTTTTTCAACGAAAATTTTTTTTTTCAACGAAAATTTTTTTTTTCCACAAAAATTTTTTTTTCAACAAATTTTTTTTTCCATATTTCAACGGGCGTTATAGGCGTATAACAACTTGCTAGTAATTAAATATTATGGCCAAGAATATTTATTATAAAGATAAGGGTTTGCCATTGTGTTTTTAAAATGATTTCGGGCAAGAGGCCGCCACGGCTGGCTCGAATAAATTCCAGCCGAGAGGCACAATTTTCGAGCCTCATATTCTCTTCCAAATCGTCAATCGTGTCGGGCTTATCTGCGTAGACAAGCGACATCACATAACCCCACAAAGAATAGTACAGCGGTGTTAAATCGCACGAGCTTGGAGGCCACGTTACAGTCCCGCGACGCGAGATGATGCGCGTCATCAAAAGATTCATTCTTGTTGGAACCGAAGGTCGTCCACATCAACATCCTCCAATTCGGACACGCAAAAAGGCTCCCATTGACTGTAACATTATGGAGAAATATGGACCTGATGATTCCCCCTGCCCATTGAGCACACCAAACGGTGACCTTTGACCTTTTGGATTATCTTTACTTCAAATGCGACAATTTTGTTTTTTAACGTACCCACTCAACCAAAAGTGAGCTTCATCGCTGAACAAAATTTTCTTGTGAAAATCGGTATCGGTGGCCATTATTTTGATAACAAATTTGCGCTATTTGGAAACGCTGTTACGTAGTAAGTCTATTCATTACACTGTGCGACAGCCACAATCGGTTTGGGATGAAACCACCGGGGAAAGTTATATCGGTCAAAAAAAGGTCATACGTGTCCCAGCGTTTCGTTGGGTCTCATCTAGGAATCGAGATATATCGATTTGAAGTTAGTAAGTATCGTATAGGGGAATTTGTCACGTTTTAGGCTCTTTTGTTTGACATAACTTGAGAACCACTCGTCCGATTTAGCTGAAAGCTTGGACATAATACCATATATGTCTTCCATGTTTATCACCCAATCTGCACAAAGTCGGAAAACAAAAGAAAATACCTTTCTAACGATGTACAAATTGTAGGAATCCAGCAACCCCAGGTGGTGGTTACAAAGTCTTGTCCATTGCATTGTCAGTGAAAACGTAGCAACTTTAAATACAAATTGTGGCGTTTCGAGAAAATGAAAAGTTAATTTCCAAATCCTCATAAATTCACACGAACATCATAATGTCTACACAAGAAACGGTTTGATTCTATGGACAGCCTCACATAGAAATGACAAAGCTGCCTCAGAAGGTACCCCGATTCCAAAGTCCTCTTTGCCAACCTCTTAAGACTCTAAATAAAGCAGCTTTTTTTTTGTGAACGTCTGCAGCAGGACAATTGCTAATCAAAATCATTGAAGCGCAATATAATTTCAGGACGTCCTTTAAGGGGATTTATATGCTTAAGATCATTTTACTCATCGCTTTGTACGCATGAAAAACAGAAATGATTTTCGCCAGGACAATGGGAAATCCTTGCAAATCTTTTGCTGTCACCACGACTTCTACTCTCTTAAGTAGTGTGTAGAGTAGCAAATTTGTGGCTTCTCTTATTACTTAACAGCTAAACATGAAATGATCGCCAGGACAAGACACACAGCCTTGTGTGTGCCTGACTGTGTGTGTGAGTGTGTGTGTGTGTGGCATTGAGAAGTGTCATTAGTGTAAGTGTACGTGATGGTTTTTGACGAGTGGACCTCCTGGAGGTGAGAAAATATTACCCCGAAATGTTAACAAAAAGCACTTATCTCTCAGATGGCGATGAACGAAGTGTGGATTCGGTTCGATGCAATGTGACGTGGATTAAAACTGTGAACTGAATTGAACTCGTCCCAAACACAGAAACTCTCTGCATGGATCACAGTGAATCTTCGAGGCGAGACAGAGACTGTACTCGATATTTGCGAGTTCATTGTTTTCACATAATCTCTGCTGATGATTTCTTTTCTTAAAGGAATTGTTAGTCCTAAACTGCAACATGCCCGCATTTGTTTTGCTTTACTTGCGTTTTTGCTGTTGTTGTTGTTAATGAAGTTCAAGTGTTAAGTTGTTTTGTTTGATTGATGTGGCAAGTATGAGAGCAACGCTATGCAATACAGTGTCTTTGGATCAAGAATTTGTTAACCCTAAATGATGCGGCCCAAAAATGAATCCACGAATGTGAAGGGAACATCAGTCACATAGAAAGTTCTTCAATGCGGGATGTCTCAATAGGTTGGTGGAAACGGCTACCGATCTGCTCAGACTACTCAAACTCAAAGAGAAAATGATCACAATGGCTTTTGAATGTTGTGAATGTATTTATTAAGGAAGAACTGCTATAAGTTGTATGCCAATAGAACAGCCACAGATAGTTTAAAATCGGAAAGGAAAGTCTTCATAATTTTCTTCATATGAAGTATATTTTGAAGTATAAAGCTCGTAGTGGCCTGTGTGAAAGCCTTTGGACCGATTTTTAACCCTTTTTCAGTGATCCAATCGAGCTGATTTTTGGCAGGCAGACTCGTGGAAATGTCTGTATCACGTCAAATTTTATCCAAAAAAAACAATTTTTATCAATTCTCAGATTTTCCCCAATTTTTTATTATTTTTGAAAAAAAAAATATTTTTTTCACTTTTCTTAGCATAACTTGAAGAGACTCCAAATTTTTAAACTTCTTAAGCGTTACGAAAAAAAAATGTTTTTTGAACTGAAACCTTAAAAAAAAACGATAACCATTTTAAAAAAAAAATTTTTTTTAGGAAAATCTGAGTATTGATAAAAATATATTTTTTAAAAAAATTGACGTGATACAGACATTTCCACGAGTCTGTCTGCAAAAAATCAGCTCGATTGGATCACTGATCATGCTGGCGGATTAATTTGTGTCCTTCGCCAAATTCGATCGGTTCAAAGCAATGCCGACTATGCCCAACAGCTTGGAATATATTCGTCGTGCGCCATTTTGACATTTTCAAGGAAATCGGCATTCTTAATAATTACTCATATTTGTTGGAATATCTTTAAGATAGAAACTCAAATCTTATCTTCTTAATAAATATTTACCCTCGACACTGATTCACTGACTCTGTCACGCAGTACGTAGGAATTTAAATAGGCATTCTATAATTTAAATTTTCTATAAATAATAATAATAAAAACAAGTGGACAAATAGTAAGTTCGGCCGGGCCGAATCTTATATACCCTCCATCATGGATCCTTAAAAAGTCAATAAATAAGAAAACTAACTGAGTTTTTGGGCCGCTGGTGACCCGATAGTCCCAGAAACCGGATCAAAAAATTTAGGAAAATCGTGAAAATAAAGGCATATTTGGGTTCGTGAGTAAATTTCGTTGCACTTCGATACCCATATGCGCATGTTTATCATGGGCCCTTTTTTGGGCCCCAAGGGTCCACGGAACCCATGAGCACGCCCATTTTTGGGATTTTTTTCCCCATCTATAAATTATATAAACTTAGAACTTAGATGTAGTGAAAAAAAATATTTGAAAAATTTGATTATGGCCGGAATATATTTAGTCCCGTAAAGGGGAACTTTTTCCCCTTTGGTCCGATATGGCCCATTCTCGAACTTAACCTGCTTATGGGCAAAAAACATCTTCCTGCAAAATTTCAGCTTTTTAGCGTTGGTCGTTCGCACTCTATCGTGATTTCAACAGACGGACGGACGGACAGACGGACATCGCTAGAATGTCTTAGAATGTTACACTGACCGATAATATATATACTTTATAGGGTCGCAGATCACTATTTCGAGGTGTTGCAAACGGAATGACAAACTTAGTATATACTCCATCCTATGATGGAGTGTATAAAAATAATATTTTTTTTTTGTACAGAAGTTACGTTTTCCCCAAATTTTTTTTTTACCAAAAATTTTTTTTTAACAATTTTTTTTCTTACAATTTTCTTTTTTTTACAAAATTTTTTTTTTACAAAAATTTTTTTTTACAATTTTTTTTTTTTTTTAACATTTTTTTTTTCAACAAAATTTTTTTTTTCAAGGAAAAATTTTTTTTTCAACAAAATTTTTTTTTTCAACAAAAATTTTTTTTTTTAACAAAATTTTTTTTCCATATTTCAATGGGCGCCATAGGCGCATTACAACTTACTAGTATGTACATATTTACCAAACTTTGCAACATTGATAACGAATAACAAAAAAAAAAAAATAATTACTCGTTAAATTAATTTCTTTTAGAGGTGCAGTAATGATTAAATTACCATGATATTCAGTTTTTCTATGACAAAATTACAATTACAATTACAAAAAATCTAAAAGTAATCCGGATTACTGGCGATTACCAAATACTGGTTGAATTTCATTTGAACAAAAATTTGCATCATCATATTTGTAAATGACATTAATCAGCATTACTTCCGATTGCTATAAATAATCAAAAAGAATCAAAAGTAATCAGATAACAATCCGACTACTTTCAGAGATTACTTTGGATTCTTTCTGATTATTTATAGTAATCGGAAGTAATTCTAATTGATGTCCTAAATATGGTGATGCTTCGTTATCGCTTCTTAGTTTGGGCCTTCCAGCTGCTCGATTTTTCTGGAAAACTCATATTTTCTTAGGAAGCGGAAACGTTAACCAACAGGTGGGGATCGTAATAGTCCCCGAAGAGGGACAGTTTGGAGCGGTTATTATTTTTAATTCAGCTGAAAACGTCATTGCGTTTAATGGGGAGCACTGCATTTTATGGTGTCCGAACTTGGACTTGGACGATCTTTGGTGTCAGTAGGAAGACACCCTACGCCATAATCGATCGTTGGCGCACCAAGTTTGGAAATGGTGTTGCCAGCCGTCTCGGCGATGTCAATGCACCATTTCTGAGCTGCAATTTAGACCTTTTTTTTGTGAGCCACCGTAAAGGTCTGCCGAACGTACAGTTGATCTTGACACGTCATCACAAGCGCTGCGGATTCTAAAACACTGTGCACTGCACGTTATCATATGCAAATGATGCTGGAGCGTTCTATAACGTTTAACAAGTGTTATTTGAGCTGTAACTAATGGTCGGTTGCCCGAAGTTGATAGCTTCACCACTCTAAAGAATCATCGCGATAGCTATAGGTTGATGACAGTATTTACTTGATGTATTGATGCTTCAAGTTGAGTTGCGCTCTTGTCTTGCACCGGGGACCACCGTGATGGCAGCCGCCTGCGCGCGTCTGTGTGGTCTCCTTAACTTGACAAGATAATACCAAGAAAAGCCTTTGGATGCCTTCGTTGTCGCCGCGTGATAACTGCTGCATTAACCACCAGCAGTAAACATGAATTATTTGCGGCTCATTGCATTCTCTTACGATGGCGGTACAATGTTTTGGCCGCACTGCCTGCCGATCGCAGGCATCCTTTGTTTATCTAATGAGTCTCATAATCGTAACCCCCTCTCCTTTTGTTTCCCTTCGGCAGCCAAATCGAAATTGTATAGTTTTTGCCGACTTTGCCGACGCACCAAACAATGCCGCTGCATGATGCATCGGGGATAAGGGCCGAATGCCCAAAGACAACTCGTAGTCTATTCACTTGAACATCGGAAATTATGAAAAGAGTTTGTACAAAATCTTTCTTCTGCGAATAACATTCGCCCACTAAAGTATGTTAAGCCTTAAATAAGCAGGATAACAAGCGGGACATGCAAATGCTGCGGCGACTGCTGCCACCGAACCCATTGTGTGGAAAATTAGCCGAGGTTTAGAGTAGAGAAAGTAAATACAGCTTAAACGCTAGCAAAATCTCTCTTAGTGTCTTACTGACTAACATATGACATAAGCCGTAATTGTTCACTCGGCAGACGGCACAAAGGGATAGCAAATTATCATGCAGCGGCAATCTTGGCAGCGGCAAGAAGCCGTCGGCCGTCGGCCAAAGGCAAAAGAAATGTTGAAATGATGGTGACATACATATGTTCCCTATAGATTTTAGATAACCGCTTAAAAGGTATGTGATAATCATACAGTACGGACATTTTGCAAGAGTTCAGAGTTAGTTTTTTTTTTGTTTCGAACACGATCCATACAGCTGTCCCTGATTTAAGCTCACACTGGCATGGAAAATGCTTAACGAATTGGAAAGTTCATTTGTTACAAAATCACTTAAGACTTCTATTGGAAAATCTAGAGAATATTTGAATTCTACAGACAAGATAAAAAAAAACTGAATTTTCTTAAGGATTTTTTAAATTAATTCAGGATAGTAAAGTATAGGTTTAGTGCTCCAGAATCCAAATTTATTTTCAAAACAGTTGATTTGAGTTTCTTTCTGAAGTATGGACTTCTTTGAATATTCACACTCACTTAGATTTCAGAAAAGATCTGCATGATCGGTACATAGCAATAAATGATAAAATGTTGTAACACTTAAAAGTGGGCACTGAAATTTTATTTAAAAAAAAAAAAAAAAAGTACCAAATATTAGTAACATAAGAGAGCTTAGTGTTGAAGTCTTTAAGCGGGTGATTAATCGATGCGACCGGAATTCGTAGAATTAAGGACAGAGGCAGAGTGAGAAAATGTTAGACAACACTCCGATTAATATATTTGAGCAGCCGAAGGAGTCCTTTTTCCGTGATACTAAGGTGTAATGAGTGATATCGGTGGAATTAATACAAATCGCTGATTTATTTCAATAGTATCACAACTCAAAATATAATTTTTTCAGCAGAGCCCTTTAAAGTTTTCAATTGCGTCTTACTAGGCAAATATTGGAAAAAAAACTCATAGGTTTCCTGAACAAAAACCAACTTAAATGAGAGATTTACAGCTTTTTCGTGAGCAGGAAAATAAAAAGTCAATTTTGAATTGTAACACTATCGAAGTAAATGAGCGACATGTTTCAACCAGACGATAATTACACTACTCAACAAAATGAAAAAAATTTCATGTACTCCGGATGCGATAATTTTTTCTGTGTAGATAACCTTGACATGAGCTCGAAAAACGCAATAAAAAAATTTTTTTTCGTTTGGTTTTTGTTTTTAAATTTTAAAAAATTTTTTTTGGTTAATTTGTTTCGTCCGGCATAACTCGGGAACCACTAGCCCGATTTAATTGAATTAAATTTTAAAAAATTTAAAATTACAATTCCCTTAATCTGTTCATATATTGTTTTCCTATACGCTTGTATAAAGATCATGAAAATCGATGCACGCGTTTCGCTTTTATTCGCAATTGAGTAAAGGTATGAATTTCAAATATATTCAAATTTCATATATTTTTGTCACCCAACAAATTTTAATTTTTTTTGTAATAAAAAAGAAAAAACCTTACCATAGACAAAGTTGTGCATATGTCGAGCAAATTTTTGAAATTCATACCTTTACTCAATTGCGAATAAAAGCGAAACGCGTGCATCGATTTTCATGATCTTTGTCTCATTTTGCTCATAGGTTATGTGACTTTACGTAAAAGTAATAAGATTTTACATTTTTTTTCATTTTGGATTTTTTATGGATTTTTAAAAAAAAAAAAATTTAAATCTTTAGGCAAAAAATAAGTTTTTTCCTTTATATATTCATTTTTAACTTGGAAACTGTTGCTTGTATAGGAAAACAATATATGAACAGATTAAGGGAATTGTAATTTTAAATTTTTTAAAATTTAATTCAATTAAATCGGGCTAGTGGTTCCCGAGTTATGCCGGACGAAACAAATTAACCAAAAAATTTTTTTTAAAATTTAAAAAAAAAAAAATAAAACAAAAACCAAACGAAAAAAAAAATTTTTATTGCGTTTTTCGAGCTCATGTCAAGGTTATCTACACAGAAAAAATTATCGCATCCCGAGTACATTTTGACTGTTGACTAGTGTTACCGGAGAATATTCGGATATGGAATGATCTTGTCCCTTGGAAAGACTAAATGATTAAAGACATGTATTACGAGTTATAGAGAGACCGATGTACTTGGAAAACAATTATCAGCAATTTGTAGAGTCGTCTTACGCAGGCAAATTCGAATTAAGTCAGCGTACCAGCAAGATCTTAGTTCAGCCCGACTTACTCTAGTTTCTCAAGACAGATTCTGTTGCTCGTCTGTAAATGGATTCCAATGGAATGGCCAGAAAACACGCATTTGTTACGAGGTTCATCCACAAATCGTATTCAGAATTGAAAATTAATTTTGTTTCCAGCTCTAAGCATTATCGAAATTTGTGGAGAAGTTTTGCCCAGATCGCTTTTCTATAGATAATTTAACACTATCTGTTTCTCAGATATCTGTCGTCTTCGCTGCGGCTTTCCGGGGAGTCTCATCCGTTCGTTGTCAAGTGGCCGCTTGATCGGACGACGCACTATGGAGAAAATTCGTTCTTCAGCCGAACCGTTCGCATGTGGAATATTCTTCCAACAAACGGGTTTCTTGCCTGCTATGATACTATCAAATTTAAAACAAAGTCCTCCTTCCGATAGGACCCTGTTGCTATATGCAATTTCAGCAGAAGCTGTGGACAATAAACAGAAGTAGGAATCCATAAACCACTTTCTATAATTTTGCCCTCACCAAACGGTGACCAAATCTCGTTTCCTATTTCCTTAGTGACCTGGACGATCTGACAGATATTTTGGTATTGACCAACTCTGGAGCTTTTTCAAATGCTCAGAAGAATGCGGCGAGGAGGGTCTGGGGATACGTTCCGGCCAGTTTTCGTGGTATCACAATAGACTACAAAGCCTAGTGAGTCTTTTTATACATCCTAACCTATCTGGAACTAAACCTTTTACTGTCTTTATTTGAAATTTGCCCTGTCTTTCATGCAAAAGCTGAATTATACAAAATTTCTAAAACGATGGTCTTTCTCTTTGCCTAATGGGCAAAGAGAGGGTATTTTACCACTTCTTCTACACCAATGTAACTAACAAGTTTATGGATAAACAGATGATCGGGTTGCATGTCAACATGACCAACGTCCACTGAGAAGGACCAGACCTTCTTCATGTCGAACTTGTTGGTTGATTTGACTTAGTGGATCTTGTCCTTTATGGATCACTGAAGAGAAGAGAAATCAGTGTTTTTTTTAATCAGGATTTTTTGAAACCTGGTCAAATTACGGTTCAAGACAATAGGAATCATTGGTTATTTTAATCCATATCTTATTCGAATCAGGGGCCAAATCACGGCATTCGTTATCGACGACGATTATTGTCGATCGTAAACTTTACATTTTGGATCACGGCATTCGTTTTCGACAAATCTGTCGACAGCTGAGCTGCTATCCGACATAAAATGAAAAACAGACTATGAAAAATTTCGATCGGATGCCGTGATCCAAAGAAGTCGATGCATCTACAAATATGTCGACAACGGATGCCGCGACTGACTGAAGAGACTGTACTTGTGTTTGACTAAGTATTCGGTAGCCCCGAAGGCATCATAAAACATGACCAATTTCTGGATTGCTTTCTCGTTCATATTCAGTTTTTTTTCAAAGCTTCCATACACTGAACATTACTGGTCTTTTTTTGTTTCATCGCCTAAGAAGCAAACTGTAATTTTTGGACGAGAAATAATTGTGAGTTTGACAGTGCCGGAGAAATAATTGTTTTTGTTTTGGGAATTTTATTTCAGAGTCTATAAGAAGCTTCGCTTCTTCTTTGTGGAGAATTCTAACGATACCACGAAAACACTTTTGTTTGACTTCAGACAACAGCGAAATAGTGATTGACGATTGAAGGCAGGGAAACCGCCGAAATGTCTAAAATCTTTTGAACTATTTGAGGCATATTTCGCACATATGACCCGGAGAGAAATGAGGCATAGGAATAAAATGTGGGATGATCTCAAATCTTAAACTGTAGCGAGACGGCCAAATGAACCAAATAGATTAGCTTTTTACTAGTGATTACAATCAGTAAGGAAATTGACTGCAGGTTCATCTTTACCTAGTCATTATTATTCGGCTTTGTTCACCTTGATATCGCCTCCGGTGCTCACATTGACTACGGATTCTGTCTGTCTATGTTTGATACTCTTTTCATGACTGTCGATATGTTTCAACACAAACTGTGTTTTATTTCCCAGTCACCGATAGGTTCAGGTGATAGCCACTTGATAGGTTCAGCTAATGTTGATCGTTCTTCGTATCCCTCATAAACAGTGTTACCGCCGAGTATTTTCAGAAAGTATCACAAAAAGGGTAATTCTTAAAAAAAGGGGCACAATATTTTTAAAAAAGTGGCACAGAAAGTGGCACACTTTTTTGGTTCTTATTTTAAGAAAATAACAGCAAGAAAATAAAGAACTAACAAGTTTAGACAATTTCATAAAGCGATTCAAGCCTTTTTTCATGAGATTAATTTTAAATTTTGAATAGAATAAAGAAAATGTAATTTTAAATTTTTCTAAATTCATTTCAGCAAAATCGAACAAGTCCTTCTTGAGTAACACCAAACAAATTTGTTGGCAAAAAATAAAAATAAGGGAAGAAACGTCAAGATAAGGAAAAAATGTAAAAATTCATGAAAAATAAATTGACCTAGTATACTCTGACCTACTGCTTTCACCCTGACTTGGAATTTCCCACAATTTTGATGCGTTTTCTTTGTGATTTTAAATCATCAGTGTTGTCAAAATAATATAAACAAGAAGATTAATACAAAACTCGAAAAGTGGTACAAAAGTATAACGAAGGGGCACTAAATACGAAAAAGTGGCATATTTAGTATCAAAATAAAAAAGTGGCACAAAAGTATCATAGCTCGAAAAAAGTGGCAAATGTGCCACTTTAGTGGCATAACGGTAACCCTGCTCATAAATGGTACCGGCCGTCTTTTTCCGGGATCATTCCCACATTGCGGCTGACAATAACATTCATGTCAAACGCTTTCAAAACAATTTCTCGAGTAGGTTCATGATTGAAATGTTGAAGCTTAGCTTAATTTTGTTTTTCTTTTCCTTCTAAAGGGTGATTTTTTGAGGTTAGGATTTTCATGCATTAGTATTTGACAGATCACGTGGGATTTCAGATATGGTGTCAAAGAGAAAGATGCTCAGTATGCTTTGACATTTCATCATGAATAGACTTACTAACGAGCAACGCTTGCAAATCATTGAATTTTATTACCAAAATCAGTGTTCGGTTCGAAATGTGTTTCGCGCTTTACGTCCGATTTATGGTCTACATAATCGACCAAGTGAGCAAACAATTAATGCGATTGTGACCAAGTTTCGCACTCAGTTTACTTTATTGGACATTAAACCAACCACACGAATGCGTACAGTGCGTACAGAAGAGAATATTGCGTCTGTTTCTGAGAGTGTTGCTGAAGACCGTGAAATGTCGATTCGTCGCCGTTCGCAGCAATTGGGTTTGTGTTATTCGACCACATGGAAGATTTTACGCAAAGATCTTGGTGTAAAACCGTATAAAATACAGCTCGTGCAAGAACTGAAGCCGAACGATCTGCCACAACGTCGAATTTTCAGTGAATGGGCCCTAGAAAAGTTGGCAGAAAATCCGCTATTTTATCGACAAATTTTGTTCAGCGATGAGGCTCATTTGTGGTTGAATGGCTACGTAAATAAGCAAAATTGCCGCATTTGGAGTGAAGAGCAACCAGAAGCCGTTCAAGAACTGCCCATGCATCCCGAAAAATGCACTGTTTGGTGTGGTTTGTACGCTGGTGGAATCATTGGACCGTATTTTTTCAAAGATGCTGTTGGACGCAACGTTACGGTGAATGGCGATCGCTATCGTTCGATGCTAACAAATTTTTTGTTGCCAAAAATGGAAGAACTGAACTTGGTTGACATGTGGTTTCAACAAGATGGCGCTACATGCCACACAGCTCGCGATTCTATGGCCATTTTGAGGGAAAACTTCGGAGAACAATTCATCTCAAGAAATGGACAGGTAAGTTGGCCACCAAGATCATGCGATTTGACGCCTTTAGACTATTTTTTGTGGGGCTACGTCAAGTCTAAAGTCTACAGAAATAAGCCAGCAACTATTCCAGCTTTGGAAGACAACATTTCCGAAGAAATTCGGGCTATTCCGGCCGAAATGCTCGAAAAAGTTGCCCAAAATTGGACTTTCCGAATGGACCACCTAAGCCGCAGCCGCGGTCAACATTTAAATGAAATTATCTTCAAAAAGTAAATGTCATGGACCAATCTAACGTTTCAAATAAAGAACCGATGAGATTTTGCAAATTTTATGCGTTTTTTTTAAAAAAAAAGTTATCAAGCTCATAACAAATCACTCTTTAGTTCTTTCTCAAATTACGACCACAAATTGTAGGGTCTGTTTTTCAGCAACAAGCAATAGGTGTCACATTCTGTTCTGAATTCTTAGTTTTCCATTGCAAGGCGGCCATTCGTTTGTAAATTGAATCCGGTTTCCCAATCACTGCGTTGTCCCGCCATTCCCTATCTTTCGGCAGATATATACACTTGTCCAACAATCGTCGATAAGCCAACAAGCTCAACTACAGTACAAGTATTACCAACGGAAGCCAATGCCTCAGACTATCTTTTGTTTTTGACTTTTGCCGTTGCCGTTGCCACAAGAAGCCAGAGACCAAAGTCTCATCGGAACCACAGCACACAAAACGTCTGCGCGCCCAGGTAGTCAACGCTTGATTTCGGTTGATCTGCACAACACGGACTTAATGAAGTGAAAATAGCCTAGCGAAGGGGGAGAGTAATTTGCAAAATATCAGGATCAACACAAAAATAAATGTAAAGAAAACAGTTACAAAAAGGGCAGGATAATATTTTGGCTTAAAGACATTTTCATATTTATTGTATTTGAAAACAAAAACCGCCAGAACCATGCCACAGCAAAACCTAGAAAGTAAACTCAAACTAGCAAAGAATAGGAAAACAAAAATGAAGACCAGATATGCGTATGCGTCCTGCTGGGCATCTTAACCGTTTAGCAAAAGGGTAATCCGGCCCATTAAAACCCATTTGCAGGGACGGCGTTTTGTTTTAGTAGGTAATTGCCAAAGGATAAGCGGGGAAATGATCCATGCCCCTTTTAGGCGAAGAGCGGATGAACGCTGCGGATCACCGGAAGATTGAGCGGATGAGCAAGCGGATATAGACGAATGAACCATCGAACTAAAGCATACCCCGACTGCTGTCTTAAGTAAACACATGCACACACAGACACACACAGACACACACTCCTGGCGAGAGACCAGAGAATTGACTCGCTCGCGTGTGCTCACCTCCGGCCACCAGCAATACACCTGCTTTATGTAAGCAGCGTTAACTTAACTTATGCTGCCACTAACACGGCTTAGCCATCCGCATCATCCATCCGCAATCGCCACCGAACTTACGCGATTTTAGTTAATCGTAGCTAATATCCACGCACTTACTCGATCGCTCGCTCGCTCGCCCCTCGCGCCTAGGTAGAGGCACTCCGTGCGCTCGGTCCTCTCTTCCACGCAAAAAAGAGCAACTACAAGTGCGATGAGCGTCAGCAGCAAAGCTTCATTGAGTTCAGGGCCGGGATTACTTAGTCCGCCTGCATCATCAGCGGCGGCTTAAGATGTTGTAAGAAGATTGGCCTGCTCCTGAACCTGGTGGACTGGGTAATGAATTAAAATATTTACGTGTAAAATCCCCTCTATTTAAGAATAGCGCGCCGTGCGGGCTGTAGCGGTTTAAGAATGAAAATCATTGGATTTCACGGACAAATCACTTCGTTCATGAAATTCAATCTCGCGATAGACGAGTGTGTTAGCGTGTGTATGTGATTCATAAGCCGCTGCATAACCGCCACTTTCGAGTGGCAGATTAATTCTTCTGCGTTTAACCGCGTACACACCCACTTTTGCGCGAGCTGAACCACGAGTTTTTAATATGAGAACGCGACACATTTCAAGTGGCCCTGATTAAGATGGCCGCATTTCAACCGGATCTAAATTGGCTGGATGCCATTGTACTACTTAGGTTTTTAGCCATAATTCATGGCGATTTCGTAAAGTACTTTGAACATGCTTTGGCATGATTTGCTCGCAAAGCAATGGGCCTGTGTGTTGAAGCTTGATGGAGAGAGCGACTGGCTTCGATTTTAAATCTGTTTAATTTTAAGAGGCCAAGAGATCCTTTGGGCTTATCTTCCATCAAAATCATATGTGAACTGCTTTAAGCCTAAAAGAGCGACAGAAGAGGGCCATACTCCAGATGAACCAAATAGCTTAGCTTTATACTGATGATCCAGAATAATCAGTTAGCTGAAACTGTTGAAATCATTTGCGGCTTACACGAAGCGCTGAAGTTATTAAGTGAGCAAATTTAAAAGGCATAAATTAAAAATGCAAAAAAAAAAAACAATCCTTTGAATTCGATTTGAGATTTCAATGCTGGGACTCGACTAACCCTCTCACCCACAACTTTTTAAAATCTTTATAGGAATGTGACTCAAGGCTCTTCTTCAGAGTCACATTCGTATAAAGATTTCAAAAAGTTGTGGGTGAGAGGGTTAGTCAAGTCCCAGCATTGAAATCTCAAATCGATTTTGATGGAAGATAAGCCCAAGGAGCCCAAGGTACGGGTTAGAGGATTAAAAAAAAAAAACTTTGGAGAGTAACAAACCAGCCAACAATAGAAAGGGAGATAAGAATCGAAAATGGTCATAGATCGGGCTCCATTTTCGTAAGCCAGCAGACGACATAGCCGAACAAGCTATTGAGTGAAATCTCCAGGGAAGCCGCCGCCATTTGGGATGACCAGCACATACTAAGATTCGAACTATCCCGACTACATTAGAGTGGTATGAAGTCAGAAATAATGCAGAAGATGCAGAAGATCGTATATATTGGAGAAAAAAAAAACCCTTGTCCTATCTGTCAGATTGAAGGACGGACAAGTTTGGAAACTCTAAAAAAACCCTTCTGCTTTCGCAGAATTCTAGGCCCCAGCACTAAAACGATTTCCCATTTCAGCTCTGCATATATTTCCTATACTCGGGTTGACGACCACCGAAAACGTTGTATGGAGAATAATTTATAGATGGATGAATGCGGATGTCCCCGAAGAGTACAAGGCCAACATCTCCGTCATCCATGATACT
Source organism: Hydrotaea cyrtoneurina (assembly GCA_958296145.1). NCBI lineage: Eukaryota > Metazoa > Arthropoda > Insecta > Diptera > Muscidae > Hydrotaea > Hydrotaea cyrtoneurina. The sequence continues at coordinate 114,162,904 of OY282512.1, forward strand.
AATTCGAGAATTAGCTTTGTGGGCGAATCCTCGTTTCTCCCAAAGTAGTTGGTAACTACAGCCAGCATGAAACTTACCGCAGGCCGTTCACACAGTTAGTCCGGCTACGAAAAAACGAAATTCTATCCTATTCATTACCCCCCGAACCAAAGTACATACTCGAGACATGTACTACAGCTGCACCAGTTAGGGTTGGCACTTTTCTTCACATTGTGAATCTAAAGTCAACTTTACAAGCGGGAATGCTCTCCCGATCATAGCCAGACATTTGAATGACAAAGTGAAGGAACATCTTCGGTCTCAACGTCGACACGATATGGAAATCGTATCAGGCTCATTGATTTCGCCGACTTGTAGCGACGGAAGGAATATGGTTATTAGCAGCATTAGGTTTAACATCACGAAACGAATCTATGGAAAGATTTTAATGGCTGTTATTAAGATGTATGGGAACCGAAATGACGCCAGCTTAAAATGTTGACATAAAAATGAGAACATGACAACATTTCTCCAGCTTGTAAGCGACTGAAGAGTCATGTTCACAAGCTAACACGGATGAGGTCAGAGCCGCATCATCATACCGGAAAACCTGTTATGTAGAATGACCCTGAGTTACACTAGATTCTCAAACCATTCAACCCATACAAGAAATCTTCGCAGCTTATCGTGAAACTTCTTCAACGGTTTGGTAAAGAAAATATTGGACAAAGTTGATGTTAAGAAAAAAAGACGTGCGTCGAACACCAAAGGTCGCATCCATCACGCGTAGTTGGACGACTTTGGTGCTTTCTCAAGAGTCGAGAAGGTATTGGCAAAGATGGGTGAACGAGGACAAGACTCAACTTATGCTAGGCAAACATAACGATTACAGAAAGGGCCCAGAATTGCAGTAACAAGTTGTGGGAAGAATTTGTCTACCTCGGTTGCGCCATCAATAGAACGAATGATGTCACTATTGAAATAAAGCCAAGGATTGTGCCGACTTCGGGTTAAGCAAACAATTCAAGAACAGACCGAGTACACCAGGCTTATTCTACCCGTACTAAAGGGTGTTTTTTATTCGGGTATAGAACTTTAAGTTGGCATCACTTTTTTAACTGGCGGCCATTTTGTCAGCTGTCAAGTGATTAATATTTAGTTTGGTTTGCCATTTCATCATGAACAGGTCGACAAAAGAACAACGCTTGCAAATCGTGCAAATTTATTTCGAAAGTAATGGTTCAGTTCGCGAAGTTCACCGCAAGCTCCGTCCATTTTATGCCATTACATCCACAAAAACTGACTGTTTGGTGTGCTCTATGGGCTGGTGGAGTCATTGGGCCATACTTCTTCCGAAATAATGCTGGAGAGTCAGTTACCGTTAATGGAGACCGGTATAGAGCCATGATAACCGACTATTTTGTTCCCGAATTGGATGGCATGAATGTGGATGAGTTGTGGTTCCAACAAGTGGTTGAAAATTGGACCTGTAGAATTGGCTTTATTCGAGCCAGCCGCGGCGGCCACATGCCCGAAATCATATTTAAACATTAATGGCATAAAATTATCCTTCCAATAAAGCCAAGTTGATGGACATTAAAACGATTTTCTTGTGTTTTATTTCAATTCGAAGTTTTATACCTTAATAAAAAACACCCTTTATTTCATGGCTCTGGAACATGCGATCTTGCAAAAGCATATGAAGCGGGGCTAGGTGTTTTTGAGAGAAATATTCTTCGCAAAAGCTGTGGCCTCATCTGTGTTAACGCGGACTATAGACGTGAAACGAACTGTGTGTTATATGAACCGATGATTCCGCTATGTATTTAGTTAAACGCATCCAAATACGTCGGTTGCTTTGGCTGGGTCATATCGATCGATAAAACCCTCTTCAGACATGAATGAATCCCAACTGTCCGCGCTCTGGTGAAATGACCAAATGAAAGAACACATGGAATTCATGTTGCTGGGATATAATTTATTTAGCAGGCCTAGACCCTGCAACAGGTTGTAGAGCCAACGTAAGATAGTAAGTAAATTAACAAGCATTTCCTAGCACATCCGAATTTCAGCCATCACCAACAATTTTTTAATAAAAGTCGTTGCGTTTTACGAAGTGCCCTAAGTTAGGATGTGACTCTCTCCCCATTTGTTCCTGGTGTATTATCCACTTGCCACCTCTTGCCGCATTAATTAACTGCTGACGGAGAACGACCTGGCTGGATTCAAAAAACCAAAAAAAACCCGCCCTCTTTGTGGTTTTTGGTTAAACAAAAATGTTTCAATAATTATCGCCTATTATCAAATTTTGCAACAATAATAATTCATTGGCATAGGGCGACCAAAACAAAAAGATTCTCCGTCTTGCGACCGGTGATGACAGAATGATGAGGATTTAGCCAAAACACAGCCAGCCTGCCAACGCGCCGAACTGCTCGGACAATGAAGGCACAACAATGTGCGGGGACTCTAATGTTCCTTAAATATGTGTAGTCGGCAACAAAAACAAAATAGAAAACAAAACAGAAGCCGTTCGGTTGAAGAGACTGGAAAAATATTGAAACCAAATTTGCCAAAATGACAGCAACATTTGCAGCAACTATAATAGCAACAACAACAATTTATAATCATAATAACAACAAAAGTAAATGAGGAAAACAACAACAAAAAAGAAAAGGAAAACGAAACAACCACCACCACCGGCAAGTAAGTCTTGGCACACCAGCACCACCACTACCAACCAACATGAGCGTCATCCTCGATGTCGTTGTCGTTGTCGACAAAAGGATGAGCCGTACCGCACACTGAGAGCTCGGAGTCTATTAAAAGTCTAAAAGCAGATAATAGAGGGCCATTAGGACTTAAAAGGTCTCAACCCAGAACAACACACACACACATACACCAAGCCAAGTGAATGCGTTCCAGCCACATGTGTATGTGCAATGATCACATTTAAGAAAGGATAAAGAGAGCAAATTGATTTGCAAGAGCCCGCTGAGCCTTCAGCACAAACATATGGGTTTTTGTGTGGTGTGCACATTCATCAGTGGTCTGATCCATGTCATCAGCTTTTGCAGTGTATTTAATTTGAAATCCTTGCAAGGCAAAAAATCAGCCCGAAATCATTTCATTCCTGTGTGTGAGGAGAGTGTGTGCGTGCTGCCAGGAATGCGTACACTCTATGGCATCGTAATAGGGACAGGCCGTTTTTCTAGAGATTTTATGATATTTTTCAAATTTAAAGTGGCAAATATTTCTGCTTGAACTTATGTGATAAAAGCTTTGCAAAAGAATCCGATGTCTAGAAAATAATTTAAAAATTACATTGCTTTTAGTTCTTCATATAATTTTTCGGATAAGTGCAATTCAATTTACGAAATCAAATAACAGATCTTTTTGTTCATCTATCCAGGGCTCTTCATACACTTTTTCGGATAAGAAAAACGAACTGATTGCAATTTACGGAATCAATAGTTTTGTATTTCAAAAATCCATTGGCATAGTGAAAAGATTTTGTCGCTTTGTGCTTAGTCAACGTTAAAATTCATATGACTTCTGGAAGCAAATCCAATAGAGAATTAAAAAATAGTTAAGCCAAAAAGGCATCATATAAATTGGGACTTTTTCAACTCTGAACTTAAACCCAGTTCATGTCTCTAAGTATATTTCTGCAATAGTTTTTCAGGTAGTCTATTTTATTTATCTAAAAATGGGAAAATGGTGAACAAAATTATATTAAGTTTATGTTTTTAAAACGTACTTCGCATTAGTGAAATTTATTGCATTTAACCGAGCCGAGTGTAAAATATGGTTATCGAGTGTCTGAGTTCTTTTTTTTGATTTTTTGAAGCAATTTACATTCACGGGAGAATATTTAGCTCCACCGAAGATATAAAATATTTCGTCTACGTTTTGACAATTACGGGGTTTGTTGCACTTAAGCGGAGTTCATATCATTGAAGTGGAGATTTTTCGTATAGATTTGAAACGGATATTTTGAAAGAATTCGTTTCTAATAAAATTTATGTATTTTTAGTTCTCTTCTCAAACGATTTGCAAAACCAAACTAACTATGAAAATTAACCGGTGACAATTTTAACAATGAATTGATTTTCTTAAAAGTTGTTAACTTATAAAACCAACGTAGAAAATAGTATAGCCACAGATCTGGATTTAATACCAGCAAAAAAAAAAATAAATTGTAAAAATATTAAATCATCCATAAATAAAAACTGAATTTAAAAAAATTAGGTGGAAGTAAAATTTTAATTTAATTTTAATGTATTAAACTGACTTCGAAAGATTTTTCAGGCATATGAGTTTATTTAAATGAAAGTACGTTTAAATGAAATGAAATTGAAATGAAAAATCCATTTAAAATAAACTAATTTAAAAGGAAAGTCCTTTCAAATTATATTATTTTAAATGGATTTTTATTTAAACACAATTTCATTTAAACGTACTTTCATTTAAATAAACTCATATGCCTGAAAAATCTTTCGAAATCAGTTGTATTACATTTTCTATTTCACTTAAGCGATTTTTTTCTTTAAAAGGGTTGACAATTATCCGAATTCAAGATGTGATTTTAACTACAGTGGCATAATTTGTCATAATGGAATTTACTGAAAATGTTGAGAGTTCTTGCCACAGGGTCCTAATTGAGAAATGTCGAATTAGACGATCGTCTGCATTTAATTGCTAAGTCAACTGGATCTTGTAAGTGAATAAAATTCTATCAGTCTGTGTCGGATTGTTGAGTTCAATGGCATGCGAATTTTTCTGTATTCTGTCATATCCTCTTCATCACATTTTCCTTATCCTTCAATCAAGGAATCTCGACTCAGTGAGCTGTGCACGATACAATTTGTATACTCGGTGACCGGGACCTACCGTTTTTAATGCCGGCTCCGAACTGCTAATACTTTTCTAGAGAAGTTTTTCACGGCTTAGAGATTAATCGCTTAGCCGTAATGTCGCCAGCATTTATGTGAGGGAAGCATCCACTGAGAAATTTTTGATGGTCTTACCAGTATTCGATCCTGGGTTCTGCTAAGTTGTAGTCACCCACCACGGACGCCCACATTTCATTCACCTGTGCTAATCTTCTGTGGTTACTTCAATTTTCAATAATCAAACATTATTATTATTTGCCAAGTGTAATGCCATGCCATTACCAAGTAATTCGAATTTTAATAAGTTGTGCTTGAACTATTCACTGTACTCATTGCAGTGGCACAATACTGTACCCACAAGTCTTTGTCATTTGCAGTTTTGGGTGCTGTTTGTCTTTCAAATGTTTTCTCTCTCCCTCTCTCTCTCTCACTCCTTGTCTCTATTTCATGCGATATGTTATTTTTGTTTCAAATGTGTTTATTTATTTATGCTGTAATTTTTGCAATTTTAGATTTTCTCTTCAAATAAATGAAAGTGCTGGCAGGCCTCAATCGTAACAGTCTGCGCTCCTGTCTACTCTTACACATCGACTCTCTTGCTCTATCTCTCCCTCTTTCTCTGACTTTGTCCATTGCTGTGGCAATTTGTAGTTTAGCGATTTGTTTATTCAGCCAGCCATCGTTTAGGCAAAATGAAACATCACAAATATCCTTTAGGACTGATAAAATTCCATTTGACTCATTCACTCTTTGATTCCATTGTTGTTATGGATTTGGATCCGGAGATTGAATGCATTCAAAATCCTCGTTGATGGAGGGTTTGAAAGGATGGCTGAAGCGACAGACGAGCGGACGGTTGGATGGTTTCAGTTGTTGGGTGCGTACGTGTCTCTGTAGTTTTTGAAACCTTCGAAAAGTCACAAAAGTGCGTCGTCTTTCTCCTTTTTTTTTTTTTTGCTTTTTAACTTTTTGAATTCAATTTCTTCTTTTGGGATTTATGCGAATGTATCAGCAATTGTTGAAATGTCTGCATTAACTTCATACGCATATGGATGTGTGTGTGTGTGTGTAGAGATATGTTTCCTTTCAATTCGGGGGAATGTCTGTCCGTCTGCTGTAAGGATTTAATACAGTTTGGCCGTTGCCTTTGCTGTTGATGCGTAAATGTTATGTTAATTTGTGTTCTTTGGGATTTTCCATTTTTGCTTTTTAATTACTTTTAAATCAAATTAACATCTGTTTCATTAGATCGCCGTGCACATACATTTGTACATTGGTGTGTATACAAATATACACTCTCGCCTTGGAATGCTTGAAATTGTTCATTCTCGCATTTCTGTTTACGGTATCGTAATCTTCAACTTTAGGGTAATTTCAAATGTAAATGAAAAAGAACACACACACGTTTTTAAGCTGACCTCTTTTAGTTATTAACAATTGTATCCGAATAAGTACACGCGAAAAAATGGTAATTGCAACATATTATGCATCAAATATGTGTATACTAGTAAGTTGTATGGAAAAAAAAATTGTGTTGAAAAAAAAAATTGTTGTGGAAAAAAAAAAATTTTTGTTGAAAAAAAAATTTTTCCAGAAAAAAAAATTTTGTTGAAAAAAAAAATTTTTTTGGAAAAAAAAAAATTTGTTGAAAAAAAATTTTTTTTTGAAAAAAAAAAAATTTATGTTGAAAAAAAAATTTTGTAAAAAAAAAAAATTTGTAAAAAAAAAAATTTGGGGAAAACACAATTTCTGTGCAAAAAAAAAATATTATTTTTTTTATTATTATTATTTATAGAAAATTATAGAATGCCTATTTAAATTCCTACGTACTGCGTGACAGAGTCAGTGAATCAGTGTATCAGTGAATCAGTGTCAAGGGTAAATATATATTACTAGTAAGTTGTAATGCGCCTATGGCGCCCGTTAATTTGCTTGAGAAAGTATTTGTTACTTAATTTGTTAATGAGAAAACTATTTTGTAAAAAAAATTTCGAATAAAATAAAATTGGAAAAAAAAAATTTGTGAAAACAAAAAATTTTGTTGAAAAAAAAAATTTTTTGTGGAAAAAAAAAATTCTGTTGAAAAAAAAAGTTTGTTGAAAAAAAAAATTTTTGTTGAAAAAAAAAAATTTTGTTGAAAAAAAAAAAATTGGAAAAAAAAAATTTTTGTAAAAAAAAAAAAATTGGAAAAAAAAATTTTGGAAAAATTTTGTAAAAAAAAAAATTTGGGGAAAACACAATTTCTGTACAAAAAAAAAATATTATTTTTTTTATTATTATTATTTATAGAATTATTATAGAATGCCTATTTAAATTCCTATGTACTGCGTGACAGAGTCAGTGAATCAGTGTCGAGGGTAAATATATATTAAGATATATTAAGATAATCTATTTTCCCGTACCCCCAAACATAAACTTAAAATATGTAAATATGTACTTAAAATATATAAATATAAAATGTATATATGTATACAAATACAAAATAATTCGTACTCAAATTAATAAGTTTAATTTAATAAGTTCATGGCCCAAACATATGGCATTAACAGCAAATGAGTTATGTTTAGCCAAATAAACTTTGTATAGCAGCTACTAAGCTTTAATTGGTACAAGCTCCAAACACACAATTTCATTAGCGGAACTCACTATCTTGTGGAAAAGAAAAAGGAAATGTAAAACTTGCACCCGATTGTGAGCGCACTTGATTGTTTTTTTTCCAACACTGTTGATAATCAGCTGATGTTTAAAAAAAGTCAAAGCAATTTAATAAACAATAAATGAAGTATTTGAGACTTTTGCAAAGAAAATACGAAAAATTGCTTCAATATGCCAAAGAAAAACGAAAAACCTTCACTTTGTTTACGTTTTATTTTTTTGATGTGTTGACCAGAGTATAGAGCCGACATGAAGCTCCGCGCCTAAATTGTTTTTAAAATGTAGGTGGCCGCCGCGCAACCGGCTTTCGCGGCAATAAATAAATAAACAAAATCTCTTATTATCGAATAAATGTGGATGGATGAATAACTTTAAAATTAAGACATTTACCGACAACAATGTAAAAAACATTCAAGCACAATATTTAGTCATTGTTGGTGATGTTTAATTCGAGCTAATAAAGGCGGCCACGGCGCCGACAGTATAATTTCGTCTCAAAACTCTGGTGGTGACAGCTGACTGATTTCCCCAAGCGCCGGTGGAAACTTTCCTCTGATTTTTGGTGATGTAAATTTCCCCATCATGGGGAAAAGCAACCGTGTGTATTTTGTTTTTGTAATTGCAAAATTTCCTCCAATATTTTCCTTTTCCACTTTCCTCGGGCTATTTCCCTGAGATCGTGAGTTGCCCTATTGTGTATTAACATTTAAAAAAGACAATTTTTTCAACGTGTAGTCACTTGAAATTATCTAGCTTGGAAATTATCTCAATATTTCTATTTTGGTTTTTATTTTATGGAGGTTCAATGTTTCTCATATATCGTGGCCAACAATCACCGCCTGACAGCAGTCGTTTTGTGTCGAATTTTTTTGAGCTCGAGACAGTTGATGATCCTAAACATGCCGCCCATCAACACAAAAGACGTTACAATGAACTGGAAAGAGAGAGAGAGAGAGAGAGTCGTATCCACACCTGTCTCAGGATGAAGAATGACCGAAGGATAGTCAGTGGGCAGAATTTAAATCGTGATTTGCTTAAGTTTTCCTTAAAACAAAAATAATTAAATAATCTTGCTGGAAGATGTGAATAATGTCAAACTATCGCTCGTGTGGTTGTCACTGAATCCATTTCAAATGTAGCAAATTGGAGAATCCATATACTATCCACAAAACACCGGGTATCATTTTTATTTTTGGCCAGTTTAAGAAGAGCCTCTTTTTATGCGCAATATGAAAACATACGTCATAATCAGGGTTGCCAACAATGAATACGAATACATCGTCAAATTGGTGAGATAAATCGTCAAACCCGTTTTTAAAATCAAATCAAAATTAATAACCCTTTGCAGAATTTTAATTGTATTGGGAATAATGTATTGGGTAATATCGACATTTTTATTATTTGTTATGACAGTTTTTGCATTTGAAAACGTTGGTTACTGTTTAATTGTTTATGGATAAAACGAAATTTACGTACACAAAATTCCAAGCGAAATACAAATTATTGATATCGACTTTTTACGTTTCTTTTTACCAACTGAAGGCAGTAGGCATCAACACAATTCGATTTATTTAGTTTCAAATAATCTTTTACAATAGAAAGTTCCTTTCATAATTTCTCACTATTTAATCAAGTTCGTTGTTTGTTTTTGTTTTGTCGTTTTACTCGATTTCTGTGTTATGAATTATGATTTGTCTATGGATATCTCTTTCACTTTTTTGTACCGAGTTCTACGGTATAACATACTATCCAGGATTTAATATTGTTCCGACTGAGACCTTGGCAATGAAAATATTGTATCAATAACTTGTTTGCAATGTTTAACAAATCTTTCCGAGTGTCGGTATCCTCAATCATTACGCATGCACCCGATAATGTTGCCCGGATAATATACCGAGTAATATGAAAAGCCAGACAGTCTTATCAGAGACTGACGCTCTTTGCATCCTTCATATTTAGAAACATAAAATAAATCCTTCTTGGGGGTGAAAAATATGCAATCAAAGATTGGAAACTTAGAACACATTTAGTTTCAATGGCGGTCCATATTCTAGATATTGTAAGATAATACTTATTTTCTTTTTGAATAATATTAATTTATTTACAATTTTATTGATCTGCATTTGAAAATGTCTGAACATATTTCTCTCTCCCTCTATTTTTAGGTACAGAGTAAATACACGTTATTTTCCTCACAAATGGGTAAAGTATTGAACAAACATCTTAATATATTTTTGGCTCTAATATTAAAATAATTGAAATCGTCATTAAGTTCGGCGTGTCCTACATTCACGTTAATCGTATTTAAAGTTACAATTGTGGAACTTTTACACAATGGGCCGAAATTTTTCGTTTATCAATAGATATTTATCAAATATGACCCCAGTAGGCTGCTATTCACAACTTAAATAAAAAAAAGTTTATTTTTTTTTTATGTTTTTTTTTCTGCAAAGAAAAACAATTCTTTTTTAACAAAAAAAAACAATTTTTTTTAACAAAAAAAAAACAATTCTTTTTTAACAAAAAAAAATATAATCTTTTTTTTAACAAAAAAAAATATAATCTTTTTTTTAACAAAAAAAAATATAATCTTTTTTTTTTTATTCGCAAAGAAAAAAAATTCATTTTTTCCAAAAAAAAAATATTTTAATTATTTTTTATTTTAAATTTTTTGTTTTTTTGTATTAGCAAAGAAAAAAAAGTAATTTTTTTTTAGCCAAAGGACCTTTTGCCTTTGCTCTCTCATTAGATTGTATTGCAATTTAGTTTAATGAAATTTGAAGCCAAAAATCATTCGTCGAACAAAATTTTTTTATGATTTTTTTTTTGGGGTCCTAATTTAGACGGGGGCTTATTTTCATTATGATTGTGCGAAATGTTAGTGTGAAAATAAGCCCCTCTTATTATTTAGAATTATTGATCTATTTGGCAAATTACACTGAAATTTGGTCCCAATTTTATACAGAGAACAGCTATGCCAGACATTAGGGTATATTGATGTAGCTTGCTTACCCACAAGACCGATTATGTTGATCGCAAAATAAATTTTTTTTGCATGTAAATTTCCTTAATTTGTAAGAGTTTTTCTGGCGTTAAACGATTCACGATTACTTGTCCAACCTCACTGAACAGAAATGCGAACACAGTCTGACATTATCAGTTATTAAACTATTGTTATCGATATCGATAGTTCTCACCCTGTATATGAACTCGAACTCCACTAATTTTATGAAAACAAAAAAAAAAATGTTTCGCCGTCGGCTTTGCCAAACATTTCTTTCATATTCTCACTTAAGTTTCCTCACACAAGCGTATAATTTCAAAAAGAAAAAGAGATAAATTTAATTTATGTTTTAAAAACGTTTGTTTTATATTTGTTGTTTTGTACCAAATTCAATTCTAGTTTCTATGTACATGATGATAATAGGCCAAAGACTTACAACTAAATTAATAATATTATCGGAGAAATTTCTTTAACTTATAACAAAAATTTGCAACTTTTGCTAAACTAACGCTACAGTTAAGATCACTTTGCATTTGAAATAGAATAAACCAAAAAAATAAAAATGTTTACAAAAACTTTACGAACGAATCGATCGATAAGAAGGCTCATTGGGATTTAGGTTTCATTTCACACTTTTTGAAGTCACTGAAAATCCTTTGAAGGACGGCCAAGCAGGATGACTTTGCTCCAGATGCTTTTGGCCGCATAAAAATATCCACATCAAAACTTTGAGTATTGTCCAAATGTTTGCTTGAAAATATCACAGTTTCCAGAACTTGAACACTCCGCCAAAGCGGGCCCATGTTCACAGGGCCATGACGTTCAACGGGCAGATCAATGGGAAAGGCACTTCTAGTGCCCCCGTTTGATTGTTTCACTGGTTTACATAACCGACGGCACCGGGCGGACCTTAGATTTTGCGTTGGCTGTACATGTCGCCGATGAGCCGGACAATGGTGATGTCGCCGATGGTCTTGCGGAAGAACAACTCCTCGATGGCAAACGAAGACACCTTGTTCATCATGGACAGGACACTCATGATGCTCTGGAAACGCATGGGCTGATTGGGATGCAGGCGGGCAATGTAGCCAATCAGGGCATTGCGGCTTTCGTCGTGCAATGCACAGACGCGGCCATGCTCGATGAGACCACGCGACTCGGCCGAGACACTGGAATTGGGACTGCCGTTGCTGGTGGACAGTGATGAGTTGGCCAGGTCCTCATTGGAGCTGGACATGGAGCGACGGAACAGCGTCAGGGCTCTGATGAGCTCGTATTCGTGACTGTCGATGTTGAGATGGCACAACTGATTCAGGACATCCTGGAAGGCATGAACTTCACGGGTCACCAAGCCGGTGATATCCCGATTGGGATTCTCCGACTCATACACGAACAGCAATTGGGTGAAATTCATGGGCATCAAGTATTGGGACATGGCCAAAATGAAGAATTCCTTCCACGAATCTTCCAGCAATTGCAATTGATCGGGCAGTGGAAGTTCACCGAACGACGGCACATTCTTAATCCAGTTGATGTTCTTGAAGAGATGCTCGGCGGCGGTCTCTTTGATGTGTTCGGCCGCCATTAGTGGTGGTGTGGGTGGCAGGACACGTGTGGCCGCCAAAGCGTTCATGTAAGCGGTGGTGGGGGCAAAGAACGAGGGATGAGTCTGATGGACAGAATGATGAGGCACACGGGAGACGGATAAATCCAAAACGGAGGGTGGTTGGAAGGCGCCAGCCAAACTGGGGTGCATATGGTGTGAGCCGGGAATGGGCATGGGCAAGCCGGGGAAACCGGTCAAGGCTGCGGTATTCATGAGGATTTCGGCGGGGATCTGTTGCATTTCGGAGCCACCCATCATGGCGTCCTTGTACATGGCCATGTGGCGACGCAAGGTCGAGTTGCGGGGTCCACGTTCATGCTGCACGGCATCCTTGTTCATGCCAACATCGAAACATTTGCGCAAACGGCAAGCACGGCACTGGTTGCGGTGTGTCTTATCCACCACACAGAGTCCTTGTTTCTGCGATTTGCAGACGTACTGGCGGGAGCGGCGAATGGAGCGCTTAAAGAAACCGGCGCAGCCATCACAGGCATAGATGCCGTAATGTTTGCCCGAGCTGTGGTCACGACAGACCTTGCAAGGCACATGGTATAGGATGCGACCTGGAAGGAAGAGAGGGGGAGAAATGCGAAATTAGTATAATTTGATACATAATTGTGTGTCTGAACACCGCAGCGGGTGGTCATAGCAGGGGGAATATCAAAATCACTCGGCCTTTTGCAAGTTTTGCCGTATTCAACGCCCCCCTGCCAGGTTTCGAGGGGTGGCGCAAATTGCAAATAGTCCTGCAGCACAAAGTGCTTTTGATATCCTTTATGTTGAGGCTTTTGCAGGAAATACTTACTTGAGGCAGCTGGCGATAGTCGAACGGAATTGTATTTTTGGTCCATAATATCGGGAGATCCTTCGGAGGTCTGCATTGTGTGTATGTGGTGTGTTATAATCCTTGAGTGTTGTCGAGTAGAATTTGTTTAAAACAAATTCGTAATTTTATTTAAATATATAAATTTTTTGTAATGTTTGTGTGAGTTTTTATTTTTTCAATTTGTTTTCTTTTCGTTTGTAATATTTTGTGTTCTCAGCTCTGTTTGAGTTGTGTTCACTGTTTGAGATCTAAATGGTTTGTGTTGCTAACTCACCACCGCGGCAGTCCTTTAATAGTCCTTCCGCAAATTTCACGCTGTACCATTCATCCCGGCGGCCGTACATCGTTGCGATCATCCCCGTTTACCTGAATTGCGCCGCTCATTGGTCCTTGTGGACAATTCATGTTCGCTCTTTCGTGCCTTCCTGCTCTAACGTACCGCGGCCAAGCAACACCCTTAATAACAGCAACAATGCAGATCCTGTGCGTGTGTGTGTGCGAGCATGAGTCCTCTACCATTGCGAATATCGTACAGTGAGGCATTCATTGAGTTGTTTGCTGGGATTTTATGACATCTCTTTTATGGTGGCTTACCTGTGTTCCTTCTGTGCTGCTCTCGTTCTTTTTTTATGAACGAACTCTCGCTCTCCAGTACTGTTTGGCATGATTGAATGTGTGTGTGTGTGTGTGCGGGCTTTATGGCATTGCCCTTATTACTGTAACGTATGAGCTGTGAGTGTTGTTGTTGTTACCTGTTCTCTTGCCAAGACATTTCTTTTATTTTGTTTGTTTGTTGTAAGGTTGAGTTCTCCTAACGTTTTCGTTCTCTTTTGGATGTTTTTGTAATGATGCAGCTTAATTGCTCTCTTTTTGCATTCATTGTCATGTAAATGTGATTTTTTACTTGGAAATTAATCGATGTCTGTTCGATTTCTATGAAATGCGACTGTCTTAACATGGGATTATCCGAAATTTATTGAACAAAAAGTGAAGCAAATCCTATTTCGATTCATGGGCTGTGGTCAATGCTGCAGGATCGCGTTTTCTTAAACGAATGCGGCTCGCAACCTAAATGTTAACCTTAAAAAAATCACGAAAAGAATATTTAAAAACCGATAAGTTAAAAGAAAAACTCGCAAAAAAAAAATGTTTATTTTTTAGTATTAAAAAAAAAAGACTGAAATTTAATTTTCTTTGACAATCATCTGCGCCACATGCTTTTGTTCCAGAATTGGTGATAGGGTTTCCATGTTTTATTTAAGAGTGCAATTTATTTAAAAACCGATAAGTTAGAAGAAAAATCTTATAGAAACAGGCAATTTGTGCCTAAAAAGATGTTTCTTTTTTAGTATTTAGAAGAGTCTGAAATTCTTTGACAATCATCTGCGCTACATGTTTTTTATTTACAGATTTAACAATTTAATAATGAAAACATTAACAAAAATATAAAAACATATTTGATTTCCACTCATTTTAAATTGCCCATTTTCCGTGAATTAGACAACAAAATAATTGCTTTAACAAAATATATCTCTACAAGCTACAAAAAATTTAATTTTACACAAATTGATAAAACGGAAATATTTTCAGAACTCATCGTTTTGGTTAATACAACTCAAAGACATTCAACTACTTTTGTATATTTTGAATTAAAGAGAAATAATTTATTTTCACCCATAAGGAAATATCACGTTTCTGGGATGTGCAGACGTACTGGCAAGCTGTGGTCACGGCAAACATTGCTAGGTACACGATAAAGGATAATTAACTTTAGCCTATAAGGAAACACTGAATGTCATCCACATACGAGGAATCTATTTCTTTCTGTTGGTCGAGTCTGTGATTATTGACTATTTCTATTTCTTTGCAAAATTAAAATTTTTCAAAAAAAACTTCAATCATTGTGTTTGCTTTGATTGCTGGCAAGGTATACGGATCCATTTCGGAAGCTGCTGCACTTCTTGATCGGTACCCATTCGCAATGATTTCTGCTGTCAATTATTGGTCTAATATGTGTCACAGTTCTACGCGAGTGAACGAGAACTACTCTTAAGAGCGCAAGCAGTAAACATTTTTTTTTAACTAAAACTCAATTTATGTTTTTTTTCTCTCGATTCACGAATTACTTAACAGACTGTGTGTGGTAAAATTATTTGTAATATTTTGAGGCTCGAAATTTGAATAATTTTATTTTTAATTTATTTATTATTAATTACAATACAAAGTAAATTTATATTCTAATTTTTGGGTCCAAGGGTAAACCGGGTGACACAGACCATATGTTTAGATTTTTGCAGCGACAGACCAAAGCCTCTGGTGGGAATCGAACCCACAACCCCCACGCTGATAGGCAAGCACGCTACCAACTCGCCTACCGGGGCGCTTATTTGAATAATTTGTTTTCGAAAATTTTTTTTTATTTGAAATTTTCGATTCTATTCATTTGAACTTTCGATATTTATGGTTTGATAAGGTCGAACTATGTTCACATTTCTGTTCGGTAAGGTCCTCATTAATCGTTTAAAGGCAGAAAAAACCATCGAAATTGGGGAAATTTAATTTAAAAAAAAATCTGTTGGCCAAGTTCATAGTAATCACGAATCGTTCAACGCCAGAAAAACTCATCCAAATCGTGTGTGAAAATTTACTTTAAAAAACTAATTCAATAAATCTGTTCGCAAAGTTTATAGAGCACTTTGTCCAGTTTACGGTCAACATAATCGGCCTGGTGAGCTAGCAAGCAAACTTCATCATTTTGCAAAATTTGACGTATTTGGAGCGAAGACATTCCTCAAGCCCTTAACAATTCACCATTACATCCATTCAAATTGAAGGTTTGATGCGGTTCACATGCTGGCGGTCCTTATTTCTTGATCTCTGATAAGGACCCCGTTTGGACGGCTGAAGACTGGGCTATTATTCCATGCTATAAAAATGGAATAGAATATGAGTCTTTAGAGTCTTCCGACAGACTAAATTAACCCTCTAAACGACAATAACACTCTGAGGATGTCTTCATTAATTGTTTTGAATTTCTTAAAAAATCTTTGTTATGCTCAAAAACTGATATAAAAAAAAAACAGTTTGCAAGGATTTTCCAGTATTTCTGTTTGACCGGTTAGAGGGATACTAGTTTTTATGAAATTAACCACAATTATTGAAGATCGCCTTATGGCGGTCTTGCCGATTACAGGGTTAATACAACTGAATAGAGGAACCTCAGGGCAATATGGAGATTTGTTGTTTTGTCGGCACTCTTGTATTTCATTCCTGAATTTGTCTTAAATTGAAGCCAGAATCGTTATTTATACACGCATGTTGCCCAAAGTCTGTCAATTAGAAAGTTATGAGCACTTTTCGCGGAACAACACATTCTAGCAAATGTATTTTGCTGACGTTGTTGTTTTCAAAGTTTCAAATTTGCTCAAACAATAAACACAGATTCTGATTTTTTGATTCACACACGCCGACGGAAAAATCACAATCTTTGACGAACAGAGAATCCCCACGGAATCCATAAAACACCAGTGTATAACCCTAAAGTGAATATGCGGGCAGACAAAAGTAATACAGTCGATGGAAATCGATTTCGCTGGATGTTGTCCCATTTTGTCCCGCTCAACAGAAGAAAAAAAAATCAGTTTCTACAACAAAATTCCTGATCGAACATTCAAACTCTCTAGATATCATCTCTACGAACTTATTTTTGTGGGGTCGTTTGAAGATCTCCCTCCAGTCCATTAACGAACTACAGGCCAATATTCGTGCCGAAATCAGCAAAAACTGTACATTTTACCCATGAAGACGGCTAAGTGGTTCATATTGTATCCAAAAAGTAGTCCACATGAACTGCAATGGACCAAATGAAATAAAAAAAAAATACCTCTTGTACCTCTTGGAAATATGTTTTTTAAATTTACCAGAAAATTGGCATATGCCTGATAATAGCAGTTGTTTCTTTAAATATGAAGTTTCAGTCTTTGAAGAATTTACCGTTTACTTCAAAGACTGCAACTTCTTTTTTGAAGAAACAACCAATTTTCTGGACTACCACGTTGGCTTCTGAAACCCAAACTGAGATGGCTGATCCATGATCCATGACATATGAAGTTTTTCTTCTGAGTCTGAATAAATCGGGTGGACAGGGGTGTACTGAAGGTCTACCAAAGAGATTGAGAGTCATTTGATGAAGATGTAAGTGGTCCGTAGTTGGAGCTGAGAAATGCCGAGTTTCTAAGGCTAGATCCCAAGAACTCTTCTCTCGTCTGGAATTGTTGCTGCTTAGATCCGCTGAGTTGGGTTGCAAAAATTGGAGTGGACTGTATGAGTTTCCTTCTGAATAAAGCAGTGAGTTTAAGAAAAGTAAGTGGCTCCTTTATGTAAATTCAATGTTTATCTTCAAATTATCCTCTTTGATTTGTTGCCAGTAGTCCGTGTTAATTCACAATAAGCAGTGTGTAAACCTTACGGTGTAAAGTGAAGTTTAGACAAAGTCACTTAAGTTGCAGTTCATTTAAGTCTGAAATAAAACACTGTCCAATTGTCTTATACTCTTTCACTTTCCAGCCAGAGTAGATCATACATTCGAAACCCCATTACCTAGCAAATGTTTTTCAATATTATTAGGATGATCCCTTCATTTAATCGTAAAATGATTTAGTTTTTTTTAAAAAAATTTTATTTAAAAATCTGCAATGACAATGGGAGCATAGAGTCAGGTGGTGGAGTTTATTTGTTTTATGTACTCCAAAATCACTAAAAGTCAATACTGATAAGTCCAAGTTTAATTCAAATCCCGGAACTCTACAGCGGCGATTTAACATCGCCATAACCCTTACAGTGAGTGGTCTTACGTAAAGGAGTGATGTGTTCTATCTACATTTTATATAAAGCCCTGCCATCCCACAGTACAGCCCCCTACAAATCAATCTTCAAATCTCCACAAAGAAGAGGCTTCCATCTCATCCGCCCTCTTGCGGTACGAAGGATCGGCTTTGGTTTCAGCTTCAGACACAGCTTGTCATGCTCTGGCTGATCCAATCCAGCATTAGAGCGTTGTCTGGCTTTCCATGCAAGACTAAGGCCAAGACTAAAATGCACTTAGCCCCTGAGGGCAGCTTAAACAATGGACGCCTGGGCACTGGTGACGATCGCGCTCGCCAGCGCGCTTAACTTCAACGAACATTTAATCGCTATAAATCCGGCGATTAAGTAGCACAATTTAAATCGTGCCATCGTGCAAAGATTTCGAATATGAATTCTCTATAAATTCAAAATTCAGCGTAGAGTTTAGAGTTTAGAGAGCAGCGTAAGTCGCGAGATTTTGTGGCTAAAACAAAGGCATGCAAATGCAAGTTAAACTCGCTGACGTAGATCCTTTGGATAGGGAAGATCAGATCGATGGAATGGGATCGTCGGCTAAATCTGGAACTTAGTTTGTAGAACTTTAATCCGATCGGTAATGTGTGAGAAGAGGAATATAAAACTATTCTCAAAATGATTTCAATTGGTGTTTCTTTATTTGCTGGGAAAAAAAAAATAGAATTGACTAAAATTGAACTTGGGATTTCCGACTCCGATGTCTATTTAAGTTCACGCAATATTTTTCCTTTGCTCTTAAACAAAGTACTGTCATTTAAACAGAATTATTGATGTGTCTTTTAAATCCCCCACATTTTTGTTTAATTTCTAACTGACGACAATGAAATATGACGACTATTCAAATATCGTGAGAATTTGAATATGAAAACGCAATTTAGAAACGATTGTAACGAACGAAATGCATTTGAAACCCTGCTCTGTATTCTCTTCCACATGACACCCAAAAGAGCAACATCCATTCAGGACATGCCAAGGATCTGAAATGAGAAACTCTGTACAGCAAACGACATGCGCACACAATTCAAATAATTCTGGGATGATATTTGAAGTTTGGTCAATAAAATACTTGACATGATATTCCCAAAATAGCAATCAACGACATCATCATCGTCGTCCTCATCGTCATTACTCCAACACACAGGCACACACTCTTATTGGAAACGTATGTGAAGTACGAAAAAGGACACCCTCGCCCCGTTTAGCTCTCTTATAACAGCCATTCGCATTAAGGGTGGCAGCGATGAGTGGGTTTACTTGTGCTCGGTTACCTTTAATTGTCGAGTGGGTGAAAGTCTGTTTTGCTGTTGTAAACAGCCACCACCATCCTCGCCGCCACAACAAGACTTTAGCTCACTGACTGACTGACTGAAGGACTAGTCTTTTGGTTGGAAGCCCAGTTCAACAAATGCATGGGAATGTTTTGTTGGTGCGTTGTCAGGTTTGCGTGTGATGCTATGTTTAATATGAGGTCATCAACGTTACTCATCACCGGTCGCGGGGGGAGATGGATGTGAATCAAATAGAATTTATGATTATTCTAATACAGATGACAGATGACCTTTTGATGTGAGAGTGATGTAAGCGGTCAGCACAAATGTGGAAGGGAGCGCATATGGCCATTGGTCTGATCGTGAGAACGTTTTTATAAATTCCCACCAAAGGATGCTGGGAAAGGTGAGGTAATTGTCTGTAAATGAAAGTTCATCTGCTTTCTTACGTTCATTAGTGTATTTAGTTACTTATGTTTGGTACAGTGTTGTTGCTCTTGGCCTGCTTAACTCTTCTGATTGTGATGTGCAAACTTTAAGGCCAACGGGAGACTTACTAATAGGAGGGTTAATAAAGGCTTTGCATGCTCTTCGGCCTTCATCAGCTCCTGATACCAAGGACTGGAGTCTTTTTTTACTTGGTCTTTCCATTCGGACTTTCAGTCGTGTCGGTCTTATCTGACCTTCCCAATGCTCCCAATGAGAACAACAATTAGCATCACCATATTTTTTAATGACAGTAATTAGGATTTCTTCCGATAAATAATCAGAAAAAATCCAAAGTAATCTCGGAAAGTAATCGGATTCTATCGGATTACTTTTGATTCTTTTTGATTATTTATAGTAATCGCAAGTAATCCTGATTACTTTTAGATTATTTATAATTGTAATCAATTATAAATCTTGAAAAAGTGAACATAATCGTAATTTAATCATTACGGCACCCCTAAAAAAATATAATTTAAGTAGTCACTACTCAACAGCTATGGCTTGGGAAATCTCCGAGGTATTGACTAGAGTAATCTTCAAAGTTTAGTGGATGGCAAGGAGTGGGCTCAACAGCACATTGATTACTAATCTACTCTCTCCTTGCGGACACCTCTCTTAAGCGGACACCTCTCTTAAGCGGACATCTCTCATAAACGGACATTTTTTTCTCTCTTCAGACCTCTCTTCAAACCTCATGTGTACATAAGCGTACAAAATTATCAGTCCCTTAGGTGTCCGCTTATGAGAGAGTACACTGTAATTACGAATTAAATTAAATTTTTTGTAGAGGAGTAGTAATGATTAAATTACGAATATATTCAGTTTTCCAAGAATTAGATTTGATTACAATTACAAATAATCTAAAATTAAACAGAATTACTTGCGATTACTCTAAATAATCAAAAGGAATGGAAAGCAATCACAAAATAATCCGACTACTTTCAGAGATTATTTTCGATTATTTCTGATTATTTATAGTAATAAGCATTTTGCAACTCGCGTGGCTCTCAATCACAACGAATTTATGTCACTAATTTTTTTCGCACTTCAGAAAGATCAATTAGTTTTTGCCATCCATATTTAGATTTTCAGAAATCAGAAAGTGATAAATTAATTAATACCTTTCCGTTCCTAAAAAGTCATCTTATTTATAAAAGGTGAATGAGGTCTAGGTCGTGACCGTCATTCTTTGCCCGTGCGATTCCCATTTCCGCATACTTCCTATTTTTTAATGATGCAACCCTAATCGCCCTTTTCACTTTTTAGTTGCTCTCCAATAAAGGGATTTAGTCGTTAATCCACCGCAATGGTTATACTAAAGTTAGTTCATATACTAATGGTCGTACTAACTCGTTTCTATTCTTTGCACAAGGACAAGGACGCTCGGCACACAAGGGCGACCAAGATTGGCCGCTTCGCTGCGGTCCAGGTAAATGTGTGTGTGTGTGCTACCTGTTGTACCTGTACGGGACCGCCGTTGTGCGCTGCTCGTGAAAATCATAAATGTCAATGAAAATATTTCCTTAATATTGTTTTCCATGAATATTGTAATAAAAATGACTTTTTTAGAAAACGCTTTAGTAATTAGAGCACATCTTTGAGAAGGTCAAAGAAATTAGAGAAATTTGAATGCATCTGCTAAAACGAGGTCTTGATTTGACCTGCAAATGTGCGGGACAGTTTTTATAAGCGTTACCCGATTTCTGGAAAATCACAAAACATAATTGGAGAAAAGAAAATTGCGCCGTTTGTCCAAAGCTGTACAAAACATGATTTCTGAGGAGAATTTCAGAAGTACGAACATTGTTTTTAAATATGTACAAAACATTTCATAAACATTTTATACAAAATGCCAAGTGTTTCATATAAATTATAAGCAATTGGCCTAAATAGTAACATTCTAAAATCTTTCCCTCTGTTTAAAAAATAATACACAACAAATGATCATGGAAGTGTCTAACTATAATCACCCTTTTTTTTCGTGAAATTCAAGCGCCCCGGTAGGCGAGTTGGTAGCGTGCTTGCCTATCAGCGTGGGGGTTGTGGGTTCGATTCCCACCAGAGGCTTTGGTCTGTCGCTGCAAAAAATCAAGCCAAATGGTCTTTGTCACCCGGTTTACCCTTGGACCCAAAATTATAATATAAATTTACTTTGTATTGTAATTAATAAATAAATAAATTTTCGTGAAATTCTTAATCTTTTCTAATTTTAATAATTGTCATTCAAATTTGTAGTTGTTTTGCAGAAAAAATTTATAAACTGCAAATTCGTTAGGATTTTTGTTTCCATAAACCCACTTGTGGCATCCGGTAAATTGCTCAATCAATTCTTACTCTTAACATTAGGGTCACACTAACTAACTAATTTATGACATTAGTAAATCAAGTCGCTCTCTAAATCAACCCAACCTTTACTACAGAACCCACAATAAATATCCATTTCCTTCCTATCCCTTTTTTTTAACGGTCGCATGCGCCTCCTAGCGTTGCCCTGCCATTCATACTTCCTAAAACATCTACTTTTTTAACTTATCGACTTAGCCGGCAGATTAAACACTTAATCCACCACTAATCCTTGTACTAAATTTAGTATGACATCCGTCAAATAGTCAAAAAAACACACACGACATAGACAGCCCTCGAGCATGGCAGAGAAAAGTAATAAAAAAAAGAAAAGTAACAGGTACGCCAATGCGCACATGTCTCGTTTTTTACCTGTTGGGATCCTAGCTTGGCTATGCACATCCTTTCGTCCTCGATCTACACCCAATTCTCTTTAAAATTGATAAAACATGCAAATGACTTCTTTTTAAGGAATATCATAAAGAGGAGCTCTCTTTTTTTATGGGCACATTTGAATATGCATTTCTACTGGGATTCCTGGAATTTTTCTTTGGGAGAACAGTTAAATTTGCATTTGTTTTGTCAATGTTGAATCCTTTTTTAACATTCCCAATTTGCTGGTGCCATAAAACAGTTGTTAATGAAATGAGGCCATTGCAACCCGTCCACTTCAACTGGCACTGAATATCGATGAGATAGCAAGGAATATTCCGATGGCATTTTTCAAAATCTCTACAGTACGGCTAAGTTAATATAGATTTGATTATAGATGATCAATTAAAAACATCAACGAACTAGAACAAAACTAATTTTAAATAGATTTCCGAATTTGAAAATTTAGTAATGATTTCAACAAGTTCGCTTTGTACATCTTGCCTCAGTATTCCATACGTGAGCTTTGCATGATATAATTTGTATACTTACAGACCGAAAGCCTTCGGGTAAAGCCGACTCCTAACGGCTAACAGCCCTACTTTACACCCCTATTTGTAAAGTCGACGGCATTTGCGAGTTGTAATCGGTCGCTGAACACATATTTGATGTGGCGCAACCGGTGTACGAACTTAACTTTACGACTTCACTTTTTTCCATAGCTGTTAGGTAATGATTACTAATCGCAATAATTGCTCATTAAATTACATTTGTTGTAGAGTTGCTGTAATGATTAAATTGCGATTATATTCGGTTTTTCTATGACTTATAATTGATTACAATTACAAGTAATCTAAAAGTAATCAGGATTACTTGCGATTATCACAAATAATCGCAAAGAATCAAAAGTAATCCGACTACTTTCAGAGATTACTTTTGATTATTTATAGTAGGACTAGAAATAAAAAGTTGGCGGAAGTTTCCACTTTTTTTTAAAACCGAGTGCCCTTGTAGCTCATTGCTTGGTAGAGACAGTGTGTCAATGTTGGTCTGTGTAAGAATTCAATCGAATCGGACAATACCAAATTTATTTCGAGCCTCTAATCTGTAAGATTTGACCCAGCCTTGTTATGACCCATTGTCCGTCTGTTGATAACAGGATCGTTGTATTCTCTGTTGTAGACAAATTCGAATAAAACTAAATTCAGACCAATTTGGCCTTTTTTCATTTCATGCGAATATTCATTTGGTCATTTGATGATGAGCTAATTTATAAAGAATCTGATGCTAGCCGTTCGTGAACGATACGTCGATATGAAATTTTGTTTAAAGTTTTCTTACATGGATATTCCTTAAATAAAATGGACAGTCAATTGCATATAAACTACTGGCAATCCATACGATTTTTTCGGACTACTTATTACCCTTAACATTCCATGAAGGAACTGATCGGAGAACTCCTCTCGAATCAGTGAGCTGTGCTCCATTACTTTTGTACAGATTACACACAGCGATTTCTAGAGAAGTTTTGCTTGACTTGGAGAATACTCTGGTTTTGTTGATAGTCTTACCAGAATGCGAATCTGGGTTTGCCGCAGGACATTCGCTCACACTACATACCACACAGCACGACCGTACCGCTTTTCCTTAACCTTTAACCAGTGACGTGTAGTCTCACAGGCGTCGCGTGTTTGGTAAATTCTTAAAATAAGGATTTCATGTCAATTAAGGCTGAAAAGTACAAGTCAGTGTTAATTATCATGTGTGTTTAAAGTAATAATAAAAACTGATTGAATTAATTTATATTTGTTTTATTACATTCCAACAAATAAATATCAACGCATATTAAATCATTATAATGCAAAAAATTTAAATTTAAAAGTAGTAGCCTGTGAGTAGCCTTTATAGTGTTCTCAATTTGTCACGTCCCTAGTTAAAGGTTAAACTATGAAAATATTTCATAGTATTTTTAATTTTTATTTATTGTAATCTTTTAAGAAATGAAATTACAAATAACAAAAGGGGAATTCTAAATTTCTTATTATAGACAAACTGAAATTTGATACATCATAAAGGTAAAGTTGGCTTCCAATTAAAAAAACGTATTTCCAATTAACCAGTTTTATTAAAAATTGACTTTTTAGAATATATTTTCCACGTTTTTGAGAGCGTTGAGAGAGACCTCCCAGTTATTATTTTCTATCCACCCATCAACGCCCAGCCATTTGTTGGAGATCTGGAGATGTGCTGAGATCTCCAAACCGAGCTAAACTGGCCGTAGCATTGTCGAGCTTTGTTTATTCGGGTGTGCAACATCTTCTTGGGAGCCTCCTCTTGTTGTTATTATACTGCCCAAGTGGCAGAAGGATTGCACGTCTTCGATTCGCATAACGTTTATCTTGGCTACGTCTCTTTTAAGACCACATGTCATTGCTTCCATTTCCATGTTCCTTAGGTTTGCCTGAGAGTCATTTTGTGTATTATGTTGGCCACCTTGTTCACCATGACGAGAGGCGCATACATTCGATCAGATCTCCTTTCATTTTGATTATCATGCCCTCTTTTAGTTCGACGGTGAGTTGGCAAGTCTCCCAAAATGCGTCAATGCCGGGTCGTATGATTTGGGCGCTTGCCATGGGATCTGCTGGAGATATGATGTCAATTCCGGGTGATTTATTGCTGTTGAGTGCTTGGTTGCATTCTCTACTTCCGATGGACCAGCTTTGTCAGTCGGTATGCTGCAAAGACACAAATAATAGTAGTGATGTCCGGTTCTTGAGTTCTATCAGCACGTACTTCACATTCCGTAGAGAACACATGAACACATATGAACTAAACATTCGATCATTTACCCCAAAAAATGTTATTTTTCTTTGAATACCAAAATAACACCTCGTGTTGGAGAACCCAGTATTTAAAATTTAAAAAAAACATAAACAGATCAACTTGTTTTCAATACATTCTATTTATATTATGGGAATTGTAAGTGAATAAAACTCGGAGTCGGAGACGAGTAAATTTTTCGACTCAGACTCCGACTCCACAGCCGTGGTCTTCAATTGATATACTTAATGCTAGGACTTAATTCTAAGTTGTTAAACACGTTTCAACAACTTCCGACTTATTTTTCTGACCAAATTTCAGTTGATTCCATACTTCTTTTCCTATCCTTGCTATTTCCTGTAGCGTTTCATTGTCGCTACTTTAGTTTTTTTTATACTCGTAGTCCATCCATGTCCACATATCGTTTATTTAAACTGATGATTTAAACCAATTACCGATTTCTCTGGAGATTTCCAAAGAAACCGATTTTTTACACTCGCTATTCTGGCCTAGCGAAACAAATACTGTCGAATTCGGATAAACGCACGCCTTTTAATTGAAAATAAATGTTAGTAACACAGAAAAAAATACGGGCCAAAAATATTCAATTACTGTCGTAATTGAAATTAAGCTTGGATATCAATTAATGTTGTAATTGAACTTAGAAATTCTTGGCGAAATCAATGTAAAAAATAGTAAAAAAATCAATTACTTATTTAAAATTTGAGTATTTGAATTCACAACTTTTGTAATTGGAAGAAAATCAATTAAACAAGTAATTGAATTGACGAATTCCATACAAACTTCGTAATTGATTTCAAAAATATGTTTTTTCTGTGTAACGATTGCTCTTGATTCATGCCCTGTACTTCGCTTAAACAAAAAATTGTTTATGTGCAATGCAAGGACACAAACGTATATGATACGAACTCCGCTTAAAAGAAATGCGATGAAATGGTCGACAAAAACGGGCAAAACAAACGATCTCAAAAAAATTTTGTGTCAACCACATTTAAGACAACTCAGCCAAATGACAACAAACCAAATAAGTGACTATTTTCATCCATGTCCATTAATATTGAATTTAAATTTTAAAGACATGTAGGTAAATAGTTATGCCACAAGTTTATATTTTCGTTTCATAGAATAATTTCGATAGTACGCACTCGGTTCGTTTAAATGAAAGAAGATTCAACTATCCGAAGTCCTGTTTAGGGAAAGTAAATTCTTGATTGTTTTCATGTCCGCTTAACCGAATTCGAATGTACAGAGAAAATTCATTACTGCTTCGATGGAGCCCAGAGCTGAACATAATAAGCAACCGGAGTAGAATAGACAGTAGTTTTGAAAGAGACAACTTCAAACTGTGATTGTGAATGTTGTTTTTTTTTATTTAAAATTCCTCTTGTTTTCCATCAGAGTCTTACAGAACTGGGGGCTCCCATAAAAACCATTGTTAAAATCATGTTTAACCGGGAAAACTTCCTCTAATTCCAATTCATTCTTAAAACATTGTCGCTGCAACCCCTGACATCAGGAGAGGGAATAACAACAACGTCAATCTCACCCTGTCACCAATTGAGGGCGAAAGGGATTAAGGCGCTAATCCACCACAAGAGTTATACTAACTAAAGTGAATAGTACATATACTAAACGAGCCCGAAGTAAGGCGACCATTGAGAAGAGCGCGAGAATACCAAAGTACCTGGCGTCAAAGGTGAGGGGGTAGAGACGCACCATATCCTGCGACATATGACTTTGTGTTACAGTTTTTCTCTCACTCTTCTGTTCTTTTCTTTATTTTTGGAACTTTTCGTTCGATACCCTTTTCAGCTTTTACGAGTTATCAATAATTTTATAGCGGATTCTGAAAACGGAATCATAAAATCACCAACGCTACGCCAGTTATGAACTATATTTTCATATTAAATATTGACGGCAGGCGGAATATTCTGCTCCAGATTCATTAAGTCTTTTTTTTTTTGTCGAGTTGAAGAAATTCATGGAATTTCGAGCAGACAGGTAGCCGCCGTTGTCGTTGCAAAGGATAACACGAGGACGAGAACGAGAACGAGAACAGAGAAACGGTAGGAGAGTAAGTAATTATCATGTTGGAAAACACAGTTAACACCTTTTCACAGTGTGTGTCCTGCCATAACCACCGAAGCTACTAATTGCACTCGGTGTGATAGCGAGTCTTAGTTAGTGAGAGTGTTTGGTAAGCGTGACCGAACGGTCATTCCAGGTACCGGCGTCTGTGTGTGTGTGTGTGTGTGCAGCATGCCAGCCAACCAACCATGCTTTTAGTTTGGGAATAATCACCATCATCATCAACGTATGGTTGGCTGGATTTGTACGTCACTCATCATTGTCATAATTGTGGAAAATTCGTTTTGGTTTAGTTTGTGTGTAAGTGTAACCCTTTCAATGAAAAGGGTTAAATTGTGGACTGAAAAGGAACATGAGTATGTACACATTACACTTTGGCATACAATGGCCAAGACGCCAAACACTAATTGCCTTAAAGTAAACAGATTTAAGGAAATTATTGTGCCAACAAACACAATGGGAAAGCCCAAAATAAAGTAATTTACACAAAAACTTGCATACTTGCATGTATGACTGGCAGTTTGGCCAAATGGTCACTCATCAAACATTTACAATTCTTGAAAATACCAAAAATCCCCCGTAAATGTTTGAAGTTCATATTTTGATTTGAGAAAGACACTCACCAACAGTATGAGTGCATGTCCCGCTGTAGAGACTGACACAATGTTAAATAAATTGTTTTAACAAATATTTCTTTTTCATTTTCCAAAGCGTACAAAAAGGCAAATCACTTTAAATGCGTGATTTAGTAAAGGATGGGTGGTGACAGGACACGGGGGAATAAATGTGAACAAAAAATACGAAAGAGAGAAACTGTTTGCAGTACTTGTCCTATGTAAGTGCTCTTCGACGCTAGCTCGTCCATTGCGCAATCTTTTCAAAGGCGGGCCCTAAAGTGGCAATGAAATAGCATTAGTACAGGGAAGAACAACAACGATGATTGGGGCGTTTTTTTAATTTTTTTTAGAATTTATTTCATTTCGAAAGTTGGATCGTTATTTCATATGAAATAACCAACCAAACCTCTGAATGAAATAATGCCGCCGCTTAAACTCACTTTATCGACATTGCTCCGATTTGTGTGAATACTAAAAAAACAAACAATGAAAAATTATTTGTAGAAAATCACCAATACTTAAAAAAAACATAACACCACAATGAAAAAAATTACTTAATTTTCATCTTGATTTGGGATGTTGTTTCATTTCGTTGGGATGTTGTTTCATTTTTGGAATTAGGACATTTATTCATAACTAGTAAGTTGTAATGCGCCTATGGCGCCCGTTGAAATATGGAAAAAAAATTTTGTTGAAAAAAAAAATTTTTGTGGAAAAAAAAAATTTTGTTGGAAAAAAAAATTTTCGTGAAAAAAAAAAAAATTTCTTGAAAAAAAATTTTTTGTTCAAAAACAATTTTGTTGAAAAAAAAAATTTTCGTTGAAAAAAAAATTTTGTTGAAAAAAAAAATTTTGTTGAAAAAAAAAATTTTGTAAAAAAAAAAATTTTGGAAAAAAAAATTTTGGTAAAAAAAAAATTTGGGGAAAACACAATTTCTGTACAAAAAAAAAATATTATTTTTTTATTATTATTATTTATAGAAAATAGAAAATTATAGAATGCCTATTTAAATTCCTTCGTACTGCGTGACAGAGTCAGTGAATCAGTATCGAGGGTAAATATATATTAAGATTATTTTAGGGCCTTATTTCATTGTCAGTTTGGGGATTTATTTCACCCCGCCCTTTTCAAAATGTCGTACCGTGCTGGTATTTACCCATCACATTGGAAAGTTGCCAATGTTTAGCCGAACCACAAATCCTGCAAATTACAGCCGAATTTCAATATGTTCTGCACTCTCGATGTTTATCGAGGACATGGTCAACCACCATCTGGTAAATTTTCTAGAGTCTAACGGTATTCTGAATGATCGAAACCGTACTACTGGAGTCCTGATCTCATTCCATTCGGAACAATGGAGTCCATCTACTCAACGGGTTGGACAAAGCCAGTTCATTATAGAATGCATTCTTTGAACACATTTAAAGAATTATTATATTTGTTTTATGCCACCTTACGTGTTACGGATAACGTGTTCCGGAATCAAAATATTGTACAAGCTATGTATTACTTTGTCGATTCCTATCGATTTCCTTTTCTTCACAATTTTTTTTTGAGATGTTACTGATTTTGTTCTTTTCAACAAAATGTTCCGCTTCAGAACAATTGTATACATCATGTAAACATATTACCCAGTATTCATAAGAAATTATAAATGCTTTCATGATAAGAAAAATGTGTGAAAATATAAAAACAATTTTCAAAATTTTTTCATAATACATTTTTATGAATACCAAATTATGTTATGTTTGAGTTCTGGAAAAATGTCTCAAAATATTGAAAACTTTCAAACTTTCAATTAAAAATGATTTTAAAAAAATATCCGTAGAATTAAAAAAACAATTTTCAAAATTTGTTCATAATACATTTTTATGAATACCAAATTTTTGTTGTTTTTGAGTTCTGGAAAAATTTCTCAAAATATTGAAAACTTTCAAAATTTCATTTAAAAATAATTTTAAAAAAATATCCGTAGAATTAAAGAAATGTTACCCTTTTATACCCTTTTAAATGTTAATCTACAAAGTGGCCCGTTTTTGCATTTGACCTGTGTTTTCGGAGGACTTGTAAAGGATAGTCCAAATAAAGGGTGTTTTTTATTGAGGTATAGAACTTCGAATTGAAATAAAACACAAGAAAATCGTTTTAATATCCATCAATTTGGCTTTATTGGAAGGATAATTTTATGCCATTAATGTTTAAATATGATTTCGGGCATGTGGCCGCCGCGGCTGGCTCGAAAAAAGCCAATTCTACAGGTCCAATTTTCAACCACTTGTTGGAACCACAACTCATCCACATTCATGCCATCCAATTCGGGAACAAAATAGTCGGTTATCATGGCTCATGGCTATACCGGTCTCCATTAACGGTAACTGACTCTCCAGCATTATTTCGGAAGAAGTATGGCCCAATGACTCCACCAGCCCATAGAGCACACCAAGCAGTCAGTTTTTGTGGATGTAATGGCATAAAATGGACGGAGCTTGCGGTGAACTTCGCGAACTGAACCATTACTTTCGAAATAAATTTGCACGATTTGCAAGCGTTGTTCTTTTGTCAACCGGTTCATGATGAAATGGCAAACCAAACTAAATATTAATCACTTGACAGCTGACAAAATGGCCGCCAGTTAAAAAAGTGATGCCAACTTAAAGTTCTTTACCCCAATAAAAAACACCCTTTACAAGTTTCCTTTCAAAACTTAACTAAGAATCATTTTGTTTTCCGTTCTCATCGTAAATGGATTTTGTCGCATAACAGCGACACTTCACGCTACCCCAGAAGAAAATATAAAAGCGTCAAAAGTGTGCTGGGTGCTTTTCACTAAACGCACTGGTATTTTTTTCTAGCATTGTGATTTGTGTTTCATAAAACAGTTTCAGTCCCCACCAAAAAAAAAAACCTGTAGCGCAGTGATGTATGGGAAAGTACTGCGAACAAAGGCAGCTAAAGGTTAACACACAAAGCACCACATTCGAAAGTAATTACACTGTGCTGGAGATGCCCGAACACTTAAGAGCTGACTATTGAAAAGTTCATTTCCATTAAATCAACTGCCAGACTATTAGCAGCAAAGGATGTTCGCTCCAAAGGAAATTAAAAACCAATTGCGTGATTTTCAAACATCGGAGAACAAAAGTCGCTGTGCTGCCTTTGAGAGTAGCAGATAATAATCGATGTTACCTCACATACGAAACCGCAATTAAGTTCACTTCAATACTCCAAACTATTGAAAAGATCAATTACACAACAAAGCGATAAAGTAATTTCTATAAATTCAAAAAATGTACTTAACAAGTGGAAAATCCCTGAACCGTAGACCATTCATTTTGTGAACCTGGGAACGAACAAGTGATCCTTTATGCGAAATCAATACGATCTTTAGAAGATGACGATTAACGAATTTCATTTCTCTGACGTGAATGTGAATACACCTTGAACTGTTTATCGAAATTGTTGTGCTACGCTTTAATAACAATTAACTTCCACGAAAATAAGAGAGAAAAAAACATAATTCGAAATTTATTTACAAGAATTTCTTGCTTGACGAGTAAACAAAGAGAAAAAGTGAAATGGACAGAAACAAGTTTCGGAAAAGGGTTGGCGGAGCAAAAGGATTTACGGGTCTCTATTGTGTGTGGCTCCCAGGAAAAAAAAAACCAAAATTCAATTGTGCAAAAATGTGAAATTTTGGAATTTTCAATAACAAAAAAAAAGACGAATGAAGTTCTTGTGTTTATTTTATTTATCCCTTTAAGTGGGTGTTCATGTTTTATCGTCTATCGTCGATCTTTACTCTGGCGCTGATCAATATCAGCAGATCTTACGGGCGTAAATTCTATGTACGTAACATATAATTTCTTCTAATTCTATTTTGTGATTACACATGCATGCATGTATTCCTTCATTCATTCACTTATTCCATTCATTCTATTCTCTTTACAAAATCAAAAAAAAAAGGATAAACCCTCATCATAGGCCAAACATTAAACATTGTTCACACTCGAGATCATCGAATAACACACGATGTGTGTACGCATGCGTGATGGCAGGCAGCTCTCAAACAAAGGGTGTTTTATTCTATTCGAAACTATGAGGACACATCAGGACGAACGACTGGCAGAATGAATGGATGTTAGATGGGTTGTTTTCGAAATAAAAAAAAAAAAAAGTGTTATCACGATCTGTTCTATCGTCATCGGGAGACACAACCAACAGTTATCGGTTATTGTCGTCGTGGTTAATCCGTTGTCAGCATCAGCAGTTTCTCTGTTAAACGGTTGTCAACTACTAAAGAAGCTGTAGGACATGTCAACAGAATCTGTGTCGCAGGTTGGGAAATCTTGATTTATGCCAACGAAAATCTAAAGATACTTGAAATTGATTTGTCCTGCAATTCATTCAGAGTTTTGTTGTGGTCTTTAATTTATGAATGGCCAACACTGTTTTCTCCAGTGTTATCTGGATAAGAGGATTAGACATTTTAATAGATTTAAAATTCTATGAATTATTTTATTTTGGCAAACAACGAATGCGTCACCACATGGACACTGTACACACACGCACACACCTGTTCAGAGAGGACCAGGCAATATGTTTTGTTGCACGATTTCACTGATTTGTCAGGGATCTGGACAGGACTCACTGGCGAACAAATGCTAGCCAGGCTAAATGATATTTAACCCATTAACCGGCAATACCACTCCGAGCATGTACTCATTAATTGTGTTTAATTATGTAAAAAATATTTATTTGGTATAATATTTTTTATGAAATTAAACACAATTATTGAAGACCGTCTAATGGCGGTCTTGCCGGTTAGAGGGTTAAAAGTTCATACACCACTGCTGAAGCTTTTTATGGACATTGAGGCCTTCTGCCCATTGGTTCTTCCACAAGCACCTTGGTCTTTCTATTTGGACTGTTCTGGTCCATTTCGGTAACTCGTAGTAACTCGTGTGTTGCAAGGAAAGGAATTGAATCAATTTAAATAGATAGAAAGTAAAGAAAAAAAAATAGGACAACCATGGTGTGGTAGGTAGTGGGTGCGACTCTTGCTGGCGACTTTACAAGTACGAGAGTAATCTCGAAGTCATGTAAAACTTCTCTAGAAAAGCATTAGCCGTCTTTAAACAGTAGGTCCCGGGCAGTGAGTACACAAATTAAATCGCACACAGCTCACTGATTCGAAAGAAGCTCTCCGTTTGTTCATTCATGGAATGTTAAGGGAAATAAGTAAGTAAACTAAAGAAAATGTGAAATATTAATTATTTTTCTAATGGTTTCCCCCTCCCCCCCAAAAAAAATAAAAACTCTTGACTTTTCCGAAATGTTATAAAATGTGGAAGTTTATGGCACCCACCTCCAAAATAAAAAATATGCAATTCTCTTCTAAATGACCCCAAAATTACGAACATACAATTTTGGACTTGGGGCGTGCCATTGAAAAAAAAGGATCTGCCCACTTTGTTTTTTGACAATATGGTACTCAAATGAAAGGTAATGTCCTCACGAGTTTCAATATGTACTTTCTTCGATCTGTAATGGGCGTGACATAGACAAAATCACCCGTCCTGTAACAAATGGAAATGTCACATGTAAATCTGCTACAGACACTCCAAGCTTCATACCCAGTTAAAATTGTACCAAAATAAAACCGTATAAAAAAGAGAGCGGACGCGACTATTTCCCAAAATTTCCCAAAAAATTTCCCACAAAAAGTTAGAAGCTGAAGCCCAAAGGGCTTTCCAACAACACAAAAAAAAAATCAACAAAAATTTGACATATGTCGGGGTTGTTTTTTTTTATTATTGTATTTATATTTATATTTTTACTTTTTATTCTTTTTTTTTATTTATTTATTTTTATTTTTATTTTTATTTTTATTTTTATTTTTATTTTTATTTTTATTTTTATTTTTATTTTTATTTTTATTTTTATTTTTATTTTTATTTTTATTTTTATTTTTATTTTTATTTTTATTTTTATTTTTATTTTATTTATTTATTTATTAATTACAATACAAAGTAAATTTATATTATAATTTTGGGTCCAAGGTTAAACCGGGTGACACAGACCATTTGGCTAACCATTTGCAGCGACAGCAACACAAAAAAAATCAACAAAAATTTGACATATGTCGGGGTTGATTTTTTTTATTATTGTATTTATATTTATATTTTTACTTTTTATTCTTTTTTTTATTTTTTATTTTTTTATTCTAACTCATTTCCACCTGCTGTTGCCAAAAATTTGATTCAGTGTTTTTTTTATTTTGTCCCTTTTTGTTTTTTTTATCCCGTTTTGGTGCTATAATCTATTTGTTGTTGCCAGAAATCTGTTTCACACTTCCCCCCTCTTTTTATCCCGTTTTGGCCGCTTTTGCGGGTGTTGTCAAAAAGTTGTTTCAGCGTTTTTTTATGTTGTCACCTTTTTATTTATTTTTGTATCCCTTTTTGTTGCCAAAAATGAGGTTCACCGCTTTCTATTTTTTTTTCTCTTTTAATCCCGTTTTGGTACGTTTCGAAACTCTTTTCCTGCTTTTCCTCTTTTTACCAATTTTTCAACAAAAAATGTAATTTTTCTGTAAAATGTAAAAATAACACCTCTTGTTGGAAAACCCTGCATATATAGATACTCGTATGTAGATTATATCTCATTTACATAACACTAGTTTTGAACGCTTTTAGTCCCCTTTTCCATTACTTCAAATTCGTGGCTCATTTCTGCCGATAACAACTTTTTCACCCACATTTTTATATTTTTCCCCTTTTGTACCTTTTTTTTATCCCGTTTTGGTACGTTTTGGCCACTTTTTCGGTCCTTCTCTAACTATTCTCCACATTTTTTGCCGAATATCTGTTTCACTCGTCTTGAATTTCCCCTTTTTTATCCCGTCTTGACCCTTTTTCGTCCCACCTCTAACTCATTTCTACCTGTTTTTTGTGCCATTTTTGTCCTTATTATTATTATTTTGTATTTTTGGGTATTTCGATGGGTTTTGAGGGCACATTTTACCCGTTTTCCCACATTTTGTCCCCTTCAAATCCGAATTTCCAAATTCTATTTCATGGTCCTAGCTACAGCCGTTTGGTCAGGACAGTGATGAATGAGTCAGACCAGCAAGATTTTATATATAATTTTGTTCGCATTGTTGAATCATTGGGTTTTAATAATCTGTCTTAGATTTTCCCCATTTTTTGTATTCTGATAAGATATCTTGATAGATTGGAATATCTATTGGCCAATAAAAACAATAAAATTGGCGAAATTGCTTCGTCTGCATAGAGGCAGAAATCCTAATGTTATAAAACCACAATCGTTTCTCTTCAAATACCAGACATACACCCTTACAGGTGATATTTACTTTTCAACTTGACGGTCATTGTTTCAAAACAATTGTCAGATGAGTACTTTTCTTTTGCTATTTAATGTTTTCCTAAACAATTCAAAATAATTTACAAATACAACGCCTCCGAGCTACATGACAAACAAACAATTCCCGAAAACTGTTGAGATAAGTTGGTGCGTATGACTTTCTCTGAACGATAATGACTTTTAGATTTTCTTGCCATTATTTCCCTTGCGAAGGATGGCTAACTCTCGAAAGCCGGAAGATGGGATTAGAATTATGAAAGTCAATTCAGCCAGAAAGTTAATTCATAAAACGAAACGAAATAGAAAAAAAAAACAGAAATAATGCCAACTCATATTTCATTTAGCAGAGTGACCACAAACGATTCCAATTGGTGGGCAGAGGGAAGGCTTAAAAACTAAGGGTTGGACCAACACCAACAAACAAGCAAATTCAATGAAACACTTGAGACCCGGTGTGGTTTTAAATGAAATTATTAAGAAAAATATTATCTTGTCCTTCCTTCCCTCCGACCAGCAGCAACCGCAAACGATTTTTACAAATTTCGAATTCAACACTTTTGCTAATCTGCAAGTGTCAATCGAACTGTCAACTCCCGCATAACATACGAGTCGCTATGTCTGGCCATAGTTTTCGCCATGCCGGTGTAGTAAGGCGGTTGTACTGTGAATATGAGTAAACTCCTTGTCCGTTCTTTGGCATTAAGAAGCGCACGGTGATAGGTAACGTGTGCGTTCCTTGAAAACGATTGGTAGGTATGCCCGGAATATGTACCATCAGATTTTTTGCCAAGGGTAGAGTCGCTTGGATTCCACTGAATTCAAGTCACCCAAATACGATTGCACAGTGGTGCCAAAAGTAATTTTAGATGGCTTGCAAATAAAACAACCTGGTTTCGGTATGAGGCTTAAAGTCGCCCACCTTTAGTTGAGCTTTATTTCGTGTTGAAAACACTGTGAGCAGCCGCAGTGTTCTTAAAGAACCAGTCAACCCTTCTGATTGACATTCGTGGAGTAGAGAGCTCCGCTCTTCCTCACTACGACTGACTGCCTTTGGGAGGGATCGTTGTGCATGTGTATGTGCGACTGTCGATCGCTCACTACCCGAACCTGTTGTAACGCCCTAAGTCGTCTTTATTCCCAAAAAAAAAACACAACCCAGAACATGTTTTGTTCATTCCTAGAGGACTATTATTATTTTGTTCTTTTTGCTATGTGTGTGAGTGTGTGAGAGAGAGAGAACGAATTCCTTAATATCAAATTCATATGTTTGTAAGGGGACATTTGCTCATATTACGTTGGTTGTGGTTGTTGTTGTTCATTTCATTTGTGGGGCGTTTATACATTTTTCTTTGTCTCTGGCATTCGTTCGGCTGTTGTTGCCGTCAGTTTCATCGTCGTTGATCGTTGTTGTTTATAAAATGTTGATTACATGTTGATCTCATATAACTGATCTTTTCATTTCGATTTTTCCTTTTTGTGTGTGCTGCCATTGTTGTTGGTCGTGTTGTTGGTATTTGTCAGATTCGTCATTTGCGTGTTTTGTTAGCCGGGGGAGTGAGGAGTGCGAGTCCTTCGCATATTCGCCCAATTCCCACGTATTTGAAATTTGAGATGGCATTAAATCAAAATGCCGTCATTCAGTGAAGTTATCACTTGTCGGGAGGGAAACGAATGTAGCCGAACAATAAATGAATGTTACACAATGAAATCAGTTGGAGAGTTTCACCTGTAACAATCGATTGTCTGACAATTGCATGCACTTGCCAAAACCGGCTGACCTTTCGGAATTCGATACAATGTGGCCATGTTTTGTTAGAGCTCAATTTTGCTAGATTTTTTTTTTTGCAAAAAATAATTTTTTCTTCCATTCGAAAACTGGGAATATTTAGCTAACAGGGAGATAGGTTAAAGTTCGTCTTTGAAATTCTACAAATTCTCATGACATTAATGTTAATTCTGCTAAGTGGTATTTTTTTTGGAGAATTATCTCATGTGTGCTCTTCTGAGATATTCTAAAGGTTTTACCATGAAATCCCTGCGAAGTGTACCCTCGCTGAATGCCATCAAGGGTATGCACCCACAGTGTCTGGATTATTGTCATATTATGTTATGAGGTGAACGGATTTAGTTCTGACCCACAAAACTTTTGACGATTTTTAGTTTGCATTTATGTAACGATCTCGAAGACCTGTGTCTTCAGTGACGCAACTTTGATCATCGTCAGACTGTTTATTATTTGAATAAAACACTTTCATGACTTACGTGATCTGCTCTGTGGTTTTAGTCTAAAGCGCAGGGAGAGTGTATCGGAATGTAGTTGTGATCTCAACCAAGTTCTACCACCTCTGCTTAGCAGAGGGGGCTCAACCCCACACAACGAATTTAAGGCTTGGCTCCTCAGGAGGACCGATGTGGTTTACTTGATATGCTTGGAGACGCTGGTAGCCAACTTGCTTGACCACAAGCAGTTCAAATCCACATTAAATGTCTAAAAATCCGCCTGATGGAAAAAACCTTTTATTATTTATTTATTTATTTATTATTAATTACAATACAAAGAAAATTTATATTCTAATTTTGGGTCCAAGGGTAAACCGGGTGACAAAGACCATATGTTTAGATTTTTTGCAGCGACAGACCAAAGCCTCTGGTGGGAATCGAACCCACAACCCCCACGCTGATAGACAAGCACGCTACCAACTCGCCTACCGGGGCGCCTAAAACCTTTTATATCTTCACGGAATTGAAAAAGAAACTCCTAATCAATTAAAATAAAAAATAAGAAGGAAAGCACACAAACTGTTGAATTTCAACGAAAATCGATTTAATTTAATTTTGTGTTCTCTATAATCCTTATTTTTGGTGTTTAAAATCTATAGCCGAAACCAAGGAAGAACTTGAAAAAAAAACCCTACAGCATTAATTTATTGAAGTCTAGCACAAGTAGGTTTTCTAATTTCCCGCCTTTTTCCAACTCACGAGACTCGGGAATTTTTTCGACGTTTTTCCGGGATTCGATTTTCTTTATAAAATAAATGGTTTTCCAACAAGAGGTGGTATTTTTTATGAAAAGGATATGGTCCTCTAAGCGTGGTCGTGGTGGCCATTTGGCTGACGTTGTTTTTCATTATTAAGGGCATACCTTCCTCTTTATTATGAAATAAACATCCGATCATTTATCTCAAAAATTTCATTTTTCTTTGAATACCAAAAATAACACGTCTTGTTGGAAAATCCAGTACATCAAATTAAAGCTCGAACATTTTACTTTTGAAATGATGACTCAAAGACATAGAAAATGCTCTGTATTGACAAAATTGTCCGCAAACTCGAAAAATAGCTGAAAACCCCAAATTGTTTAGGAAAACTTTTAAGCAGTCAGTTGGTGGGTTTCCGAAGTTAAATTATTCTCTAGAAAAAAGAAAAACCCGAAAAAAAAAATTAGACGCAATATGGCCAGGAGACCTTGGGGTCCAACGAATTGTGAAGTTTCCTTTATTCTGTAAGGTAAAGTTGTAGCAACATTCATGAGTCATTTGAATTTTGCAATTTTCTCGTGTGACGCCGAATAAATGAATGTATGAATAAAAATGAAAATTGGTAGATGTTTGACTCTTTCTGAGAACCGAGTTTTCCTAATTTAGATACTCACAGCTCGACTCCGGTCCGGTTTCTTACTGGGCACGATTTTTGTGAAATTTGGCAGTTACAAATTACAGGTTTATCTCCGCGTTATATTAAGAGTGTGTTATACTTGAATGCAAGCTAAATAATCAGTGGTTTTTGTTGTCAATCGGAGAGAAATGATGGGTAAGCGAAAGTAAATAATATTTTTATTTTTTGGTTTCTAGAAACTTGAACCCTCCTTCCAAAGTGTCCCTCGGGCCACATTTCCAATACAAATGATTCACAAAAATCAAAAGATCGCATTTTTAATGGTGGGAATAACTTCCCAATACGATGAGAAAACATTTACATACTTCGAATGCTGCATTTATTGTCTTATAAAACTAAATGACAAAAAAAACAACAACAACATTCCCATAGACAAAATGCAATTACATGACAAAAAGACCTAACTAAATTGCGCATCATTATTATCTAAATTTGGAATTCGGCGCCAAAAGTAACCTCTGAAAAAGGGGTTTCACCAGCAACACCGGAAACTAAAAACCGTTGAACAAGTTTCCGTTTAGCAAAAAGAGGAAAAATAAGAAACAGAGCAGCTCCCCAAAAACAAAGTGAGACCGAAATCCACAGAACGAAATCAAAATCAACAGGAAACGACTACAGAAATCACGTCAATTTGAGGCAAACATTTCTCGATGCCGAATGGTACCCAGGAAATGAGTGATTATCACTCGACTACAAATTGAAATGACGACGCAAAAGGAACGCAATAAGTGCAACAAAACAACAGCTCCTTTTTTGAAATGTTAAAGAGCGTCAAATCAAAAAAGAGGACAATTGAAGACTCGCAATGAAATGAGAGATCCTCGAATGATAAGCAACTTGATATGCAGAAATCATCGTACACACATACGCTCATCCCGAGACAAAGGAACGGGGAAGCAACTTTCGAAGGATTCGAGATCCCCGCCATTGTTCACCAGACAAGCCAGAAAGTTGAGCAACTTTTGTTGGCACAAAACGCCTGTCTAATGTTGCCCGAACATGTCCGTCGTCCCGAAGAGGTTACGCACAAACTATAGTTGACTATGGCCAAAAAGTGTGTGCGTGTGTAGTTGGTGTTTTCCCAGAGATTGTTGCACGTGCAAGACTGAAATGTCCTCGTTTTCATTCTTTTGCGCTGACAATGGGACACACCTTCGAAAATGTCTGCAAAGAAATGACGATCCGCCGAAATTTTTTTAACCTGATATCTTAATTTCGTTTAAAGTACATCATCACACATTCAAGGGATCTCCTTTTACTTAGTTTGAAATTTTTATAAGTACAATTCGCTAAAAACCATACACATTCGAACAACTGAACTCAGTGACGTTATAGAGAAAGAGAAGAACAAGTGGTGAGGTCGGAGTTGTTAATATTTTAGGAGGGCTTTGGTTCATATGTCCTATATGGATTTTTTTCGAGTTTCAATTTCTTTTAACGCTGCAATGACTTTACTGGGTCCCAAATAAATATTGAAAAAAATAGATGTATGTGGCGGTGGAAATCAGCCGAGGCAGCCACATAAAAACATGTGTTATAAATTACACTATGAAACAAATGAATAACCACTATGCAATTCTGATTTCCTGTGTTCCACTGAGTACAAAAATTACCGATTTATTTTTCTATGGAAATTTATTTTTATTTTTTAAAAATATGCAATGTTTTGGGACATAAATTGTCATAACTTGAAGACGAATGGTCCTATTT
This sequence comes from Hydrotaea cyrtoneurina, assembly GCA_958296145.1. Classification (NCBI taxonomy): domain Eukaryota; kingdom Metazoa; phylum Arthropoda; class Insecta; order Diptera; family Muscidae; genus Hydrotaea; species Hydrotaea cyrtoneurina. The sequence continues at coordinate 114,203,536 of OY282512.1, forward strand.
CTTTGAAATAGTTTTTTAAAAATTAATCACAAAATTATTTTAAATCTTTGCCTTTGCGGAATTTTAATCCGAATAGCATTTTCCGAGTTGTTAACAATGTTCGGTCGGAAAATGTGTTGTTTTTTATTTTTTGTGTTGAAAAAATTCATAAAAATTCGGACATGAGAAAAGTGTCCATTTTAACTGCCTGTTTCCATAAAATGAATTTGTTCGTTCGTTGCAAATTGTCAAAATTGAAGGCACAATAAAATGGATTCTTATCAGTAATGTCAGCCGATTCTTTTGGAATTGTGATCCATATGTCGATAACTAACATATATCTGAAAACCAGAATTGAATATTGTCTGAAACCCATTTTATAACACTTCCAATACTGGGGATTTGTAACGAACGAACAAATTCGTTTTATGGAAACAGGCAGTTAGAATTTAGGTTAAAAACAAAAACTCAAAAAGTGAAAACTAATTGTCAGATTTAAATCTTGGCCTTTGCTGCAAAAAGTTTTTGATTTTATTGATAATTTAGTGAAGCCTTACCCCCACAATCATAAAAATTTAAAAAGTATTTATTAAAAAAAATGTTGGAAAATACAAAAAAAAATTTCACACATTTTTTTTTAAATTTGAAATGAATACAAGGGCTATTATTTTCTTGTTTGAAAAAAAAATTATAAAAAATCGAAGATGACAAAAAGTGTTCATTGTCAGAGTATTAACAAGAAGCCACATATCTAACAATGAAAATGAGGTATGGATCAATAAAATGAATGGAGTATTTCGGATTTGATTGATAATTTAGTGAAGGGTCCATTTGGAATCTCCCACACAAATCATCATTATTTTCTTGTTTGAAAAAAAAATCATAAAAAACGAAGATGACAAAAAGTGTTAATTATCAGTAATTTTTTAGAAGCCACATATCTTTGAATAAATAGAAGGTATTGATTAATAAAATCGATTGAGTATTTTTTTAATTTATTGATAATTTGGTGAACACTTTTGGAATACCCACACAAACCTATTATTATTTTCTTAAAAAAAATTCATAAAAAATCGAAGATAAAAAAGTGTTGATTATCAAGATGTCACATATCTTACAATGAATATGAGTTGTGGATCAATAAAATCAATTGAGTATTTCTGATTTGATTGATAATTATTTGATTGATAATTTAGTGAATGGTCCCTTAGGAATCTCTCAAAGAAACCTATCATTTTTTTCTTGTTTGAAAAAATTCATAAAAAAAAACGAAGATGACAAAATGTGTTTTTTTCTCAGTTGATTATCGAGAAGCTACATATCTTTCAAAGAAAATGAGGTATGGATCATTAAAATCGATGGAGTATTTTGGATTTGATTGATAATTTAGTGAATCCATTTGGAATCTCCCACACAAATAATCTTCTTGTTTGAAAAAAAATTCATAAAAAATTTAAGATGACAAAAACTGTTGATTTTCAGTAGTCTAACAAGAAGCCACATATCTTACAATGAAAATGAGATATGTATCAACAAAATCGATGGAGTATATTTAATTTTATTGATAATTTAGTGAATGGTCCCTTAGGAATCTCTCAAAGAAGCCTATCATTTTTTTCTTGTTTGAAAAAATTCATAAAAAAACGAAGATGACAAAAATTTTTATTTCTCAGTTCTTTATCAAGAAGCTACATATCTTTCAAAGAAAATGAGGTATGTATCAACAAAATCGATGGAGTATTTTTGATAATTTAGTGGAGGGCTCTCCTGGAATCTCCCATAATTTAGTTTTTTTTACCAACAATTGTATGGGAGACACCACAAAGTGCCTTCACTATGTTGTGCAGAGAATCCAAATTAATCTATGGATTTTAGGCATCTATATCTCATTTCAATTGTAGATACTTGATAAACTACTGAAAATTAAAAAACTAAAATAAAATGTTTACTCAACTTTGTTAATAACTCTGAAACTTGCATTCGGATTCAAATTCCATATATTCTTTATAAATTGTTTTTTGTTGTTGTTATTGATTGTATTAATTTTTGAGAGTTTTTTTCAAAACGTCTGTTTGGACCCCTCTTTACAACAACCCCACCCAAATGTTATCTCTAATTTTCTTTCATAATATCTCACTCTGGGAAACATAGAGTCGTCAGCTGATAGGATGGATTCATTATTCGCCACCTGTCACAATGTTATAGACATTTTTTAAAGCAGACACATTTTGAAGCAAAAGACATATCGGAGGTGTTTTCAAGCTGTAGGTTAAATGGGGCATATCGGTTCTCAGAAATCGTTGAACGTCCGCCGTATCTTAACATCATATTTTGTTAGGATAGACCTATCAAGAACATGTTTATTATTATAAGCAGAGATTTGTCAGCGAGATTTGTACAACCGGTTGCTCACACAAAATATTGTTTCTTTCTCTGTCACTTTTCGACCGTAAACATGCGAAAAGTTATGGACCAAGAAGTGGTGATAGCTTCTCTCAAAGTAGAAAAGTTCGAAAGAAGTAAAGTTGTTGTGCACTTCTTAACTTTCATAACAGGTAAGAAGTACTACTCGTTTTTAATACAATTGATCATTTTGGCTGGAAATGATTTCAATTCGCGTGGTGTATTTCATCCTCATCCTCTGTGTTAGTGTTAGTATGACGGCCGATAGCTTCCATTGTGTTCCACGCCGGGGCATTCTGGCGGACGGATAAACATAACTTAAGGACTTTTGAGTGTCTTTTTTTTCAGAAATTGAATTGTCCTTTTGTTTTCTCGATGCAAAATTCAATTCCGAATAATACAAAACAAAGAAAAAAAAGGCAAAATAAAACGAGAACAAAGAACAGAAATCATAAAGAACAAAACAAAAATCAGAAAACATCAACATTTTACGGGTATCATCTTACCATCCGCATTCTTAAGTAGGATGTCCGTCTTTTTGTTTCACTGATCTCTCTCACTCTCTCTCTGGCGATATACGACGACTGCGAGTGTTTGCCTTTTTGTCCTTTACTCGCGTTTATCCTGCAATGAGTGGTTTCGTATTTTTTTGTTTCGTTGGCTTTTTTCTCTTTCTATTTTTCAGTATCGCTTTAAAAGGAAAGAACTACTTAATCTCCCTATTGAAGATTATATGATTTAGAATTTTTGTTATCTGATTTGGTCTTAGTTGCGATTTGCGATGATGATGTCACATTACATTCTCACGCCTGGCTTTGAAGGTTTGGCTGGCCGACACAGGATGTCCTCTACCCACCTACGTTTAGTGAATATCTGCGTGATGGTATCCGGTTTGGTGGGTGTTGGCCAGAATTTCTTCACCTGATAATATTAATGTTACAGCATACAATCGGGCCAAGTGTAGTAGAGGACTTGTTTTTTTTTTGCATGTTGTTCTAATCTTGGCTTAGATTAGGAGATCGTGTCATAGTTCAGTTTTTTGTGTCGTTTCTTTCACACCATTGAGTAAAACTACACATTTTTTCAGTGTGAAATTGTATTAGAAAAAATGTCTGACGTTTGACAAAAGATGAGGGCATCAGATAGTTATGCCTGAAATTCGTCAGAAAACAAAGTATCAAAAAGTTTTTTTTTCTTGAGATAAAGGTGAGTTTTGCGCCAAATAAGCCTTATTTCTTATTCACTTCCTTTATTTGAAGAAATAGGCGCCCCGGTTGGCGAGTTGGTAGACCGCTTCCCTATTAGCAATTCCCACCAGAGTCTTTTGTCTGTGGATGCAAAAAATAAAAATTGAATAAATGTCCAGCTGATCTTTGGCTTGTAGAAACGTATGGGGACGGCCGTTTAAGAGAATGAAAGAATTAGTCGTGAGTAGTTTCAAAAATTCAAGAATGACGAACTTTACGTCGAAAGGCAAGAACGCTAAAAAGAAAATACTTATAATATGGAGCCCTGGAAGAAAATTATTCATCCAGCATCAGTGGAAATTCAGAAGAATTTGTAAATGGCGGTGGTTGGTTTAACTGCTTATGAACTCTAGCGGCACCCGAGTGAACTCGCTGCGGGCAATCCGTTCAACCTAACCTAAGAACGCAAATCGGTGCTTACCCGATATATGCTGAATTTCTAATATTAATTGTTAATCGTCCAAAGAGTACTTATGTGTACTCCCAAAAAGAAAAATATCTCAACAGTCCAAGAAAATAACTTATGAGGATATGAGGCATCCACCCACTTTGTGTAAAAAGTTCGTGAGACTGACATGCTAGTTGACACAAACGATGACCGTCGTTTTATTGAGCTCACTGGCTAGACTGTGGCTTTCGTTCCCGAGAGTGTGCCACTCAGTCCTGGAACATCTACTCACATTGAACTCTTCATAAACCAGACTTATGAGAATTTTATCTTGTAGTGCTAGAAATATGTGAAAAGACCTCGCATTTTCCGCTTACACGATCCAATTGACATAACATGTTAAAAAAAGCGAGTTTTATTGGGAAATTTAATTCCACTTCCGCAAGTTCAGATTATTCTCCTGATTACAGCTTAATTCCATTTCTGCGAGTTGTACTCGTTACATTTATTTAATTGCACTCAACCTAAAACCACTTCTACATGTTGTATTTTAGAATGTGTTAAAATTCTTCTTCTGCTTACAACTTAATTCCATTTCAGCACGTTGTATTGGAGATAGTATTGAATTTATTTCAATGTTTACTACCTTATTCCACTTAATAATCTTCCATTGGAGAAATAATTCCAAATTATTCTCCTGCTTACTACATGCTTCCACTTCAGCATGTTGTATTGGCTGCAATGTGGGAAATATTTTTCTTATGTACAATTTCATTCAACTTCTATAAGTTGTTTGGAGATCGTATAGAAAATGTTCTCCTGCTTAGAACTTAATTCCATTTCAGCACGTTAACCTGTTTACAACTTGCTTCCACTTCAGCATGTTGTATTGGAGACAGTTTTAAACACGTTATATTGGAGACAGTTTTAAATTTATTTTAGTGCTTACTACCTTATTGCACTTAATAATATTCTATTAATAATCTATTGGAGAGAAATAATTCCAAATTATTCTCCTGCTTACAACTTGCTTCTACTTCAGCATGTTGTATTGGATGCAATGTTTGAAATATTTTTCTTATATACACTTGTATTCAAATTCTATAAGTTGCTTTGGATAACGTGTAGAAAATGTTCTCCTGCTTACAACCTTATTCCATTTCAGCACAATGTATTGGATACGGTGTTGGAAATATTCTATTGTTTACATCGTAGTAACACTGTAGGAAGTTCCATTGGAGAACGTGTGGAAGTTATTATCCTGCTTACAACTTAATTCCATTTCAGCACGTTGTATTGGAGACTGTTCTAAATTTATTTTAATGCTTACTACCTTATTCCACTTAATAATATTCTATTAATAATCTATTGGAGAGAAATAATTCCAAATTATTCTCTTGCTTACAACTTGCTTCCACTTCAGCATGTTGTATTGGATGCAATGTGGGAAATATTTTTCTTATATACACTAGTATTCAAATTCTATAAGTTGCTTTGGAGAACGAGTAGAAAATGTTCTCCTGCTTACAACTTAATTACATTTCAGCACCTTGTATTGGAGACGGTGTTGGAAATATTTTCTTGTTTACCACTTAGTAACACTTTAGAAAGTTCCATTGGAGAAAGTGTGGAAGTTATTATCCGGCTTATAACCAGCTTCCACTTCAGCATGTTGTATTGGATGCAATGTGGGAGATATGTTTTTGATTCGATATCAACAAAAGGAAAATCAGTTGAACTTTCATAAACATTTCTAAAGATGTTTTCATTTTCGGATGCATCAAATGAATCAAACATCCCCGTCTGCGCCTTCCGTGGCTGGCTGGAGCGTTTGAATTCATTCGATCGACATTACCCAGCCACCGCAATACTGACAAACAGTCCTTTGAGCAACTTATGACCCCAGTTCTATAAAATACACATATGTAGCGTTAATTAAATTTTATTTAACTCATTGTTATTCCCTTTTAATGTTGAGTCTTGCCCAAATTGTAACTGAACTGTTTACCAACACAAATCTTAACAACTTCCACAAGTCAGGGCGACATCTGTCGGTTATCTTTTGCCAACATTTAAGCAAAGACAAACATTTTATAATTTGTAACGATAAAACCTAAAACGTAGCATACTTTATGGGAAACAATAAATTGCTGCGCAGGCGCAACTACACGGATACATTCCAACGCACGCCAGACACTACACCAAAGACCCACTGCACGGGTACATTTTTCGTGGATTTCATTGGATATCGATTCTGTAAATATTTTGTAAACACTTTATTAAATATAAATTAATACGTCGGTTAATTAACCGGCACATTAATTTATCGACGCGATATACTGCCGGTTAAATTTATGTTTATAAATGATAGACGTTTATAAATGATAAAAATAAATGTAATAGCTGTGTATTTAATTCAATTTTAAATATTGTTGTGAAAGAAAAACAAAAAAGAATGACAGAAAAGGAGTGGAGTCATCACATCAGCTGTTCATGGTTTTCGTTATGATAAACGACTAACCGGCAGACAAGTGCCGGTTATCATTTATCGATCCTATAAACGCTAAGTAGATATTGAGAAAAGTAAATTGTGCTAACCGGTAGTGTATCGTTACGATAAATTTTAATCGGACATTGAGATAATGGGCCTTAATATAACGGAAAACTGATTTGTCGCCCGAAAGTCATATATATTCAATATTTGTTATTCGAATTTAAAAATTCAGCTCGCATCTAAATCCAGTGTAAGAACTATTGATTCCGTTGTAACTTAAAGACTCTTTTTTAGAATTTGAAATATCCAATACTCGACCTATTACAAAACATAAATGGGTAAAAGACAAAATACAAATCAGAAAACATCAGCAGTTTTAAGGGTATCCTCTTACCATCCACACTCTCAAATAGGACGTCCGTCTTTATCGCTTTCCACTTTACAACGATCTGCCTGAGTGTGTGTTTGTCCTATGCACTCGATTAGCCTGTGATGCGTCGTTTCATGTTCCGGATTTTCTTTAGAAACAACGAAATCTTCTCAGGATTATGTGCTATTGCTTTATCTGATTAGTTGCGAGGTGCTGTGATGTCACCCTACATTCTCACGCATTGATTTGGCCGGCACGGAGGATTTCCTTTGACTGCATGCCAGGCTTGACATGGTTGGTGTCCGTTTTTGTGGGTGTTGTCGAGAATTTTTCCACCTGATAACATTGCCTGGGAAATGTGCGAAAATGTGCAATTGTTTAATGTTCAGATTTTGTGTGACAAGTTCTTGATATGATCGCACAGTGCAGAGATGGTGTCTAGTCTTAAATTTTTGCTTAGTTATGATATTTTTATACTTCATGGGTTTTTAAGAGCTGGCGAACTTAAACTGATAACACACTATACAGAAATATTGTTGGAATGTAATTGTTTTTTTATTACAATCTGGCAATTCATGATAAATTGCTAAATTCAATCGAGTTTGACATCATCAGTGGAATATTCGTGGAATGAAATGAAACGATTTACTCTTGAACAATGTTGGGACATTATGCAAACTTATTTCCAAAAGCCAATGCTGTGTAGCCCACACAGTGCGTCCATTGTTTGTGCCAAAATATACCTCAGTCTGGGAACACTCACCATCGTTGTATGGATCCCACTCATGTGGCTGCGCACCCACCAGTGTACAGCGCTGGAACATCGACTCCTCATCGATCGTAATAATTCTAGAAGCTCTATTGCGAAGCATCCATTTGCATCCATTTTATTTGTTTTCCACAAATAATAACAAAAAAAAAAATTATATTTTAAAGCCGCAGAATTCAAATATTTTCAATTTGGAGTAATTAAAAACCCCAAATCCGAAACTTGTACTTTTTGAAGGCTTTGCAGAAATATTTATTTGATTTTTGTCAACCGACTGATTTTTTTTATTCTCAGCGAAATTTGCTACAGAAAATTTAGGCCCAAGAAATGAGTCGAGGATGAACTTTGTATTTCATGTAAACTGAAGTTAACCCTCTAATCGGAACGTATTGTCAGGTGTATGGGCAATTTTAATGGGTGTAATGGTGATTTGTTAAGGGCTTGAGGATTGTCTGCGCTCCAAATACATTTAGGCCCAATAAATCACTCGAGGTTGATCTTCGTTTTCCGTTTAAACTGAAGTTAGACTTGAAATCGATTTATTCACTCAAGAGTGTCACAGCCATATTATTGTGACAGCACTCAACAAAAGAAGAAGAAGAAACAAACATATTTTGGTTCACCAAATTCCGCAAATAAAATACATAACATAAAAAATGGTGGTGTATGGAAATGGTTTCCAGAACACCACCAGTTCCATACAGGTATCTTTTTGGCCGTGCCAAAGTTCATTTAGCCGAGTTTTTAATTTTCATATTTTGTCTAAAAGTCGTGTGTGACCACCACAAAAGCTGAATCTTAATATATATTTACCCACGACACTGATTCACTGACTCTGTCACGCAGTACGTAGGAATTTAAATAGGCATTCTATAATTTTCTATAATAAATAATAATAATAAAAAGATATTTTTTTTTTGTACAGAAATTGTGTTTTCCCCAAATTTTTTTTTTACCAAAATTTTTCATCAAAAATTGTTTTCCAAATTTTTTTTTTTTCAACATTTTTTTTTTCCACAAAATTTTTTTTTCAACAAAATTTTTTTTTTCCATAAAAATTTTATTTTTCAACAAAATTTTTTTTTTTCAAGAAAAATTTTTTTTTTCAACAAAATTTTTTTTTTCAACAAAAGACGTCCTAAGTCTGTTTGCAGACCTATTAGTTCGGCTGTAAATTGCAGGAAACACTCTAATTTTATAGAAAATCAGTCTTGAGTTTAAAAAAAAAAAAAACATTGGACCACCTTTTTTGGAATGTTCGCATTACATCGGTTTGCAGAGCAGTGCTATGAAAAAAACAGTAAATTCTATCAACGGCAAAAGGCTTACCGGAATCCATTAATAGCATCCACATTTCAGGGTGACATCTGTCGCTTATTTACGAAAACTATAGACGAGCCAACGGCTAATAAGGAAATAAAAGAGCATACTTTCAGAGGGCAGTGTGGGACGCGATTTCATTTGTGTGGCTGCCTTGGTGACTGCGCAGTAGCGCATCCCGTCAATCAAATTTTCCCAGATCTTGGTGACACAATAATGGGTCTGAGGGTCGGCCATAAAAATACGGACTGTCGTATGCAATTTTTTTCGGAAAGAAGTGTGTTAACATGAATTCGAAAAAATATTAAAAAAAGAACAAAGAAGCATGAAGTGAAGGCGTCCTGAGTTCGAATCCCTTGGTATTTTTAACATTACGAAAATTGTGATGTTTTGAAGATAGACTCTTCTCAACAACAATGTTGCGTTTTTAAATACACTTCACTTTAAAGTCCAGTTACAATGTTGCTGAAACAATATTCGCCTAGCTAATAACACTAGTCAACAGTCAAAATGTACTCGGGATGCGATATTTTTTTCTGTGTAAATAACCTTGACATGAGCTCGAAAAACGTAATAAACATTTTTTTTTTCGTTTGGTTTTTGTTTTATTTTTTTTTTTAAATTTTAAAAAAAATTTTTTGGTTAATTTGTTTCGTCCGGCATAACTCGGGAACAACTAGCCCGATTTAATTGAATTAAATTTTAAAATTTAAAATTACAATTCCCTTAATCTGTTCATATATTGTTTTCCTATACAAGCAACAGTTTCCAAGTTAAAAATGAATATATAAAGGAAAAAACTTATTTTTTGCCTAAAGATTTAAATTTTTTTTTTTAAAAAATCCATAAAAAATCCAAAATGAAAAAAAATGTCAAATCTTATTACTTTTACGTAAAGTCACATAACCTATGAGCAAAATGAGACAAAGATCATGAAAATCGATGCACGCGTTTTGCTTTTATTCGCAATTGAGTAAAGGTATGAATTTCAAAAATTTGCTCGACATATGCACAACTTTGTCTATGGAAAGGTTTTTTCTTTTTTATTACAAAAAAAATTAAAATTTGTTGGGTGACAAAAATATATGAAAATTTGAAATTCATACCTTTACTCAATTGCGAATAAAATTGATAAACCAAAAATGTTTGTTTTTTACAGCAAAATTGTTCAAATTGTTCACAGTGTGTCGGTATTTTCATTTTCACTTTCATTCTTCGATCGTCCACTAACATTGGCGATCTGACGCCGCCACTCATCGGATAATGAGTGCAAATAAGATGGAAAAGCGAAGAATAGTGCCCATAACGCAACACTGCTGGGTGGAGGAAAGAGATTTGAACCATAACAACACCAAAGTTTATACATTAAGCAGTGCTCAGTGTAATTGCTCTGGAATTGTGCAAAACAGTCTCGGAAGCTAGGAATGCTGCCGATAACGCAACACTGCAGGGTGTAAAAAAGACATCCGCATGATGACGGAGATGGGTATCGAGGTAATGCCACGAGCAATACCGCTGATAATTGAGTTGATGCTTGAGGTTATGAGTTTGAAAGATTGTCTTCTGAAGATTCTAAAACTCCAACATTTCCAGACATCTTTCAAACACGGAACTAGATCTACCAAAACGGGTAGCATTTCTGTAAACCTGCAGTTCGTTGTAAGTCATTTACTATCTGATTCATTTTGATATTTAATGTCTCAAATGATCCAGTTTTAAATGAAAATATCGGTTTAACCAGTTGTCTTCCATTAACGTCCTTTTCTGTTCATTATTAACCGGAAGTCTTTCGCCTCATTTATAATTTAAGTGATTCCTATTTATTCTAAAACTACATAAACTGTTGCCAATCGACTTTAATTAACTTATCCACACGAAGAGACAGGGAGAAAAAATTGCAAACATCTTCATTTTCTGATTGAATAACTGAATTACGATGGAAAATAAGAAACAACAACAACATTCGAACGATTACCGACCATTCATCAAAGTCAAAAAGTCAATTTGTCAATATAATTACTACAACAAACAATCGTTGAGCTCCAGAGCTATAAACTCCCAGCGAGCTTATATTAGTTAGTTACAAAACAAGTTGCGAGGGTTACACTCAACAATTGTTTGACCACTTAAGGTTACAGGGGCAACTGTATACGGCCACCCCTCGTAGTAGAAGTCTCCAGAGGAATGACCACATAATTAACTGGCCACAATCTATGTGAGACCAGCAATGTGCCATCAATCATTTACTGTCAAACGCAACCAAAAACCCGATACAACCCAACAACAACAAAAAAAAGGTTCCATTAAAAGGATTCCAGAAACGAAAAGAAAAAAAACAAAACACAAAGCTTGTAGTGTTGTGGGTAACCTCTGGCAAAATTTGAGACCACTCATCTTTAGGCCCCTCTGTCCGTAAATATTGGTGTGGAAAAAAAATGAATTATAACTTTATTAACTGAAAATGACCAAATCTCTCCAAATGCGGAAATCTCCCTAAATGAACCGTGGCATGAACGCACCGCTTAGCAGCGTTTCGCTGCCAGCTACTTACGGGCCACCATACAATGTGGATGCCATTAAGAAGAAGAGAACCCATACAACGACATTCCTGAGCGGATCGACAGCATGGCCAGGGATTATGATGATGAAAGGATTATTATGAATTGTGCTGCTGCTATTTTAAGCGTCATTGTTCTGTTAATAAAATATTGCAAATATACGGCAATACAAATAACAATTAAAATCTCCAACATAAGTAGGCATTGGTTTTAATAAGGTATTTTTGGGCAGTGTCGTATGAACTGGGAAACATGAGAAATCAGCTCAAAAGATGGGAAGGGGGTAGATGTCGTTCTCGTTGTCGTTATGTTCTGTCACCATAAGAAAGTTTTGAAAAAAGTATTTAAAAACAAGTGGACAAATAGTAAGTTCGGCCCGGCCGAATCTTATATACCCTCCATCATGGATTCGTTGCATTTCGATACCCATATGTCCATGTTTGTCAGGGGCCGGTTTTTGGGGCGCTCGTGACCCGATAGTCCCAGGAACCCGATCACAAATTTTATCCAAATCATGCATATTTGGGTTCGCGAGAAAATTTCGTTGCATTTCGATACCCATATGTCCATGTTTGTCAAGGGACGGTTTTTGGGCCGCTGGTGACCCGATAGTCCCAGAAACCGGATCAACAAATTTAGGCAAATCATGAAAATAAAGGCATATTTGGGTTCGTGAGTAAATTTCGTTGCACTTCGATACCCATATGCGCATGTTTATCATGGGCCCTTTTTGGGCCCCAAGGGTCCACGGAACCCATGAACACGACCATTTTTGGGTTTTTTTCCCCATCTATAAATTATATAAACTTAGAACTTAGATGTAGTGAAAAAAAATATTTGAAAAATTTGATTATGGCCGGGATATATTTAGTCCCGTAAAGGGGAACTTTTTCCCCTTTGGTCCGATATGGCCCATTCTCGAACTTAACCTGCTTATGGGCAAACATCTTCCTACAAAATTTCAGCTTTTTAGCGTTGGTCGTTCGCACTCTATCGTGATTTCAACAGACAACAGACGGACGGACGGACAGACGGACATCGCTAGAATGTCTTAGAATGTTACACTGACCGATAATATATATACTTTATAGGGTCGCAGATCACCATCCTATGATGGAGTGTATAAAAATATATTCAAACTGACACTTAAAACCAAATCCTATTTGCATTCAAAAAACATCACTGGAAATTTAAAAAAAAAATATATTCAAAATAGTCTTTGATTTTTCTCTTTATTCCATATTTTTCAGGTATCTACTAGCGTACCATGGACAAAAGTCAAGAAAACAACTGAAGCCATTCTGTCAACATGTCCGACAAATATAAGGTAGGAATCTAGCAATCCCTTAACTAATATGTCAAGCCCTTTACCTCGCGGTAAAAGACGTACGCGCCATTTTTTCCGAAACTCGTTTTTTAATAAAATTCGTTTGAAAATTGTCCAATACTTGTAATCACAAAATATTTAAAACTTATATGTACAGTGAAACTTCAATAACTCGAACTTCCATATGTCGAATTTTCCTTAAGTCGAAGCACTTCTAGTGGCAGTTACGGTAACAAATTCCCTTAAACAGTTTTATGAGTGATTCCATAACACAAAGTCTCCGTAAATCGTACTTTTCTGCGGGATAATGGTGCTTCGAGTTATGGAAGTTTGACTGTATTTACAAAAAATATAGAAAATTCAATTGTATCGTAAGCAACACACGCCAAAGATATAGCAAATTCAATTGTATCGTAAGCAACACACGCCTTCACGCTTGACCACACAAAAAACACTCTCCTGCAAAGTTTTCTTTGTGGGATCAAATGTTTTCGAACTCTTATACTACTCGTACCCCTGAACATTTTTTAATATGTAATTTAAGTTGCTGATTTTGTAATTTGTTTTTTGTTCTGCTATTAGTTCTGAGAAACAAAAAGTTTAGCTTTAAGAAGACAATAAACTTAGATTTTGAAATAAATATCAGAAATTGAAAATATTAGAAAACGGACAGGCATTCGAATGATTGTTGGCAGAGTAGTAGTTAGCCTTTTTTTAATATTTTTTTAATGCTAAATTTTTACTATAAATTCGGGTAATGAATTGTTATTCTAAGATCGATTTTATATCCTCCATTACAGAGTAACTCAGGTTCGAAACCTGGTAAAATTAATGAGTAGAGGTTGATCTTCGTTTTTCGTCAAAACTGAAGTTAAACATCAATTTCATTTTTGTCAGTCAAAGTTTAAACGTAGTTTAATCGTCCAATATTTGGCGTTTAAACCACAGTTTGATAGTCACATAATTGTGACATCAGTCCACAAAAAGAAGAAGAAAAACTTTGGAATAAACCCAAAGGTCAGCATGTATTGGTATATCGGGAGCAATCCGCACTTGTCCTTAGGAGGCCCTGAACCTGAACCTTAACCTGAACCCTACACCTGATCCCAATCGACCTGCATATTACAGCTATGGCGTCTCGGAGCGCTATTCGTTTACACTCAACTGGTAATTGGAGGGAGGACACATATGGGCATATGCGCATCCTACAGACCATTCCAGATGAACTTAAGATAACCACAGATTACAGGATCCCTCATCTTAGCTTCGGTCGACTCTTCGAAGTAATTTTTCCATCCAGAACGGAATGGAACCGAGGGCACATTCATTCTGATTTTGACGTGAAAGTATACACTGATGGCTCCAAAATGGATTGCGGAGTTGGCTCGGGGATATTCTCTAGGGAAGCCAACCTGCAACACTACTACCGTCTCCCGAATGGCTCCAGTGTCCTTCAGGCAGAAGTATTTGCCATAAAGGAAGCCTGCGTGCTATTCATTAATCTACACATTTCTGGACGCATCTGTATTTGCGTTGACAGCCAAGCAGCCTTACTCTCTGTAAAATCCTGGGTGACCTCCTCGGCTTTGGTGAAGGAATGCAAGGAGGTACTGGCAACACTTAGTCTCTTGTTAATTTCTATTTGCTAATTTCCCCGCCTGTTACATACTTATGACTTAAATGACTTACTGGATCTTCGAAGACATTCAAAACAATTAAAATTCGTTGACTGTTTTTTCGAGCACATCAAACAGTGACCTTTTGAGGATGTAACGGCGTCTCAGCAATAGCTTGTGGATTATCATTACTTCAAATGTGATTTTCTGGTGAAAGTCGCGATCGGTGGCCATTATTTTGGTAATAAATTTGCACGATTAGCACATGTTGTTCCGTAGTAAGTCTATTCATTCAGTGTGGCCAGATTGAAAACCACACGTCTACAAAAAAAAATCACCCGGTACGTACTCTCATCAACCATTCATGAGAAATTCGCTCCTTCGTACAGGCTCGCTATCTTCTTGATCACATTTTCCTCTCTATTCCCAAGATTACGTGCGTCTTTACCACTAGACTGCAATCTACAACGATGAACTTCTATGCCACCAATTAACGACGTCTCTGCCCTGAAATATTGCCACAATTATTCTAAATGACGTTAAATTTAATGGGGAGGAATCATGTCATCCTTTGTGATTGTTAATTTACAACTACACATTGGAAATGTACTCTGTTTCATCTCTCTATCTCCCTCACTCTGACCTCTTCGGAAGGAGTAAATAGTTTGTACACAAACGGGCGACTAGAATAACAAAACGAAGAATGCAAAAGAAACCGTTGGTGGCATTTCCAAAACGTTTCCAAAACTTTTTAAATCGTAGCGGTGATAATGGCCGGGACACCACCACTCCACCACTTCAAGGTAAAAGCAATGAATGTCAGTCATTCAGTCACTGACTGCATTTTCGCAAATCAAATGACAGCTAACAACTGAAGCCCCCCAAATGAATGAACCCCAACAACAACAACATCAACAGCAAAAACAAGTAGAATAACTGAAAAACAATCATGTTTACTTTGGATGAAACATAAATAAAACGCATAAATCTCATCGATGCCCGATGTCAGGCGATTGCGTGATGTCCGAATTGTACGTTACATACACGCCCCTCTTTTGCTGGTTCCTTGGCGACGCATGTTCGAGTGATGCTCCTGCTTCTGCTCCTACTCCCCGTTGTCTGTCATAGTGGTGGTGGTTGTTGTTGGTTTGTTTGTGCATTTAAATGATTTCACACTTTTCATTCGCTTACAATCATTGTTAATGTTCGCCTGAGTGAAGTTGTGTCGCGTTGTGGTGGCAATAAACCACAGCCGCTATTACGGTAACAGGTTCATGATGTACTTGCGATATTATTGACTGAAATCTTCCTTGACTGCAATGCAGTCACCGTTGCATGCCTCGGTGGTATGTTGGGCCTTCTCTTGGCATGTCACAGTCACGGCACAGCATCCTGCTGTTTTTTTCTCTTTTTCTTGGTTGACGGTTTTGCGTGACTGCAGCTGCATCTATTAGGGTGTACACCCTACACCATGTAATGATGGCGAATATAATGAAGTGAAAATCTCAGCTTTGATAGATATTTTCCAAAGTTGTGCCATGTGTCAAGGTCAAGCAATAAACATAAAACAGTGTATTTTTTCTCAAAGTCAAATTAATTTAAAAAATAACCAAAGGAAGTTGTAAAGATTGGGGATAGCGTACAGCTTTTTGGGACTTGACAATACCACCATCAGGTCAAATTTTGGCCACCTGACTAGATATACTCTTTATATGTTACAAAATCTATACTTCGAGGTTAAGCGAAAATGGGAAAAAAATCAAGATTTTTTTTTTTATTTATGCGGGATTTTCAATAGAAAGGACTTCGGATAATTAAACCTTCTTTCATGTAAACGAACTGAGTATGTACTTTTTAAATTGTTCCATTAAACGAAAATTGAAACTATTAAAATACATGTATGTCAATTCAATATCAATGAGCTTGGATGGAACTACCCACTTCTTTTCATTTTGTTGAGCTGTCTTAAATGTGGGTGACACATACGTTTTTGAGATCATTTGGTTTTTTCCGTTTTTGTCGTCATTAAAAATCTGTTTCACATAAATAATTTTTCAATAAAGCGGATTTTCGTTTAAGCGAAGTGCATGGAAAATCGGCCAGAACAATCGTTACTAACACCGTGTTACACACATTCTGTCCTATGAACCAAATTTACTTTTTCGGAAAGGGGATAAAAAATAAAAATACACGTGTATCGGCGATTTTCATGTACACGTCAGAATTTTGTTTGTTTTAGGTTTGAAGTATGAAGCTCGTAGTGGCCTGTGTGAAAGCCTTTGGACCGATTTTTAACCCTTTTTCAGTGATCCAATCGAGCAGGCAGACTCGTGGAAATATCTGTATCACGTCAAATTTTTTAAAAAATAGATTTTTATCAATTCTCAGATTTTCCTAATTTTTTTTTTTAAATTGTTATCGTTTTTTTTAAGGTTTCAGTCAAAAAACATTTTTTTTTTCGTAACGCTTAAGTAGTTTAAAAATTTGGAGTCTCTTCAAGTTATGCTAAGAAAAGTGAAAAAAATATTTTTTTTTTTCAAAAATAATAAAAATTGGGGACGTGATACAGACATTTCCACGAGTCTGACGTGTACAGGAAAATCGCCGATACACGTGTATTTTTATTTTTCCCCTCTTTCCGAATATGTGCATTTGGTTCATAGGACAGAAAAAAATCTATTTTTTGTAACACGGTGTAATATCTATTTTCAATTAAACGAGTTTTTTTTCAATTAAAAGGCGTGTGCTTATCCGAATTCGACTGTATTGCATACTTAACCATCCTATGGTGGAGGATAAAAAAGGAACTTTGAAATTGAAAATAAAACTCCGCTGCCATAACAAATCACGTTCGTATCAACTCGTCTTTCGCAGCGGCACCACGACATCTGGTCCCTTTGGGGCTGGCGTTAATTCTGCCATAACACTCACCAGCGCCAAAATTTAAGAATTTGATCGAGGTGCATTTCATGACTGAATTTTAAATTAATTATTGTAAGGCTGGACAAGTTTTCTAAACGGAAAACTTCTCTATATTTATAGTTGGATTTATTAGAATCTTTTTTTTTATTTTTTTTATTTTTTTTTTTAATTGACTAACGTTAAGGGGATGCCCCCTATAAATGCAATGCACTGTGTTAGCGATAGGAAGGATGGTTATTGGAGGGGGAAAGAGGGAGTAGTGTTTGTTGACGTTGCCCTTGAATTTGATAATGTCATAGCAGGCAGGTAAAACACTTGAAAGATTATTTCACAAACGAACAAAAAAAATATCAAATCGCTCTTAATTAGATCTACACATTTTTCTTTTACCATCAACAGCTACCAGATTTTCGGGCTCTCAATTGGTTCAAGATTTTGAAGTTGGATAATGTGCCACTGTCTAGTCAAACAGCTCGGAATTTCCACATGATGTCCAAGACTACATCACGAATGCTTACCAGTGTGGATTTCGAGCGATTGCAGTAGATAATGTTGACCGCACTCTGATCGCAAACCAGTTCTTGTTTGCCTCTCGCTTGGGAGCCGGCACCAAATCGATGTAGCCAACATTACAGTCGACCAGCAACTCCTCGATGGCATTTGCCTCCTTTCCAACTGACGCCGTTCTTTATTGTTTTGTTTTCATCAATATTTTAACCGTTGTTTTTCATTGTTTCTGGTGCTGCCTTTGCGGGGAGGGGGCAGAGGACACTAAATAAAGCAAACACGTTTTTGGATTTTAAAGCTTTAATTGGTCTGTTTAAAGAGATACCGTTTTCAGTATTCGATTCGATTCTGTTCTTTGCCTTTTAGGCTGGAGGCGGTCGATGCTCTGGAATTCCAATGTATGCCCTTATGTACGTAGTACATCATCTGGTTCCATAGGCCATTGCAATCACACAGAGCTGCACAGTGGGGAACAATGGCAAACAAAAGTTTTAATAAAATTTGGCAAAATGGTGTTTTTTTTAAGTTGTGAGTATATAAATACTAAAATGTATCGGTGACCCCATGTAGAGAATGTTTAAAACTCTGGCAAAGCTTTGATGATGTTCCATCGAAAAGAGCGGTCTTTTTGTTGTATGGGGTTGATTGTTAGCGCTTTTCTTTCTTCGAAAGTATCAAGTTGGAGAAATGATATGTCCACATCCTCAGCGTACGAGAAGTATCACCTACCACATTCCGATTTACATCAGTACACGTGATATAACCATTAACCATTCGCGTGCCACTTGTAAGAAATTGCTTTGTCTCCTTCTTTAACTCATAATAGCGCTTTTTATTCTGCGTTCTTAGTTTCGATGGCTTCCTAACATGTATTGTTTACTTCATGTATTGTTCATTTCGGTAACCAATTTTTGTGGATGTACTGGTCTCTCTTCAATTACTTGAGGACTCTCAGAACCCCAAATACGACAATTTTGTTTATTTACATACCCACCGAGTGAGAAATGTGCTGCATAACCATAAACCATAATCTCCTCTTAAAGCACGATATGTGGCTGTGCCAGAATCACCCTTTTTGTAGTAGATTTTAATAATTTTTACGCATTGTGTGATAGTTAAGCGGTCCATTTTCGTCAATGTCAGACTTTCAACTGAAAAGAAAAAAAAATGGTTTAACAACTTAGTATGACAGTTGGCGAATGCCAGTCATATACTTTTGAAACCACGAAATGGATAATCCTATATATCGCTCCTTAAATACAAAGTCACACATTTCAAAAAATATCAACAATAATTTTTTTGCATAAAATGCTTCTTAAACGATGAAACTTTCATGTTTCGCTAAAACAGCCGTCATTTTATGATCGAAAACACCCGAAACGAAAACACATAGTTTTTACAAAAATCATAAAATAATTAAAATTATTTTTAAAAATAACGCTCCTGTATAATTTGCTTATTTTGACTTGTGGTGCTTTTGTATATAAGGAGCGATATATATATATATATACATTCTGGATCAGTGTAAAATTCTAAGACGATCGAGCAATGTCCTTCAGATTATCATCTGTAGAAATCGCAATAGGAGTCTAAACAACAAGTGCCAGCTACTTCCAACATTGCCGATATACAGGGTGTTAAAGTTAGAGTTTCTTTTTCGGCAGTGATTAAATTGTTTTGGACTAATCTGTTATTTGGGTTTTCTTTTGACATTTATCAAGTAAAAAGTGAACAATTTACACAGAATAAGTTCAATTTCAACAGAGAATAACAGAGTATAAAACGAATTAAAATCGACTACGAGAGTGATGGATCTATAAAACCACATATTACAAACTTGTGGATCAGGTTGTTATAATCCAACAGAGGCTGTAAAAAAAGTGAAGCGTAAAACAATGACAAATGTCAACAAACACTACTCCCTCTTTTCTCCTTTCGCTAACACAATGCATTTATAGGGGGAACACAATAGTGTTGGTCATCAAAAAAAAAAAAAAAAAACATAGTGGGCGTGGAAAATATATTTAAACTCCCAATAAGTGGGAGGGTCCGTTTTATCGATGGCATAAATTCCTAATTTATGATTTTTGTAATTTTGGGATCATTTTGATGATGTCCCCCATTATTTTTATTATATATTAAAAAAAATACATTAAAGTGTATCAGTACCATTTTTAGGGGATTTTTTAGGGTAACTAAGGCAAATCTATTTTCAAAATGATAAAATAATAATAAATAAATAACGTTAAAAAAATTTTATAAACAAGACATTCAAGTTTATTTACTTCAAATTACATCACATTAGAAGCATATCAATGTTTTGTGGCGAATATTGTTTAAATCTGTTTTTAATACCAGAAACGGTCTCTGAATTCTTTAATGATGATGGCAAATTGTTATATTCCAAACTAACGTTATATTCTATTCAAACAACATCTGACTACTGACAAAATGGATCGATGCAAAGTGACCCCCCTCCTCCAAAAAAAATAAAGAATTCCACAAAAAAAATCCTCATACAAAATTTTAGAATTTTTTCATAGTTTTTAGATAAAATTACATTTTTGGATTTTGATTAATTTTTCAAATGAAATGGAAATGGAGAAATTTCCACAATTTTTTATTTTAGGATATATTTTCATAACAGAAGTCAATTTTTATAATGTTGTTTGGTTGGGGTATTTTTCATAATATTTTTGCGATTTTGCATTTCGTAATTTTCCATAAATTGTTTGGGGGATTTTTCAGAATTTTTGGGGAAATTTTCATATTGGGCTTTTGGGAAGATTTTTAATTCCTTTTTGGGGAATTCATCATTTTCTTGTGGACATTTTTCAATAGAGCCGACAAAATTGTGCGGCGGTGTTGTTTTTTTTTGATGCAATCCAAATTGGCCCGCCAAAAAACCCTCTATGAACCGATAGTCGTTAACTCTTTCGGACCTTACAAGATCCATGCCACATAGCACGATACACGAGACTCATCAGATAAAAGCTTATGCACACTGGGATAGTCAGTTCCACACAACTCCAATTAGTAATACAGAGTCACCTTGAACCGACGAAGAGTTGCATCCTTTAAAAGATAAATAAGACAATCTTAACCCTATTGTTATTCATGCAAAGCACGACTAAGGATTTTTTCCAACACCATCCTTATGTAGTGGATGTCTAACTGCAATCTAACTCAACGCCCACAACTGTTGCACCCAATTTGTTGGACCATTCGGTTTTAACACGATTAGTGTGGGCGCATTTATAGCTCATGTCTGTGTCTGTTGTGCGTTTTAATTCCCCCTTGCAAATTTAAAAAATAATTTCCAACGAAACAAAAAAAAATTAATATTTTCCCATAACAGTGACACACACATACTGGTACAGCGACGTTCTGTAATTTATGAATGACCATAAAAACTTTTAATATGTTTTTATCTCCGAAAACAAAAGTTGTTAATTATGGACCATAAAAGTTGTCCCCATTCTGTCTTATTATACACTCGAGCAAATGCATTCACTCTAACGTCGTTCCTGCGAATATGATGAGCAAGAAAATAAAATTTGTACAAATAAAGGGAGATATTTTTAATATTTGATTTAAAAAAATGTTCAGTTTGCCTTGTCATTTCATCATGAATAAAAAAAATCTTTGCAAATCATTGGATTTTATTATCGAAATTCGTGGTCTGTGAAAAATGTTTTGCGCCATAATCGAGGCTATTCAGGTCAGTGTGACCAAATTGCATACCACTTTCCCTCTATTGGACATCAATCCACCAACCCGTATCCCTCAGATTGCCTACCGAGGTTCATATTACTGCTGTATCAGCCACGTAAAGTCTCTGTAGACTGTAGAGCCATGCTAATCACGATTGCTGACTTCTAAGAAAACATTTCACATATCAGATACCAGCCAGATGTTGAAAGAAAAGTGTAAAAATTGGATTTTCACAATGGACTGGCTGAAGCCAGTTGCCTTGGCAACATTTTTGAAGAGGAAATGACGGGAAACGATTTATTGATCCCGATAAACATTTCATTTGCTTGTATACATTTTCTGTGTTTTTAAATCAAACCTTTAAAAAAAATTAAGCTTTAATTAAAAGGAATACATTTTATTCGCTATTGACTTCCGCTCTAGTTTCAACAAAGTAATTGGATATACAGGGTTTTCCAACAAGAGGTGTTATTTTTGGTATTCAAAGAAAAATTTAATTTTTTAAGATAAATGATCGGATGTGTATTTCATAATAAAGAGGAATGTATGCCGTTAATAATAAAAAAAAAAAAACAGTAGCCAAATGGCCACCACGGCCACCCTTACAGGACCATATCCTTTTCATGAAATTTTCCATAGCCAAATCGCAAAGTGGCTGCCCTATGTCCTCGATAACCTCACGAATTCTATCTTTGAGGTCTTGAATCGACGCTGGGCTCTTGGCGTAGACCTTATCTTTCACGTGGCCACAAAGGAAGAAGTCGCAAGGGGTTAAATCACAAGACCTCGGTGGCCAATTGTGATCACCTCTTCGAGAGATAACACGGTCTGGAAACTTTTCCAGTAAAAGAGCAATGGTTTCGTTGCTTGTGTGGCAGTAAACGTTGTCCAGATCAATATCATCCAACTCCGACCATAAAAAATCATTAATGATCTCTCGACAGCGCAATCCATTCACCGTAACTGTTGATCCAACCTCATTTTCGGAAAAGTAAGGTCCATTGATCACACGTTGAGGATGGAGAGGCTTCTCAACAATAACTCTTGGGTTTTCCGAGCCCCAGACTCGACAATTTTGCTTGTTGACGCGTAGCCACCGAGGTGGAAATGGGCCTCATCAGTCAAGATGATTTTTCGATGGAATTTCGGATCATTTGCATGCATTTCAAGGACCCAATCAGCAAAGACGCGACGTTGTTGATGATCGGCCCGCTTGAGTTATTGGTTAACTGAACTTTATAAGTCTTAAGACTCAAGTCTTTATGCAAAATACGATGTAATGACGTTTGTGGAATGCCCAATTCTAAAGAACGACGAGGAATGGGCAAACCTGGATTTTATTCAACACTTTGGGCTACAGCTGCAATATTCTCAGTTGTTCTTGAGCAACGTGCACAGGTTTTATTCTTCACAGCACTAACTTGTCCCAATAGCTCGAATTTTTCCACCAATTTCTGTATTGCGGTCCGACAATGTGGTTCATGGCGACCCAAAAATGTTTAGTTATCCCAAACAGTCTTACTCCGTTTACCGCCTTACTTTTAGTTACACATTTACAAAATTTTTTATTATTTTAAATTCATCATCCGTTTAATTGATTTCGAACAGACAAACATCGAAAGTAAACCACAAAACCTGAATGAATTCATATATTCCTTACCGAATTGACAGACGTTTTACTTTGGGTGAATTTAACGGGTTTAATTGTATTTCAACGTTTGCTTTTCATTTCGGTTAACACACCCCATTCGACGATATTCTGGACGCTCAAACAGAAACAAAAACAAAAACAATGCATCTGTTGCTTAACCTGATGGAATTGAGACACTCCGACCGACAGAGAAACAAACCCACAAAATGTGGACAGAAAGAACATTCGATTCAATTTGAAAGTGTATCTACTGTCAGTAGGCACACCGCTGCCGTTTCTCTGTGGTGACGGGAGGGAGGTGGGTAGAGAAATAAAACCAAATCACGACGACGATACGACGCCAAATACTATTTTATAGCCTTAAGCAAGGTCGTACAGCGACCTTCACCGCTAAGAAGACGGCACTAGCCTCTCCATACAATGGAGTAAAAAAAAAGAACTGAACGAACTGACGGGACGGGACGGTTGTCGCTGTGGTTGCGGATGGCGATGCTGATAATGGTGATGATGATGCTGCGGTTGAGGCTGCCAATAATGGTGGTGGTGATGATGATGATGATGACGATGTTTGCCTTTGATGCTTATTGTGCCGTTAATTCTTAAATTGTTTTTCTCTCTCTCCACTCTCCACTTGTATGTCGTTCTTTCATACCCTTCAAGTGTCTGCAACTTCTTCATGGCTTTGTTTTGTTTCTTGTCTTTTGTCTTGAAGGTGGTTGGTTGGTTGTTCGTATCTGGCTTCAGCCATTTCATGATGGCAGGCTTAAAGCTAGGGGTGTCGGAAAGAACCGGCAATCCGGGTTGCTGTTAAAAAATGAACAAACGTGGCAGTTATCTTTTAGTTGGTAAAAATTCCTTACCAAAAATCTGAGTAGGTTGTCGATATAACCGCCCCACCAGAACGACGGTGCACGTCATCTTTTTCCCAATTTTTGTTATTGTTTTTGATCACCAATAAATTGCATCGCCTTTATTTTGATCTACGCAACGAGAATCAATGCTGTGGGTGGTTTTTCCCCCCCTCGATTTCATAAAAACTTTTTAGTAAATTAAATTCACTACGGCAGAACTCACTGACTCCTTCGTGTAGAGTGCATTTGAACTTGCTGGTACTGACAAACCAAAGACAACCGTGGAGACGGTTTGCCTGTGTCGCTAAACCCGGTTAAACGGTTCCATTTGTGACTGACCTAATCTCAGTGCATTGTCTACGAAATCTTAAACTTTGGAATGATCTCGTTTTGGGTGTAAGTCTATATGTGAGTATGTAGCCGAATTGTCAGCCGAATATGTAGCTGATCCGTATAGATTTTGTTCTGTTTTGTTCCATGGCACTCTGTGGCATTCGATGCTTTTCCGCCGCTGAACATTTTTACTCGTCGTACTCATACTAGCTAGCAAGTAGAACGTATGTACCTGTGTGTGTCTACAGCATGACTGTGTTACCACATTAAATATCAGTTTTAATTGGGTTTCCAACAATTCAGTTGCTGTCAAACATGTTGAATACAATGACACCACTTGTACGTCTGTACCTCTTGCCAGGCTAGCAGCCAGCTGAACTGCCAACTGTCTGCTTTTAGTCCTTTAGCAAAAAAACTATTCTGGGATTTGATTTTAAATTTAGATTCCCCATCCGCGCGCACAGCCAACAGCCAGCTCGCAACAAGATAGTGTCAATTTGAGATACATGTGGCTATTGCAACTGAACTCTGTCCGAAAACATACTCATTATCATCTCATCCTCAGCGTCTGCGTCTGCGTCTACCCATCCGTATCAGGGAAGAGACAACAGTGTTAATAAAACAAATAAAATCTTTCAGGAAATCTTTTAAAATATTGTCAGCCCATTTTGTGGACAGCATTGAAATCTTGAACTGGATGATATAGAATTTCATAATATGAGACATTTTACAAGATTTCGTACAGAGTAAACTTACATGACAACTTATATCTAATCAAGCGATATTAAATTATGTGTATTAGGCTGTCCCTCGTTTTATGAAACTTAAAATTGTGGCAATTTTTTTAAGTAAACCTATGGGCAATTTTAGGTCTGCATTTCAGGTCAGGCGTATGTTAAAGGAAAATCTAAAATTAGAATTTTTGTTTTATAAAATAATTTTTTTTTATAATATAAAATAAATTTTTTTTATAATATAAAATAATTTTTTTTTATAATATAAAATAAATTTTTTTTTTATAAACATTTTTTTTATAAATTTTTTTTTTTATAAAATTAATTTTTTTATATAATATTATTTTTTTATAAAAATTATTTTTTTTATAAAAATTAATTTTTTTTATAAAAAATTATTTTTTTTATAAAAATTAATTTTTATTATTATATAATTTTTTATAAAAATTTTTTTTTTTGTAAAAAATAATATTTTTTATAAAATTAAATTTATAAAAAAAATATTTTTTATAAAATTAAATTTATAAAAAAAAAAATTTTTTATAAAAAAAATTAATTTTTTTTATAAACATTATTTTTTTTATAAATTAAAATTTTGTTCGACGTTTCGATTGTTAATACATATGTCTAAAAATACTCTTTGGAGATTTTTTCACCAGTTTCACTCCAGGTTAATGAAGATCCCGATTTTTCCATCCATCCCATAAAATATTTTTTTTTTAAATAAAGTATTTTTTATAAAATTAAATTTTTAAAATAAAATTATTTTTTTTTGAAAATTAATTTTTTTATAAAAAATATTTTTTTTTATAAAAATTATTTTTTTTATAAATTTTTTTTTTTTTTAAAAAATGTAATTTTTTTCTATTGTCAATACATACCAAAGGTTTATGTCTAAAAATACTCTTTGGAGATTTTCCCTACCAGTTGCACTCCAGTGTTAAAAAAGATCGCGATTTTTCCATCCCATAAA
Organism: Hydrotaea cyrtoneurina; assembly: GCA_958296145.1. Lineage (NCBI taxonomy): Eukaryota > Metazoa > Arthropoda > Insecta > Diptera > Muscidae > Hydrotaea > Hydrotaea cyrtoneurina. The sequence continues at coordinate 114,229,692 of OY282512.1, forward strand.
TTAATTTTTTTTTAAATAAATTATTTTTTATAAAATTAATTTTTTTATATAAAATTATTTTTTTTATAAAAATTTATTTTTTTTAAAAAATTATTTTTTTTTATAAAATGTATTTTTTTTTCGATTGTCAATACATACAAAAGGTTTATGTCTAAAAATACTCTTTGGAGATTTTTCCCACCAGTTTCACTCCAGTGTTATTAAAGATCGCGATTTTTCCATTCATCCCATAAATTATTTTTTTTAAATAAATTATTTTTTATAAAATTAATTTTTTTTTTATAAAATTATTTATTTTTTGGAATATTAATTTTTTTTATAAAAATTATTTTTTTTTTATAAAATTATTTTTTTTTATAAAAATTACTTTTTCTTTTCGATTCTCAATACTTGCCCGAAATTTATGAATTGGGCTAAGTTGACATGTGGTTTCCCCAAAATGGTGCCACGTGTCACACTGCACTGGATACCACGAACTTATCTGGCAACGCTATGAGGGGCTATTGCTGGAACCGAACCAACAAAGTACAAACGACGTTGAGATAACGCCATTTCCTTTTGAAAATTCATTGATTTTTAAATAAACTAATGATTTTTTATGAAAAAAAACGTATAAAAACATTTTTGGTATCTCGAAAACCTGAAAAAAGTATAGTGGCGAATTCAGCCCACCAAATTACGCTAGTAAAGATATATTGTTGCTCCAGTCCAAAACCTTGTTGGCTAGTGCTTGTCACTTTTTATTTTTGCTCTGTTCACTTTGAAAGTTCAAAAAGAGTTGATCAGTTTCAACTGTTGCCAGCTAATCAGCTTTAATTGGTTTTTTTTAGCTGAGAAAAGCCTATTATTTTCGGGCTTTAACTAAAATTGAATCTGCTATGGAAACACTGAGTCTAAACTCTTACCATTCCTCAGCCTTAACCATCCATATTTATTTCCGCCACAAACTTGGACATATCGTATGAAACGTCTCACATCTTAGCAAGAAGGATTTATGACAAGTGTCTTGCCATAGTAATTTCTGCGGTTGGAAATTGTTCACCATCGCCATGTGTACTCTCATTTCTGTAGATATTAATTACGCCATTTATCGGTGCGATAATATATTGCCCTGATGCGAAAACAACGCATGCATACATACCTCCTTTGACGTTTATTATATTAACTGTTAAAAATGACTTTAGGTGCTGATGACTTCTGACTACTTTACGCACGTAAATATCCTCTGAAAAATTTATGTTATTTATAGAATTTTTTTTTTTTATCAATTTATTGAAATAAAGATGATGTCGTTGCGGCGGTTGTTGATGACGATGGGTCGGAGGAGTGCATTTTTTGTTGTTATCGCTCGAATTGAGGCAGATACAAACTGATACATGTACGGATATTCGCGTATGTATATTAATTGTATGAATTGTTGCAAACAAGTTTTCGTGTTTCGGAGGATGTTATCGTGTTGTAAGTGCAACATTTGTGCAGTGGACCGTAAGAGAGATCTGTTAAGGAAACAACAGTGTTTTTCCGTGAACAGATTTCAGAATAAGAAAAAAACAACAACAAAAAACTATAGACGAGGACCAGTTGTACAGTTACCGCTTATCAGCAATTGTGGTGTTTTGAGGCATAAAGTCCAAAGTGCATTTTGTACTTTGTAAAGTGAAATAGGAATTCCTTTGTGAATGTAATTAATTGGGAGGTATGCTGGACAAGTTTGCAGTTTAATTACAGGGATTATTAATATTTAACATGTCATACAAATCATAATCTGAAAAATATTTATGAAATATATAAAGAGATATGGGTAAAAGTAAAAATAATATTTCCACATTATGGTTAACGAATTTAGATACTTATTTTAATTTGTAATTTACAATCTAATGTGCCTACAGGTATTAGAGAAGGGATAACTAGTTTTAGTTATTGTAAATTTGCATTTTGAAAATGTCGGTTGAATTGAAAATATCAGACACTTGAATTCGGACGGATTTATACTTTAAACACTCGCATTTCAAACTACGGGAAAAAGATCACAAGACTTCATAGAAAAAAAAACGAAACATGACCAGAAAAAAATGGAGCCTGTAGTCATGAGAGTGAAGTTAATTTGTCCAAATCAATATCATCCAACTCCCACCATAAAAAATCATTAATCATGTCTCGAGAGCGCAACTGTTGGTTCTACCACCGTAACTGTTGATCCAACCTCATTTTCGAAAAAGTGAGGTCCAATGATCCAATTGAGAATGGAGAGGCTTCTCAACAATATATCTTTGGTTTTCCGAACCCCAGTTGCGATAATTTTGCTTGTTGGCGTAACCACCCAGGTGGAAATGGGCCTCATCAGTCAAGATGATTTTTCAATGGAATTTCGGATCATTTGCATGCATTTCAAGGACCCAATCAGCAAGGACACGACGTTGTTGATGATCTGCCCGCTTGAGTTCTTGTGTTAACTGAACTTTATAAGCCTTAAGACTCAAGTCTTTATGCAAAATACGGTGTAATGACGTTTATGGAATGCCCAATTTCAAAGAACGGCGAGGAATGGACAATCCATGATTTTTTTTCAACATTTTGGTCTACAGCAGCAATATTCTCAGTTATTCTTGAGCGACGTGCACGGGTTTTATTCTTCACATCACTAACTTGTCCCAACAGCTTGAATTTGTCCACCAATTTCTGTATTGCGCTTCGACAAGGTGATTCACGACGACCCAAAAAAGATTTAGTTTTGCAAACTGTGACTGCAAGATTTTCACCACTTTTGTAGTGAATTTTAACAATTTCAATGCGTTTTTTATTTTTTAGTTTCTACTTGTCAAATGTCAAAAAATAAAAGCTTGACAAGTGACAGCTATGCCGGATGATTCAAAATAACACCTGTTTGTTGGAAAACCCTTTATATACACCCGGGATAATCGTTGGACCATTAAGTACCATTACGGATTGTCCCAACATGAATATTTATCCAAATATTTCCAAATACACGCAACATATTTTTTTAAAAATTTCACAATGAAAAATCGGCGCAACGACGACAATTTGAAATGTATTGTCAATTAAATATGTCCTTCTCCTAACCGGAATGTTAACTTTAATCGTAAAATATACAAAACGAGAAGTCGTTTGCAAAAATGGCAGATTTAAGAAACTGTTTCGGATATGCTTTATTCCAAATGTTTTCCCGACTAAAAGCTTCCACTATAACCACAGCTGATCTTGAAGATTTCACGAATACCCTTTTGAGCTAAATACTGTCGTCCTCTAGGAAAAAATGGTGGAAATTTTAATTTCTTGATTGCGTATGAAAAATTGGCCAAAAAGAAAAGTTGTCATATTATGAACAAATTATGAAAAAATCGCCAATTGTTTGGGGATATTTTTCTTCATACAGAAATGTTTTTTTTTTTATATATGCCTTTTGTGATATACATTTTTCGTTGGTTAACTATTGCGATCATCTAGACCGGCTTTAAATTGTTCACTCATCGAAACTGTAAATAGTGAACAATAATATTTATCTAGACATAGGCTAGTCTGTAGGTATCTGTTTATCCATAGACTATTGAATAAATTAATGAAATCAAATACAAGGTATTGCAAACGTTATCACGAATTTAGTATACACTTAGTATCCTCCATTTATAATTTCGAAGGAAATACTTTATTTCATATCAAATACCGGTTGTTTCGTAGACAACTAAACATATGACATCTCTTGGATGACTTGGATCGTCTACCCTTAGTATGGTCTCTGATCGAAACGGTGTTGGACCTTCATTACGCTGAAGTCGCATGAGTTTTGCATCGATTCGTCATCGTTGCTAAAATCATGACTCAATATTATATGTCAGGAGACCAAGTGGCAGGACCATTTGGGAAATAAGGAAATAATTCTCATGGACTATTTGAATTTTTGGGCTTTCAGCGAATAATTGAAGGGTACCCATTTGGCTAAGAAAGAAGTGCTGTTTCACCACGAAAACGCACCAGCACATTCATCCAGTAGTGTGGCGGTCAAATTGCATGGAGTGCACTACGAATTGCAGTCGCAGCCATCATACCCGCCTGACTTAGCTTCCTACGATTTCGTTTGTTTCCCTACAGTTCAAAGGAGGAGGTTCTCGAGACCGAAACGTACTTTAAGGAGTCTGAAAAATTTTATTGTTTTTTTTTTGGCAATGTTAAAAAAATGGCAGAAACACTGGCAAAAGTGTATTGCCCTAAAATCAGATTATTTTGGGAAAAAAAAAATACAAAAATGTATCGACCCTCCGGCCAAGTTGTCTCTATGAAAAATGAGCCAAATGAAAAATGCGCCCCAAAAAAATGAAGAATGCCCCAAATGAAGAATTCCCCCAAAATAAATTAAAAATCCCAACAAAAGCACAATATGAAAATTTCCCCGAAAATTCTGAAAAATCCCCCGAAACAATTTATGAAAAATTACTCAATGCAAAATCCCCCAGATATTATGAAAAATACCCCAAAAAAACAACATTATAAAAAAACTAGTAAGTTGTAATGCGCCTATGGCGCCCGTTGAAATATGGAAAAAAAAATTTGTTGAAAAAAAAAATTTTTGGGGAAAAAAAAAAATTTGTTGAAAAAAAAAAATTTTGTTGAAATAAATATTTTTGTGGAAAAAAAAAATTTTGTTGAAAAAAAAAATTTTGTTGAAAAAAAAAATTATGTTGAAAATAAACAAATTTTGTTGAAAAAAAAAAATTTTGTAAAAAAAAAAATTTTGTTTGAAAAAAAATTTTGTAAAAAAAAAAAATTGTAAAAAAAAAATTTGGTAAAAAAAAAAATTGGGGAAAACACAATTTCTGTACAAAAAAAAATATTATTTTTTTTATTATTATTATTTATAGAAAATTATAGAATGCCTATTTAAATTCCTACGTACTGCGTGACAGAGTCAGTGAATCAGTGTCGAGGGTAAATATATATTAAGATAGCGCGCGAACGATATATGACTGATATCTCAAAAAAAGAAAAAGTCCCCAAAAATACAAAATTGGCGATTTTTTTTGTTCAATTTTGAAATTAAATTTTACCTCTATTTTGTATAAGATTTTTTTTTTGTAAAATTCTTCATTATTTTTTCGACATTTTTCATTTCGAGAATTTTTAATGGGGCCTCGCAGTTCGTTCCGTTTTGTAAAAATAAATCCTTTACTAAAGATTAATCCTTTTGAACATAAGCCAGATCTGAACATATCACGATATACACCTAATAAACCATAATAAAGGGTTTTCCGACAAGAGGTGTTATTTTCAATCACCCCGTATTTCGGTAGCTGTCACTTTTGACGCTTTTGTTCGTTGACATTTGACAAGTAGAAACTACGCGATTACAAAAAATGGAACGATATACGCATTGAAATTATTAAAATTCACTACAAAAATTGTGAAAATCTTGCAGTCACAGTTTGCAAAACTAACCCTGCCATTACACCTACATCTAATTTGATGCCAGTTGAGCACACATATACTCTTCGAAACAGAAACCAAATATCGAAAATCATCTGAAAAATCATTTCAAAAACGTCGTCACAAGAGTAACTTCTCTTGTTGTTGTTCCGCAGCAGCAAACAAAAACACAATGTTACCCCACACCACAAATTGTCAAAGCATTTGGGGAAAAGTATGGACACGCAAATTTGTTTTGATAAATACGTCTAAATTTTGTTTTTTATACTTCAAACAAGTCTGAAAAATACATCGTTGATAATAATTCACAAAATATAACTGTTTTTATTACGACAAAACGGTCAAAACACAATTACACAAAAAAATTATCCCATAAATTGACACAAAAAATATGTTGGGGAACTCTAACATTCGTTTCTGCTGCATGTGCCAAAATTTTACTGCCATTGAATTTTCGTTGCCAGTCGGCCGGACAGTAGCAAAAATGTGTGTGTATTGGTAAAAAAGTGTGAGTGTGTTCAGTTTTTCGAACAATTACTGCCCTGTCTAATGGCTGGGTTAAGCATTTTTAGGTCGTCGTGAAGCAAATTCGAGTTGTTGGGACAAGTCAGAGATGTGAAGAATAAAACCCGTGCACGTCGCTGAAAAACAACTCAGAATATTGCTGCTGTAGCCCAAAGTGCTAAAGAAAACCCAGGTTGGTCCGTTCCTCGTCGTTCTTTGGAATTGGGCATTCCACAGACGTCATTACACCGTATTTTGCATAAAGACTTGAGTCTTAAGACTTATAAAGTTCAGTTAACACTAGAACTCAAGCCGGCCGATCATCAACAACGTCGTGTCTTTGCTGATTGGGTCCTTGAAATACATGCAAATGATCCGGAATTCCATCGAAAAATCATCTTGACTAATGAGACCCATTTCCACCTGGGTGGTTGCGCCAACAAGCGAAATTGTCTCATCTGGGGCTTGGAAATCCCAAGAGTTGTTGTGGAGAAGCCTCTCCATATTCAACGTGTGACTGCTTGGTGCGGTTTATGGTCCGGCGGGGTCATCGGACTTTTTTGAAAATGAGGTTGGATCAACAATTACGGTGAATGGATTGCGCTATCGAGAGATGATTAATGATTTTTTATGGTCGGAGTTGGATGATATTGATCTGGACAACGTTTACTGCCACACAAGCAACGAAACCATTGCTCTTTTACGGGAAAAGTTTCCAGACCGTGTTATCTCTCGCAGAGGTGCTCACAATTGGCCAACGAGATCTTGTGATTTAACACCATTGGGGCTTTGGGGCCTCGTGAAAGATAAGCTCTACGCCAAAAGCCCAGATTAATTTCAAGACCTCAAAGATAGATTTCGTGAGGCTATCGAGGACATATGGCAGCCACTTTGCTTTTTGGTAATGGACAATTTCATGAAAAGGATATGGTCCTGTAAGCGTGATCGTGGTTGCCATTTGGCTGATGTTGTCATTCAGTATTAACGGCATATCTTCCTCTTTATTATGAGATAAACATCCGATTATTTATCTAAAAAAAAATGTCATTTTTCTTTGAATACCAAAATAACACCTCTTGTTGGAAACCCCTTTAGATATCATTTGTCTGGTATATTTCCTCACATTCCTATATTTATTTGCAATGTATTTGATTGCCTTTATGAATAATTACCATAACTGCAGAATAGAATTTAAAATTTCATGTCTCTCACAAAACCCGCGTAAAAGATAATCAAGTTTGTTTCTTAATTCTTTTGATGTTCAAGTAGAAGATGGCACCACAAGGTTTGTTTCTTAAGTCTTTTCATTCAACACATTACTAACATTGTACATTTTGAAAAATGTTATGTGCCACTGCCCACAGTATCTCTGTATGACTGATTGGCATTAAAGCTAAAATAATAAAAATAAAAAAACACAATTTTTTGCCAAATGATTCTCGTGCGAATTCTGGCGACATAACGACCAATCTTTTTTTTTCTCTCGTCACTTTTATGCAAAGTCAAAAATGTAATAAACGCCTGCCCGGCCATTATGTGAATATGCCCCAAAGGGGTTCTTGTAATAACACACTAAATATCGCCACGATAAGTGCAAAGTTCATTTTGGGGAAAACTTGATGCTGTTGATTTATTGCCACCACTTTTGGACGATTGGTCCAACCGCCCGTCGGCCACTCCATGGCCTGGCAAAGAGACCACAAACTAAACTAAACCAACAAACTAATTGAAAGGAAACAATTTATTAAGTTTTATTTGTAATGTTGTTGTTTTTCATGTTGCGGCTGTCGTTTTGGGGTTCTTTATTATTTTTTTGTTTGCTCATTGATTTATTTCGGTATTGTTACAAAAACAAAACAAAAAACGCTTAACTGAAACTAAAAGTAAACTTAAAACTAAAGTTTTAAATAATTGAATCAACTTAATTATTGACTTTATTAGGGATACAATAAACTCATGCAGTTGCAAATTCCAATTGAGTCCAGTTCGTATTCAAATTCGAATGACCGACACTTACAATTACATTTTCCGTTTTATTTATGCAGAAACGTAGTTGGAGTTTATTTGATTTTTTACTTTGTGATTTGTGTGTCCCGTGCATTTCAATTAATTTAATAAATCTCTCTGCATGTCATGGAGTCTTAGAGGAGTCTAAACACACACACACACACACGTACAGAATATAATACAATTATTTACATCATAAAATGTCTACTTAATTGTTTACATCGAACTTAAAACTAAAACAAACAAACAAATATAAAAAATAAACATTCACTATAGACTATAATATGTGATTAGAATAAATTATTATCGTTTTATTTTCTGTCGTTTCGTTTCATTTCGATTTTGAATGATTGGATTGGCGGTCTTATTTGTTTCTTCACTTCGCACTTCAAAAATAAAAATACAAAAAGAAAAAAATGGAGGTGTCGATTTGAAATATCGCTTATCTGTGTGTAGATTCAACAAAAAAAAACAGAATGGGAAAAAATAATTTATTTAATTTGTATTGACGAAATGATTTATTTGATTACAATTTAAAAAGGTATTTATTTATTTATTGTCCGACGTTAACACTTGAGTTGGCTGGAAAATATCAAAAACATTGTTATGTAATTTATAAAAGGAACAGATTCGAATTTGAAAGTCGCCACAATCGTCGTTTGTGTGTTTCGTTTCACGTCTTGAATTATTAAAAATCGTGGAGCATTAATTGTCTAGCAGTTCCCTGTTGAAAGTTTTTTTTTTTTTTTTTTTAAATTATCTGAATGTTTAAACATTTGTTAGCCCCAAAAGGTCACCTCTTCAAGTTATCGTAAACATTAGAGTAATTGCACAGGGCGACAGCAAAATTCGATTTGAGTTTAATATGTTTGGAGTTTTACGATTTTTTTTTGTTGCATTCAAATGTATTTCTTTAAACTGAGCATTTAGTTTTGGGCCTCAATTATGTAAACCAATACGGGTTAAACAAAAGACCGTTGCTTTAGGATCACTCAAGCAGGAGTCTTAACTTTGGTGAGACCACTTTTTTTTTACTAACACTACTAACTTACACTTGCCCAGCGAGCATCACCCTGTATCTTCATGCCCAGAACATCAAGAGTGTCTGATGTCTGGAACGTTTGTGTGACAACAAACAGCACTGGGTCTTTTGCGCATTAAAATCTACTCGGTTCATTTGGCCCCACTCACAAATTGTCGGCAAATCGCGGTTAAGTGAGTCATTCATCGTTCGCCTTTTGTCCTCGACCTCCAGGGGACCTGGCCGATGATCAAGTGAATATGAATGACAGAAGTTGCTGTCTTGCGCAAAGGAGTAGATTGGGTTCACAGTCTGTCAATGAAAATAAGAAATAGGGAAGGAGAGAGGACATAACCTTGTGGCACTCCTGCGCTCAACCTATGCTCGTTGGATGAAACCCCATCTATAACAACTCGTATAGAGCGATCTCTGAGAAAACTCGATATGAATCGAGAGAAGGTAATACCGACACCAAATGCAATGAGTTTTGATATGACCCTACCGAACGCCTTGGAAATATCCAGAGCCACGACCTTACTTTCACCAAGGGCGTGAATAGATCGACTCCATTGCTCGATTCTACGGAAGCCATACTGTCGATCGTTTGGAAGGCCGTCAGACTCTAGATACTTAACAAGATGGTGGTTAACCAAGCTCGCCATAATCTTCGAGAGCGCATAATTGGATTTTAATTTGCAGGATTTGAAGCCTCATCTTTCTTGGGGATCAGCTGAACATTGGCAACTTTCCAACGTGTAGTGAACTGTACGACGAGTTGAAAATATGGCGCAATGGACGTGCTACATAGGACAAGTGCTGAAATACCATCCGGCCCCGGAGTTTTGTTTACATTGAGATCTGCAAGAATCTTTTTGATCCCACGTGTTCGAAAAAATATCTGAGGCATCGAACTAGATACGTTACGGGGAGTGGATGACTGCTGTGTGTGTCAAAGGTGAATTCTTGGCAAATATTTCAGCCAGAAGGTTAGCTTTGTCAATCGGCTCATTGAATATCTGGTCATCGTTAACGAGAGTTGGAACAGAAGACAAAGAATTGTCTTTTACTCTTTTAACAAATGCCGAAGAGCTCTTACTTCCCTTGGGAGATGAAAGAACTAAAGCACGAAAATGCTGTTCACCATTTTTTGCTATATTTTAGGGACATCAAATTAAAAAGTATTTTTACTTTTGAAAACATTTTCGCGAAGTGGAATATCGTAAATGGATTTTTTTTTACCTTTCAATACAGATTTTTCCGCAATTTAGATAGATAAACCTATTGTGGTTTGCAAAAATTTTTCAAAATTCAATTTCTCTATATTTTACAGAATAATTACAGAAGTGCGGGTGTACTTAACCCTTTAAGCACATTTTTCTCAATAAGGGGTTTTTAAATTGTGAATATTTAATCCTCGTTAATCCTCCAGGGTTAGAAACCTACAATTTGTCCACAATGTCCCGGATACATTAAAACTGTAGGCCACTGCCAAAATTCTATGCTTTCAGTCCCAGTCCACTACGTAAGTAACATAAAACCAATAATACACGTTTGTTTTGCCTAACATTTGTCTTATAAGCGCCATCGAGCCAAATAAAGACAAGCAGCCAAAAATAAATGGAATAATTTATGGGAAAACTGAGGCGCATTAACTTCCAATTAAGCCCAAACTTAGTCAAAGCCAAACTGTGTCCATTCAGCTGTGGGCCGACGTCATTACTTACTTAATTCGTAACGTAATTGATGAATTACATAAATTAATCGTTGGTATTGCAGTTTATTGTATTTTCTTTTACATTTCACAAACAAAGCGAAACATCGACTCTGCCTTTGGCCTCAGCACAGCGTTAACGGGCAATGCAACAGCTGAGGGTCGAACATTTGCTTTAAGCTTAAGTTTAACGTTTTAGTTTATATCTAGAGATACTGATCTATATTGTATATCTATGTCCACATCTCTATCTCTACACCTACATCGACATCTACAGATTCAGATTTAGATACAGATAACTTAACAATTAAACATTGTTGTTGTTGTTGTCTTTAGCTATTTTTTTCTAATAGTTGTGGTTTATATTGTAATGTGTTTTGTTTTCCTTTTCCTTTTGTTGTCTTTGTTTGTGCTTTATTTTTTTTTTTTGTTTGTTAACTTGAGGCTACTAACTGCCGCACGTTTGAACGTACCGGTTACTTAAATATTTATGGCAAGTATGTAAGTTGAGTTTTCGTCTGCAAGACTCACTGCGCGACAAGGGGCTGTCTGTTTAGTTCTTAATTTTTGAAAACGAAACGAGACTTATGAGAGACGTAACGTAACGCAACGCCACGTAACATCACGTCACGTAACCAAATACTAAGACATATTACTGACACTAAATTAAATAAATTAAATTAACGATTACAAAAAATAAAAAATGGAATATGGTGGCATACATTCATGGGTGCTTGTGTGCACATTCATACACACACACACAAACACATTTCACAATAACAACTACCTACATACAAAACTAAATACAATAATAATAGTAATAAATTAAATACTTAAATACAGGATAGAAATGGAGTTGGAGAGAAATAAAGGAAAAAAATAATTATAAATTTATGTTTTCTATTAAAACTAACAATTGTGCAATTTAGGCTAAAAGGAATGTTTCGCAATGGATTAGTTTATTTATTCTAAATTATACATACATACATTTATTTCGATTTCCAACGACAGTCTTGGGCCAGCTTGCGCACAGCGTTGACAAAAGTTATTGAACTCAGTCAATCAAATTATTCCATAAGGTGGTCTGTTTTGGAAAATGCTTTAATATTTTCTATGAAAAGTGTTTGAGAACTTCAGAAATATTTCATGGAACTTCTGAAGATATCTGAGTGGCTGTAAAAATAGGAGATATTTGTCGCAGTGTAGGATTTCCGAGGATAAAAGTATTTGCCAATTGCTAAGTGATGAAGTCAATCCAAGCTGGGCCAGCTGGGTTTCATAGCAAAACGTCTGTGCTTTTTTTTTAAAAAAAAAAATCAATGGCGGTGCCTTTTCTATGTTTCATTCTACGAATAGGGGTCAACTTATTAAGCTGACATTTCATCTCTTACCACCCGGCTTACCTAGGAAATCCATACTTTAAATTGTGTACAGCGCCTGATTGTCACACAGAGAATCTTATTTTCATAATAATAACTCAAGAAGAAGCACGGGCACTAGGGTGTCGAAAAAAAATGGTTCAACCTGATTTGGATAGCTGATTTTGATAAGTATTTTTGAGAATTTTTTCAGACTTTTTTTGGAAAACTTGTCCGATTTTTTTTGCAAAATAATTCGGGTTTTCTGTATTTAAAGCAGAAGTTGGTCACTAAAAAGCATTTTCAAAGTCATTGAGTCATCATTGCAAAAGAAAAATCTTCCAGCTTTAATTTGATATTTATAAATCATAAGTTTTGGATTTTTTTTTGCCCGTTTAACTGTCACATACATTTCATCTTTTACCACCCGGCTTACCTAGGAAATCCATACTTTAAATTGGGTACAGCGCCTGACTGTCACACAGAGAATCTTATTTTCAAATAATAACTCAAGAAGAAGCACGGGCACTAGGGTGTTGAAAAAAAAATGGTTCAACCTGGTTTTGATAGCTGATTTTGATAAGTATTTTTGAGAATTTTTTCAGACTTTTTTGGAAAACTTGTCCGTTTGCCCGTTTTTTTTGCAAAAAAATTCGGGTTTTCTGTACTTAAAGCAGAAGTTGGTCACTAAAAAGCATTTTCAAAGTCATTGAGTCATCATTTCAAAAGAAAAAAGGTTTCAGCTTTAATTTGATGTTTATAAGTTTTGGATTTTTTTTTTTTGCCCGTTTAGCTGTCACATACAGTGGGTAAAATTGAAAGTCGTAGACCAAACGATTTGTAGTAAACATCGTAATTCCGGCCTCTCTTGTACTCTTTAGACCTTGTTTTCAACCTGGTGGTAGCTATAGTATCGTTTTAAAATGTACTGGGATTCTATTCAATATTTTGGCAAATATCCCGAATAGATTTGACCGCAAGTTTTCTGCATTCGACACTCGTTTGCCCTCTTTGACGATTCATTTCAATGATTCTAATTTTAAGGTAGACTAAATGACTAAAGACTTGATATTTACAGAATATTGAAAGGATTTCTGACATTATATTCAAAGTTTGCTATTGTTTACGATGGTTTTAACCATGAAAATCAATGTGTACGAGTTTCGCTTTTGCATTTAATCAACGTTTTAACTAATATTTTTAATCTATATTTTTGTGAAGGACATCCTCCGCGCCCTACTAGGTATGTCTACTATGAAAATTGTCAAATTTTGGAGCATACCCATCCACAAGAGATCGAAAATGCATCACAGTTTGTTGTCGATTTTGGTCTGGCGGCGTAATCGGTTCATATTTCCATAAAAACTTTGGTTGGCCAGGCTAACGCCATAGATCGATGATTAACAACTTCTTTTGATAAGATCTATGCGAGTAGACCACAGCTGCTCCTAAAGCCAATATAAAACCATTCAATTTGGTCAAATTCGTGCCGGCACATTGATTATTCTGCAGCGAGCGATTTGATGAGGTCATGTGAGCAGACCGCGAGATCGTGCGACTTGACCCCGGTCTGACGTTTAATTGTGGGGTTTTCCTAAATCACAGGTCTATGCGAGCAATAAACCACAGCTGCTCCAAAAGCCAATATAAAACCATTCAATTTGGTCAAATTCAGCCCGGCACATTGATTATTCTGCAGCGAGCGATTTGATGAGGTCATGTGAGCAGACCGCGAGATCGTGCGACTTGACCCCGGTCTGACGTTTTATGGTGGGGATTTCTGGAGGTGATGTAACTGGACCACCGAGATCGTATGATTTGACCCAGGTCAGACGTTTCACTGTGGGGTTTTCCTAAATCACAGGTCTATGAGAGTAAGCCAGAAACCACAACAGCTCTCAAAGCCAATGGAATTGGCTTATACGCCAATGTCTTGGAGAGTTAGACATTTCTGATAAGCTCCGCCTTGCGAATGTTCTATTCCTTACCTTACGGAATCGATAGGCCTTTCCAAGGAATGCAAACTGTCGATGATATCTCACATACACTTTGTTCTATTTAAATTTAAAGATAAGAAACGATCATGAGTGGCGTTTGATTCCAATTAAACAGCCGCTTTCAATTTCTTTCTGACGATTCTTCGCTTTTTCAACATTCAAATCAAATCAGCTAAACGCTGGACAATCCCTTTGCAAATCGAAATCGTTGTAGACTGTGGCCAAGACTGTGTCATTAATGTGTCATATTCCCCTCCGACCCGGGGTCTGGGCAATGATAATAATACAGAGACAAAAAAAAATCAGAGATTATTACTTATACTTACAGGCGTACGTACACTTAAATCTAAGTTTTTGCTATAAAAATAAAACTTGAATCACATGCGTTCATATTTTTTGTTTGTTTTTTTTTTTGTTTTTTGTAATTGATTGGTTTTTGTTGGCGTGTATTTTATGTTGTGTGGTTGTTGTTGTTGTTATTCTTCTTCTCCATGGAGAAGAAAAACCCAACGCTAAATTATAAGTTTTTTGTTGTTGTTGTTGTGTGTTGTTGTAAGTTAAGTCTAAGGCAATGCCAGGAATGATCTTTGAACCGAACAATCGCATCATTACCGTACATTATGTTGTGGTTTTGTTTTGTTTTTTTTTGTTACTTTGTATTTGTATAGGAATCATCACAATAGTTTAATACCTTCATCCGTCGTCGTCGTCGTCGTCGTCGCCATCTACTACTACTACTGGCCATGCTGTGTGTCTGTTGCCTAAAGCAATTGACCCATTTCCGTTCAATCGCACTCCCCCTTATCTCCCTGCCTTTGTTGCGTCCTTCAACTCTGTCTGCATGGTGTTGTTTGGCAAATCTATTTCAATTTTAAAAATGTCAACAACGCCTTTTGTATAAGACTTCGATTAATGGTGGAATCGGCCGTATAACGCACTCCGCGCAGATTGCCATCGTTATGATCGACCACACCGTATTCGCCGACAATGAAACCATCGTCCGTCTTCTCTTCGACGCGATACTTGCGATAGTTGCGACCCTCAACGACATAGGCCACTTTCGAGTCATCGCTGTCGTTGCCATTCGCAGCCGCAGATCCTCTGTGGCGATCGGTATCATCCGCATCACCGTAATCATCATTGTTGTTGTTTTCGTTGTCGTTGTCATCGTCATTATCACCAGCATCGTCGTATGAGTTGTAGTCCGGACTAGTGTTGCCATCGCTGTGCAGATTTCTATGTTGCTGATGGCTGTTGCTGTTTGCGTCTCCATTGGCATTTGCGTTGGTGTTAAATGATTGACTCAAATGTCCAACGCCGCCACCGACGCCACCACCACTGCCACTAACTGCATCTGCGGCATTGATGTTCGTACCGAAGTGAACACGCTGCCGATTCGGCTTGAATGGCTGCGGTGCTGGCGGTGGTGTGGCAGTGGTTGGCAGTGTTAAACTATTTCTGCCATGGGCTCGCCCATTTGTCATGACACTCACAGACTCTTCAATTTCGTAACTTTGCTCGGGGGTCGGTGTAAAGAGCTCTTCGATGTTACTGCGTTCAGTGGTAAATTGTACGCCAGCATCGTCAGCTCCATCGCCCGATGACGCAGTTGCTGCATGGGAAATTTCAGCAACACATCTGACTAGATCTGCAACAAGTGTGTATGCAAAAAAAAAGAAAGAAAAAAAGAAAAAGAATTAAGAGAGAGAAAATAATGCAAATAAATGAAAATATTTCTGGACAAAGTGCTAATGACAGTTGACCTACATTAGTTTATGATTTCAGAGTTCAGGCTGAATTATTTTGTTATTTTCATACGAACACATCACTAATTTACTTCAATAGTCTCACAAATTCCAAATTCACCTTTTATTTTTCTGCTCAAGAAAAAATCGGTATATCTCTTATTTAAGTTGACTTTTGTTCGGCGTGTATTAGTTCACTCAGAAAACCTATGTATTTTTTCCTATATTTGCCATGCAAGACTTTACTCAGGTCTCATGAACAAATTGTATTTTGAGTTGTGACACTATAGAAGTAAATGAGCGATATATCGTATACTGAAACCAGATTCCAGTTTGATTTTAACCGAGTATTACACCGTGTTACAAAAAAATAGATTTTTTTCTGTCCTATGAACCAAATGCACATATTCGGAAAGAGGGGAAAAAATAAAAATACACGTGTATCGGCGATTTTCATGTACACGTCAGAATTTTTTTTTTTAATTTGGAGTATGAAGCTCCTAGTTGCCTGTGTGAAAGCCTTTGGACCGATTTTTAACCCTTTTTCAGTGATCCAATCGAGCTGATTTTTGGCAGGCAGACTCGTGGAAATGTCTGTATCACGTCAAATTTTTTAAAAATAGATTTTTATCAATTCTCAGATTTTCCTAAATTTTTTTTTTTTTTTAAATGGTTTCAGTTCAAAAAACATTTTTTTTCGTAACGCTTAACTAGTTTAAAAATTTACAGTCTCTTCAAGTTATGCTAAGAAAAGTGAAAAAAATATTTTTTTTTTTCAAAATAATAAAAATTGGGTAAAATCTGAGAATTGATAAAAATTTTATTTAAAAAATTTGAATCGGTCTAAAGGCTTTCACACAGGCCACTACGAGCTTTATACTTCAAACTTAAAAAAAAAAATTCTGACGTGTACATGAAAATCGCCGATACACGTGTATTTCCCCCCCCCCCCCCCCCCCCCCTCTTTCCGAATATGTGCATTTGATTCATAGGACAGAAAAAAATCTATTTTTTGTAACACGGTGTTATGGTGTCAAAAAAATATTATATTTTATTTTTTTGGCTCAACTTAATTTTGATGTCTTATTTATTTATTGACGTATTTTTGAGAATTTTTTCAGATTTTTTGGAAAAGGTTTTGAGGTGCCACAAACCGAGTTTTGGCGAAAAACTCAGGCTTTCTGAGTTTTTCGTATTTCAAGCACAATTTAGTCAATAAAAAGCATTTTCAAAAGAAAAATTTTCGAGCTAGAGGATTTTCCAACAACAGGTGTTATTTTGAATCACCCGGTATTTCGGTAGCTGTCACTTGTCAAGCTTTTATTCTTTGACATTTGAAAAGTTCGCCCTTACTAAAAATGGAACGATACACGCTTCAACAACGCATTCAAATTATTAAAATTCAATACAAAAATGGTTAAAATGTTGCAGTCACAGTTCGCAAAACTGAAGCATGTTTGGGTCGTCGTGAAGCACATTGTCGGACCGCAATACAGAAATTGGTGGAAAAACTCGAGCTACTGGGACAAATTTGTGATGTGAAGAATAAATCCCGTGCACGTTGCTCAAGAGCAACTGAGAATATTGCTGCTGTAGCCCAAAGTGTTAAAGAAAATCAATTCCTTGATTTGGTTATGGAAAATGTCACGAAAATGTCATATCCGATCCTGTAAGCGTGGTCGTGGTGGCCATTTGGCTGATTTTGATTTTCATTATTAACGGCATAACTCCCTCATTTATCATTTAGCTCAAAAAATTTAATTTTTCTGAAAACGCTTAATAAAATCATGGCCAACAACACATACGAGGAGGATAACGTAACACATACGAGGAGGATAACGTAATTTTTTTTTTAGAAAAATTGTTTTTTGAGTAATTCGTTAGTTGTATTTCCTTTTTTAAAAATGTTCAGATTTTTTTTTTTAATTTAATTTTTTTTGAAAAGTTATTGAAAAATTACAAAATTTTAAAACAAATACACAATATTTATTAGAAAATGTACAGAATTTTTTTTTTTGTAAAAAATTGAGATATTTTTTTTTTCAATTTTACATATTTTTTTTAAAAAATGTGTAGAATTCTATTTTTAAAAAATTACAGAATTTTTTTTAAAAAAAATACAGGGTTTTTTTTTAAATGTATTGTTTTTTTTTTTTCAAAAAATATTTACGTATTTTATTATTTTTAAAAATTCACCTAATTTTTTTTAGAAATATTAATGTAGTGGGAATTCCTTTTTGAAAAATTTTAAAATAAATACCCAATATTTTTTAGAAAAGGTACAGATTTTTTTTTAAAAAAAATTGAGATTTTTTTTTTAAAAAAATTTATATTTTTTTTAAGTTTACATATTTTAATAAAATGTACGGAATTCTTTTTTTAATTTATTGTTTTTTTTTTTTAAAAAATTACGTATTTTTTTTTTTTAATAATTTACCTAATTGATGTAGTGGTAATTCCTTTTTTAAAAATTTACAGATTATTTTTAAAAAAAATGTATTTTTTTGAAAAATTATTGAAAAATTTTAAAATAAATACACAATTTTTTTTTAGAAAATGTACAGAATTTTTTTTTAAAAAAATTGAGATACTTTTTTCTATATTGAACAGAATTTTTCATTCATGGAGTTCCAAATAAGTCAAGATTTGTAGCAAAAACCATACGGAGGGCAGAAGTCGCAAGTCGTTTCCTGATGCATTAGTTCGAAAGCTCCAGACGTCAGTAACACGCACGTCCCCATTTGATTGTTTTACAAAGGATGGAAGAGAAAATACTGGTGCTATGCTGACTGTATGCACATATGGCCCTTTTGGAAATATTTAGCAGACGACTTAAGACGTTTGTGTATTAACCCATTAATGACCAAGAAATTTTTTAAAAAAAATTTAATTTTGTAAAAAAAAGATGTGTTCTGAATTCGAATCCCTTGATATTTTTAACTTTTCTAAATACTTTTTTTCTGTGCCATATGACATCGCTGGCTATGAATGGGTTAAATGGTGTTTGGTTGTACATATGCCGTTACTCCTTGAAAGAGTGAAATTACTTTGTCAGATTCGCACACACTTTAATTAGATGGACTGTTTAAATAACATCAGTGGGGTCATGACAAACATTTCATGTAATCTCAGCGATTCCAGTCACTCAAAATATCACGTAAGCGGATCAAACCAGCGGAATTTTATGTTCGCTTTTTTGCTGCAACTTACTACCACTTGCAGATGAGCACCCGACTACGTGCCACACTGGCTGGACTATTAACAAAGTTCGGAATATACTATTACCATTCCGACCTATGTCTTTAGGCCGCTCGATCTATATTAAAGCTGGTTGTGGTAGTTACCACATAATTTCCCGGACGATATAAAGATTTATGGTTCGTCGGACAGCTTTGGAGACAATGGAGTCATATCTACTGCGATAGAAAGTGGTTAACAATTGTTAAGGAGTCTGCGATGGATTCGGCCACAAATAGAATTCCATATTAAGATTGAACAAAGAAGAAATTCCTAGTTAGTCAGGCTAGGATGAGAATCTTAGGTTATCGTGACAACAACAGTTCGCTGAAAGGGAATCAGAGAAACAAGATCGTATGGTGAAAGAGGAAACGGCAAAAAATGGTAACCACGAGTCCAAGGCAAATAATTGCAATGGTGTCTGTCGTGAGAAGGGCCATTCTAGTGTGGGATATGACAATCTATTGAACAAACATAACACCGTGTTACGCACATTCTGTCCTATGAACCAAATTCGGAAAGGGGAAAAAAAAATAAAAATACACGTGTATCGGCGATATTCATGTACACGTCCGAATTTTTTTTTTTAAGTTTGAAGTATAAAGCTCGTAGTGGCCTGTGTGAAAGCCTTTGGACCGATTTTTAACCATTTTTCAGTGATCCAATCGAGCTGATTTTTTACAGACAGACTCGTGGAAATGTCTGTATCACGTCAAATTTTTTAAAAAATAGATTTTTTATCAATTCTCATATTTTCCTAAATTTTTTTTTTTTTATTTTAAATGGTTATCGTTTTTTTAAGGTTTCAGTTCAAAAAACATTTTTTTCGTAACGCTTAAGTAGTTTAAAAATTTGGAGTCTCTTCAAGTTATGCTAAGAAAAGTGAAAAAAATATTTTTTTTTCCAAAAATAATAAAAATTCGGGAAAATCTGAGAATTGATAAAAATTGTTTTTAAACAATTTGACGTGATACAGACATTTCCACGAGGCTGCCTGCCAAAAATCAACTTTCGTGGTGGAAGTTGCGTTGAATGTGTTCGTAAGGATAATTCTTCTCTTAGAGTATCGGCCCACAATATGCGCTTTATTTCTGAATTCCTTAATATAGTATAGCGCACCAGGCGACAGGTGACGCTTGCTCTGCGCTTTGTGATCAAGGGCAAACTCTTCACAAAATCAGTTGCCCATTGGCCATACTGATAAGGAATATATTCGAAAACCATGGTGTAGGGTGTACCAACAACTGAAAACACCGAAAACATAATTACATTTGAACTAAGTACTTGTCTTAAAGTTTCATTTAAAATTGTTGTGAAGAAGAAGAAGAATAAAATGCGGAGAAACAAAAGAAGCCACACGAATAACAAACACAAGAAACAACGAGTACGAGCGAGGCACAACAAAGTTTTAACTTACCTCCGTTGGGCAATCCTTTGGCATTTTGATTAGAATGTTGTTGATCTGACAGTGATGAATGTTGTTGACGTTGTTTTATTAATGCTGGATGAGCAGATAACGTGGATGATGAAAACAGTGAGGAAACAGCCGACTCCAAGCACGGATTAATGTTATGATGATGAGACGGCGACTGCTGCTGCTGCGGTTGCTGTTGATATGTTAATGTCTGCTGTTGTGGCGTTGGTTTCTGCAATTCCAAAAGCTGTTGCCGTGTGGCAGGTTGCGGTGCATTCAACAAATCATACGGCAAACGATCCAAATTGAAGAGTATGCGACGTGAGGGAGCAGCCGACGATGTATTTTCACTCATCGCCGCCGAGCCGGAAGAAAACGAGGAAGAGGCCGCCGCCGCTGACGGAGGTTGACGATGGCCATAGGTACGTTGATAGCTACCGAACAGCGGCCGGGCCGTGGTCGTTGTCGTGGGTGCAGAGGTGCTGGTCGAACTGGACGCCGTGACCTGGGCTTCGCCAAAGGCAATACGTGACACAATGGCCGGTTTTCGTGAAGCCGAATATATGTGGGGCACTGGAATGGTGGTCATGTGCGGTGCATGGGTGGTGGGTGCTAAAGTCAGGGGCCTACTGGTGGTGGTTGTTGTGGTGGTGGTGGTGGGGCTGGAGGTTGTCAGTGTGACCGGCCAGTACGTTTTGGCCGGCTCACCATATACCTTGGCGGGCTGTGAGTAGACTTTGGCAGGTTCGCCGTAGAATTTCGACGGCTGGCCATAGACTTTGGCCGGTTCCGAATAGAATTTCTCTGGCTCGCCATAGATCTTGCTGGGTTCCGAATAGACTTTAGCCGGTTCGGAGTAAAATTTCGATGGCTCACTGTACATTTTCGCGGGCTGCGAATAGAACTTGGATGGCTCCGATTGGTGGGCGGGCGGCAGTGGCTTTAGACTTTCGCTGACATTGCGCCGTGCCTCGGCCAAGATGCCGGACTGGTGCCACTTCTTTAAATCCTCCACATTCTGCGAGATGGACGAATACGATATGGATCGTGACTGGGGCCCGTGGCCGTCTTTGGTGTCGTGATAGATTACCGTTTGGAATGGCAACAGTTGATCGTCAACCCCGCTAGCTGGTTGCTGCTGGTGCGACTGATCGGTCATGTCTTTGGGCAGGTCGTCGGTGAGTTTATGCAGATTGGACGTATCATGATTTATGGAGACATTACGCTGACCACTGTGATACGTGGTCGTAACCGTGGACGTCGAACGCAGCGAGGCCGCTGGCTGCAGCGGCGATGCCAAGACATTCTGTATGCTGGTCGATGCACTGTTCGCGGAGTCCAAAGCCTCCAAGGTGTCTGCTACACTTGTTATGGGATATGTGCGATGGCGCGTATATTGTTTGCGTGATTTATGTTGTTGTTGTTGTTGCTGTTGTGGTTTGCGCTGTTGATGTTGATGGTGGTGACGGTGGTGTTTGGCATCTGAAGGTTGCACTTCCTCGACGGAGAACTCACTTTTATGTGAGCGATTGATGAAGTTGTCACCTGTTGCCGCTGCTGCTGCTGCTGCGGCGGCGGCGGGCGCTGACGTCGCTGTCTTGGGTTTCGCTGTTGAGTACTTGGATGGCGATGGTGATGACGGCTTATTGGTTGTCGCCGTTGGTGGTCGCGGTGTCACTGTCACGACTGACTTGGTGGACGTATACGATTTGTTGTCATACTTGGATGTGGTGGCTGTCGGGCGATTTTTCGCTGGCGTCGTACCCCGTTGACTAGAGGAGGATGAGGAGGAGGAGGAGGAGGAAACACTTACCGACACCACCTTGTAATCATCCTTGGCTTTGAAGTTCTCCTTTTTTAAATCGATTTCTCTGGCCTCGGCATCGAGTATGGCATCGTTCTCATCATAATCTTCGAGAAATACAATTTTACTACCTGAGTTCACCTTTGCTACTTGTTTGCTATCCTCCGACTGGCCCTCAGCCTGATTGCCCCTGGGTCCCTGGATTTTAAGGCTGCGACTGCCATCCAGACGCGTTCTCCCCGTTTCGGCGGATTTTTTGTCAAACTCATCGCTGTCTTTAAAATCGGCGGTAACACTTGATCCAACGGCCTCCACCGGGTGTCGGCTGTAGTATTCACGCTCCAGCTCTTCCTGGCCCATAAACAATTTCAAGAACTCATTGCCCGCAATGAGATCACTCGCTGCGACAGTGCCGCTCTTCAGCGGTTTCGTCTCCCCATTCGCCAGCATTCGCGCCAGCATCTGTAAGGGCAAAAAACACAATACACATGAAATACAGCAAAAACAATGAGCGTGTAGTCAGTTAATGGAGTAACTACTCCGCACCACTCTGGGTAAAGGTTAAAATGTCTCAATTAATTTCCTGAACAATGCCGCGTGAATGGCCCAAACCGTTTTTCCAACCATGCCATAGCATGCCTAGCCGATTGAACTGAAAGTGTGTGGGGGGGGGGGGGGGGGGGTTAGTTTACAGTTTTGACACTGATTTATTGGCAATTCATGATCATTTATAATGATCAATCAATGAATGGGAAATGCTTGCGTTAGTCTGTGTATGTGAAACACCGACTGACTCGCTATGGGAAGAAGACGAAGAAGCGGAGCGAACAAAAACAAATGCTGGAGTTGTGAATGGCAACAGAATCGGAAATGCATTATTAGTGACATCAGTTCATAAAATATCGGATGATGATTGTGCGCATGTTTTAAAATGATTTTCTTGGCAAAGCGTTTATTTTTTGAACGGAAATGAAAGAAACTTGGAATTTATGCTTGGAATACAAAATTCAAATACAAGAGTTGCCAAGTTAGCAATTCATCTGGAATGATTTGAATTAAAAGAACGTTCCTATAAAATTAGTTAACTAATTTTGCCAAAAATTAGATACAGTAAAAATTATTTGTTCATATTTTTAGAATATTTAGAACTAGTAAGTTGGCGCCCGTTGAAATATGGAAACAAAATTTTGTTAAAAAAAAATTTTTTTGTGGAAAAAAAAAATTTTGTTCAAAAAAAAAATTTTTGTAAAAAAAAAAAATTGTAAAAAATTTGTCGAAAAAAAAAATTTTAGTGGAAAAAAAAAATGTTGTTGAAAAAAAAAATTTTCTGGAAAAAAAAACTGTGTTGAAAAAAAAAAATTTGGAAAAAAAAAATTTGTAAAAAACAAAAATTTTTGTAAAAAAAAAAATTTGTAAAAAAAAAAATTGTAAAAAAAAATTTTGGTAAAAAAAAATTTGGAAAAAAAAATTTATGTAAAAAAAAAAAATTTTGGAAAAAAAAAATTTGCGGAAAACACAATTTCTGTACAAAAAAAAAATATTATTTTTTTATTATTATTATATTTATAGAAAATTATAGAATGCCTATTTAAATTCCTACGTACTGCGTGACAGAGTCAGTGAATCAGTGTCGAGGGTAAATATATATTAAGATGTTTTCTTTCACCAAATACCCCAATCCCCTCACAAAGTATTAAAGTCTCCAGAAAGATATATTTTCAATTAAATTTTACAATTACCTGGCACATACAATTCAAAAGTTGTTATTTGGAATTTTGTGGTGTCTACGTGAATGACACGAAAGGTGGTAGCCTATGGCGACGCCGTTGAGCTACTGGTAAAATGGAACGGGCAGTAAAATTCGTATACCAGTGGGCAGAGAAAAATGCCCGACCAAAGCCGAACCGATCCTATTCATGGACAAGTATAAGATACCGTCCTTTACACTTGCAAGACTATGCGGAATGTCCCTGCAACTATCAAAAGAGGCGAACTACATGGACATCATTGTGGAGTCTAAACTTTTCGGCAAGCGAAATACCCATGAATGAATGAAGAAGGCCCTGTGTGCCCGTTCGGGAGAAAATGGGGCATACAACAAAGAATTCGTCGTCAGACCGACGCAATTAGTGCCATTGTATGGTGGAGTGCACTGAATACTATATCACATCTCTCCATTCTAACCCAAGTCATTCAACCCATTTTGTGGACACATTTCTCCCATTTTCATTCTGTTCCAATACGAATTTCCAAGGACATAACCAAGCAAGCATTTTATAGACTATCTCTCAGTTAAAGTATACCACTTTTAGGTCCGTTATGTCCTTTCAGACCCCTTATGCATCACTTCTAATTTTTGGCTCATTCCTGCCGGGTAAAATTTTTTTCACACACATTTTTGTTTTTTACCCTTTTGTAAGTTTTTTATCCCGCTTTGGTACGTTTTGGACACACTTATCTTCTTCACCCACATTTTTTTTGCCAAAATATTTTGTTGCCTTTTTTAGCCCTTGTTAGTCCTAACTCATTTCCAGCTGTTGCTGTCAATCGTAGTTGTGCACCATTTTTGTTGAAGGGTTTGGAAACACATTTTACCCGTTTCACCCATTTTTATCCCCTTCCAATCCGAATCCATTTTTTTTGGCCCATTAAAATTTTGTTCACACATATTTTTTTTCCCCCTTTTTGTACTTTTTTTATCCCTTTTGTGTACATTTTTTCCCACTTTTTTGTCCCTTCTATAACTATTATCCACATGTTTTTACAAAAAATTGTTTTACCCTTTGTTTAATTTTTCCCTCCTTTTCTATCCCGTTTTGGCCCCATTTTCGTCCCATTTTCGTCCCATCTCTAACTCATTTCCACCTATTGTTGGCAATCGTAGTCGTGGACCAATTTTACAACAAAAATAAAAATATTTGATTGTTTTCAAGTTTTTCCTATTTCTAATCCTTTTGGGGACACATTTACCCATTTCCCCCATTTTTATCAACTTCTTAGCGAATGTCTAGGATGCAAGGGCTATATACTCACCAAATTGCATAATTCTAGCTGCAACCGTGGGGACAGCGATGAATCAGTCAGTCACGCAAGATTTTTATATATCGCACACCACACAACTCACAATTTTAAATTTTTCAGAAAATGCGAAAATCTGTTTTTGTGATGAATAGTGTTTTTTTAAAAAAAAATAAGGTAATTTGATCTTTTGTTGTTTTGGAGATACGTGTATTCTGCACAGTATTAACGCAAAAACGTGAAATTTAAATATTGTGAGTTGTGTCACTTCTGAAGTGGGAGTGCGATATATAGATTATTCCATTTTGGGTCAAAGAAAAGTCCGTGATTATCGGCCGGCATCAGCTGGTTCAGAAATGGCTTTACTGAAATCAATCGGGGCCATCATTTGCCTAAGAACGAATTCGTTGAAGGTCTTCTGTTTAATTCGGACTCCAAAAGAGCAATTTGTTAATGTTTTAAGCAGGATATTTTTTTAGAGTTTGTTGTGCGTTAGGCACGAAATCTCTTAGACGGCACAGCAGACCGAAAAGTTGGCTTAAGTCTTTTGTTTTCTGCAAGAGACGAAGCATCTGTGACAGTTCCCTTCCCAAACTTATATATTTAATTTTCCTGATATTGTGTTAATTGAAAGTTTCCCAGAAATCACAAGTCTCCGCTAAAATCTCCTGGCCAATTTCTTTTCTATCATTATGTTCAAATGTCTCTCTACCCGATTTAGATTCAGAAGCTGAAACATCGATCAAATACAAGTGTTTTAATAACAGAACAAGCCATGTATATTGAGCTCAAATCATACACGGAAACACCATAAAATTATAAAAATAATTCGCTTAGAATAATTCATTAATGACAAAAGAATAATTTGCAAATGTTATTTGTTGCCGATAGATTAAGCCAAATGAATTGCAGATAAACTCTAATTGTTTTCACAGAACAAAACAAACGAACAGACACAACACATACAATTTACGAGCAGCCAAAAAAAAAAAGCCACATATTTATAAATGTCAAATCTTAACGGTGCACATAGCCTGAGGCAGAAAGGTATGTTCAACTTTACCCCACCCCCCCTCCTCAACTAGCAACAACAAACAACATTAAATAGTTTCATATCAATTAGGGTAACAACGCGAGTGCCGAACGATGCAGCACCGGCTCGAGATGTGAACGGTGATAGGGATGAGAGGTATGCATGCAATCGATCGATTCAATCGCTCACTTAGCACAACATTTGTCAATCATAACGAAGGAAACAAAAAACGAAAGACTTAAGACACAAACTCGCAAATGACTTAACGCCATAAAATTAGCCGAAATCAATCTAAACTGCTGCACCGTCGACTAGACAAATCCGACCCAGCCAGACCAGGCCCGGCCCGGCCAAACCAAATAATATGAGTTGTACAAAATCCAAAAATCAACTAAAAGCCAACAAATTGCAGTCTTCTACACACACACACATACATAAATCCAAAAACATACAAACAGTATGGCTGACGTCTGTGACTGCTGCATGTATAACACTTCCATTGCCATTGAAATCAATTTGAAATGATAAATATAAAAATTATTTAACACTTTTTTTGTTGCTGTTGTTGTTCGCTATGATTTGTGAGACAGACGGACGGATTCAAGATTTAACATGGAATACGACGAATGGAAAAATTATTAATAGCAGCCGCATTATTATTGATACTTTGCATGTGCTCTTAGTGTGTCGACAATATTCTTGCCACAGACAACATTTAAATTAATATATTTAAAAGTAATAATGAAATTAAGTCATTTTATTCTGCTGTAAAATCAAATGCTGAACAAAAAAAATCTCAACCACATCCGGCAGAGCTCAGAATGAACGAAAACAAAAAACCGAACAAAAACTGTGAATGAATGAAAGAAAATCATAACAAAGCTGCTCCCTTTTCTGCTGTTTTGTTCAATCAAATACGCTTATTCTAAATGGGTCTACAATGACCTCAGCGAGCTGTACACAAGCGACTACACACTGACGGGACAAATTGAGGCGTTAGACAAGAAGTTGAAACAGGAAAACTGGTATATATTCATTAAGGTGGATATTTTAAGAAAACTACAATCAGAGTGTTACAAGTGCACTCAGTGATTCTACAAGGTCTAGCTTACATCCCTGACTATTCAGCTGTTTAATTCGAATCATCAGGGTGGGCCAAGGGGTATACAAATTTAATCACCCCATGGTGACTTTTGGCCCACCCTATATATATTCTTATTGTATTAGATCCTTTGGAACACCTAGTCCCAATTATGGATATATACAGCAGTAGAGTATGCACTTTAGAATTTCCATCCGAGCAGCTGATATATATCTTTCTTTCTTAATATATATTTACACTCGACGCTGATTCACTGACTCTGTCACGCAGTACGTAGGAATTTAAATAGGCATTCTATAATTCTATAAATAATAATAATAAAAAAAATTTTGTACAGAAATTGTTTTTTACCAAAATTTTTTTTTACCAAAATTTTTGTTTTCCAAAATTTTTTTACAAATTTTTTTTCAACAAAAATTTTTTTTTGCAAAAATTTTTTTTTTACAAAATTTTTTTTTTTACAATTTTTTTTTTTCCACAAAAATTTTTTTTTTTCAACAAAATTTTTTTTTGTAAAAAAAATTTTTTTTTTCAAGAAAAAAATTTTTTTTCAACAAAATTTTTTTTTTCAACAAAATTTTTTTTTTTCAACAAAATTTTTTTCTCCATATTTCAACGGGCGCCATAGGCGCATTACAACTTACTAGTTTCAAATAATCCATCATCCTCTTAATGTCGCACAGTGGCGGGAAATTTCACACAGATCGAGCTGAAGTATATTTGAGCTTAAGTCGGTAAGATGGGTCTACCCAGAGATTAGCCTCAGGTATCCTGTGGTTCCATCCAATGAACTTCAATTTTTGTATACAGACGTTTTCGCTGGCAAACAGAACGTTTGGACATTGGACATGTAATAACCAGACTTTTACGAAACACTTAACGAATCTACAATATCCGGATCATCTTAGAATTGTGACAATATTTGTGGAAGAGCATTCAGAAATCTGGGGCTTATTTCCTCAGTTTTGGACAAATTACTGAAGTCAATTGAATTGAATCTACACGGAACTGAAAATGATTTTTTTTTGCAGAAACACATATTGTAACTCCGGTTTTTATAACACGAATGACTCATTCGTATTAAACTACACAGAAATGAAAATGATAATTTCTTTCTAAACACACATATTTTAACTCATGTTTTTATAACACGAATGACTCATTCGTTTCAAACTACGAACGGAAATTCATTTGTGTCCTTCTGTGGCAAAATTCAAATTGAAATTTTTTTTCTAATGCATAAAAAAAATATAAGTTCGTCTCGTCTACGAATGTTTTGGCTAAACATCGGTCACTCTACCTGTTTCACTGCAAAGCTGGTAATTTGACGACCTGTAGAGGCCCAGCTTCACAGATTTAAATCTTCGCAATCTTTACGCTCTTTGCATTCCGATTTCAACTTCTTAGTTCCATTTAGTATTAGGGGAACAATTTGTCCTAAAGGAACAATTTGTCCTTGCAGCAATATAATCCAATTGTACAAATTACCAACGTGTGACCTGACCAGAACTTCGAAGCCATTAACTATTTAAGTAATGATTTCAAATGCTAAATTTTTTTTTCTGGAATTTACTGTCATATGGTAATTTACTGTCACACTTGTCAAATCAATAGAAACTGACATATCCAACAGCCGACTAAATCTCAACCGGAGATTGTGTAAATGATCGATAATATTCAATAAAATAATTAGTAGTCTGCATATTCCAATAGAATATCGCAGTCATATTAGAATGGTGAAATACATGAGATAATCATTCGATTTATTAAATGTTTTTACTTTTTTTTCGACACAAATAGACAACAGAAAACTAGAACAGAACAGAAAAATCACATGTATGCTGCTTGTCACTCTGACTTTCTTTCACTTTTCACATTAACTTCACCTAAGAAAATGTAAGATGTCCTGGTACTCACGTGAATTATTTGTGTCAAAGAAAATTTCAAAAAAAATTTTAAGTGAACGAAGTAAGAAAATGCCCCAAAAAGCTGATAAACATATAGATTTTTTTAAAAAGCCTGTTTTCATCCTTGTTGTTGTAAATGTGGGGGCTTAAAATTACATAAATGAATAAGGAACATGCACACCTATCACATGAAACGATTCACTTCAACGTTGAAAGTGAAATCTAGCACATACCCGATTTTTATCTGAAATTGTTATAAAAACAATTCTATTAGTATGGCTTCCGTAGAAATCAATCTGCTGGAGACCTGATGGCGTTCCTTTCGGAGTAGAGTTTAATGCGCAAAAGTTACACAAACGTTCACCAGATCCAGCATCGTCGTCAATCTCTATGGGTGTTGTGGATACCGACGAATCAGACACTCTTGATATTCTGGGCATGAAGATACAGGGTGATGCTCGCTGGGCTAGCCATATATTTGAAGTGTCGAAAGAAGCATTCAAGTGTTTAGGCTTTCTGAAGCGGTGCAGCCCATCTGATCTCGTAAATATTTACTCCAACTACATCCGGCCAACAAATGGAATATAACTTCCATATATGGGCGGGGGCTCCAAAGACATCTTTGCAGCTTCTGGACCGTGTACAGAGGAGAGCGGTGGTGATGATTGGGGATAGTAGGGTATCCAACTCTATTGTCTACGTACAGCATCGCCGGAATGTGGGTTGCATATCGCTATTCTATAGATATTTTAACGGTCAGATATCCGTCGTATGATCCCTGAAATTAGGACATTTAGCCGGAATACTCGGCTATCCAGGGAGTCTCATCCTTTCATTATCAAATGGCGGTGTACCGGACGACGCATTATAGAGAAAATTCGTTCTTCATCCGAACTGTTCGTATGTGGAATAATCTTCCAGCAAGTGTTTTTCCTGCCTGTTATGACATTCTCAAATTCAAGTCAAACGTCAATAAACATTAATACCTTTTTCCTCCCCTTACTTACTATCCTATAAAAAAAACTAATAAATCACTGAAATTTTGGTTTTTGTTACATGAAAGTCTCCGTCGAAGTCGTCTGACGTTGTCTACTGTCATATCCGTTCGACTCGGGCGAAGTCCATAATTATTGACTGCGAAAAGTAAGAGAATCTTCTATTGATTTGTTTTACAAATTGTATTTTCAATCTAGCACTTCACTTCACTTAGCCAAAATAAGACTCAGCAAAGTCTAAAAGAAATACGGTATATTTCGAGCTTTACACAAGGTAAACTCTAACCGTAAACCTATTTCTACAGATGTCAACACTTAATCACTTCATATAGAAAATAGACATACACGCATAGATAAAAAAAAATGGGCGCATTCACAACTTAGTTTCATTATAAGCCTATACATTTCATAGAAATCGGTCCAACTACAGTGGAACTCGAACTTCCATCAGCCGAATTTTCTAGTGACAGATTCCCTTAAACAATTGTATAAGTAATTCCATAACGCAAACTATACGTAAGTTGAATTTTTCTACTGGATAATGCTGATTCGCGTTATGAAAGTTTGACTGTATTGAGAAAAATCAATTTATTTTTTAAATATATTTCAAATATTTCTAACATTGTCAGTTTTTAATTCATTTATTTATAAAACGAATACGTATGATTATATTGCAGATTATATTTGTAGTTAGATACCCATATGAGGCTCGATGTCTTGAAAATCTTAATCTTAAGGGCATTTAATACATGTATATGTTTCTTAGTCAATATTAGTTAACTAGTTTCCTTAAGGAAGATTTTGAAAAATTTTTGGTTTTTGTAATAAAAATGCAAGTTCATATTTTCTTTCTCCAAGAAGATTGTTATTCAAATTTTAGCATTTAACGAGTGAGTAGTTTACGTTCATACGAATAGACTCCTTTACATTTCAAAAACTTAAAGTAAGGTAGGGATTTCGGTCAGGCTGTGCCCGAAGAGGCCACGCTTCTTTCATAAAGAACATGGGGAAACGCTATCGACTCGATACATTCAAGTTGTTGAGAAACTTCTTGACAAACTTCATTATCCTTTTGTCTCGAAACAAATGATCGGTCGGAGAACAACAACACCATTTCAACCAATATTGATATCAGCCCGAATTATGCAACAGAGTTATACAAAATTTAACCACTGAACCGGTTGAGCCACAACCATCACCACTACTCCTACCAGTTTCAGTTATGAAGGATTTTCTTTAGACCAATTTGAATTTGACTAGATGTAGTAACTGCATGCCAACAACCTTCGACATTATGGAACAATCCGACAGTAGGGTGTAACAACAACAAGAAGTGTTTTGTATTACAACAGCAATGACTTTGTTTCGTTGGCTGTTACATCTGACACATGAAAACGATGTAAACACATGTAACTGCGATGCATTCAACGGTTACCGAGTACTCAGTTTGGTGCCGATTTACAACGACTCATTTAGACGTTAAAACTAAACGTCCACAACAAAGAAAACACGTGGAAACATTGTATGCCGCTGTGCTTGTTGTCATTGTTGTGGCAACAACAATTAAGTGGGCGTGTTATATAGATCATATTTAATAGATTACCAACAGAACTACACACACACATACACACACACACATGTAGACATACATATGCGTGAACTTAATACGATACCCATTGTCGACTGTTGTCAGCAGTCATAATAAGTATCCGTCACAATGTACATTTGAACCCGCGTGCACAGTGAGTCCACAGCTAAGGTAATGAGCTTCATAAGATACTGCAGCGATTATCATAAATTACAGGGTGTAATGGGCGAGCAAACAAAGTTATGCTTACATTTGAAACTGTGGAGCTGATTAAAATGAAACCGCACAAATTTCAATTACGAAAAAAATTCTTTTCGAGTTTTCATATCAAGCTAACTTTAGAATTAAAAAGTCCCCGCACTCATAGCTCCATTTGACAGATCTTAAAATAATCTCCGGCAAATTAATGAATTTTGAGTTAGCACTGTCTTCTCACAAATGGCAAACGTTTGCCGGTGTGAAACCAAGAAAGTTTAGGAGTAAGTATGGAAAATCGACACGACTCAAACCAGGAGAAGAAAACAAAAACTTTGTAAAATCCAAACACTCATCTTGTTATGTCTTTCTGAAATTCTGAAATAAAATTGTAGATTTCAGATATTGAGGTAAAAAAAAATTTGGAATCAATCAAAAACATTATATTGGGTTTTTGGATGTTTGATCATTTTGGATACAGTTCTAACTACGCTACCGTCGATAACACCGTGTTACAAAAAATAGATTTTTTTTCTGTCCTATGAACCAAATGCACATATTCGGAAAGAGGGGAAAAAATAAAAATATACGTGTATCGGCGATTTTCATGTACGCGTCAGAATTTTTTTTTTTTTTTAATTTTGAAGTATAAAGCTCTTAGTGGCCTGTGTGAAAGCCTTTCAACCGATTTTTAACCCTCTTTCAGTGATCCAATAGAGCTGATTTTTGGCAGGCAGACTCGTGGAAATGTCTGTATCACGTCAAATTTTTTAAAAACAATTTTTATCAATTCTCAGATTTTCCCCAATTTTTATTATTTTTGAAAAAAAAAATATTTTTTTCACTTTTCTTAGCATAAATTGAAGAGACTCCAAATTTTTAAACTAAAGGGTGATTTTTTTGAGGTTAGGATTTTCATGCATTAGTATTTGACAGATCACGTGGGATTTCAGACATGGTGTCAAAGAGAAAGATGCTCAGTATGCTTTGACATTTCATCATGAATAGACTTACTAACGAGCAACGCTTGCAAATCATTGAATTTTATTACCAAAATCAGTGTTCGGTTCGAAATGTGTTTCGCACGTCCGATTTATGGTCTACATAATCGACCAAGTGAGCAAACAATTAATGCGATTGTGACCAAGTTTCGCACTCAGTTTACTTTATTGGACATTAAACCAACCACACGAATGCGTACAGTGCGTACAGAAGAGAATATTGCGTCTGTTTCTGAGAGTGTTGCTGAAGACCGTGAAATGTCGGAAACACATTTCGAACCGAACACTGATTTTGGTAATAAAATTCAATGATTTGCAAGCGTTGCTCGTTAGTAAGTCTATTCATGATGAAATGTCAAAGCATACTGAGCATCTTTCTCTTTGACACCATGTCTGAAATCCCACGTGATCTGTCAAATACTAATGCATGAAAATCCTAACCTCAAAAAAATCACCCTTTACTTAAGCGTTACGAAAAAAGATGTTTTTTGAACTGAAACCTTAAAAAAAACGATAATCATTAAGCGCCCCGGTAGGCGAGTTGGTAGCGTGCTTGCCTATCAGCGTGGGGGTTGTGGGTTCGATTCCCACCAGAGGCTTTGGTCTGTCGCTGCAAAAATCAAGCCAAATAGTCTTTGTCACTCGGTTTATCCTTGGACCCAAAAATTAGAATATAAATTTACTTTGTATTGTAATTAATAAATAAATAAATAAAATAACGATAATCATTTAAAAAAAAAATTTAGGAAAATCTGAGAATTGATAAAAATCAATTTTTCCAACTGCATCATTATACACCACATAGTATGTATTACATTAAACTTTCGAAAAGTTTTTTAAAGTTATGAAAAATTGTTTAATAAATTTATGTAAAATTCCTCAAAACTACAAAAAAAAATGCCAAAACTTCTTGTTTATAAGCATCAAATTCAAGCTCGAACATTTTTCTTTTGAAATGGTGACTAAAAGATATAGACCCGATTTATACGATGACTTTCCACACAGGGTGAGTAAGCACGACTTTTCGATAATTGTGGAGAAGGGGGTAGAGATGCAAGAGGGTTAGCAAAACAGTCACGAAATGAAAATTGGGTGGGGCGAGGAGGATTAAATTGCCTTTGACCCGATTTACACGATGACTCTCCACCTGTTTTCGATTAGTAGCAGTGAACGGGGTAGAGAAGAAAGACGTTTAGCAAAACAGTCACACAATGAAAATTGTGGGGAAATTGAAAATTTCAAAAAACAATATTTTTTTTTTGTTATTGGCGACTTAATATTGTTAATACGTATAAATGCTCATGACTTTACAAAGGGTTTCCAAAGGAAAATGTCAGCAATAACTCTGGGAAAAAAAGACATTGTGTAAATTGGGACTTTCAAATGGAAAATTTTCAAAAAAAAAAAATAATTTTTATTGTTTATACCAAAGAAGAATAGTTTAATTCCCATAAATTTTTAATCATCTTTGAATAAAATTCTGCAAGTTCTAGTGGATAATAAATCGTTTGCCTTTGGTCGAAATTGCTCGTGGTTCCCCAAATTTGGTGACCTCGGACGTTTTTGGTGAAGAGATAGCTTCATTCAAAGTCGAATAACTTGAGAATGCGATACCACATTAAAATAATGTTGGTGTAGTCGGAAAGGTCATGATCTCCTCTTTGCGAATGTGAATGAAAAATATTATGTCATTGTGGTTCAACGACTGCAAAAAGTACAAAATTTCCTTGCTTTGATATTGTTATTTTTCTATTACAGCCCAATATATTCTCTACCATGGGGTGACATTGGGTTCAAAACTACAGCAGGTTTCTCAAAATTACTGATAAGAAGTAATTCGAATTTGTTATTAACATACAAATTTATTTCTACTTGAACCGTGATATAAGTCAGCACCTTATTTAATGTGTTGATTTTGATTATTAATTTCCTAAATACACCTCATTTACACATGGCACAGTTCGCGACCTAAAGATGTAACAGCGCTGAGTTAAATATTTGCAATTTTACAGGAGAGGGAAAATACTTTCTGTAAATAAAGGGTGTTTTTTATTGAGGTATAGAACCTTGAATTGAAATAAAACACAAGAAAATCGTTTTAATGTCCATCAATTTGGCTTTATTGGAAGGATAATTTTATGCCATTAATGTTTAAATATGATTTCGGGCATGTGGCCGCCGCGGCTGGCTCGAATAAAGCCAATTCTACAGGTCCAATTTTCAACCACTTGTTGGAACCACAACTCATCCACATTCATGCCATCCAATTCGGGAACAAAATAGTCGGTTATCATGGCTCATGGCTATACCGGTCTCCATTAACGGTAACTGACTCTCCAGCATTATTTCGGAAGAAGTATGGCCCAATGACTCCACCAGCCCATAGAGCACACCAAACAGTCAGTTTTTGTGGATGTAATGGCATAAAATGGACGGAGCTTGCGGTGAACTTCGCGAACTGAACCATTGCTTTCGAAATAAATTTGCACGATTTGCAAGCGTTGTTCTTTTGTCAACCTGTTCATGATGAAATGGCAAACCAAACTAAATATTAATCACTTGACAGCTGACAAAATGGCCGCCAGTTAAAAAAGTGATGCCAACTTAAAGTTCTATACCCCAATAAAAAACACCCTTCCACGGTTTCTGCAACTTTCTTGATTTCTATCAGATGTATCGAGGGTATACTGTATTTTTGCGAGCAAATCGTTATTTTATGTTCTCTTTAATTTTTGTACTCTTTTTTATTATTTCTCTCTTTCGGCAAACCTAAAAACTTACTATAAAGTATGTTCACTCTATTGAGGTCCATGACTGTTCACTCTACAGAGTAGTCAATGTAAACATTCTGGTGTTCACTCTAACGCGGTGTTCATTGCATCGGGTGTTCACTCTACCCAGACAGCACTGTATCTTCAATCCTGCTTCAAGAACAGTTGAACAATTTACAATAAATAATCAGAAATAATCAAAAGTAATCTCCGAAAGTAGTGGGATTATTTTGTTATTACTTTTGATTCTTTTTGACTATTTATAGTAATCGAAAGTAATCCTGATTACTTTTAGGTTACAGTACAAGCTCTACTCGCGGACAGCTCCCGTCAACGGACAGGTCCCGTAGACGGACAAATTTCTCGGTGTCATTTTTAGAGCAATTTAAACTCCGCTGGGTGGACATTTCCGTGGAAGGACAAAACTACTGTGACCGTAGGTGTCCGCCCACCAGAGCTTTCACTGTATTTGTAATTGTAATCAATTATAAGTCTCGAAAAACTGAATATAATCGCAATTTAATTATTACGGCACCTATAATTACACCGTGTTACAAAAAATAGATTTTTTTCTGTCCTATGAACCAAATGCACATATTCGGAAAGAGGGGAAAAAATAAAAATACACGTGTATCGGCGATTTTCATGTACACGTCAGAATCGAGCTGATTTTTGGCAGGCAGACTCGTGGAAATGTCTGTATCACGTCAAATTTTTTAAAAACAATTTTTATCAATTCTCAGATTTTCCCCAATTTTTATTGTTTTTGAAAAAAAATATTTTTTTCACTTTTCTTAGCATAACTTGAAGAGACTCCAAATTTTTAAACTACTTAAGCGTTACGAAAAAAAAAATGTTTTTTGACTGAAACATTAAAAAAAACGATAACCATTTAAAAAAAATTTAGGAAAATCTGAGAATTGATAAAAATCTATTTTTTAAAAAATTTGACGTGATACAGACATTTCTGCCTGCAGCTCGATTACTGAAAAAGGGTTAAAAATCGGTCCAAAGGCTTTCACACAGGCCACTAGGAGCTTCATACTTCAAATTTAAAAAAAAATTCTGACGTGTACATGAAAATCGCCGATACACGTGTATTTTTATTTTTTATCCCCTTTCCGAAAAAGTAAATTTGGTTCATAGGACAGAATGTGTGTAACACTGTGTTAGTAATTATAACGATTAGTAATCATAACTGCAAAGTAGTGGTTCTAAGTTTTGCAAGGCTGCGCTATATATAAAACCTGCTACTAAGTACACATATAGTAGTGATCACGAGATAAATCACTTTAAAATTCTTTCTGTTTTCTTTCACAGGGATATACAAACAAACCAAGAGGAAGAACTGTGTGTTTAACATGGTTACTACACCACATTGTGGTCCAGGACACCTTTATACACGACATCCAATTTCATTGACATCAGAGGAAATTAGCCGCTATTATCTGAGTGTGCCAGAAATCAATTTGTCATAGACCAATCTAGTACGCTTAATTTCAACGCAATGTGTTGGAGAAAACCTTATTATTATTTATAAAACATAATTTCATTGATGTTGGCTTCTTTGGTTAATCGTCCAGTTTAGAGAAGGAAATCTCCCCGTTATGAAGTGTTGTCCTTTCATATGAACATCTTCTGAATAATTGTTGCCGCCCTGTTTAACTGCTTACAGCCACTGTACAATTTATGTGAATGCATTTGTTCGTATGTTCATATGGCTGTTCGTATCACTTGAAGCCTGTGTCACTTCAGTTCAGTTGAGCTCAGTCCAGTCTATTTTCCAGCAAACCACCTTCACATCAGAGCTTAAATTACTTGAGGGCTATTGAATTTTACCATTTTGAGCTGAGTTAGAATTGCAATTGAAGCCAGCCCAGCCAGCCAGTCAGCCAAGCTGAAACCGAACCAAACGCCCGACTTAAACGTTCTGGTCGTTTGTGTCTTTCTCTCGGGCAAGACAATAGGAAATCTGTTTGTAAAGTCATCCAGCCATCAACTGATAACCGACGGACGGCCGGACAGACGGCCAGTCGGTGTTCCGTGGTGCATGCATACGAACGAGCAGATTTGTTGGTTGTGACAATTATGCCACCAGATCCATTTGACAAATTAACATTGACACAAAATCACTCGGTTGCATGGTGAAACACAAAGCAAATGTTCAACAGTTCTGAACTGAAACAAAACTACATACACATGTGTCTTGTAGTTTATTTTTCAAACAACATCGCTGTGTGTGTGTGTGTGTTTGTGCAGAAAATTCTTAAGCAGGCTAAGCGGGCCATTCAAGGTGGAATAACGATTCGCAGCTTAAGTTTATTCTAATTTAACCCAAAAGCCATCTTTTTTCTCAAGGTGGCGGCAAATTCAAACAACAAAACAAACAAAAACCAGCATCAAACAGTGTGCATGCATTTTGTTAATAACAGCGACTAACATCAGCAGATTAACACCATCGACCTGATGATACATTTCATCGTTTGCCATGAAATTTGCCCACAATCAATCAAGGTGCCGAAAGATGCACTGAAGTTAAGAGAACTTTGTGAAGATGCCGATAAATGTGTCCTAGTGATAAAGCAAAAGTTAGCAGGTAATTAGAAAAATAATAATAATCTAAACGCTGATTCTGATGGCGCTCTATCGCATGTTTTGTGCAATGCACAAAAGACCCGTAATTCAAAAAACTTGGATTTTATGGAATTTCAGTTTGAATGTCCTGTAAAGACTAACATTGAGCCAAGTGTTGTCTTTTCACCTTACGCCAGCTATTTTTCGAGTAAGCGATTAATTTCCAAAAGACCGTGGACATTTTGTTTCATTAATATTTTCAAAATCATTAGGCTGCGCAATATTTAGAGAAGCTAGGAATTCAATAT
Organism: Hydrotaea cyrtoneurina; assembly: GCA_958296145.1. Taxonomy (NCBI): domain Eukaryota; kingdom Metazoa; phylum Arthropoda; class Insecta; order Diptera; family Muscidae; genus Hydrotaea; species Hydrotaea cyrtoneurina. Next base: position 114,268,418 of record OY282512.1, read on the forward strand.
GTTCTAATACCATCAGAGACCTTTCGATAAGGGTATATGAAAACATTGTCCCGGTTTCAGCATGATTGGCAAGAACAATTCATTTGAATTGGAAATGAATTACAACTAATTTTTAAAATTTCCTTTTGAATCGATTCAAATCTCATTTTGTTAATTCATTTGAATTACAACTAATTTTAAAAATTTCCATTTGAATCGATTCAAATCTCATTCAATTCTTTTTTTTTTAAATTGAGTGATTCAATCACCATGAAATTCGAAATGAATTAAAATCAAGATTGAATGAATCGTTTACAGCTCTGGCAACAAGCCTATTGTGTGACCAATATGGGCTAAATCGGATAGAATTTTGCATAAGGGCTACACACAGTTTTAGAATTGGTTACTCTTCCTTAGTTTAGTCTGCCACATTGAATCCACGTAGGGCATCATATATATCTTCTAGAGCATTCACACTGTGGTAGGTTCTGTCCTTCTTAGGGTTGTTATTTGAAAGCACAATTCACTCCGAAACAAATGACAAATCACGTTAGAATGAGACCCTTCCTTAAATTGTGGATAACACCGAGAACACTTTAGTGAATTTCATGATCTGTGTCATCTGACAAATGTGTGTTGTCTTAAATTTGTTTCTAACTCCGAAACTGTCATTAATTTTTTTTATTTATTAACAATTCAATGTAATTATATTTTTATTTAGGCCCCTGTAGGCGAGTTGGTAGCGTGCTTGCCTATCTGCGTCATCCGGTCATCATCCCTTAGACCCAAAATTACAATAAAAATAAAAATAATAATAATAATAAAAAATAAAAATAAAAATAAAAATAAAAATAAAAATAAAAATAAAAATAAAAATAAAAATAAAAATAAAAATAAAAATAAAAATAAAAATGGAAATAAATATTCTAATTTTGGTTCCAAGGGTAAACCGGGTCAGACCCAAGCCTCTGATAGGCAAGCACGCTAACAACTCTCCTACGGGGGCACTTAAAAACTGTCATTCATTTATTTTTATAAACACGGGGGGTTAGATATTTTCAAAATAAGAAATATATTAATAGAATTCAAAGCACTTCTGACGACCCATTTTTAATTGTAAATTAAAATAACCTGACCTGTGTCAAATACAATTATTTATGTTTTCGTCTCTCTCGCGATCTCTCTCATTCTAACTTTCGCACTGAAAACTCAAAAATGAAATTTCGTGAGTTATTTTTATAAGTGAGACTAATCAATTGTTATCTTTCGTGAAAGAGAGAAAAACATTTAACGCATTTTTCTTAACAAAGCTCTGTACAGCTCTTTTAAATTTTTATGAATACTGGGTTTAGATATTTTCGAAATAAGAAATATATTTATCGAATTCAAATCACTTCTGACAACCCATTTTTAATTAACTGTGAGCCGTGACCTTTGTCAATTTTCACAGACAAATAGAAATACAGTCTAACCTCGATATAACGAATCTCAAGGGGATCAGAAAAAAAACGTTATATTGAATAATTCGTTAAAATGAGGTTCGTTACATCGAGGTGAAGTTGCACTTCCATTCGTTATAAAGAGATAAATAAACCTTGTTTATTAATCATCATCTACATACCGTGTTATAGCGAACGATTTCCGCTAATAAATTAAAGCAAATTTGAACATCTCTTTTTTCCCCTGCCATTAGAACTTTACAGCTAACAGCAACGACAACTATCAGTGCTTATTTTACTAAGCATCAAACAAATATGATTTTCTATCGAAAAACTTGGAAAACTTTGCTTAAGCCAAAAAAAAACACTATAATTTCGTGTGTGTCTGTGTCACTGCAATGGTTGATAATTCGTTATAACGAGGTTTTTGACAAACGTATTCGTAATAGAGAGGTTTATTTTGTATTAGATATTATGGAGCGCTGTTGGGGATTTCAAAAAATTCGTTAAATCGAGGAAATCGTTATATTGAGGGCCGTTATATCGAGGTTGAACTGTATTTATGTTTTTGTCTCGCGATCTCTCTCATTCTAACTTTCGCACTGAAAACTCAAAAGGAATTTTCGTGAGTAATCAATTGTTATCTTTCGTGAGAGATAGAGAGGAATACATTTAAAACAATTTCTTTTTATTGCCCGTGTGTGAGTAATAGAATATCGTGAAGCGAGTTGTTGTGGATAACTGTGCGAAGGCCAGTGCTTCTTGGCAACGTCATCGGAAAATTTCCCCCGTGCCAATTGGGTGTAAGCTTTTTTTGGACATTAGCATCCTCTTGGTAAGGGGTCGAGGCCTATTTAACACCTACAATGTTTTTTTTTTTGTAATGCTTGGAGAATAAATTAGAAATAGCGCCCTTCTTGTCACAGATCTGAAAAACTCATACTAAACATCAAAAAAAAAAATCCTTTTTCTTTTACAAATAGAAATACTCGATAAACAATTCTGATACATCTATGGCTGAAAGCTTTTATAAGTCAAATATTTTTCACAATTTGTTTAGTCCGTGTGAAAAATGATCGTAAAAACTTTGAAAATTTTAAAATGAATATGAAACTTATAACACAAATATGAAATACATCATAAATTCATATATTATATACATCATATACAATATGTTGAATTTTGTTCATATGAGTTATAAACATATTTCTTTGGGTGAAGAAATAATAAATATTTTACACTGTGAAAAATTTCCATTAATAAGGTGATCCTATCTTTTGTAATTCTGTATTCATTTGCCATGAGTTTACAATGCATCGTAGAAGTATGCTGGGATCTCATTTTTAATGATCGGCACTTGTTGGTATTGTTGATAACATAAACCTCGTCTGGATGAGGGTGTCGATTCTCCCTATTGGCACTTTTTTATTGTTTCAAATGTTCTGCCTTAATGACAAAGGCAATCGCTCCTATTAATTTTGAAAAACAGTCGGATAGTTGCTGCAGCTAAACTTGACATCAATTCCCGATAAAGTTGTCCGCACAATCTTGACAATCCACCACACCCAGTAGCATAGAAATGACACTCCTCGGATTTTGGAGAAAACATATCACATTGTTACACTGTACCCGTAATGGTGATAATTGTTAACGGTTAACTTTTACTCGTTCCCCCACCCAAAATCAAAATCTGTCCCGTAAAATTCTGATATTCAGAAAAATACCAAACCATACAACCGCACTGACCTTCGTGTCGTCAAGTAGAACGATGTCTTTTGTCTCCGAATACGTGTCGATCTATTTAAAAACATCACATCTGGAAATTGTTCTTATCAATCAAACCAACTTTCATATCACTCAGATCCAAATCTATCGAAAAGAATTCCATTGTAGCACCACGTGACGTCATACCAAAGTTATTGTGATCGTGGTGGCAATTTGCCAAGTAACGATCAATTCATTAAAATTGTCACCCTCCTACATGTTTTTTTTTTTTCTATTGTTATTGTGGTATTTACAGTCAATCAATGATTGGCCTCCGGGTAAGACCCATCGGCCACTGTCCACTCGATGTCTGCAATGGAAAAAAAAATATTCTAAAAACGTCAGCACAGAATAATTTATCATTTAATTGGCCAAATCAAAAAAAAAATGAAACACAAACATTTAACAACATTCGACCTTTCACAAAATCCTACAATAATGGTAAATTTAACAAATGAAACAAACAATGGTGTTTATTTAAATGAATTATCTGGGGAAGGGGAAGGGGTAAGCAGGCAATTGACAATTTATTTTTAACACGCCTGTCAACTTAACGGAAGTGGTGACCAAACAGAAATTCTCTTTTGTCCTACGTTGTAAGACAGCCGGCCAGACAGCCGAACGGGCAGCACTGTTTGCCTGTCGTTGTCAAATTATGAGAGCATTCATGAAAACAAGTCATGAAAATGATTAAGTGTTTTCATCAATGTTAAATGTTGACAAAACACAGTTGTGTCACTTGCCACAGCAATTCAACCAAAGAATTGGTTTTTGGCCACAAACAATTCAAATTCCCCAGACTGGTTTCCGTCTCTCGTTTGGAATGTTTATATGTTAACGGATCGAGCTTCTATTGTTAACTTGATTTTGTTTTTTTTTGTATATATACATATCCAGTGTACTTTTGGCTGCCAAATAATTATACACTAAACAAGTGATAATGTTATTAAGTAATTATGATCTGGTTTGAAGTGTTTTCTGTTTTGTGGTCATTTGGTGTGATTGAATTTTGACTTAGCGCTTCAAATATTTGTTTTTTGTTTTCCATAAGAATTTCTGCTTACAGTGGAAATTGTGAAATTATTTAATTTGCAATTCTTCTCTACGAAAATGAAATTACACAACATTCACACACAATTGAAGTTCCTTAACTACAATGGGCACTGTTTGGCAAGGCCCCGAATTTGAGCTTACAAACACAAAGTGTATGATCCGATATGGAAAGTGTTTAAAACATAAGGTATCAGGCTGTGGCTATTCCCGCCAGTTCAAGAATTGTCTGTGATCCCAATTTCCCAGGATCTTTATTTTCTTCTCTTACAGATAAGTCTTTCAGTTCTGCTCATTTACGCTTACGGCTTTTATGAGTTTTCCCAGTTAATGCAGACTATTAGGGAAAAATATAATTCGAGTCAATATTTACAGTCGTTTGTAGTCTTTTCCAATTTCAACATTTAAAGCCCTTTACACGATCAAAATGCATAAACAATATTATGATAGTATTAGTGTATGCGGTACACCGACGCTGTGGGTGTGACGCATAAAGGGCACTTTAGGAAAAGTTGTCAATCAAATTTCAAATTTTTTTTATTTTTTTTTTAAGAACGTATTGTTTATTCTCGCCACAATTCCTATTCTCCTTGATATCAAGAAACTGACACCCATATTCTAAACATTTAAAAAAACCTCTGTTTAAAAAAAACTGTATGAAAATTGTTTTTGTATTTTCATACATTTTTCTTTAACAAAGGTTTTTTTAAATTTTTATTAATATGGGGGTGAACATTTAATATAAAGAAAATCATGGTGTTCATGGAATTTATAAAAAAAAAATGTCCTGTCCTTGGGATGGATTCGTTGATTTGGGAAGGATTCGCTGTCGCACACTATTCTATGTGAGGAAAACTCACAATTTGTGTGGGAGGCAAACATTAGCAGTATTAAAATTAGCCTGTCAAAAAAAATATGAAAAGTGATATTCACCAAGAACTTCTTCATTTGGTTATCCCTACTGTAGCAACAGTGGAAAAGGCAAGAATAATTTATGGAAGATATGCTTAATGTGGTTGCTCGAAGTTCCACGAAAGGAAAGTGTTTCGGAACTGTTTATGCAGGTGGAGAAAGATAGTTTGTGTTAACAGAAAATTACGCAGACCTCTGTGTGATACAGCAAAATAAAAAAGTTTTGCTATTGCGACAAGTTGGCGCCCAACGAGGGGCCCTTCAATTTCCATTCTAATTGAATAACGGCCTCAGTTAGGAATACAATTGATGGTTGACTTGTCATCACTTGCTAACTGGGGCTTTAATTCAAGCAAAACTAATCGACCTAATCAAAACGAAGATATGAAATGGTTAACACGATTCGCTAGATGGTCGATTACACAGGGCAACAAAATCGAAAAATGTTGAAAGGTTTGAAAAACCGCTACAAAATTTAGATGTACTGCGATTCCGGTAGTCCTAATAGGGTACAGATTTTAAAATCTATGAAGAGATTTTTTGTAAAAAAAAATTAATTAATTAAAAATTTTAATTAATTAATTGTTTTATCCGTCTATTTTAGCGTTTCAAACAGCTGAGTAGTGTCGCAGTTATAATAAAAAATTTAAGCAAAAAAATATATTTTTCACATGAAACAATCCCATTTTTTTGTTTTAAAGAAAATCTTAAAAAATCGAAAACAGCAAAAAATTTTCAGATATATTACTTTATCGCAAAGGCACATGTAATAGCAAAAAAAATAAAAATCTATGGATTCTTTTCGAATTTATTCAAAATTAAGTGAATTCGCTCATTATCTCTGATTATAATCAGAGGAGAGAAATATATATTTTTTCCTCGTTCGAACTGTTATTTTTCCGATTCGTCTATTTAATTCCGTTGTCAATATTGTTCCTTCTATTACTAACTATTTTTTTTCATTTCTTTTTTTACGGTAACGATTTTACTATTTCGCAGTCACTGGAATATACCTAGGTAAATGGTAGGGCCGGAACCCAAGTATATTTTTAATTTTCTCCTCCAAGCCAGTTATCGTCGCTGACTTGACCCTGTAGACGAGAGACTTTACGTGCCTCCTCACAAATTAGTCTTGAGTTCTTAAGTATTGCTCCATCGAAGTAGGGAGTGGCTGAGTGATTTCAGGCAAAGTTGAACTGTTGGCAAATATTTCAGCCGGCTCATCTTGAACGAGAGTTGGGTTAGAAGATGAAGGCCCATATTACAAATGACCGAAAGCTCTCACTTACCCTAAGAGAAGAAAGATGTTTAGCACTAAGACGCTGCTCCTGAAGAAGTTTTTCGCACCTAAGTACTCTGGCACACTTTGATCTTGGCAGATGCAATTTCGACAATTCTTCATACTGACGTAGCCATTGAGCGAACAATAAAATAAAATTTTTCAATAACAAATTCTCTAAGCGTTATTCATGACAAAGACACAAGTTAAGTCGCCCAAACGAGGTCTTTAGACCGAGGTGCGGTAAAATCTTCCACCTGTCGAATAACACAAACCCAATTGATACGGTGGGCCACGGATGGACATATCACAATCTTCATTAGCACTGGCGATACGGGTTGGTCGATTGATGTCCAATGGAGTGAACCCCGTGTGAAATATGATCACAATGACTTCAATAGCCTGAGAGCCTGGTTCGACTATGACGACCGCAACATGGACTTAACGTGCGAAACACATTATTCACGAATTTGGTTTATAAAACTCAATTGTTCGTTTGTACCTCTGTTTTAATGTGATATTGCAAGACAAACAGAATATTTTAATTTAAGACTACACAACAAATAGACAAAAGAAAATCAAATCAAATTACAGTATGAGGCTCCGATAACCTCGGGAATTTACAAAAAAAAAAAAAACAATTACAACTGCAATCATTTAACCAGTTACATAGAAAAAATATCCCGCATACGCCCCACTGAAAACGTTACTCATACGCTTCCTTATTTATTTGTATTCAATTACAATACAAACTAAATTTATATTCTAATTTTGGTTCCAAGGGTAAACCGGATCCACTAAATGCACCCTATCTTCAAAGTGTGTAATTTTGGGCGTGCAAAAATGAAACGGAATCGTTCAATGTCTGAGCAGCAACTCTCTATTTCGTTATGTCTGTGTTCTCGGTCTTGGGTCAACACACAAATCGGTCTCTTCGATACGAACAAAACCATTTGTGGCTCATCTACTGAGGGTCAGTAAGTGGGCAAAGCAAGCAAACAGTCTTCAAAAATGGTCTTTATTTTTGTTGTTACGTTTGCCTTGTGGTGAAGTAAAGTGTCACGAGAGTGAACACATGAGCCGAGCAAGCGATCAAAAATCGGTTGTCGGTTGAGCGAAGACCCAACCTAAGATGACCGAAGTTTGAGGGGCAGTTTTCGCGACAGTTTCGCATCGTGTCAGTGGATGAGTGGTTTTTGTGTACAGAAATCCTTTGAACACTGAAAACACCAACAACCAATTTTCAATAACCAATTTTCTACAGAAATCAAAAATGTCAGGAGTTAGAGACTTTTGATCGATGGTCATTGAATTCTGGACCACTGTACGAAGTCATTGTCTCTACATGCCTACCGCGCTTTGTACAGAAAACCTCTGAACTCTGACAAAAGCGAAGAATAGTTGTACAACCATGAAACTTTAATTTGCTAAATAGCCATTTAGCGTTAAAAAAAAACACTTGTTTATTATATTGCTAAATTTGTCGACAAACCAAATGTCCATCACACATAAGGCCATCACCCTTCTCCATTAGCATTTAGGACGTGCTAAAAATTGTCTATCATTTGATCTCATATTAATGATCGTTTTCTTTATTATCGAAGCGAACATACGATAAACAAGGTACCCGTAACACACCAAAGGCAAACAAACTCGATTGTCAACATAAAATGTAGCGTGATTTTTGTTTAATGACATTTTTTGTTAGTCTTATTTTGCCAAACGGAAAAAATAGCCTCTTAGAGTAGAAGAAGAACGTCTCGACTCGAATGAAAGATTAAAAAGAACACCGAAAAGGGAAATACACACACAAAAAAAAACCATTCATTCTTTTGACATTTTCTTGCAAATCATTTCAATCAATTATCAGATTACAAACTTGGATAAACAAGCAACACTGAGAATAATGCCCACATGCATAAATAGTGTTTTAATTACTGGAAACATCTTGATTCGCTAAATGCCAACAATTAAGCATTGAATTGTCGCTATTGTTGGTCGCCTCAACAAGAAAGAAAAAAAAGAACAGAAAACCATAAATATTTCTGCTGTTGCCGATTGGGGATTTCTCAAAACTAATTAGCACTAGAAATATGTTGATCGCAAGATTTGATTTGATTAACTGCAGTCGTAAATTATGGTCTCTGCTATAAATAAATGCAAATGTTTGGCAACCGCTCACAAAACATGTTCATTTCTTATTTTGTTTTATTTTCCGTTCCTATTCATGACAAATTTTAAACGATGCGATATACAAATTGCTTAACACCATTAATAATTGTTAAATAGCATAATTTGTCATGTTCTAGTCAAAGAGTGCGAACAAATGGAAAACGGAAACGAAAGACTTAAGACACAAACGTCACACCATGTACACGTTTTTTGTGTGAAAATCACAACCATCAATTAGAATTTTATGAAATATTTATAGATATTTGAAATTTAGCTGAGGTGTTTGAACCCAGGCAATATCTGTTATTACTTCTCCTTGAGAGGGTTGGAAATTAAATAATATATTTTTTTTTTTTTTTTTAATTTTTTTAAAATTCAAGTTAGCTGTTAGTGTTTTCCAATCCTTACACACAAATTTATGTTTTCATAAATTTTATCGTAAGCCCTCAATAATGTCTTTTAAATCCAATATTCCGAGTTTTAAATGGTGTTTCATTTAAATCCAATCCGTCTTCGCTACGTCTTTTCCTAATTTTCCCATGCAACTAGTTGTAAATATCATCACCATAACATTACCATTGACTTGAAATACATAAACAGAACTCTAATTGAATTACGATGCCATTACTGTGCCATTGTCCACTTAATGATTTCATTTATGTGTGAAAAATCTGAATAAATTGATATTGATTTTATCCGCATATCAAAAGCGCCACCACCCATTTTAATTACTCGTTATCTCATTAATGGCATTATAAACCATTTTGTATCATTGCTTGAGCTACTTAAATTCTAAATTTTCTGCTGTCGTTCTAATTCTCTCAAGTACGAAACAAAAGCAATGTATTAGTTAACGTTTAACCCTCAATCGATCGTTGGGGGGGCTGTTGGTGAATGTCAAATAAATTATGGCCATATTGGTCAGGGTCATATTGGTCAGGGTCAACACCAATTTCTCTAAATTTTATGATGATTTCGTATAGATATACCAATATGGCCAAGGTAAATGAAAGTATTTGCCAATGCTCTGCTATTAACAAAGAAAATAATAGTGGGTCTCAGTCATTGAGTATAAACATCATATCGAATATGGTTTATTGACGGTAATATGCGCTCAGTATTCAGTAATTATCCTGAGCTTATCTACTACGTCTAAAATTAGACCCGTTTCTGGAGTCAAACAAAGTGAAGGATGATTTTTTTTTTTTGAGGACCAACACTCAGGGAATGCCCTCTGTAAATGCATTGTGTTAGCGGAAAATTAGGATTTCAGAAGGAGGAAAGAGGGAGAAGTGTTTGTTGACATTTGTTTTCAATTTCTGAATGTCACAATAATATTCCACATTCGAACGGTTCGGCTGAAGAACGAATTTTCTCTATAGTGCATCGTCCGATCAACCGGCCGCTTTACAACGAACGGATGCAAGTCTCTGAAAAGCCGCATATTCCGGCTAAATATTCTAACATCAGGGATAAGACAACGGATATCTAAGGAGCAGATACCGTTAAAAAAATCTATAGAACAGCGATATACAATCCACTTTCCGGCAATGCTGACGGGAGACAATAGAGTTGGATACTCCAATATTCCCTATCACAACCACCGCTCTCCACTGTACACGGTCCAGATGTCATTGGAGCCCCCGCCCATATATGGGAGTTATATTCCATTTGTTGGCCGGATGTAGTTGGAGTAAATATTTACGAGATCAGATGGGGTGAAGAAACTCTTGCATCGCTTCAGAAAGCCTAAACACTTGAATGCTTCTTACGACACCTCGAATATATGACTTGCCCACAACATCAAGAGTGTCTGATTCGTCGATATTCATACCACCGACGATGATGGATCAGTGGAACGTTTGTGTGACAACAAACAGCACTGGGTCTTTTGCGCATTAAAATCTACTCGGTTAATTTGGCCCCACTCACAAATCGTCGCCAAATCGAGGTTAAGTGAGTCATTCATCGTTCGCCTTTTGTCCTCGACCTCCAGAGGACCTGGCCGATGATCAAGTGAGTGTGAATGACAGAAGTTGCTGTCATCCGCAAAGGAGTTGATTGGAGAAGGAGACAGGACAGAGGACAGAACCTTGTGGCACTCCTGCGGTCAGCCTATGCTCTTTGGATGAGACCCCATCTATAACAACTCGTATAGAGCGATCCCTGAGAATACTCGATATGAATCGTGAGAAGGTAATACCGACACCAAATGCAATAAGTTTTGATATGAACGCCTTGGAAATATCCACAGTCTATGAAATTTCATACGATTTGTTCATTCCAGTTTGAACACAACATTTTTTTTAAAAAAAAAAAGGGCAAATTGTCTAGTCTGTCATGATTATTTGAAAAATCAACATGAATCAGACAAATAAGTAGCATTTTGACAACTGGAGGCCCGGCTTCTGTAGAATTCTTTTTTTTTAATTGGTATCAGTAACATCGGTATAAGAAAGGTTGGACTCTCAAAAAATATTCTTTGAAGCTGAATTTTAATGAGGAGCTATAAATTTGATTTCAGGCAGCGACAACTTGTCCAAATTGGTATTGTTGTACTGCGTAATCGTTACATTATTTTTATAGACCAATACCGTTTCACTCCAATCAAAGATTTAAACTCCCGATTAAGTGGCCATTTCCACCTAGGTCACGAGTAAGAGCGTGAAGTCTAAGCTGAGGAGTTGTCTTTAAAACAGTAGGAATCGTTATTGTCTGTAAAAAATCCAGCCGACTCCACAGCCGACTAATTTGAAAGAGGTTTCTTGTTGGTTCCTTCACAGACTGTTAAGGGAAATATGTCCGTAGGTAGGGAACACTTCTAGAATACTTTTATGGTACATCTATTGGCAAAATATCGGTTGGGAATATTTCTGTTGTGACAAGGAGTCTATTCTCAGTGGCATTTACTGTCAGTAAAGGTATTTGCATATCAGGACATCAGTCTGAAACATTGTATGATCGATTTAAAGGTTTCATTCTATTTTTTTCTTTTAGAAAATAGTTTATTGCAATAAATACAGTTTGGATCCATGTGCCAATCTAACCGTACATGGTTTTTCCTTTGAAATTGTCTCCAAAGTGAAGGGCATGTTCAGTGTAATAATTTTCTTTCTGTCTTAAATAGAAAAACATTTCCTTTAGGATATTGAAATTTGAGTGAATAACTCTCAGAGCGGTCTTAAATTTCAGAGAGGTCTTGTGAGGAGAGGCAAATTGGAAAACCGTCGATTTGAAATAAGTATGTTTATGGCTAATAAATTTGATTCCTGTTGATTAATAAAAGAAAATGTTACTCTCCTTTTTCAGCAAATTTTCTGGTTGATTTAAAATATTAAACAAAAACAAAAGATGGCAGATATTTTAAGTTTTCAGTCACCCAAAGATGTTTAATTTGGTCAAAAGGAGTCTCGACTTACGTACGATTATATTTCAGCTAGATCTTTAAAAATCAGGGACCGTAATCATTATGAGTTTTATTATACAAATCACTACTAATGATTATATTATGAGTTTTATGAATTTTCTTCATGATTAACCCTTTCATGCCCGATGTTGCCTATAGGCAACATTAAACTTATATTCCCGCTATTTAGATTTGACCTGCGGTTTTTCCCTTTTATAGCATTATGTGATGTGTTCTATTGTAATCTGTGCACGCATTCTTTCAGTAGCCGTTGTCAGTTTCTGTTCTCGTTCCGCGAAAAAAGTGTTTATACAAAAGGGTGTTGAAAAGTATTAAAATTATTGTTTTATCAGAGAATTATTTAAAAAAAAAGTAATCATGAGATAAGTCTGAAGTTTGTTGTAAATACGAACCAGTATACCAAGGACTTTCAATTTGTTGTTTATTATTTTCGATTATGGGCTGATTTTTTAATATTACTCAAAATTAATCATTACCATTGAAGAAAACTGTAAAAATCGAATATTTAAAAATCATAACGGATATGCAAAGATTGTCCAAAACATTCATTATAATCAAATTATTTTTAATTTTTGTAGGTTCTATGTAATTGATTTTTTTTTTGATTTAAAATAAGAACAATAATCTTCAGTTACGATCCCTGCTAAGAAATTAATTGAAATAGGAACGAATTGATTCCAAATATTTATCGAAATCTTCCACTCTCAAATCGCATGTTTTGTCCGTTATTGGTAAATGCTGAAATAATTTCAAAAACACATTGGCATTCATAAGTTAGCATCGCCTTATCCAGCAAACTGAAGTTATTGTTCTCTTCTTTACTTGTCCGGACTGGGAAGCCTAAAGTGCCAGTTGGGCCATCCAAAGGTTAATCGATACACTTGTAACACCTGGCAACCCTGTTAATAATCGTAATCCATTTAAGACTTTGAAACAATAACAACAAATATTTGATTAGGTTTCACAGATTACCAACGAATACAAAGAGTAAAGAAATGTAAAGTCAACACCACAGCCAAGCGCATGAGTCCCTGCCAATTGCTGTGGCCACAGCCATATTTGCAATCTGACACATGACACATGTGGTAACAGTGAATGCACCTTTCATGGACTGCTCCCACATTCAACAACAACAACCACAACTCAAAACGAAAGAAACACCAATACAAGCAAAATGTTGCAAAAGCACATGTTTGTTATTATTCGCTTCTGATAAATCTACAAAGTCAGACATACTAGCACACTACACTAGACTCTAGACTCTAGAGACTAGAAAAAAACGGAGGCAAAAACAAAAAGTAAATTTTTGCTATTTATTACAACAACTGGTAATAGTAACTTTAGATGTGATTTGTTTCCTTGCCGCTTTTTCTTCAAACAAAAAGGAGGGAACCATTTCTTGGGGGGGGGGGGATCTATGCAATACCTTAAACCATAACTAACACAGCGACTAAAAGATCTGGCTATGTGCTGGGGCCAGAGGTTTGTAACTAAATCCACAAATGTTCACTTTCGTTCGAGAAGAAACGCCAAAACAAGAAAAAGGCAGACACGGCGTAGCCGCAGTCGAAACAGAAACACAAAATCAGCATCGTCTAGGAGAGAAGTTTAAAACAAAGAAGGAAACCCAAGAAACATTTACAAAAAAAATGCTTGGCGCACGTTTCATTGCAGAAGGCATGGGCTAAACATGGTTTTGTGTTCATTGGCAACGTATCAATACTCCGAAACAAAAGACTTAAGCCACAAGCGTTGAAGATGCGCTTAAGCATTCCTGGGCCATCGTTGCGGTGAGCTGATTTGGGGGGGGGGGGGGGGGGGGGAGATTATAATATCTCCTTGGAATGTGATTGTTTTAAACAACGAAATAGTGGAATTTAAAATCGGCATTTAAAAAAACTTGATTTGCTTTCATATTTTTAATAATTAAAAATTCGATGACATACCAATTGTACAGATATCTATTTCAGAGAACCGTTTAGACACACTCTGACAAAATACATATCTAATTTACGGTGCAATTAACTAAAAATAGCAATCAAGAGTTTTGTCAACGGCATTCAGAATGTTTTTTTTTTCGACGTTTCGAACCGGTGCGAAGATAATTTACACAGCATACGTATGACGACAGCAACGATCAGTTTTCGTTTTCTGTTTGAAACAACAGGACACAAACTCTTTTTTGCCCAAAATGGAAGAATTGGACTTGTAACACAAAATCATTGTTCAAATTAGAGGCGATGGACGCCGTCAATTGGTCGCGTCGATCGTGCGATTTTACCCCATTAGTCTTTTCTGGGAGGGGGGGGTTCATGGATAGAGATAATCCATGGATAGAGATAAATCCTGGCTGATAAGAGTACCCGTGTCATCGGTGATATATCGACCGAAATGTTGGAAAATGTGTTTTGAAATTGGACTATAGGAATAGACCACATAAAGCGTAGCCGTAAATGGCAGGCATGGATTCGTCTATAAAAAAAATACACATTTTATTGACCTTTGAACAATTTCGGTAATTTCTTTAATTTTTAAAAATCTTGCTTTACATTTTAATGTACAAAAATGTTTTCTCTGCAGGTATTTAGCCTATTTATAATCTCTTAAGGTTGGCCTTAGTATATGGTATCGAATTTACCCACCCCAATTATCGCTATAGTGTTTTCAGCGGCAGCCACACAAAACCTTCTGCCAAATAACTCCAACTAAATGATAATTTATTATCATTGGCATAATGCAAACAATTTCAACAACATTTTATGAAATTCCACATTTCCAAAGCCATTATATCCAATATCGGGGAGTCTTTCAAGGGAAGAGGGAAGCCTTTTTTCACATTAGACTTATCCTTTTTATATACGAGATCATATTTCCCTTACAATTCGGGAACTTTGAGAGAAGTTTTGGATCTGTATCCGAGATTAACTATGAAAATGTTGGACTTTAAATATGGTTAGGCCTTAAATTAGTCTGGGTCTAAAAGACAGAGCTGAATATTTGTTGTATGTTTGTAAAAAATATAACATTCAATGAAAATATCTTTAGAATCCTTATTGGAAATCCGAAACAAAATAAAAAGTCTACTTATGTCCCTTAACATTCCGTGAAAGAACAAACGGGGTACTTCTCCCGAATCACTAAGCTATGCGCGATCTAATTTTATACTCACCGACCGGCTCCTTCTGCTAATGCTTTTCTAGAGAAGGTTTACATGGCTTAAAGATTACTCTCTTACTCGTGAAGTCGCCAGCATTTACGAGTTGGAAAACAACCGAACCTGGGTTTATTTGTGTCCACGGCCGTGCAATTCTAAGTTTTAAAATAAACAAATACCAGAATTTGTCCCGATTCACACCAGGCAATTTTAATTGCTGTAATTCTCAGTTTGAGGGAAAGAGAGGTACGGGAAATGGATAGGGAAAAAACTTTCTCGTACTGGCAATTCCTTTTTGTGTTTTTCGTATTTTGATATTTTGAAAGTCATTTGTATTTGACAGGGCAATAATGAAAACAAAGAAAAAGAATTTTCATTCAACAGGACTACGTGACAATATTTCGATAGAAGGGCGGTCTACAATACAAGTGAAATCCGCAAGTTACTAAGATTCCAATCCAGTCGAATGACGTAAACTTTACAAATTTCCCAAAATATGCCGCTCCGGTTAAATTTCATCGAGAATTTCTTCAAAATTGTAAATTAGACAGACTTTATGCAGAGCCTGCAAATGTATAAACATTCTGTGTTTTCTTCCCCGGAAGTCAACAGTTTTCATAAAACTCAGATTCGTGGAAAAATACCCAAACCCAAACTACAGGCTTGGGCAATGGCTGATGTAATAATAACCGTCAACGCCCGGTCCTCCTCCGCAGTTTGCCAACTGACCGACCATCCGAAATGAAAGCCAGAAACGTGCATTCAACATTCAACGCTAATGCAAGCAAGTACATGCCAGAAGTAAGGCATAGCCAAAGCAAACATTAACTATTCACAAACTTATAAATTTCAATTTGTTACAATTACAACAAAAACAAAACCAAAACAAATGCAGCCAAGAAAACAGACAGAAAAAAACTGGCTTAGAATGTTGTTCGGTGTGCGGTGTGGTTCTGCCGCGGTTGGGCACAAACTCAAAAGTCACAACATAGACCATGTGCTCATGTTAAAGCCCCCACCTCACCCTCCCCCAACGGCAACCACAATCGCCAACAGCTCCTCGAACACCAGTCCGATCTTCATGCCGCACTGTGTGAAGTACGAGTACTCACTTACACAACTCTCCGTGTAATGCATTGGAATATAATTTACAAATTATAGATTACAACAACAACCACAAAGTACACAAAGTAAAGCGAAAAAGGCCATACCAAAAAAAAAAAATGAAACATCGCTCAGTAGCAGAAGTCGGTAGTTGGCCACTTGAAAATTACCACTGCTCATTAATTGATTTGCTGGCGAAGAGCGATGTGTCGTTTTTTTTTTTTTTGGTTTCTGTTTGAAATATCTTCATTATGCGATGGAGTACTCTACGTGAAGATCATTGGGGAATATCGTCTGCTATGCTAGTGAACGCGAGTCTATATAGGATGTGAATATTTCGAAAATTATTGTGAGTTTTAGAGAGCACTTTGAGTTATGGAATTATTACGTATGACCAGTTCTTAAAAAGCGAAAAAAAATTCAAATTAATCTCAGAAATATCGATGACATATTGAATTATTACAATTTCCAATGCAAAAATTATTCAGTCCTTCTAAGAATGAAAATCCCCATCTCCATTTTGGTAGTTTTCAGATATTTACCCCTCTATTCATAAATATTTAAAAAACCATTATTAAGAAAAACGTATGAAAATACGAAAACAATTTTCACACATTTTTCGTAACAAAGGTTTTTTTTAAATTTAAATTTTTAAAATTTTAAAAATGATTTTAAGGTACAGTGGAAAATTAATCGTATGAGTAAAGCTTAGAAATCAGAATCTCATTCACCCGTGAAAATAATCATGGTTGGGATTGAAGACTATTACGACACATCTGTTCCATCGAAAACAACTGTGGTTTATTTGATAGCGGGCAATTGAGATGTGTGTCGACTTTGGGAATTTTTACTATTCTACTAATATATGGTCCCCGGAGTCGAAGTTTTATTTTTTCTATGGATTGATTTTTTTTTTAAATGCCATTTTTTGTCATAACTCGAAAACGACCTATCCGATTTTAAATTATTTTTAATCTTTGCCTTTACTATTTTTAATATGAAAGAAATCTTAAGAGTTATAAATAAAAAATAAAAATTAAATAAAAGAAAAAAAGTAAAAATTTTAAAATGCCAAAAATAAGTGTCCATTTTTTTTTAATGATTAATATTGAAAATTCCAAAAAAGAAGATAGCAGTTCTTTTTCAAAAAGTTAAAAACGACGAAAAAATAGTGGCCATTTTTTTTTAAAAAATTTTTGAGACAACGACCTTTCCGGTTTTGTTTAAATACATTTTAAAAAATTAATCACAAAATTGTTTTTAATATTTGCCTTTAACATTTTGAATATGAAAGAAATTTTAAGAGTTATAAACAAAAACAAAAAAAGTTAAAAATTTGAAAACTCCAAAAATAAGAGCCCATTTTTTAAAAAAAAAAATAATGTTCAAAATTTGAAAATGCCAAAACAAACTAAGTGACATTTTCAGAGTCGATTTTTTTCAAAAAAAACAAAGAGTGGTCATTTTTTTCAAACAATTTTTTGAGACATAAGTTGGCATAACTTAAAAACGACCTATCCGATTTTGTTTAAATACATTTTAAAAAATTGATCACTATATCATTTTTTTTACTATATTATCTTTTTAATCTGAGTGAAATTTTCAGAGTTATAAACAAAAATAAAACAAAAAAAACAAAAATTTGAAAAAGCCAATAGTAAGTGCCCAATTTTTTTTAAAAAAAAAAATAATGTTGAAAGTTTTAAAATGCCAAGACAAGTGCCCATTTTAACTATTTTCAGTCTGAGTGACATTTTCAGAGTCAAAAATATTTTTTTTGTTTCATAAACTCGAAAATGTAAAAAAATTACCATTTTTGGCAAACAAAAAAATTAAATTTTTAAATGCCAAAAAAATGTGCTGGTTTTTTGAAAAAACTATTTTTAGTCTGAGTGACATTTTCAGAGTTATAAACAAAAATAAAAAAAAAAAAGATACAAATTTGAAAAAGCCAATAGTAAGTGCCCATTTTTAAAAAAAAAAAATAATGTTGAAAATTTTTAAATGCCTAGACAAGTGCAAGATTCACTGATACACTGATACACTGATACACTGATACACTGATTCACTGACTCTGTCACGCAGTACGTAGGAATTTAAATAGGCATTCTATAATTTTCTATAAATAATAATAATAAAAAAAATAATATTTTTTTTTTGTACAGAAATTGTGTTTTCCCCAAATTTTTTTTTACCAACATTTTTTTTTCCAACATTTTTTTTTATAATTTTTTTTTATAATTTTTTTTTTTACAAATTTTTTTTTTGAAGAAAATTTTTTTTTTACATAATTTTTTTTTTTACAATATTTTTTTTGTTCAAGTTTTTTTTTTTCAACAAAATTTTTTTTTTCCACAAAATTTTTTTTTCCAACAAAATTTTTTTTTTTCAAGAAAAACTTTTTTTTTCAACCACATTTGTTTTTCAACAAAAATTTTTTTTTTCAAGAAAAATTTTTTTTTTCAGCAAAATTTTTTTTTCCACAAAATTTTTTTTTTTTCAACACAATTTTTTTTCCATATTTCAACGGGCGCCATAGGCGCATTACAACTTACTAGTAGAAAAATAATTTCATTATCTGCACAAAAAAAGAAAATTTCCAAAAAAAAAACATTAAAATTTTAAAATGCAACAAAAAGTGCCGATTTTTTTTCAAAAAAAAAAATTTTAATTTGAAAATTCCAATATTATTTATATATTTATTATTAATTACAATTCAAATTAAATTTATATTCTAATATTCGGTCCAAGAGTAAACCGGGTGACATAGACCACATGGCTAGATTTTTGCAGCGACAGACCAAAGACTTTTGGTGGCAATCGAACCCACAACCCCCACGCTAATAGGCAAGCACGCTAGCAACTCGCTTACCGGGGCGCTTATAAAGTCACATACAATTAAATTGAGAATTTTCGCTTTTATTGACAATTTAGTGGTGGCCCCTTCTGGCATCTCCCTTGTCCCACTTCTTGGTAAACGCTTCGGATTGCATCCTCATCCACCTTAGAATTACTTTCAGTTCCCAAACACAAAAGAAGACCTAGCATTTGAGCAACAAGTTTCAGCAAATAGGATTTTATGCAAAAAAAAAAAAATGAAAATTTCAATTACAGCGACAGACCAAGACTTTTGGTGGGAATCGAACCTACAACCCCCACGCTAGCAACTCGGTTACCACATACAATTTTATTGACAATTTAGTGGTGGCCCCTTCTGGCATCTCCCTCGTCCCACTTCTTGGTAAACGCTTCGGATTGCATCCTCATCCACCTTAGAATTACTTGCAGTTCCCAAACACAAAAGAAGACCTAGCATTTGAGCAACAAGTTTCAACAAATAGGATTTTATGATTATTTTTTCACACTAATTTTCTTTTTTTTTTGGATTTCCACATTTATGAACTTTTTGTTTAGATATTTTTTGAGGTTTCTTTTTTTTTAGAAAATATGTTTTTTTAGCTTGTATACAAATATACCCAATAAATATTTATCATCTGGTTGTACAATTATTCATACCTCATGTGTAATTATTAACTTGAAAAACTATTAAGAAATGTTATTTATTCACAGTCTAAGAAGTCCCTTGAAATTATTTGATAAACAACAATTATCAAGTGTCAATATCGATTTGAGCTAGCGTTCTTATTCACCGAATATGAAAGTAATGAGAGATTATAAATTTGATATACGGTTTGTAATCAAAACCTATAAAATTAGATTAAAAATTTATTATTAATTTAATTTTGAATAAAAGTTGACACCATAGTACGTCATAGCCGAAATCAGATCAAGGAAGAGTCTCGGAAATGTTGACCTGGAAGGTTTACGATGACTGCAAGAAATATCCTCATACAGGGTGGCTACTTAAAGACTCTGCGATAACTTCGTTTAATTCATATAAATTATCTTATCTTTGTTTGAAAACTAATGCACATTTCTGAAAAAATAATATGTACATGATATTAGAGATCCCTCTCTTACTCATTAAGATGTCGGAATTTATGTCCGGAAAAGTGATTGATATTTTTGCCGGAAATTTATTGTGCAATAGTCAGCCTACTACTGCTGATCAGACAATTAAGTATCACCGAAAGGCGAGTGTGTACGGTTTACGGAAAACCCAAAGTGTTGATGTTCTAAAATTGTCCTCAAGAACTAAGCCTTGCTTACATTCTATTAACAGTATGTTGTTATTAAGGGGTGTGTCAATTTGTACGTATAGACTATTTCTCTAATAAACGATGGCTCTCAAAATAAGTCCCTAGCTCGTTATTGTGTTTGTATAGGAATTTAAGGTTAAAGACTACACTCCAAAATAAAGAAAATAGAAGCGATTTATTAAATAGGAAACAAATATTGGTAGCAAAATTCATCAGCCACCCTGAGACGGCTTGAATTACTACACATATTGAGCCCTATCCACAAAAAAGACGTAGCCATTTTTTTCGAAATTCGCTTTTTAATGAAATTCAATAAAAAATTGTCCAACGCTCTTAATTCCAAAATTTTAAAAATGAAAAAATTGTAAAAAGACCTTTACGCTATTTGAGTTCAATATGGTTGAATGGGTTTCCATGGTCTGAATGGGTCTGACAATGAACAATAATGTACTTTATCCGATATTATGAGAGTAGGAGCTAATTTTTTTTTTTATTCTGTGCAAACTCGAAATTTAAATTAATTGTAAAACAATTCCTTAACTTTTGACTTATCAAAACGTAAAACTCATGAAACGAAGTCAGAATTAAAGTCATTTTCGCCCGCTTTTGCTTGAAAATAATAATAAATGAGTGGTAGTCAATGCCAAATCTTACCCACTTCACTACGTAACCCGGTCGTACCGCAACACCCATTCGTTGTTGACCACCCCTAATTCTCTTTTGGTCTGATTACTTCGTTGTCTTACCAAGAATTACACGTTATTCCATAATGATCGCGTGCAATTATTTTGTTTTGATCTAGTTTTTTGTGTGTTTATGTTTTTTTGTTTCTGTTCATTTTCATTTTCCATCGAATGCATATCAACTGCGAAGGCTTATTTCGAACTAAATGACGATTTCATTAGCTTTGATTTGTGGAATTCCACTTTAATCATCTGATCCAATTACATTTTGTGCACACAGTTAGTTCGCGTCCAGTGTTGACTCAATCAATTTGTTGGATTTATAAATGTAAATGAGTAATCGTTTAATAATAGATTGTAAATTAATCGCAGCAAAACTTTCCAGAAACAAAAGCAACTCTTGGTGGTTAGTTTAATTAACCTATATTCTGTAGTTTGAAGCACAATAAAACTGGCTTGGTTTTGAAAAAAGAAAAACAAGAATTTCTGTAAAGAAACAGACAAACAAAGACTGGTCGTTTTATTTGCGAAGTTGGCATGTCGGTTAAAGCGAATTAAAACATTATCCATCCATCATTTGAAAACACTAGCAATTTTATTTAAAATCTCAGCTATATCCATGACTTATAATGGTATGTTTTTTCAATTTGAATCTGTAGAACTAATTGATAGGCCCACTTTGATGATGACAAAATGAAAGCCGTAACTATCCGCTGAAATTTGGCGCACAGTGAATCGTAGACGAAGTTTCGGCAACCGAAAGATGATTTTGGATTGGTAAAGCAACATTTTTAAAATTGGGAAAGAAAGGCAACAGTTTGGTGACGTCTTAGCTAAAATATGCTGGCAATATATATTTTTGTTGAAGACAGAGTCTGAAAGTTAGACTTTTAAAAAGATGTATTCCTTTGGAGGTCAACAAAATAAAAAGTCGTTGTAACATAAAAAATTTTTTTTTGAAAATTAAATTTTTTTTTTGTGATCTAAAATTTTAAATATTATACAATAGGGTGGAGTGAAATTCAAAAAAAAAAAAGTTAACCTCGGAAAGAGATGTAGTCTGGGGTCCTAATGAGGGGAAAAATAAAGAAAAAAATTTTTAGGGGTCGCGCCACTCCCACGAAATTTGGAAATTATCGCTATTTTGGCGTTGATTTTAGAAAAATCCTAAAAAGTTTTATGTCAATAAATGTTTGCAATAGCGTAAACAATGAAATAAGGGCATGAAAAAATTTAAAAAAAATTTTCTCATTCTTCAAAAATTTCAAAAAGTAAAATAAGTCAAATCTTCCCATCTTCAGAAAATTGACTGAACAATGAAATCGCCACCAAAGCTACAAATATTAGTCGATTATCCTCATATTTGCCTCAAATACTTTTGTTTGGGCACTGAAAAAGCTCAAACTTTTAAATTTCGAATAAGTTAAGTCGTTAATTTTTAGGATTTTTCTAAAAGCAACGCCAAAATAGCGATAATTTCCAAATTTCGAGGGAGTGGCGCGACCCCTAAAAATTTTTTAAAAATTTTTTTCTTTATTTTTCCCCTCATTAGGACCCCAGACTACATCTCTTTCCGAGGTTAACTTTTTCAAATTAAAAAAAAAACATGTTTTCATTCCACCCTATTATACAACCTGATGATTTACTTTCATATAACGTCTCAAAGAAAAGCTGTCATCATTCAATAGCCGAAATGGCCGGTATTACCAATCTCCAATTCTGATGTATTCCAATGTTCTATTGAATGCACATAATTAGAATCTAGAATCGTATAAGTGAAGTGCCATTTTATTTCAAAGCCAATTGACAGCACTACAAAAAAAAAGGTACAAATTCGTACAAAAAAACAAGTGCAATTAGTAAAAACTTCCAACTATCGAATTGTTTTCACAGTTTTATGAATTTCGGGATTAGTTTACTGACAACTCAAATGTTTTTTCTGCAGAAAACAATTTTCAGACGTTAAATAACGGCGAACAGAAGGTTCATCTATTGGTTTATCTCTCATAGCACCGCTCTGGCCAGATCCTCGAAGTCTACATTCTCGATTATAGATCGAAGGAACATTAGCTAGATATCTTCGAAATTTCATTGAAATGTAAGAATTATTCGTAAATACTTTTTGAATTCCGCCACTACGCACACCATCACAGCACAAAACAGATGTGTGACACTTGCTCGAACAACAGCGAGATTATATAGAACTAGTAAGTTGTAATGCGCCTATGGCGCCCGTTGAAATATGGAAACAAAAATTTTCTTGAAAAAAAAAATTTTTGTTAAAAAAAAAAATTTTGTAGAAAAAAAAATTTTTTCTTGAAAAAAACAATTTTGTTGAAAAAAAAAATTTTGTTGAACAAAAAAATTTTGTGAAAAAAAATTTTTGTTAAAAAAAAAATTTTTGTTAAAAAAAAAATTTTGTTGAAAAAAAAATATGGTAAAAAAAAAATTTGGGGAAAACACAATTTCTGTACAAAAAAAAAATATTATTTTTTTATTATTATTATTTATAGAAAATTATAGAATGCCTATTTAAATTCCTACGTACTGCGTGACAGAGTCAGTGAATCAGTGTCGAGGGTAAATATATATTAAGATTGAAAACAAATGTATGTTCTCGCGTAGTTTTACGACTTGAAAATCGGCTTGAAAAATTCAAAATATACAATTCGGATCGGAAGGGGATACAAATTGGAGACACTGAAAAAAAAATCAAAAAAACGGCCCAAAACTGGTAAAGAAAATGACAAATAATCTATATACGAGTACATAAAATACTTGCGTGACTGACTGACTGAAGCTAAAATCATGAAATTTGCTATGAACATTTTTTTTAATTCGGATAGGAAGGGGAGAAAAAGCCTAAAACGGGAAAAAACCCATCGAAACCAGAACTACCCTTTGCAACAACTGCTGGAAAAGAGTTGCATAACGTACCAAAACAGGATAAAAAAAGAGGAAAAAGTAGAAATGGGTGAAGAACATTTTTGAGAACAGTTATATGTGGGGACGAAAAAGGGGCCAACACGGGATAAAAAGGCGACAAAGGGGATGGGGGGCGTTTTGAAACAGATTTTTGTTAACAGCAAGTGCGTAATAGCACCAAAACGGGATAAAAAAAGGAACAAAAAGAGGAAATTTTTGGCAATAGCAGGTGGAAATCAGATATAGATCGAAAAAAATGGATCCATGGAGGGAAAAATTAAAAGTAGATGAAACCAAATTTAGGCATCAACAAGTGGATAATATTACCAAAATAGGATAACAAAGGAAAAAAATGGCTCCTAGACTGGTGAAATACATAAATGAAAAATAATTTAAAATTTGGGGAAACCACAAAGTTTTGGGAAACTGAAAACATTACAAAAATGGTCCAAGACGATGTCAGAGAGGATTTCGAAAAACGTTTTAAAACTAATTATAAAGGGCGAGAAGTAGAAAGGAAATAAATGTTTGGAAATGGTTCCGGCATTGACAGCAGCAGTTGCAAACAGTAGAAAAAGGAAACAAAAATGGGGAAATTTTAAAAAAGTGTGAACATGTATGCCAAAAATTTGAAAAATACGACAAAGGTTCTGAGTCGGTATTAAGCATTTTTTGTGTAAACCACTGCAATTAAACAAATATTTTGTGTTTTACTGGGATGGAAAATTTACGCTTACGAAGTAGCAGGCAAATTTTTCAAAAAGATTTCCAAAATTCGTACTTCATCACGAAAAGAAAATCCTGAGGACGACTAGTGGGATGTAGAAGCTGTATTTAGACATGAATACAAGCGCCTCAAAATACTGCGATTGCGCTTGCTGGGGCGAATGAATCCAATCCAATGTCGGGCGAACGAATCCAAAAGATCCGACTTGAAAGACATTAGACGACAACTGCCTCGCAAGGCGCAGACAGAAAAGACCGAGACTTCGTTGTAATGTTATCAAGCGGGAAAAGACATGAATAACCTTGGTATCACGAACTGAAGAAAACACGCAGAAGACCTTAGTGCTTGAAACTCCTTTAAAGGTTGTAGAGTCAACTTATGTATGTTACGACATACATGCAAAAAGATTTGTCTCAAGACAATACATTTCGACACCCTGTTTCGCACTCTGTATTGGTAGAGGATGCCTACCAAATTCTTTATCGTGAAAGACTCTAGAACAATTTCATTTTTTTTTAAATTTCTTGTTGTCTCCAGTTCGGTTTTAACTAAACGATTTCCAATGAATTGCTTAACAATCATTCAACCCACTGTGTCCCCCCAATCAGGAAAAGTTCTTTTGGACATATTAATTATAGACTTTTTGGCAAAGCATCTGGTAGACCAACTCGTTTTTTCTTCTTCTTACAATAATGATTATTAATTGAAAACATTTTAATTAAATCAATCTTAATTATAGGTACACATGTTTCATCATTCAGTTAATCATTCATTTAATGATCGTCCCCCCCCCCCCCCCCACACGCTCCATGGACTTCAATGAAGATCACATCTTAATATTCATATACGTACGTCTGCTGTAACCACGGACAGACAGACATACGTTCTTCCATTAAACACTTACCAAAAGCAAAAATATCAATTTGATGAACCCACAAAAGTGTGCCATGCCTGCTGTCTGGTGCTGTTGTCGGTTTGGCTGCTGATGATGATGACGCTGAAGTTCTGCTGCCACCGGATATTCTTGGCTATCACGTACTCTGCTGATGTTCGTTCTCCGTATGTGCCTTATATAAGCCGTTGTGATTTTCGTTCGTTTCGAATCGTATCGTATCGAATCGAAGCGAAGCGGCTTGGCTTGAATTGTGCTATGATCCAAACAGTCGACTCTGTTGGAGATCTCAGTCTAATGTCTCGCTTGGTAATGTCGTGTGACGGGCTCTTTGCTGTACGTGAGAGATGGCTAAAATTCTTTGATTTTTTTTTTGTTTTTTGGTTAAATGTTTTTTTTTCGTTGTTTTGTTGTCTTTGCAAGAATTTCGGAATTTTTGTTTAATTTACAATCGAATATTAATGGTAATTAAATGTTTGTGATTCATAGACTCATTGTTAATGCGAATCATAATGATGATGTTGATGACGACGACAATGATGATAATGATGCCGCAGATGATAATGAAGTTGTGGTGGTGTTTTCGGTGATTGTGGTGATTGTGGTGGTGGTAGTGGCTGACGCTACTGTTGTTGCTATACAATTTGGCTTAAACTGGAGGAGCATTATATGGCTGTGTCAATTATCGTCGCGAGATATATAATGTTGTCGCCGCTTTTCTGTTGTTTCTGTTGTTTGCTATTAATCCCTCGCCGTAATACATCTGCGAGGGTGTTACAAACACTTTTTTCGTTTTTTTTTTCGATTACTTTTTTTGTTTAAAGGGAGGGGTTGCTCACTGCCTCCTTATCGCTTTACAATTGTGGCTAATGTTGCTGTTGCTGTTGCTGCTGCTGCTGCTGCTGTTACGGATAATGTTGTTCCCCGGTTGCTAGCTGTCAATTGTTGTTTGTCGGCATCGCATGCTGCCCGTGGTTGTATAAGACCAACAACATGAAAAAAACAAAAGAAAAGAAAGAAAAAATATGTTAAAAAAAATTTTGACGTTTCAAAAAGGAAAAACAAATCACAAAATAAACATTTTGTACTTTCTGTGTGTGTGTGTGTTTGTGTGAACACTTTAATTGTGTAACATGAGTTGGTGTCTTTCTTTTTTCTCTGCCCCGTTTGTGGTCTTCCGAAATTGCAAATCATGTTCCCGAATAACAATAAGAAATTCCTACGGCATTATCGTCATCCCGTGCAGTACAGCGCAAAGGGTGGTCCCCCCTCCCGTCAATGTACCGGCTTTCATTTGTGGAGTGTCATTGTTTGCAAGAGCCAAGATATTTTGGAACATTTTTTTCACAATTTCCAAAAAGAAGAAAGAAAACTACAACTTATATAAGGAAAAAACACTTTCGGTTTCCATTGGTTTAAAAGTGTCATCTCTTACATTAAAGAAATAGATTTTAAAATAATAAACGCAAATCACACAAAATTTACAAATTTTAGAGTTACGGAAGACATGCTCCTTCCTATGCTCTCCGTGAGGAATATTCGAACTTTGAATATATATTTTTTACAATTTTGTCAATGACTTAGACTTCGATATTAATTGGAGATTTATTTATTATTAATTACAATACAAAGTACATTTATATTCTAATTTTGGGTCCAAGCGTAAACCGCGTGACGACAGACCATACTGAGCGCCTCAGAAAGTGCCGGACTTGGTCAATGTCAATGTCGGCCAGATCTCTAGGGCCCCTTAAGAAAATATGAGCACAGTGTTGGGAGGGAGGCCAAGGAAGTCGTCAGTCGCAACCTTCAGTCTCAATCAGATACTGTCCTATTAGGATAGACACAAGTAATCAGACCTCTTGTAGATTGAATGCAACAACAGACATACAGTCATCTGTCGTTTGTTTCTCTCTAGGCTCTATCATGCTGTAGGAGTTTGCAAGTGGCTAAAGGTATGACCACAAATTCTAGTTCGGCCGAGCTTTAGCAGCTTAATCTTGACTAGATTTCGAATACGACCTGGTTATAGTCGACTTGCAGATGACAAACAATGAAGTATCTTAAATTCTTCTTAGTCCAATACAAATCAACGCAGATACTTCTCTTGCTCTAGTTTAAAGCTAAAGCTAAAACTTTCCTACGATAATCATTTAAATGCCCATCTCTCGTCTTCCATTATTGAGAAACTGACCATATAAAATTTTTTTATTAGTTTCACTTTGTCATTTGTCCCATAAATTATTGGATATTTCGAGCGGGTCCGGTTCTCAAATATCATAATAAAATATACGTAAATCTAGCTTAACTTCAGTTGCCATCTTAAATTTCTAGAACATTCTTCACCTCATGTTGAAATATAAAAAAAAGCTACACAGATGTTGATATTTCACGGGGAATACCATCATCATCAAAAAGACTTGTCTTTTTTAGTACTTTGACGTTAAACGCGATTGGATGGGGGCGGGGGAGGTTGATGACGATTACAACGATTTGATTCCACCATAGTGTGGTTTCTACTAGAAAAATCTGCACTACATATACAGGAGAAATTCAATTCAATTTTTTAATGTAAACCCATTATTTCTAAAGTGGGCACTGAGTATAAAAACGGTCGAATTTTTTCTGTGGATATGATTTTTTTTAAAAAAAGTGAAATTTTTTTAGGACATAAAATGTCTTGACTCGAAAATTACCAGCCCGCTTTGGTTTAAATACATTGTTAAAAAATTTACCACTAAATTGTTTTCCATCTTCACCTTTGGTGAAACAAATTTCCGTCAAACTTTTTTTGTTGGAATAAATTTATAAAAAAAAATCGAGGAATTAATTTATAAAAATCGATCCATTAATGGATCGATGGAGGGTTTTCTCTTTTATTCACGATTTAGTGTAGGCACCTTCTGGTACTTCCCATACAAATGTACTCTATTTCGTTTTTGGTTTACAAATCATAATCATAAAGAAATGTTTATGGAAGATAACAGAAGGAAAAATTAAAAAAAAAAAAAAATTGTAAAAAAAATCCGGATGAAATTATACTTAAACTAAAAAAGAAACGTTACATAACTTTTAAAAATTGCATGAAATTGTAAACAGTTGCAAAAATTCGAAGTAATTTTCCAAAAAAATTATCGATTTTACTGTTGGCAAAGTTATGGTCTTTAAAACTTTGTAGCCACAGATTCCATGCAGTTATGACAATTTTTAAAAAAAAAAATAATTTCATAACTTTTAAAAATTTCATGCAAGTGTAAAAAACTAATGGTGCCGTTTAAAAGGCGATAAAAAAAGTAATTTAAAAAAAATGTTAATTTTACTCTTGTCGTTTCAAAGTTATGTGTGTCAATCCATTGTAACAATCCAAATAATTGTATACATGACAGATAAACGAGCAAACAAAAATTACAAAACATATGATTTAAATCAAATTAAAGCTCGAACATTTTTCGTTTGAAATGATGACTCAACGACTTTGAATATTCATTTAATTGACCAACTTGTGCTTCAAATATGGAAAATCTCAGAAAAACCGAATTTTTCGAAAAAAAAAACATTTCCAAAAAATCTCAAAAAAATCTCCAAAAAAACGTTACACCATAAGCAATAAAATCAGGTTAAGCCAAAAAAATGAGTTTTTTTTTGGACACCCTAATATAAAGGGTTTTCCAACAAGATTTTGAATCACTTGAAGCATTTATTCATTGACATTTTACAAGTAGAAACTACGCCATTACTAAAAATGGAACAAAACACGCTTCAACAACGCATTTAAATTATTAAAACTTACTACAAAAATGGTGAAAATCTTGCAGTCACAGTTCGCAAAACTAAAGCATTTTGGGGTCGTCGTGAAGCACCTTGTCGGACCGCAATACAGAAATTCTTGGAAAAATCGAGCTGTTGGGACAAGTTAGTGATGTGAAGAATAAATCCCGTGAATGTCGCTCAAGAACAACTGAGAATATTGCTGCCGTAGCCCAAAGCGTTAAAGAAAATCCTGGTTTCCATTCCTCGTCGTTTTCTTGTAATTGGACATTCCACAAACGTCATTACACCGTATTTTGCATCTTAAGTCTTATACAGTTCAGTTATACAGTTCAGTTGTTGAGAAGCCTCTCCATCCTCAACGTGTGATCATTGGATCAATGGACCTTACTTTTCCGAAAATGAGGTTGGATCAACAGTTACGCTTAATGGATTGCGCTATCGAGAGATGATTAATGATTTTTTATGGTCGGAGTTGGATGATATTGATCTGGACAACGTTTACTGCCACACAAGCAACGAAACCATTGCTCTTTTACTGGAAAAGTTTCCAGACCGTGTTATCTCTCGAAGAAGTGATCACAATTGGCTACCGAGATCTTGTGATTAAACACCTTGCGACTTCTTCCTTTGGGGCCATGTGAAAGAGAAGGTCTACGCTAACAGCCCAACGTCGATTCAAGACCTCAAAGATAGAATTCGTGAGGCTATCGAGGACATAGGGCAGCCACTTTGCGATTTGGTAATGGAAAATTTCATGAAAAGGATATGGTCCTGCAAGCGTGGTCGTGGTGGCCATTTGGCTGATGTTGTTTTTCATTATTCCTCTTTATTATGAAATAAACATCCGATCATTTATTTTAACAAATGTCTTTTTTGAATACCAAAATAACACCACTTGTTGGAAAACCCTGTAGAATAAGAATTCACACATGCTTTTTTGTGTAGTATCCTTTCATAGTAAAATTCTAAAAATTTGTTTGCTTCCAATGTAACTTATAATTTAGGTAAAATAATACAACATTTATGAATTGTATTTTCTATTTATAAATTTCATCTTTAATTGTGTGGGAGACATCAGAAGGTGC
The DNA here is from genome assembly GCA_958296145.1 of Hydrotaea cyrtoneurina. NCBI lineage: Eukaryota > Metazoa > Arthropoda > Insecta > Diptera > Muscidae > Hydrotaea > Hydrotaea cyrtoneurina. Next base: position 114,298,941 of record OY282512.1, read on the forward strand.
CTTCACAAAATTGTACATAAAATCGGAAATACTCCATCCATTTTAATGATCCATACCTCATTTTAATTTGATTATATGTGGATTAAAATAAACAGTTTATTTTGCCATTTTTGAATGTTTCCGATTTTTTCAACAAAAAAGGGATTTTTTTCCGACTTAACCCTGGTCAGAACTCTGAAACTGTCAATTGAATTCGAACACTAAGCTTTAAAATTCTTTAAAATAAAATAAAATTCTTTTAAAAATTATTTCAAAGAAATCGGAAATCGAATTATGACAATTTTTCTTTCTTAAAAAAAAAATATTAAATAATGAGTTAAGCCAAATATGCGACATAGGGGTCAAATGTTTGTTTGCTCGTTGGTTGTCTGTAGAAGAAAAATATGGTGAAGCTGCTTGAAGTCAGACAAGCAAAATTAACCCTTGAATTGGCAGTAGAGTCTCTTGAGTTCTACATAATTATCACCGTGAAGACCTGAATCCATGTGGACCATCACATATGGGTTAGCTATGATGCGACTATCACCGCCCTCACAAGCACACCAATTAAACTCAGTACACCAACCAAGTTGACCAATTCGTCTTAATTCGCTGTGAGGGCGAATCCTCCCTCTTGGTTAAGAGTTGAGGCCAACCGAACAACTCTGTAAAATAGTTTCTAGCAAACATAATACATCGTGCCTGTAAACCAACAATACCGAAAAAAAAACGGCAAAGACTTATTTGTATTGTCAATGATAGATTTTCAAAAGTTATATAAAGCATTTGATATAAAACAGTACTTCCATCTTCAAAATATATTTTTAATTTTGGTCTAGACACTAGAGGCTTGCCATCTCCAAAGATAGCCTTGATGACAGACGACCTACAGACCTAGTCGGACTCTAGATGACACTATGTCTCCCTTGTTCATAGAAAAAATTATCAATTAGATTGCCGCCTGCCCTTTAAATTATCTTTGCCGTCCCTCTACCATCATGGGTTGCCATCAGTCCCTGCGTATTGTTTCGGACAGTTTTCGGATTACAATTTGCATTTTATGCCACATGGAATTAAATGATATGTCACTTGGAGTGGAGCAAAGATCTCAATTGTTCTTTTTTTTTTTAACAAAAGTCTTCTTTAAACCCGCACCGCACTCACTGTTATACTCGAATCGAACAACTAATATAAAACTTCCACATAATTATGTAGGGTGACTCGATCAAAAGGTGACAACATAATAAATCGGAATGGACATTATTAATTAGTGTCAAATAAATCCTGAGCTAATTCATAGCGCAAATGCCATCAATTCCAGTCAGCAACTAAACCTATAACATCGAACTAATTTTTAATTCAACAACAAATGCGGCACAGTGCTTTGACAAAAATAACAACCGACATCGGCTTCGATACTCGTATCTTCAACAGCTAATGCATATTTATGTTTATGTCTGTCTGCATTTGCATTTTGTTTTGTTAAATTGAACGCCTTTTTTGGCTTAAACATTTTAACGGTTGTTTTTCGAATTCGTTCTGTTTTCTGGTTTTCTCTTTTATTCGGTGTTGATTTATTTTAACTCTCCCGTGCGAAATTCAAACCGAACCAAGTATGATAATGACTTGGTGTGAGATTGGCCGAAAGTCGGACGGACGGAATAGTGAAAATGCATAAAAATCAATTATAGATTTATTCGCATTATTGATTATAATTTTTTAGATACGATTTGCCATATTTCACACTGTGTGTGTGTGCTTGTGTGTCTTGAAATGAAAATTAAATTTGCATTCGTCGCTGGAATTTATTTTTAGATTATTGGACTAATGAGCCAGCCATGGGTGAATGTTCGGGGTGTTATTCACAAATATTCGCTGTCCAATTAAGTGTCCATGTTGATGATGGGGGGGCCAAATACGAGTAATTGACATTATTTATTAGTTTAGCAATGTCCGCGGTTTTTATTGCCGTAAACTTGAAAATGTATTGTGTATGGAAATGAGTTCATAGATGACACGGCCCCAATACCGTCCGTTTAAATAGAGTCCTTGAAATTGTTTTGGTGGCATGCAAAGTATTTTCGACGTGGAAAAAATAAAAATTATAAATCTGCTGAAACGTTTGCAATGGAATGTAAGGAATGTTTGTAGAAGAGGACCGTAGTGGTCGCAGGGTGATTTTGTTAACAAATTGCTAGGTTAACAGAATAATGTAGTTTGTAGTAAATAGAGATTTTCAAAAGTAATGAACAGATTGCAATAAAACGTATGAGGAGGATTTCGATAACAGTCCCATACTAACACAAGGCATCAATATTCAGAAGGGGTATGAGGGATTTATAAAGGAGGACCTTGGTAACAACCCCATACTAACATAAGCTGTCGAAATTCTGACGTTTCTAGACTTTCAGAATAATGTATATGGTAATAAATGAGGATCTGCTTAACTACATAACCAATTGCAATAAACTGCATGGGGAGTTTATAGAGGATCAGCTTGGTTACCACCCTGTGCTACATCCTGTAATACAGGTTGTGATAGTTGCCTGGTTGGCAGACTTCAAGAAAAGCCACTTCGAGGCAACCTCCTTTTATCAAAGTTGAGCCTTATGACAAATCTTTCTTCTACAAATGACAACGAATTTATTGAAATACAACTTTTGAAAATGTTTCTAAAAAAATAATAGTTTTAGGTTATCTCGCATTATTCGCTTACAAGGTCAATTGTATAAAATGCCACATTAGTGTAATCCTATATAACAAAACCATTCAAAAAAATTAATCGTAAAATCTAGAAAGAAAATTTGTTTTAATACAGGGTCCGCCAAATAACTTTTTTTTTCAAAAACAGGTCGCAAACATCGAGTGTAGCTTCGGCTGTGTGGCACGTAGCGCCATCGTGTTGAAACCAAATGTTGCTAATATCCCCCTCTTCAATTTTTGTAAGCAAAAATTCGTTTAACATGGCCCAATTATGCCTCTGGACCAAAATCCGCACCAAACAGTGACTCGCTTTGGCTGCATCGGCTTTTCAATGTATGTGTGCAGGTCTTTTTTCAAAAATTCGTCTCAATGATGTCTCCGAAATGTTCAATTGTTGAGAACGACGGTGAATTTATGTTGATGGCGCTTCACGCACACTTTCCGACAAGGTGCTTCACGACGATCCAAAAATGCAAACTGTGACTGCAAGATTTTCAGCACTTTTGTAGTGAATTTTAATAATTTCATTGCTTTGTTGATGCGTGTATCGTTTCATTTTTTGTAATGGCGTAGTTTCAACATACTCCCCTTGTTGGGAAAACCCTTTAGTATAAATATCCTAAGGGCATCTTCCTTATTTCCCTTATCCTTCCATGAGCGATCAGACTTCTCTCCAATCAGTGAGCTGTGCACGATATAATGTGTATACTCACTAGCCGTGGCCTACTGTTCGAAGCCAGCTGCTAACGGCTAATGCTTTTTCCATTGAAGTTATACATGGCTTAGAGATTTTGGGCTTTTCCGCTCCCTCTACAATCCCGGGCCCATCATAATGACTTGCACGAGTAGGTCGACACTGTAATCTGCTCACACCAAGTCAAAAATGGTAAAACAACACATTTTCTTTAGCCTAACAGCAATTCTATTAAAGTGCCAGTTTTCAAAGATAATTAAAAAAAGATTAATTTCGATCATCGTTGAAATGTAAATAAAACTAATTATGAATAAAGCCGCAGAGCCACAAACAAAAACATGGCCTGGCATGGTAACGGCGGTCTTAATCGATTGATTATAATCTAACGATTCCACCGTTTCGTTTCGTATTTCTTGCGCATATCAAATAACCGTAGACTCATAAATACGAGTATATAAAAAAAAAACGGAAATTTTATCCAAATCGAAAATGTTTATTGAAAAATAGAAATCCCCAAATGCCGACAATGTGAGAATACATGCGGTGCCGTTTTGACATTTAACACTTTAATACGTTGAACGAACATATGTTCGATAATTTAATGAAGATCGTTGTTGTTAGCGGTATTGAAAGCCATAACAGCGACAACGACAACAACAACAACAACAACAACATAGAAGAAACCACATTTAAACTACTCGTACTGTCCAAAAGTTTATTTGGTCAATAAATCATCGATTTCAGGCAAACCTATTCGTACCACACACACCATATGTGTCTGAATATTAAACTGCCATAAACAAAATCACAGTGAATATACACAATTTTTTTTTTGGTTTTGTCTTAAATTATTTGGTATTACAGGCGAAACGCCAAGAGTTTATTTGTGGTAGGTCAGTTTTATTTAGAATTTGGTAGTTTGTTGTTTGTTGGAATTGACATTTAAGGAGGATTACTATGCTGGACTGGCGCAATCATAAACAACTTCTTCCATCTGCTCATAAGAGATACAAAAAATAATCCTGAAGTACAAAGTTCTCCAACAAGAGGTGTCATATATCGGTAACTGTCACTTTTGAAGTTTTTTTTTACATTTGAAGCGGTGATCACAATTGTCCACCGAGATCTTGTGATTTAACACCTTGCGACTTCTTCCTTTGGGGCCACGTGAAAGATAAGGTCTACGCCAAGAGCCCAGCGTCGATTCAAGCCCTCAAAAATATAATTCGTGAGGCTATCGAGGACATAGGGCAGCCACTTTGCGATTTGGTTATGGAAAATTTCATGAAAAGCTGGCCATTTGGCTGATGTTGTTTTTCATTATTAAGGGCAAACCTTCCTGTTTATTATTAAATAAGCATCTGAACATTTGTCTCAAAAAATGAATACCACAATATAACACCTCTTGCCGGAGGACCCTGTATTTAAAATATTGGTCTGCATTTGCCTCAAAATCCATTTCTGGGCCAATAGTTTGTTTCTTAAGTCTTTTGCATTGCAGTAGATCTGACAATTAGGCCATATGAACTTTATTTCCAAAGACGGGCTTGATTAATTTTCTTGTGGCTTATAACTCAGTATTCACTCTATTACAAGGGCGTTTCTCTATATTACAAGGGAAACCGACCAGAAATGACGAATACTTAATTATTAATAATTTAATTAGAATATATTAAACTTTAACTCTTAGAAATCACACAGACACACACACACATGTCGACTATTTACGCATGAATGAACTGCCATGGGGTATTCGTGTGAACCGGGAGCATAGAGCAATTAAAAGATAACAAAAGATGAAATATGTATTTCCTCGAATTCAACAAAATGAACGAGTAAAACTTAAAACACTTTTGCTTTATTAATAAAGGCCTACATAAATTATAAACCCGCCGACATACGAACAAACCGATATACATTAGCCTCTTCCTCTTCCCCGCCACAACATCATCAATTATTTTTCTAAATTCGAGTGATTTAAATGGCAAATTCGCATATTGTGGCCGCCTGTAAAACAATTCTTAATGAGGCTTAGTTTTTATTCAGTTGTCAGTGGAGCATGATTTCGGGCAAAATGAATAGAAATTGGACTTAATTGCTTTGCAGCACAAGTGGCGAACAACGAACGAAAAATCCGTTTATAATTTCCGCTTTTGTAGATTTTCTTTTGTCTCGCTGGTGTTCTTTTTGTTGCGTCTGAACGTTGCGTCAGTTTAGATTTCAGCAAATAATTAACAACGAAATCTTTGTGAAGAAAACCTCCAACCTACAAACCAACAGCTCCATTTGAGTTATTGATAATTGTTTTGGTTTTACAAATTTAATTAAAATATGAAACATAAGTCGTGGTCGTGCGAAAAAAAGTTGTATTTCATTTCGTTTTCTCGAGTTTCTCAAGAGATCATCAGAGGGGTGGGATTGCAATGAAATCGTCGGTTTCTTGAGACTTTTGACGTATTGGGAGGAGAATGTTAGCAACGGTGGCGGTTAAGGTGTCGTCAGATGGTGCGATTTAAAAAGAAAAAGTTTGTTTCCTAAGTCTTTAGATTTCATTTGGAAAATGTTTTACTTTAAAGAAACAATAGCACCCATTCAAGTACTTGATGGGAAAGTAAAAACTCCATTTTAATAAGGCTCTATGAAAAATTACCAAAAAAAAATGAAGAATTCCCCAAAAAAAAAAGTCTCATACAAATTGGGGAGTTTTTCATAATTTTTGGATAACATTTAATTTTTGTTTTTTTTCATATGAAAAATCCCTCACAAAATGGACAAAAAATCCCTTTTTTTTCGGGGAATTTTTTGTTTTTGGAGATTTTTACGGGTGTTTTTATAATGTTTTTTTTTTGGGGGGGTATTTTTCATAACATTTGGGGTATTTTGCATTGGACAATTTTTCATAAATTTTTTGGGGGGTTTTTTTTAGAATTTTTGGGGAAATTTTCATATTTTTCTTTTTCTTTATAATGTTGTTTTTTTGGGGTATTTTTCATTATATTTGGGGGAATGTGCATTAAGGAATTTTTCATAAATTGTTTGGCGGATTTTTCATTTATTTTGAGGAATTCTTCATATTTCGGGGGATTTTTCATTTATTTTGGGGACTTCTTCATATATCGCGATTTTTCTTTATAATGTTGTTTTTTTGCATTGGGTAATCTTTCATAAATTGTTTGGCGGATTTATCATTTATTTTGGGGACTTCTTCATATATCGCGATTTTTTTATAATTTTGTTTTTTTCGGGGTATTTTTCACAATATTTGGGGGATTTTGCATTGGGTAATTTTTTATTAATTGTTTGGAAGATTTTTCAGAATTTTTGGGAACATTTTCATATTCGGGACTTCTTCATTTGGGGCATTCTTCATTTTATACGGGGTATTTTTTATAGGACCTTTAAAAATATGGGTAGGAATTCGAAGGCAGGTTCGTTCTCTAGTATCGATTTGCTTTCAGAGAATAACACAAGATGAACGAAAATTTTTCTGCAAACGGTTTAAATTAAAACCATCACAGATAAGCTCCGACAAAATACATGGTCTTTAGTGTGTGCGACTATCACACAGCAGATCTCAGGTTCGAAACCGAGTAGGTTAGGTTAGGATGCGAAGAGGAGGCAGATTTTCTCCGCCTCATGTCTTTGGGCATACACATAAGCCAGTATTCGGCATGCTGTGCGCTCTAACTGTTGTGTGGAATGGTCCCGAGAAGTTATTTAAAGAATTCTGTACTGTTGACATTTTCCCAGAAACGGGATCTATTGTCTGCGAATGCTGGACAATGGCAGTGGAAATGCTCCAATGTTTCGTCATCCCCTCAAATATTTTCCAGTAAAAATTGTAAAACTTCTCTAGAAAAACGCATCAGCCGTTCGGAGCCGGCTTTAAACAGAAGGTGTCGGTCCGTAAGTACACAAATTATATTTTTAAAATTTTTTAATAAATTTTTTTATTAAAATTCTAATCATATGCGAATTGCTCGTCGAATTGCATTCCAATCTTTAGGGGGAATCGCGGCGCAGAGGCAACTGCTCACACCGGCGGTTGGCCAACGATTCTCAGATGACTATGGCCACGATTTGTGATAGAAAATGTTCGTAGGCAGCAGCATAAATGTGTGTTGGTAAATATACACGGGTATCATCATTGTGTTGTTTTCCCCAAAACTAAAAAACATTTTTCCCTGCCGCACCAATTCACTTGTTTTATTATTTTTTTGAGATTTTTGGTTCGGTTTGCCATGGTTTCTAAGACACAGATAAATGGAGTGACATGGTTCGGTTTGGATCCCTGCTTCAAATGGATCATTTGTATAATCCCTATTTTATGATATTTTTCCACTGAACAAATCTGGCATAAATAATTTAGAAAGAGAAAAAGAATTCCCCGTCTGAACCGACTTCAATCAGAAGGCAGCGGTCGGTTCATACGGTAAATTCTTTTTCTAGAGAAGTTTTACATGGCTTAACAATTATTAGTCTGAATTTCGTAAATCACACAAGGATGATGAAGGACCACAATAAACAAATGTTCTTACAAGTTTCCCAGATTGCCCCCTTTAAGGCTTCACATACACCCGCTCTCGTACGTAATAACATATGGTTAATGATATGGTGTGTCAGGCATAGCTGATAAGTCTGTTGGTTGAGAAAAGTTCAGAGTAAAGACCGGCAATGAATTTTTCTGTCAGGTTTCTCAGATTTCCCCTTTTAGGCTTCACAGACACCCGCTCTCGCAATCCAATTCCAATTCCCCAAAGGGTCGTAATCCATGATGCTAATTGACAGTGTAGCAGGCATAGTTTAGTCCAGCAATAAATCCCAATTAAAGGTCCTATTAAGTAGTTTTTCAGCCACTTTAATTGGGTTTTATTCAGTAGTATTTTGCTAGAGATCTCTGCTCCTCTATCCATTTCATAATTCGCACAATGACGAAATTCCATCATCTCACTTCATAGTCTTGAAGGAAATGCTTAGTCTGATAGTTGCCAAACGTCAAGAGTGGAGACCAACAATAGATTCTGATTAATGTGTACATTAAAGGTCTCCCAGATTTTTCCCTTGCTTGCTTCAAAGATCCCTGGTCCCGTACCCATATTCCAATTCCATAAAAGACATACTACTATAAATTCTAACATATAGTGATGGTTGGATTTACAGATTTCCCTTGCAGGCTTCAAACGTTCAGATCGTGGACCAGCATTCTCACATCCCAAGACAGCATCTCTAAAATTGTAATCGGCCATAAATCCCGCTTAAAGTTTAAAAAACTTTTCCGGCAGATTTTCCATACTCTTGCTTTTAGCCAAGTTGGCATGCAAATTGAAATTTCAAATAAATTTTCAAATGTATGACAATAGAAGTAAATATTTAATGAAGGCACTCCAACTTAAGACACTGTCAAACATGAGTGTCTTTTAAAAAAAAAAAATTTTAAATGATTGATTGATTAAGGCAAACTATGAACATATGATATGATCCAGGATTCAATATCTTCATATTCGCCAAGACTTTACAATACAACATAGGACAATACAGTTATATAATAACGCCAAGACAACTGATGATTTGTATTGATTCATATATGATATGGCAAAAACAAAATTCGAGGCAACAAAACAAACAAACAAAAATTAGAAATATATATGAAAATGTACATACGAAGGTGTTTAGTAGACAATATCAGCATTACTTAGCACTTTTGGTGGCTTGAATGAATGCAATATGTACTGGCAAGATATCGGGATGTTGTTCGGATGCTTCTTCTCAGTCAGTGTCTGTGTCTGTGTATCCGTCAGACGTAGTGTCAGCCAGTTAGGCAGTCGCTCAGCATAGTCTGCACGGTTTAGCGGTGTGAAATGCACCTTGACATTTTGCTGGAGATTCATTTGTATCGTTTTCGTTTTGATTTCGAATGAAATGAAAATAATGACGACGACGGCGGCGGCGGCGAGAAAAAGATCTCTGCACATAAGTTTTTGCATTTAATTTCTATAGATTTTCGATGTGGTTTTAAACGTGACTAATAATAAATTTTTGTCTTATTGAAACAAATTAACTTCAATGATATTGCAACGTAATCCGCGCGCTTAGATATGTTGATTTGTCTGTCTGCTGCAGAGTCTGTCCGTCTGGCCGACTGTCTGCCTGCCTTCATTCATTTGTTGTTTTGTCGTTGGTTTGTTTGTTCGATTGTTTTCTTTTTTTTTATTCAGCTGTTTGTTTGTTTGTTTCATTGTTGCTGTTGTTGCTGTCTGTTTAATTATATTTGCTAAAATAAATAAATATTCAGTTTGGTGGGAATTCAAAGATGCTGCTGTTTCTGCCATTCTTGTGGAGTTATTTATTTATTTTTGGTTTTTTTTTTGGCCAACCACTTTTAATTAATGCTCAACTCTCCGACACATGGGGTGTTTCGTTTTCGTTTTTTTTTTCATTTTATATCAACTCATTATTAATCAAAACGATTTGTGCCTGCCGCTTTTGGAAACATCCATTCAGACATGATGATATATGAATGCCAGAGGACACATAAATCAAAAACATACTTGAAAGAACCGAGAGATTTGCATAACTTTTATTATCGCAATTATATTCGTAATTGTCGATAATGACCGGTTGTGATCTTGAAATGATACGTATACATCTCATTCATGGAAACCATTGATGGGGGTTTCGCAACAAGTTCTTCATTTCTCCCTAACATAACTTTCAATTTATTGCGGCAAAATAAAAAAAAACATAATCGTTGGAAGATCTTCAAAGTAAATCCGCTCGATCTCGATAGGGGTATGACCAAAAATCTCAAATAAAACCAAAAATGATGTTATGTCAATTAACTGTGAAACGTTGCCGACATATTTTATTTATTTCTTTAATGTTTGCATTAAAGTGTCGTTCAGTTCGTCCAGCTACAAATCCTAATTAAAACAATTAACTAATTGTTCTTCAAGATTGTGCAGATTCTTAAATTGATATTTAATCAATTCCCAAAAAAAAAGCCAAACTTCTCTGAATACACAAATACAGAATTTTTAAAAAATGACAATATAGCCAATTCTGTTTGCCATCGATCCATCAAACCCATTAATTCTTACTGTTCTGACGATTTCCTGCGTCATTTGTATACAGCACCTTACTACCGGTTTTGGAAAAAATGACACCTTATACCCTTTTGCTATCGAATCGCTTACTCAGTCGTGTATAATTATACGCTTTTATTAACATTTAACATTTATTGGTAGAAATTTGTGTGTGTGTTTTTTTTTCTTGTTCAACATTGAAGGCCATTGAAGTGATCTAATGTGAAATAAGAAATTGCATAATTACTTTGCGGGTAAATAAAATTTCATTTAAACAAGTATTGTTCCAAGTTACGGTCGACTGACACGAATGTTGTATACCCTACAGATGATAATTGAAAAATTAAAATTTCTAAATGGAATTTTTATTTTCAACAATAACAATTTTCCTAGTGTAATATTGTCAATATTATAAAATATTGACTTAAGTTGGACATTTTATCATAATAAGCAAGAGTCGTCATAGAGGGGAGTCGAATATCATAAATTGGAAAAGTAAACCGGGGTTTTGGGTTCGATTTCCACCAGAGGCTTTAGTCTGTCGCTGAAAAAGTCTAGTCCGATTTATCCTTGGACCGAAAAATATAAAATATATGCAATTAAATAAAAAAAAACCCATTCTGTTTCTGTCGTTTTCTACAAACATCTCTGCAATCGACTTTTCTGCAGTTTTTCCTGAAAAAAAATCGAACAAATTTCCCATTTCTCATTCGAATGCAGGTTTCAATAGATCGCTAAAATGGAATTTGAAAGTTCTGAAAATACTTGTTAAATCATTTTGAATTTGTAGTGACCATATAAAAAGCTAACAATAACACTGTTCGGCAAAAACTTACTTTCGGGCCCTCCTTTAGACAAAACCAACTGATGTAAAACCAACATGGAGTAAAATCGAGCCGGAGGTCTCGTTGCTAGTGCTCTCTCATTTAATTCTATTGTAATTTATTATAACACTAGTAAGTTGTAATGCGCCTAGGGCGCCCGTTGAAATATGGAAAAAAAATTTTGTTGAAAAAAAAAATTTTTGTGGAAAAAAATAAATTTTGAAAAAACAATTTTGTAAAAAAAAAAAATTTAAAAAAAAAAATATTGGAAAAAAAAAAATTTTGGTAAAAAAAAAATTTGGGGAAAACACAATTTCTGTACAAAAAAAAAATATTATTTTTTTTATTATTATTATATTTATAGAATTATAGAATGCCTATTTAAATTCCTACGTACTGCGTGACAGAGTCAGTGAATCAGTGTCGAGGGTAAATATATATTAAGATAATTTTCACAAATAAATAATAAATGTATGTAAAATGATCTCGTGAATCCGAATTTGCCCCATCACGTATAGTTTTTCATTAATTTGCCTAAAACTTCGGAAATCTTATCACTTGAAAAATGGGCAATATTAATTGTTAAGAAATTCACCTTTCATATAAATCAAATGAAGATCGCATTATCAGCCGCAGAGCTGATGTCCTTAGGCTACTGCATGGCCAGCCGAGGCGGCCATTTGAATGAAATTATTTTCCATTATTAAAATATTAAAATAACCGGAAGGATTGTACTTTCAAATAAAAAGAAAGAAATTTGAGAAAACATCCAGTAGCTTTTTTTTATAGAATTTTTAAAAAAAAATTTGAGAAAATATCCAGTAGTTTTTCTTTATAGAATTTTTAAAAAAATTGGGACCCTGTACAAAGAAAAACGAACCGATCCATGAACTTTTCTGAAATCGGTAAGCTATGCTCGACATAACTTGAAAACTCACTGAGCGGGACTTATTGTGTCAAAAGCCGAATCTGAATGGTCAATGCTTATATATATTAAATTGATTAAATATCAGCGAAAAATGCCTACAGTTTCTTTCGTAGAATCGAAAAATGGACGAACAGACATTGTAGACTGAAGTAGAGGATAGAGTTTTCAACATTTTGTTGAGAATTTTGCAAAAGTAACACAAACAAAATGTTAAACTAAACATCAGCGGGTACTTAACATACTGGATCACATTCCAAACCAGTCATTTTGCCAATCGAGTATACAAATGCGAGTACTTGAATTGTTAATGAAAATGCCAAAAAAAAAATGTTAACATTCCCCGCAACTCTACATCTCCCCTTCTGTGGTAGGACGTCATTGACGCCAAATTAGATTCAATTAATTTATGATTGCAACTGTTTTTCTAGAATCGTATAAACTCTCACACACACACACACAAATACTTGTAGATATTTAATAGGTTCTAATTAAAATAAAACACGTGCAAACATCTGTTGTTGCCAAATAAATTTAAAAAAAAAAACACACAATCAAAGATTTGTGTCTCCAAACAAAAGCGAAAATTTGGGGGGGAAAAACAAGAAACATTCTGAAATCGATACGAAATCATTAATCAAACACATCGTTAGTTACGCATTTTAATGGCGGATTATTAACAGCAACAACCACAACAACAGCTACATAATCCACGCTAAAATCAAAGAATAATGATCGATAACTGTGTCCAAAATAGTTAAGATTAGCAACCCCAAACATGCCCCCTTTCTAAAATGGAATTAAACGAACTTTGTGTTGATTCCAATTATCATGAGTTGTAATTATTGAAATGAATTCATTTGAATTATAAACATCGAAAACGATTAATGTCCGTTTTTGTCTTCGGATAAATGCTACAGCAACAACAAATACACTACTTGTAAATATTTGCATACTAATGGATGTTGTCGTTTATTCTCTCTCTCTCTCTTTTTGTTTATTTTAAAACATTTAATATCTGCTTAGCGATACTGATATATAACCGGGAACGATAGAAATCACACGATACCCACCGAACACATCGAAACACCTCCGTTTCGAATGCAATCAATACAATTCATGTTGAGATATTCTCAAATATGGGAACACCCAGAAATACGAAACAAACAAAAAAACACACAAAACTATTCAACACGAGTCAGCGGCCAACAACCATTCAGCTCTACCAACGAACAAAAGTCAAAGACTTTGTTTTTGAATAGGAAAAAAGTGAAAAATATTAGAAACACATGAGCGCCTATTTACAGGCCTTATGCTCCTATGAAGCGGGATAAGGAACATGATGGTGATAACGGAGTCAAAAAACGATAATCTGTTACATCTAAAATACCGAAAATTCAACGTTTTCATTATAAAGGGAAAATACCAAAAAAAAAAATTTTTTTAAAAAATGATTTTGAAACATTAATTTTATTATTTATTCCAAAACTTTTTTTTTCTTTTTTTTCAAAATCTTTCTATAGAGAAACTGATCGCAGCAGTACTATGCAAGGTATTCCTCTACTTCAAGGTTACAATTGTTTCAGGATGGCCCCCACAGAAAATTGTCCACTGAAGGCCAATTTGATTCAGAATTTCTTGAAATTTGACTTCCCGTAAAATTCGTTCGTCCTAAATTGCTTCGTTGGCTGTGTGGCATGTCGCACCGTAACCACATATTTTCCAAATTCATATCATCGACAATAGGCCAAAATGGATTGCCATTTCCGTCGGAATTTCCCCAGAACAAAAATGAGCAGCAAACATACCTGATAATGTGAGTGAAGATAAATTCTTTTTTTATAATCTTTTTTTACTAAAACCTCCGGTTCCTGAAATGTTAATAGAATTATATTCGGAATATAACTTTTTGTTTCATGGGAATTTTAATTTTTTCACTAAACAACCGAAGGACAATTTTAATGCTTTCAAATTAAAGTCCAACTTAGTACGTCCATAGAGAAAAATAGAAAAACGTTCCACTATGACACCACCCTTAAATTAAAGCTTACAGTGTCCGCTAAAAACATTTGTCTGAAATCATTTTCAGAATGTCGTATTCTTCGCATGGAAATGTGAAAATGGCTAAAAAAAATTATCTAGGGACACTACCCTCAAATTAAAGCTTAGACATTTCTCTGAAATCATTTTCAGAATTTCGAATTCTTCGACTGGAAATCTCAATATGGCAAAAATTGCTCTGGAGTCCAACTTAGGGGGTCCATGGAGGAAAAATGGAAATACTGTCCACAAAGACACCACCCCTAAATTAAAGCTTACAGTAACAGCTAAAAAGGCTAGAAGGACATTTCTCTGAAATAATTTTCGGAATGTCGGACTCTTTGCCTAGAAATGTGAAAATGGCCAAAATTTCTCTAGAGCCCAACTTAGTGCGGAAAAATGGGAATACTTTCCACAAAGACACCAACCCTAAATTAAAGCTTACAGTGTCCGCTGAAAACATTTGTCTGAAATCATTTTCAAAATGTCGCATGGAAATGTGAAAATGGCAAAAAAATGATCTAGAGTCCAACTTAGTGGGTCAATGGAGGAAAAACGTTCCACTATGACAACACTAGTCTTAAATTAAAGCTTACAGTCTCCGCTACAGACACAAGAAGGACATTTGTCTGAAATAATTTTCTGATTATCGAATTCTTCTCTTAAAAATGTGAAAATAGCAAAAATTGCTCTAGAGTTGAACTTAGATTGACCATGGAGGAAAAATGTAAATATTTTCCACTAAGACACCACCCTTAAATTAAAGCTTACAGTAACCGTTAAAAATGCTAGAAGGACATTTCTCTGAAATCATTTTCAGAATGTCGAATTCTTCGCCTAGAAATGTGAAAATGGCAGTAATAGCTCTAGAGTCAAACTTAGTCCTCCAATGTTGGAAAAAGGAAAAAAAATTCCACTAGGACACCAACCTTAAATTAAAGCTAGCAGTGTCCGCTAAGAAGGCAAGTAGGATATTTGTCTGAAATGATTTTCAGAATATCGATTTTTTCTTATTCCGTCACTTTCCACTGTGGTAGCCGCATCGATGTCGCTCCATGAATGATGGCGAATCATGGTTGAGGCCATCGAATATATATATATTAGGGTGGAGTGAAAACATGTTTTTTTTTTAATTTGAAAAAGTTAACTTCGGAAAGAGATGTAGTCTGGGGTCCTAATGAGGGGAAAAATAAAGAAAACAATTTTAAAAAAAAATTAGGAGTCGCGCCGCTTTCCGAGGTTAACTTTTTTTTTTTGAATTTCACTCCACCCTAATATATATCTCTTCACTCCTGAGAGGAACATTGGGTCACAACAAAGTTATTCCATTCGACACTTAAGGGTGGTGTTTGAAGCCCTACTTCTTCCGCCGCTTCCATCTTGGGTTCCATCTTGACAATAGCATCTCTTGGCTTTCATAGGTTAGGGCTTATCCCTTTCCGTTTACGCTCTCTTATTTCATGTTCTACTGGTTTCTGCTTAGTTATACTCCATAATGCTGCAATATTACCTTGGACCAGAATATCCTCATGGTCCTTCGCAGACACCTGTTTATGAACACCTGCAGTGCCATTTACTCAGTCAACGCTGCGTTATATTTTTCACAGTGGTAGAAAATAACGGACTTGATGTTGGAGTTCAAAATCCGCTGTTTGGAGATTAACTGAGAGTGCCTCAAATTGTCTAAAGCCCCGAAAGCTACACGTTCTTTCTCGATTGCAGTACATTCTCTTTGGTTCCTAAGCTGTCATTTATGATGCTGCCAAGATACATGAACAAACGTTTTCATTGATAGTGATGAGAGTACTGACCCTCGCCAATCTGTTGGCCTTACATCGTTTCATCAGTTCAGAGTTTTAAAGTAATCCATAATATATATACTTTATATGGCCTGTTATCAACATCTCCAGGTATTGCCAAAACTGAGAAATGTAGTAAACACTAAATTCTAAATCGTGGGAGAAAAGCGAAAAGGCATAATTTATCAGATATAGCCTATCATTTTGAATCTCTGATCCAATGTTGATTAGTCAAAATCGTATATCCAACCGATAGACATGGTTAGATCCTCGTAGACATTGATAGTACCAAGACTACATGTACTTTATAGGATCTTTCTCAATAGTATGACTTAAAAACATTCTAAGTTGCACAAGGTTTTCTATTGTATACGGAAGGGTAAATATTTCTCTACTGGTACACTAATTTGTACTCGCAACTTTTATTTTATTTTTAATTAATATGTATATACTCAATAATAGTAATCACTCGTACAAATAATAACCATCAACAAAAAATAAACGAGACTTACGAAATATCTAAAATCATCAAAACCGGAGCGCATACAAATTAAGTGCTTTAATTTAAATTAAAACATTACCATCCAAAAAAAAAACAACAGCGACCAACTGAAAGAAATACCAAATCTCATGTCAATAGGAAGCCAAAAATATGCGGGCTCTATCTAACACACAGCAGTCACAGCAACAATGTAATATTGACATACCACTGTGATCATGGCGCGATATCTGTTTTGTTTGGTTCGTTCAGTTGCTTTTTGTTTTTAGTCGGATCAAATTATGTTTAGTGTTATTTCAGACATAAATCTGATTTAACATGACAACACACGATGTCTGTCGATCTGTTTGTCTGCCACAATTTAAACACCAACACCGCCACTGTCACCGATCATGACTGACGCCGATGACGACGACGAAGATCCTCACGTGCACGTGTGCCCATACAGACGTATGTGTCTGTGAGCCAAAGGTGTAGACATGATATATGAAGAATTGTCGTCAACTGACTGACAATTGCCACTTGCCAGCCGTTGGCGCTGATGATGGCTTCCTTCACGGTAAACGGTAAGAAAGAAACAAGTGTTGCCAAAAATAGCCGACTAATTAAGCGTCACCAGTGTTAGTGTTGATCGTGATGTCTATGGAATGTCATGTTTGAATCCGGCACGCACTTGCCTCTCGACGTCTCAGTTCAGCATGTGAAACTGAATAAGAAGAAAAAACTCCGGTTCGATCTCAAGCCTAAAACAAAACTAAAATGTTTGAGTTATTGAGTGGATGGCTGACAATGTGCGGCCGAGATGGCCAACAGTCAACAGGTTAGGTCATGTGCAAGTACATACCCAAATATTCCAGAACTCATGAAGTGAATGTTTCGGGAAGTTGGTTGTCGTTTATTGTTCGATTTTGTTTTAAGTTTAAAATATCTTTTGGCCTTAAAATTTAATTCAAGCAAATCCTCTTTATAAATGTACTAGTAAGTTGTAATGCGCCTATGGCGCCCGTTGAAATATGGAAAAAAAATTGTGTTGGAAAAAAGAAAAACTTTTGTGGAAAAAAAAAATTTTGTTGAAAAAAAAAAATTTTCTTCAAAAAAAAAATTTTTCTTGAAAAAAAAAATTGTTCTTGAAAAAAAATTTTGTTGAAAAAAAAATTTTTTCTTGAAAAAACAATTTTGTTGAAAAAAAAAATTTGTGTGGAAAAAAAAAATTTTGTTGAAAAAAAAAATTTCGAAAAAACAATTTTGTAAAAAAAAAATTTTGTTGAAAAAAAAATTTTGTAAAAAAATATTTTGGAAAAAAAAATTGGGGAAAACACATTTTCTGTACAAAAAAAAATATTATTTTTTTTATTATTATTATTTATAAAAAATTAAAGAATGCTTATTTAAATTCCTACGTACTGCGTGACAGAGTCAGTGAATCAGTGTCGAGGGTAAATATATATTAAGATTGTCACCTGAAATTCAAAATGACCAATCATTAAAAACAACCAAAATTGTGTTTTCGATTGATTCTTGTAAAATAACCTAAAATACATGTCTCTGCAAAATTGTACACTTCAATATCCAAATTTACAATTTTATAGGCGTATTTCTAAAAGACGTAACAAGAGGAGTGGATAGATTGTACAATATTGTTTGGCTTCTCTGAAAATGTTTGTTAAGTTATTTTGGATTTCTGCTGAAGATATGTACGCTCGGTAAATTAGATCCAGAGATGGTGTATATACGCAAATGCTTCCCATCTCCGATATGTTTTCACACAAAACATTGTTAATCCCGAACGGAATGAATTGACCTTTTAATCCCAAAATATGTCCTTATCACATTGTTCACACAGGATTTAACTTTGTATTTGTGCACTCAGATTTAGTTAAAGCCACCCTCGGCCCTGGTTGGACACTCCTGTTACCAATCATTACGTTATCAAATAAAAATCGAAACAAAAAACGCCGTTTGACAACAAAAAGCGGAAAAGTGTTAAACAAACGAATAAGTGTATTAAATGGCAACAGCAAAAACAACCACACATACAACACGTACAACAACAAACCAAACAAAAAAGCATACAACAACTGTCAGAGTTTGGGCCAAACCCCAATAAAGCCATTAGAAGGGGAGTAGAGCCAATGTCTGTGAATGCGTTCCTAAACATTTGTCAATGTATGTGTTTCGATTTTCTTTCTTTGCAAGACTCTATTGTCACAGCAACAAAAAGGAAAAAAAAATACGTTGAACAACTCAAGATCAAAATATTAGACACACAGCACACGCACGCATGCGCCGAAACGCATATTCATACGCACAGACGGGCAACAATCAGAGACCAGACCATAAATTCGGTTATTTAAAAACGAATAAAAACCCATAAAAACAACTAAATTTGTCTACGAAAATGCGGCTCGCATTTGTATGTGAATGCCCGCCAAAAAACGAATGGATCTCGATTGGTTCGGTGGTCGGCCATACATGACACTGAATTTGTACGATTCTCTCAGGCATACGCATTTTCATTCACCGCAGACATGCGGGACAGACGGACATGGCTAAACGACTGGCAAGCAGGCAGACTGTCTGTCTGGCCTGGCCTCTCTGGCCAATAAATGCTAAATGTTGATTTAGTCGTACTCGCATTTATTCATATATTCGGACAGATTTTATTTATTTGGTTGCTCGCATTTGCCACTCACTGCTACCATTTTTACGGTTTGGTTTGTCGTTTGTGATTTAAACACTTGTTCGGTTAATATGTGTGTCCGTGCATCAGTTGGTGTTTCTGTTACATAGTGTTTTTTTCTCAGTTCAGCTTCA
This sequence comes from Hydrotaea cyrtoneurina, assembly GCA_958296145.1. NCBI lineage: Eukaryota > Metazoa > Arthropoda > Insecta > Diptera > Muscidae > Hydrotaea > Hydrotaea cyrtoneurina. The sequence goes on from OY282512.1 coordinate 114,318,300, forward strand.
CCTGCATCGAAGTCTGAAGGCAGCGTTGGTTGCCTGTTCTATGAGTTACCTTTTTATGGGCTAAAACATCTTGACAATATATTCACCCTGCAGGGTAGAATGTAAGAGCAAAGAGTGTAATTAATTGATGAAGTCACTAAATATCCTACGCATGTTTGTACCATTTTCATTTCATGTTACTTTGGGCTAAGGAAACAATTTAAGAACTGAGCCTCCTCCATACGAACAAGAACTAATTGTTCTTATCCGTCCACATTGTGCTAAACCATGGGTACTTGCCAAATCTAATGAAACGATGCCGTTTTGTTCTGATATAAACACAATTAAGTCCATCGTAATATAGCCACAGAACGCTTCAGAAGAGTGTGCGACACAGCGGTAAAATTAACAAAGCCTTCTCATAAACTACCTTCTAGAGGATCTTCTTCTTCTGGGCAAACGCCGTCTGATATGTAGAGTGTGCAACTATCGTGGGATGTTCTCTCTCTTGTTGAATCCGAAACACATTCTTTAAGGACTTCTCAAAAAGCCTTCTTTGCATATGACAAAGATCCCTTAAATGTTCTCATGTCGCCTCTAGAACATGACAGAGACCTTGTCTTTATGCTTTCAAATGCCACAACAAAAAAACTGCGGTATTGAATTACCGCGATACACTTCTCATGTACTCTGCTCCCCCCAAGAACAACAATAGTCTTACATTTTTTCTGTGGAACGGGTTTTTTATTTTATTTTTTTTTAAATTACATTTTTTGAGATTTAATTTGTCGAATTAAGGAATACGGGGATATGAAAGTCCGTTATGGAATCAAACAGGTTTGTATCGGGCTAATGAACTAATTTGTGTTTGGGGAAATTTCAGATATTCCAGGTCTAAAACTACACTGATACGAGTCAAACAGTTTGTTGACATGGATTTTCGTTAGCACAATAAGCTCGAGAGAACCTTTTCTGAAATTTGGAATAATGTTGTAACACTTTAATTGGAGGGAACCATGGGTATCTTATTTATGGAAACCAAATTTGTCTAGATGTCTAGTGATGCATGTTCCTAACCAACTCATCGCCCTCAGCTTTAAACAGTAGGGTGGAGTGTAGTCTAGGGTCCTAATGAGGGGAAAAATAAAGAAAAAAAATTTAAAAAAATTTTAGGGGTCGCGCCACTCCCTCGAAATTTGGAAACTATCGCTATTTTGGCGTTGATTTTAGAAAAATCCTAAAAAGTTGTATGTCAATAAATGTTTGCAATAGCGTAAACAATGAAATAAGGGCATGAAAAAATTTAAAAAAAATTGTCTCATTGTTCAAAAATTTCAAAAAGTAAAATAAGTCACATCGTCCCTTCTTCAGAAAATTGACTGAACAATGAAATCGCCACCAAAGCTACAAATATTAGTCGATTATCCTCATATTTGCCTCAAATACTTTTGTTTGGGCACTGAACAAGCTCAAACTTTAAATTTCGAATAAGTTAAGTCGTTAATTTTTAGGATTTTTCTAAAATCAACGATATAGCGATAATTTCCAAATAGCGATAATTTCCAAATTTCGAGGGAGTGGCGCGACCCCTAAAATTTTTTTAAAATTTTTTTCTTTATTTTTCCCCTCATTAGGACCCCAGACTACATCTCTTTCCGAGGTTAACTTTTTCAAATTAAAAAAAAAAACATGTTTTCACTCCACCCTATTAAACAGCTCAATTTTGTAGTCCATCGGATCTACAGCCTTACAATTTTTGTGGTAGATGCTTGACTAAGGCTTGTCTATGACCAAAATGATGTAATTGACATTCTACACCGTAATCTGCGATTGGTATTGAGGTTTCTTCTCCTACATGGTCTTCTGTAGTCAATAGGCTTTAAACGTTTTATTGTCTTTTCATTATTCTTACCTTGACATCTTGAAAATTAGTATAGAAACAATGAGTCTATATGGATCCAACAGACTTATACGACTCAACTGAAAGGAATCTAAATACTCGTAAAGAATTGTCTTGGTTGGGAACTGCAGTGAGAGGAAATTTTCTCAAGTAGTCAAATATGCATTTTTTTTAAGTGAAAAGTCGAATACAATTCTACACTCTCTGTATATCGGAACACTAATGGTATTTTCGATACACATTGCTTTACTTTGAAAGCACTTTGTCTCTGACAAAGTTTTGCTCTTTACTTACTTACTTAGGTTGGCTCTACAAGCTGTTGTTGGTCTTGGTCTGATTGATAAGTGATTTCCAAGCACTTCGGTCTTCTGCCTGGGTCTTTGGCAGTGACATTTAGTCAGTGAGACTTTATCCGTGTCACTTTTTTCAGTGACAATTTGACAGTGTTACTGGTATATACAGTGAAACTTTGTCAGTGACATTTTATCCGTGGCACTTTGTCAGTGACACGTAGTGAACACTTCTTGGTGGAAATTATGAATATAAATTGGCTTTTATAATAACTAACATCTGCAGAAATGTATTTAATATTTCCACAAAATGTAACCCTGTGTATTCGAATTTCCTTCTCTCTAGCTCTCGGCAGAGTATCAACGAAAGAAGGGTGCTCCGGTTGCGACCATGCCATCTCAAGTACCTTGAGTACATTTCTCTTTATTTAATTGTATTATTTAAGTTTTTGTTGCTCGCTGCATAACTTAAATTAGTTCAAATATTTGGCCTTTATTATTTCAGTTGTCTTTTGTTGAATTATAATCATTGCGGTACACACTCACACATTATATACGATTTTTTTTTTGGGTATTTTTATACGAATACGAATTCATTGAATAAAAAGTTTAATGCACTTTAAAAGCGCTGTGTTGTTTCAAGAAAGAAAACCCACAAAAAAAAAATACAAGAAACGATTGTCCAAATCTATGTATGTTGGCATAGACATATATTTATTGTTATTGCGTTAATTTGTTAACGAGGCTTTAAAATAAATAAACAATTTGGAGAGAAAAAAAAATGTGTGGCATAAACTTGTTTTACTTAGTACGAATATGAATGTGTGTCTGTCTGTCTGTCTGTCTCTATTTATGTAGTCTTGCAAACAATCACTTTGTGACTGTTTCAAAGAAACTTGAATAAACTTGTACTCGGAGGTATGTTTGAATCAAAGACTCGATGTATGTTTGTTTTAAACTATCAGTCCGTCCTTCGAATTTATCAGCTATAACATTTTTGTTTTTTTTTTTTTGTTGAAAATTACCGTTGTTTTTTTTTTGCGGAAATGATATTCCTGGGAAGATATAATTATTTGGAATGGGATTTTTCATCTAGCGATGTAAGATTAGATTGGATTGTAATAAACAACTGCGATATTCATGCATTGTCATAGAAATGACAAACTGGCTTTTCTTAGAAAATTTCTATGATATAAATTTTTTCTTTTGGAACGACTTTGAAGCCTTGCTGTACCCTTCTAACAAACTAATATTCATATCTTGTTCTTAATACCTGGTTCAGTGCAATGCTTTTCTTTGCCTTCTTGGTGTAGTGAAATTATTGCACTCAACAACATTTGATATTGTGAAAATATCCGTGACTTTACAAGCCTTCCTCTTTATAAGGCTTACATTCAGGAACTAAGATGAACAGAGAAAGGCGTAATCAATACAAATGACAAATGACATAAACTACTCGTTTGTCTACTATAAAACAAAGCATTAATTGGTGGTAAGAATAATGCTTCGACATCGTGTGTCTATGGTTCACACCGGTAGATGACTACTGAGGAGTATGTGGCTGACCAAGCGACTCAGTCCTGGAACATCTCAAAAACTCAACATTTCCTACACCAGCCCAATGTGAATTTTAAACAAAGATCTCAACCCACACAAGGTCTATTTGACTCAGTAATTGAAGGCAAATGACCATCTGCCTGGTTGTCGCTTCTCAGTTTGAACCTTAGAGCAGCTCGAAATGAACAACAATTTTGCTCGAAAAAGTATCTTTTGCGACAAAGCGCATTTTCATCTCAGCGGCTATGCAAAAACCCACATGCAATGGTCGACAATTTACAGCATCATTGGCCCATTTTTCTTTAAAATGCTGCAGGAAATGCCTTTTTGGTCAACGATGAGCGACCTTGTTGTGATCGAAGATTTAAGACATGAACTGGGACGATCTTTGCTTTCAGCAGGACGACGCTTTATGCCACACTGCCTACGCCATAATCACTCGTTGGCATTGTTAGACTTCACGGAGATATCAATTGGCCACCTCTGAGTTGGAACACTTTGTACACAATTGATACATTTAAAGTTCCATTTGTGCAAAAGGTGTGACGTACTCACCAACGTCAATTAATGTTGTTATGAGCGATATTTCGAAGTTGTCGCAAATAAATTGTTGTTACAAATAAATAATCACGGGCTTATCATATGTCACTGCATATATACAGTTCATGTACATACATATGTACATATGTACATAGGTTGAGTATATATCACAACAGATCTGTATTTGCATGTATCGTACGTATGATCAGGAATGTTGCCACCACACGGCACTGCATGGCATAGCGATTATTTCATGTTTCACGCAGGGTACTCGGGTCGCTGGGGCAGAGGGGTCTACATTACGTTCATATTAACAATTATTTCTTTTTTTTTGTGTGTGTTTTGTTGTTGTTGTTGTTTGCTTCTTTTTGTGAGACAAAATGCTTAACACTATTATGTCAATTGTTTAATGCAGAAAACAAAATTAAAACAACAACAGCAACAAAAACAATAAAAACTAGCGAATTTCATTTACATTTTCTGACAATTCTCGAGGAGCATTTGAAAATGTACTCATGCCAGACAAAAGTGAACAATGCCACCATCCACGATGCGAGTGCCATGTCAATTTTGTCTTCGTCGAAATGTTTTGAAATATTTTGAAATGAAATATTCGAAATGTAAATGATTTTATAATTATAATATGACAAAATATCGCACGAAAGAACACATTTCAAATGGCGTTCTCATTATTACATCCTGACTATGTGCACACATCCACCACACACACACACACACCCATTCATACTAACTTATCCTTCATTTGAATTGCAAATGAAATATTTGAACACGTGGCTAATATCGCAATGTTTGGAATGCCGATGCTCAATTGACCTACACGAGGTTACTACTCGATCATAATATTCATCGAGAACATTACTTCTGATCTATCCTAGTTCTAAGAACTAAGATATGATATGATATGATATGATCTGGATCGGTTTTAACATGTGTCCGGTAGAGCGTCAGGATTTTAAAAAATTGGTTTACGTTCGTTTGGTATAACAGCAAAACCATGACTCGAAATGGTTGAATTTCACAGTAGATGCATATCAGTCGATCATAATATACCGAGACAAATTCTATCCGAGTCAGAGGGATCAAAATCCGTGTAGGATCATAATCGGGTTTAATATCAGAAAACCCCGACATCGTTTTGTATTTAATATAAATGTATACAGGAATCTTTTACGGTACCATGTTCGATAAAGATCGAAAATAATATAGAAGCAATCTGAAGTAATTTTCTCCAAAGGGGCCTTTGCATGTTGTCCATAATGAAATTAATTCCACTATTGGCTGATCTCAGTTCATAACGAACGAATGGAATGTTGGGCTTCATGAAGAATAACACCAAAAATTGAGAGTTTCCTCTGTAGGGAGAACCAAAAAAACTGAGCTGTGCAGAATTTCTTTCAGATCGGTTAACAATTATGACCTGTAGTAAGCAAACCAGTTGCAGATGGACAGACATCATATAGACAGGATTTGGTTCTCAGGCGATCGCCATAGTTAAAGGTAGACCTAGCTCCAATATTTGTAATACCTATAATTCTATACAAATTCTAATACAAATTCTATAAATTCTATAGAACTATTATCGTTTATCGAGAGATATTCCAATTTCGAGACAGTTCACAGGGAAATATTCCATTCTATCATTTTTTTTATTGTTTTAGATTGGAACTCCATTGTATGATATTCTTATGCCGTGTTCGGTAATTATTTAATATGATTTATTTTGATTTATTCAACCCGTCGACCTCAGCTAGAGGTCAAGATCAATCGTCGACTTTAAATCAATAGTCAATATTAGAGTCGACTACTGATTAAAGGCGAAAAATCGAAACTCAATAGTTCACTTTAATATTCACTACCGATAAAAGTGGACTATTAAAAGAGGAACTGTGAGGCAGTAGATCCATTACAACTTTTAATATCTACTAAATTTAAACAATGATCAGATATTCTTGCTCATATCAGGATAAAATATCCTGTAGTGAAGGGGAAAAGTGTGAATGTCTTCACAGGAACTATAAATAGCCAAAGGCAAAAGAAAGATATTAGAAACGTCCAGATTCTTGTCATTAAATTGAGGCCAAAACAATTTATTTTCTATTGGCCAACCAACAACGGTTTGAAGGTTATTATTATTGACAATGTCGCCCGCTGAGGAGAATCTTCACGAGCAATAAGTATTTGGGTTATGCTCTCTCTGTCTTTTTACCCAATTTTGTTGCCATGGATTAGAGAAATTTTATTTTTTTTTTTCTTCAGATGTATCATAAAAATATTTTTTTTTTTTCATTACAATACAAAGTAAATTTAAATTGTACAGTAGGGTGTCCCAAAAAAAACCTGATAGCTTATGGTGTAAAAAATGTTTGGAAAAAAATTAGAAATTCGGGGTTTCTGAATTTATCGTATTTCAAGCGCCAGCTGATAAAAAAAAGCATTTTCAAAGTCGTTAATATATCATTTCAAACGAAATAGGTCGAGCTTCATAAGTTAATAAGTTTTCAGATAACACAAAAAAAATCAAGTGTTCTATTTTTTCATGTGACAGTCTTGTTTCCACAATATGTTGCTTGATGCAAATGTCTCATCATAAAGATTTCCATTTTGAAGAGGGACGTTACAGATGTTGCATCAAAAAGATTTTAAGTATTTCGCCTTTTTAAATTTTACCCTCTTTAAAATGTACGCCCAGTTGCTGATTTCAGTTATTTCTCTTGGTGTACGTTCGATTTAATAAAATGAATTAAATAATATGAACATCGCCAATGATTTGACTAAACCGTTATGCAAACGCCATTTATATTCAATCATGTCACACTTAATACGTGTGTATTACATATTTAATATTTTTAATATGGGAGGACAACAACTCCCTTTTGGACAACGCCCAATCAATCGATTAATTGATGATCGATAAGGTATACGAACAAAGCAGACAGATATAGTAAATGCGCCAATGATTATGCCAGTAGTCTAAGTCCAAAAAAAAAAACACAAATCGCCACTTTATGAATAATTGAGTAATCTGTAAGCCATGTAACAACTTCTCTAAAAAAAAGCATTAGCTATTCGGTACCGACATTATAGAGTTGGACGTGATTAATGACTATACAAATTAAATCGTGCAGAGCACACCGATTTCAAAAAAGTTCACCGCCTAGTTCTTCACTGAATTCTATGGGAAATACGAACAAGTGTGTCTTAACATAGTCGGGCTGGACGTCAGCAATGTCATATTTTGAGCGTATGAGCAATATTAATAGATGTACATTTCTCATACGCAAAGGAGGCCAATTATATACAGTCAAACTTGCATAACACGAGCCACCATTATCCCGTAGATAAGTTCGACTTACGGAGACTTTTAGTTATGGGAATACTTATAAAACGGTGTAAGGCAATTTGTCTCCTTAACTGTCTCTAGAAGTGCTGCGACTTGTGGAAGTTCAAGTTATGGAAGTTTCACTGTATATAAATGAAAAACTAAATATGTATGTACATAGGAAAACATCACTCTTTACTTTCAGTTAATACAATTTATTGTTATTAATATCCACATAGAGATTATTCGATCGCTTTAATATGTTTCTGAAGCGTACCGTGTTTATTTAGTTGGTTTCTTAGCTTTGCTTGGCATGCATGGAGGGCGATGGTAGCCCCATCGTAACTACCCCATGTGTGATGGCTCCCAATGGTTCAAGATAATTATTTTCTAATAGTCGTCTCCATAGTTTAATCAACAAATGGTCTTCGATGAGTGAAAAATGTATCTTTCTATTTTTCATTAATTCGGAACATCTTTAAATTATCAGCAATCTCTTTAAATGCGTGGGTTTATGAACCGAACGGAGAGTGAAAAAAAAAACTCAGCTTTTCTCTCGGCTTACACCACACCCCACAGATAGAAGATTTTAATATATTAAATTTTTTTTGTAAATTTCGATCAATTACGCCCATATCCCCCGCCCATGACCATATATACAGCATATACATGTGTCTGTCTGTCGTGGCTACTGCCAGGAAACACTTTCACTTCATTTGGTTGTTTGTTTCATAAATCCACGTGAAATTCTTAGAACCATAGTCCAGGTTTTCATATTACATACACACATACACTGGCGGTTATTACCTGTATTCGTATGTACATACAGACGTACTTACGATGCCAGCTATAAAAACACACATCTACAACATAAAACCTAAAGATAACTTTTGTTGTTGTTGTTGTCTTTTTTAATATCTATTAACATTTCAAACAAGTTTAGCGAAATATAAGAAAAAATAATACAGAAACTAAAAACAAAACAAAAAAGACGGCAGACTAAAACAACACAAAACCGTGCACAAACCACAAACAAACAACAACATGTTGCAACAATTACAACGTGTTTGTCAGGCAAAACGACAACAAAACACACCGAGAGCAAGCTTGCCGTTAGAGAGACCGAGAGATAGAGAGAGAGAGAGCAACTACTACCAGCGCAGCTATGTACTAGTGGTTAGTGCAAACACACCGACAAACGTGTGTACTTACACTTTTACATTTGCGAGTCCAAGATCTATGGGGGCTGTTTGGGTTGTCATTACAACAATTACTAACAATGATGCTGCTGCTGCCCCGTCTGATGTTGTTCTCTGTGGACAGTTACATGCTCACGAGCACGAATCAATAACCCCCCAGTTGAAGAGAGCGCAGTCGACAGAGACGCAACTGCTCGTATGTTATTCTCGCATTATAAATTATTTAATAAAAAGCACAAGAAGAAAACTGAAAAAAAAACAAAACCACCACAAGCTTAAAACGGAAAACAAAACTAACAATAATTATCTGTTACTAACTTGACTAAAATGCCAATAAGTGACTGATTGACTGTGCGACTGTGGCACCAAAGTACGAAGAGACTAAAACAAAACAATACAACATGAAAAACATATGTACAGGGAACAAGAAAAAACAACAATAACAACATAAAAATGTTTAATAAAAATCTTAAATTAAATCTATGTATGTGTGTGTGTGTGCATATGAAAATACGTCTGTTGTCATCTTGGACGGTGAGTGTAAAATTCAGAAAAATAGACAGCAACAACAACGATCAGACATTGCAACATATGATTGTGTTTCGATTAACATTCAAACAATGCACAGTGTCCGGAACCCGCCCATTGTAGGGCACATGTGTATGAGTACACAAATGCCTTCACTGTTGAAATTGAAATCATAGCCTCACAAGTCATCAGATCGATTCAAATACTACCACACATAGCATACATATGCGTTGTATGTGAATGAAAACAGAAACAACTGCTATTATTTTGATTTAAGGGAAACGACTGACTTGCATCGATTCTAAAAGTTAGAGTAATTTAAGTAAAGAAATTTAATTTAATGGGCAACATTGAAATGTAACTTTCCTTCTTTATTTACTACTCAGTGAACGTTATAATATCTACAATTTCCATATACAATTAGCGTATCATTAGTCCATAGAATATTATTAATACACCCATGCAAAAAAAAAACACTTGAAAAACATTATACACCAAATAATTTCATTCAATTTGACTATTTCGTTAGCGACCTGAACGAGATCGCCACAGAAATCTTGCATCAGAGGCTTTGTTGTTAATATAAAAATATTAATCATGGAACTTCCTTCCGTTTCTGGCAAAAGATACACACTAAAAAAACCAAACGGATTGTGAAAAAATGTGGAATTAGTGTAAAGCAATATGTTTTAAAAAAATGACCAAAAAATTGTCATAACGACCAGGAGAATTTAAGAAAATATTGTAAACGAAAATACGATGGCTTTAGAAGAACTGATTATTTTACTGAAAATAATTTCCTAGATTTTTGTAATCCATTCATTCGTTGGGTACTTTAAAGTGGACATAATATAAAATATGTATAACTAGTAAGTTGTAATGCGCCTATGGCGCCCGTTGAAATATTGAAAAAACATTTTGTTGAAAAAAAAAATTTTGTTGGAAAAAAAACATTTTGTTGAAAAAAAAATTTTTTCTTGAAAAAAAAAATTTTTGTTAAAAAAAAAATTGTTGAACAAAAAAAATCTTGTTGAAAAAAAAAATTTTGTTGAAAAAAAAATTTTGTGGAAAAAAAAAATTTTGTTGAAAAAAAAAAATTTGAAAAAAAAATTTTTGTTGAAAAAAAATTTTTGTAAAAAAATATTTTGGAAAAAAAAAATTTGGTAAAAAAAAATTTGGGGAAAACACAATTTCTGTACAAAACAAAAATATTATTTTTTTTTATTATTATTATTTATAGAAAATTAAAGAATGCCTATTTAAATTCCTACGTACTGCGTGACAGAGTCAGTGAATCAGTGTCGAGGGTAAATATATATTAAGAAGAAGAAGATATGAAATACATGTCACTGCAAAAGTTTACAATTCAGTATCCAAAATTTAGAGGCGAACTCCAAAATGACGTAATAACAGAAGTGTTTAGATTTTACAACGTTTTCTGCTTCTATTAAGTTATGAAAATATTCTCTATTTTTTCAAGTTCATGGTATAATTAAGATTGGAAATTTAGACAATACATTACAGACATAAGCAATTTCTTGTTTAAATATATCTAGATTTAAAATATATCTCACAAGGTTAAAAAAAGGCTCAATAAATTTAAACTTTGAACCTTTTCAGGTTTGAATTCAAAATATGATGTGTCTTTGACGTTTACTATTCTTAGTGTATTAAGACCGTTCCTCTCAATTTCGGCAAAGCTGTTTTCACCACAAGTATTCTTTCATATTTTCGTGATAGCAATCGAGCGACATGTTAGGAACCGCACTGAGAGAAATCTTGTTAATCACATATCACGATCGAACTAGTAGGGCCTGTAGTAAATGTTTTTCTTAGCGCCAGGTGAGAACTGTCTTATAGAATAAATAAAAACGACATGGAATGGTAAATTTATAACAAGATCGTACTGTTCTGTGTCATTCTCATGACATGAGCATATCATTTCTTTTTAGAGAAAACTCAAACTCTATTGCACACTAATTGAAGTTTTAATTATCAGTGCGATGGGCACAAGTATTCATTAACGTTTCAAAACACTGTGCCGAATTGTTTACCACCATTTCACGTCTGTGAGGGAGTAGAAGGGGATTTTGAAGATTATATTTGTCGACCATTTTATCTGATTATAATTGTCGACCATTTTATCATTTCATTATTGTTATTATGGTTTTTTTAATGCTTTAAATATTCACTTTTAGGGAGTATTTTTTAAATGCTTGTCAATCACATTTTTTTATATTAATTTCATTGGCGTCTGTGTGGTTACTGTTGCTGTTTGCTACTCTGACTTTTAAAAACAAACGATCGCAAGGAATTTTTCCACACTCGCACACACACAGAAACACACACAAAGTCAACGAAAGTAACAATTTATCAATCATTTTGAGTTGATAAACGAACGGGCGGCACAGATGGGTGGAGGGCTGGATGGATGCATCAATGGATGAATGAATGAACGAAGGAAACCGAACGAAATGTCCATCAATTGTTCGTTAATAATTTTGGGCGTTAATAACAACGTACGGTTTTTGATGGATTGTATGGTGAGTGCGTGTGTGTTTGTGTTTGTGTGAGTATTGAGGCACCCAGTCATAGTGAGACAGAGAGAGGCTGGTTCAAGCACAAAACGGCGTCGGGCTGTCAGCCACAATACAAACTCATAATATGGCATTTGGCAGTTGTGAGATAAGCTACAATTTATGTTTACTTTCATCCATGACCTTGACGTTTTAAACACTTTGTTGTACTGATTTAGGTTTTAAAGGCTGTTCGAATGTATTTGTATGTACCTGCACACACATACAATAGGTACAATGTATGTGCTCTGTGACGTATAATTAACGCGAGGGTAATATTAAAATGTATTTGTGTAATGACAACAACAGACTACCAATTATTGTTTTGTTTATATTTTCGGAAAATTTTTGCGACTCTGATTAGAATACATCTGAAGGGGCGTTTTCTTGTGGCTGCCAAGGTTTCATTTGCAAATAACAAATTAAATATTGTCCGGCACGTATCGTAATTCTAGGGCGTTGGGAATTGTCTTTCACTTCGGAGCAAGGGTTGTTGAAAGTGCATCGTGTTGATATGCACATACGAGAGGGTCATGGTAATAATTATTCTAAAAATTAAATAAAGGCAAAATGCACTCTATTATTTCGGTCAGGAAAGTGGACCGAATTGTTATCTAAAAGGCCCGCTTTAGAGGATTGTCAAACCGAGTTCTGTTGTCAAATGGAAAATGTTACAGAAAGCTTATGAAAAGCAATAAAAAATGCCCTAAAAAACATTTTGGGAACATTTATTTTTTTTTTTGAAAAATTCCCCAAAAAAGGATAATGAAAAATTCACAAAATGGGATTTTTTCTTTTTTTTTTCGGGATATTTTCATAACAAAAATCAATAATATAATGTTGTTTTTTATGGGTATTTTTCATTATATTTGGGGGATTTTGCATTGGTAATTTTTCATAAATTGTTTGGGGTATTTTTCAGAATTTTTGGAAAAATTTCATATTGGGCTTTTTTGTGGTGAATTTTGTATTTGGGGCATTTTTCATAAAACGTATGAGTCCAAATAATATGTACAGTGTACTCTCTCCTTACGGACACCTCTCTTAAGCGCATACCTCTCATAAACTGACACTTTTTTCAGTACCAATCCGTTTCAGTCCTCTTGTATACTTCTCTCATAAGCGGGCACCTCCATAAACGGGCAAAATTCTCAGTCCCTTAGGTGTCCGCTTATGAGAGAGTACACTGTATATGGAGAATTCCGAAAATCAGTTTAAAAATGTTTTTATGATTGAATTATTCCCCAAGAGTCCCATGTTGAAGGTTTCGTTTTAAAAAAAGTTTGCTAATTAATGAGACATTTGTAAGGGACTGGTACGATTTGAAGTAAATTTCACCCATACATAGTTGGGCTAACCAGAGCTGAGGCCATAGGGTCCAATTGTCCATACCTTGGGTCTCAAAAAACTGTGAACGTCCATTTAAACATGCGATACACATAGAGTTTCAAGCTGAGAAGAATTGTTCAGACACATTAAGGTCAACTCTGACACCCTGAGGGTGATTTTCCTGAAAGTCCGTCTTATTTCATACAAAACTATTTTAGTGTAATAAGTTCAGGAGCTTCATAGATCTATGCACATTTATTATCATCTGCTTTATCACCACACCACTCCTGTTCTTTATGCAGAACACAATTTTCATTTTAAAGCAGTAACCGCAGCCAACTAATATTCCCAGTAAACTCTAATGTTCATATTTTGAATCAACAAAAAACCGCTGTCAAAAATGTCAAAAATAAGTGTTGGACTGATATACTTTGTGGCGACCTCAAAAAACATAAACGAATATGATCCGTTTATCCGTGACCAGATAACATTAGCTGTGTTTTTGTGTTTCCCAACCCAAGATATCCAATGTAATGTACGTATCTGTTACAAACGAAACGTAACGCAACGCCATAGACAAGTACGAACAAAGTAAAGTTCAGCCGGGCTGACTCATACTCGTATGTCCTCTTCTACCGTGGAATGCACTCCGCAGCTATCCTATCTGGTTATTTGTAAAACCAGCATACAATTTAACATTTTATTTCTTTACCAAAAGCATTTTTCGATATAAGAAACATATACTTGTTTTTTGTTTTGTTTTGACTAAAGTTCAATCTCCGTTCTCAATACAAGTTTATAGCTGAAATGGTGAAGTTGTAGCAACAACGGCCACTTTCAACACTATTCGAAATGAATTAATCCTCCAGCGATTTGAATTGTCTATGCCTTATTTTCAATTTAAGATATATGCCTTTATTAAAATGGTTAATTTTTGGAGTACATTTTGTACATTTTTCATGGGCTTTAAAAAAAATTAGGAAAACATATTTTTTGTCCTCAAATTTGTTTATAGCAAAAAACTGTCATTCAGATAAAGGTTAAAGATAATCTAAAAAAAAAATTTTTAAAAATAGATTTTAAGAAAATCGGTGCTTTCTTTTTCGAGTTACAAAAATTCTCAAAAAACCAATAGAAACAAAAGTATATTGAAAAAACAATTTCAAAATTTGTGGTTATAAAAAAATTTGGACATTTTTGTTTTCTGGGGAACATCAGAACTTTAACATGGTTACCTTGTATTATTGGAAACAATATAGGTTTTACCCATCTGGCTTGGCCGCTAAGGTGTTTTCTATACATCGACATATTTGATGATTCCTCGAAAATAAAACGTAACGCTTTCTATAATGGGTCTCTTACGTCCGCAGAGAAGGACATATATTTCGTGTTAAATCAAAATTTAACGAAGAACAGAATTAAAAGTTTCATAGATATTTAGGTTCAATTTCCTTTGAATCTAGTCCAATCAAGGCATTGCTACACCTAATTTGTGATAACACCTAAACTAGCTGACACACATAATAACTATTCCATTAAAAGTGTCATTGGTAGTGTTCAGGCTCAACTTCTTTAGAATAGCGACCATCTTTGGCTCTCTAACATTAGATAGACTAAATGTGATGTAATTCATGAGAACTGGTAGATTAACCGAGATACAGAATGTGAATACTGATATTCATGTTCAAATTTCGATACAATCGAGTCCACATCGTCAACAGAAGACATTCTGCATCCTAAAATAGTGACAAAGATGTGGGCTGTCACCTGATAAAAAGGATATAAATTTGTAAAAACAGCTTGTAAATAATAGGAAATACAGTGTACTCTCTCAGAGGCGGACACCTAAGGGACTGAGAATTGTGTCCGCTTATGAGAGCAGTACACGAAAGAACTAATGCGGATTGGTACTGAAAAAATTGTCCGTTTATGAGAGGTATTCGGCTTTTTGACAATGAAAACGTCGAGAAAAAAATGAAATAGATTAATTTTATTGAATTTAGATTTTTTTTAATAAAATTTTTTTATTTAATTAATTTTTCCAATATTACGTTCTTCTTTAAAGAACCTCATCAGGGAGAACACAACAATAAGAAATAAAATAAACACATGCAATAGAACGTTGGTGTTTCTTCTTGATCAGACCTCGAGCTTAAACTCATTAAACAAATTCGAAATGCAATAAAATTGAAAAAGGTCATAGAATATTAAAATAGATTAATTTTATTTATATCGCCAAACAATCTGAACAGAATTGGATCAATAAAAATCAAGACTAAATTAAATTCGTTACATTGCATCATTTTAAATTTCTAGGATTGTAAGGAAATCTCAGATAAAGAAGAGTACAATTTTCTATTTTCTGAAATATTTGGTTTTACTAAACGACAAAAAACAAAACTTTGATCTCCATTATATTCAATTTGTAGTTCGTTATTAAACAAATTCAAAACTTAACTTTTTTTTTAAATAACGTTTTTTTTAAATCCCCAAAACATCCCTTGTCTTGATGTAGTACCACACTGTGCAATGCCATAATGCTAACAGGAGTCAGGTCCATAAATGTCACCACAAACAAATTTTCAAGTTGGTCAGATATTTCCAAACTACAATAAAATCAATTGAAAACATTTTCTCATGCAGTATTCATGGCGTTTCACATATTTTGTTTTCCGCTTTCCTGTAATGACATTTTTTTTTTGGCATGAGTCCCATTACTGTTCAACGCCAAAGTGGATTGAGAATTAGATCATGGACCCTGTGTCCATAAATAATTGAAGGGTATCATTGCGATCGGTTATCAGACCATTGTTGTTATTAAATACTTTCGATATTGTGTCGGTTTAATAAATATTTGATTTGAGTTAGAAACTTACCGCACTTCACCCACATTCGTTGTTGGTGGCTTTGAGTTGTTAATTGAAGCTTTGTCTTAATCCCAATTGATATTTGGTTACAAACGTTGTTTCGCTTTTTATGTTGTTGTTTTTTTTTTTATATCAAACGTTATAATTTGTGTTGTTGTTTTTATTTTGTATAAGACACATTCACGGTATAAAATCAAGAAATTGTAAAGAAGTAGACTGGCTTGGCTGATTGGCTGACTAAATAGATTACGCGAATTCGGGCGCTATTTCGCATAAATTTCGGATTGGTTTGTTTTGGGCTAACAAGGCAAGGCGCATGAATTATACAATACGTATGTATGTACTTATCGATCACAATTGCATATAGTGTTGCGGTCGTTTTGATTTGTTTTTGTTGTTTTTTTTTTTAAAACGAATTTGTTTTGGCCAAATATAGGCGTTTTTTGTTTGTTTTGTTTTTGTGTTGTATTGGCTACTTTTTCTTTTGGTTTTTTTTTTTATTGTATGTTTTTAATTTTTATATTTTCTTAGCGCTGAGATTTAGAAGGGGATCTAAATAAATTGCCAGCCAAGTTAATAACATTAAGCCAAGGTGATGTACATTTGAAAATATTTATGTGGTTGTGGTGTTCGTACAACTTTGCTGGAAAATGCACATATTTTTTGCGATTTTTGTTGTTGTTGTTTTTTTGTTTTTAATTTTCTTGTTTCAGTCACCGAAACAAAGACACACTCAAAAGAAAATATTAATAAAAATTAAAGAACGATCGATCGAGTGAAGAGAATGAACACACGTAGACACACTCTGAAAACGTTTATTTAACTGACTAAAACACGAAACCGTTTTTTTATTTTGCTTTTGTGGATTGCATTCGACTGCAATTCGTTTAGACGTTTATTTTGCTGTTGGCGTTGTTTGTTATTGGCATAGAGTGCAGTTCAAATTTGGTCGTCTTCAATCAGAACGAAATGGGAAAATTTCAACGGTCCTTAAATATGTTTTCAGCTGTGTTGTTGTTGTTGCCTCTAAAAAGTCGTTTTGATTTTCAATAGGAACTTTTTCCGTTTCAAAAAAAACTTTATAATTGTAGGAGTGACTTGGATGTTATGGAATTCCTCAAATGTTTTTTACATTTCGTAGTCACTTTGTGTGATTCACTTGTTCTTGAAAATAGTGGTTCTTTTCTTGTATTCTTTCCCAGCAGCCCAGAGAGGAAAAGAGTTATTTTTTTGCGTGCGAATCGCTTCAGTGTTTCCACTTAACTGAATTACCAACTGAAACCACAACTGATAGTGAACTCTGCTGGCTTAATGCTAGGTGCTCTGGTGCTGCCAGTGTTGTTGTTAACAAACCCAGCTTGCTTACCCACCACCACCACCGGAGTCAGTCAGCCAACCATTCAACAAGCCCACTAAAAGACTTCAGCAGAACATAGAGCCCAGTCAGAGCTAATGCTCTAAGAAGCTCGCAGAAGAAAAAAAAATACAGAAAGAGGCAAAAGCCAGCCAGCCACTCACTCACAACACGTTCAAGCGAAAACGAAAACAAAATAAACTAAAACCTGTATAAATAAACAACAACAATCTCTACAATATTGGCAACCAAACATGGCTTAAACACACTCAAAGGCGGCCGGGTGGACCGACCCCTCTGCAAAAAGTCCCCAGCAAGGCAAAGGCTGTGCGATGGTATTCAGCTCATTTAGAGCTTCTTGCTTTTTGCTTTTTGCCACCACCGCCAGAGCTGCTCTTTCTTGCATGCTCAATTTCTGTGTGGAAACAGTTAAAAGACCACTTAAAATAATTACTGATCATTTTGCGCGTGCGCCCCGATTTTCATACGACAACGAGTACGAGTTCTCCGCTCTTGAAGTCATCACTTTTACTCTCATTTTGTTAATTGATTATTGTTTTTGGTATACTGCCATCTCTCTCTCTCAATGATATTTGTGGTTAAGTGCAAATGTCTCTTTACTGTTTTTGTTTAATTTCTCTTAATATTCGGACAGTATTGATGGGGGCCTGTTACTTGTGAGCCAGTGCTGGCAACGTGAGTGGAGATTTGTTCGCATGTTACTGGCCAAAGCGACTAAACTATTTTACAAATAATCCATGGCTTATGGATTGACAATTAATTTTACTCTACACATTTGTAACTAAGTGTTGATGTTGGAAACACAAAGTGTATAAATCTCTCCTTTATAATAGTATAAATGGGTGCCATACTTTTTTTTTGGGGGAATTGAGTAACTTAACCCTCTAACCCACAAGAGTGCCTATAGTCACTCCTTTAGAGGCACATTCGTTTATAGATTTTAAAAATGTGCCCAAAAATTTGTTTAGGCTTTACAAAAATTCTTGCAGGATTGAAATAAAATAACACTACGGTCTACGATACCAAGATCTCGTTCTACATATATATTAGCTGAACTCCACTCCACTATACCACAGTTGAGTTATCTGAAAATCGGCCACATTGGCGCCACATTGATGGTAGCTGAGTGAAACATGATAGGCCAAATATTTTAAAAAACATATTTTTTATTGTCATTTTGACTAGCAACACTTACTGGCATTATTTTTACATATTTTTCGCCGAACTCGATTATATTGTGAGTTTTTTCTACCAAAAATTGTTCGTAAGAAACATTTTACAATTTGAATGAAAAACATGGGTTTATCAAGATTTTGATGTTCCTGAAAATTTTCATAGATTAACAAAAGAGAAATCGCTTCAGAACAGTCCCAAATTTCGATACATAGACCGCAAAGAACATACCCACAGTCGAAATAATTGAAAATAATGTACGAGTTAAGAAAATACCAAATAAATTTTTGACCGACCTTAAAGAGAAATGCAATAACATGATAAGCTAATTTATATACTGAAAGCAGAGTTTTTTAAAATAAAAAATATTTAAAAAAATGTATGCAGTAACATTTTAAGCCACATTACTTTCTCTGATACCTTCGCATATTCGGTGTTTACGCCCCGACGCTGGAAGATTTAATTAATTAGTTCATAGGGATTTTATGGCAAACAAAAATATAAGAAGACAATTATTGGTTCACGCTTTTGCTCAACTAAGAATTACTTGCTGGTTACATGTGTGAGCCACATAGGATTTAGCATCCCCTCAACAGGATTTCTATCGTGTTTTAAGTGGCCAGCTTTGGTCTTGTTCCCGTTGCCTCCAATTACAATATAAATTCAAGATTTGATTTATTGAGACTTATATAAGAATTTAAAGATGACAAGGTAAAAATTTTAAAGCAAACTTCGAACTATGATGGTATTATTCTCATTGTTGTACGGATTTGATTATCAGCTACATTCTTGTGTTAGAGTTATTGTATACTAGATTTTCCTCAAGAGATGCAGTGCTTGCTCTAGGGACTTTAACAGGGTCGTAAGGAGGTAAAAATCCAATTAGTTACACTTAGATTCATCATATCGTCATTGGTCCATCGATGATTCAACCCTCCAGTCTCGGAGTTCAAGTGGCTTATAAAGTACAGATGTGTCCGCTACCACATAAGTAAGTAAATCTATAAGAACCGATAATGATAACTTTAATTGGAGCAACTTAATATCGAAACCTGAAGGAGTGTTTCCTCTATTCCACAACAAAAAACATGATGATATCACTTCATTTCCTTATGGTCAATAATGCGATACAAATGACTGCTAATACTTCAGTCGTTATGTGTCACACTGCCTCGTGCTGCTTCACTGTAGTACTTGTGTACATTAAGGTGGATTGAGAAAATCTTCAGGATTCCCGACACAACATTAAAGATTATTTTTCAAAAAATATTTCTATTACCAATTGTCAGCTGGATTAACCTGTTGTTGTTGTCAAATTACCTCGGCCAAAAGTCTGCAACTTTTCATCTAGTAAACATTTTTGTTTTGGGGGGGAAAAATAGGGTCTTTCTTAAATCCACCGATCCATGTTTATTTTTCAAACTTTAATTTGCAATCTATGGCATAAAATTTCAGCTGCGTGCCTATTTTTCAAAGTTTAATGAGAAAAATAATTAATTCTCATTTTGATTCTGATTACAAAAGATTATGATATTTTAGAATTTGAACGAAAAAACCTCTGCAATAGAGATGATCTGTGTAGAGATGATCAAACGATCTTAAGGCATATACAACGTGATATACAAGTACAGTCAGAGTTCCATAATTCGAACCACCCGCAGAAATATTCGACTTACGGAGACATTGAGTTATGGAATTACTTATTAAATTGTTTCCCATTTGGAAAAGAGTACATTATGTATACAGTTATACTTACTTCATGTTGTTTTGTTTTTTTTTTTGCTTTGAATAACAAGTAACTTCTATTTATTTAGGACTTTTTAATGTCATCAGTTGTCTGGAAGTTTGTATAACAAAACTCCTCCTTTTCATCATTATTTATTGCGCTTTCAGCGAAGTAATTAATTCGGTAGAACAATGGTATTGTTGACCGCCATCCGTAGAAAATGTTGGCAAAGAACGGTTTCTATTATTTTGCATGTTCGGATCCATTTTGATGATACGAACAAAAACACACAGTTTTATGGAAATAAAACACATTTTGGACCGAGAGTTTTTATTTTTATTGCATTTTTAAAACCGAGAATTTCAGATTAATTTTTTTTAAAATA
The DNA here is from genome assembly GCA_958296145.1 of Hydrotaea cyrtoneurina. Taxonomy (NCBI): domain Eukaryota; kingdom Metazoa; phylum Arthropoda; class Insecta; order Diptera; family Muscidae; genus Hydrotaea; species Hydrotaea cyrtoneurina. The sequence goes on from OY282512.1 coordinate 114,339,064, forward strand.
CATATATTCCAAATGATACATGATATGATACCTTTTTAAAAAAGATTTGTATCTATTTTTCTGAAGACGCTTTGGATTGATCCTGAGATCGGCAATTGTTTATGGTTTATTATCATAGACCTGCGATTTCACAAAAACCATTGGCATCACCTGAAACTGGGATCGTCAAGAAAAGCTATGTTGTTCCATGCATTGAAGAAATTATACAAAGATACGTTTATTTGTGAAGGACTTCTTAGCAATATTCTTCGCTATGTATCTCAAATAAATATTTCAAAGTGTTCCAAACGTGTATAATAAACTAATACATATGAATAGTATCTTACACAAATCGACCCGTCTTAATGTACATACATACATTTCCAATAAAATCAATATCAATGTCCATATCGTAATTTCGAATTTCTTTATAATTGATCGATAATTGCTCTTGAATATATTGGCAATATATTTCTCTTCAGTACCGCGGCCATTCGTTCGATTGCAACAAATGCTTGCTTTTCTTACAAATTAAAGAAGAAGAAAAAAACAATGAGAAATATAAGAAATACTATTCACATATTTCATGTCAAATCGACATTAAATAGTCAATATGTGTATTTCTCAAAACAGCAGGAGGTATTCGTATTTATAACACCGTGTATGCCACCATATCTACGTGAACCAGACGCCAAGATTCGATCGAACAACACAGTCATAGTCAAGTTACACGCTTCTCGCTCTGTCACTAAAAGAAATAATCCTATGTACGTATGTGTATGTTCGATACATAGGGACATAACGTCTAGAACTTCTGAGGCGTGTAGTTTTAGTTACGCATATTTTATAAAAAAAATTGGACAGAGTTGTAAGAAACTATGAACAATATTTACAGTGGGTGGCCAGAGTATGTAAATACTAAACTAAATACTAATTCTCTCGTTTCAAGAGAACTTATTTTTAAATACCAAGTTTTAAAAAATAAACAAAAACTAAATCCAAATACTTTTGTGCACTTACATACATACACTACTGGATATTTTCTCAAATTTCCTTTTTTTATTTGAAAGTGCAATCCTACCGATTAATAATTGAAAATAATTTCATTCAAATGGCTGCTTCGACAGGCCCTGCAGTAGCCTAACGACATCAGCTCTGCGGCTGATTATGTGATCTTCAAAAACAGGGAGCAAAACATCGAGTGTAGCTGTTGAAACCAAATGTTGCCAATATCCTCCTCTTAAATTTTTGTAAACCAAAATTCGTTCAACATGGTCCGATAACGAAATAAGCACTAGTTGAAACAAATGTTAGATGGCGGACCCTTTATAAATCTGCAACATAACTGATTACACTATATAATACATAATCACTATACATAGTACTATGATCCCCTAGAACAAAAATGGTTCAACATGTTTTTCTGTGGATAGGATTTTTTAATTTTTTTCAAATCCAATTTTTGGGACAAAATTTGTCATAACTAAATTGATCACTAAATTGCCTTTAATCTTTGCCTTTACAGCATTTTAATCTGAATAAAAATGAAGGGCAAACTACTTTTTTTCGTAAATGTTTTTAAATCATAAAAATTAGAATAAGATGAAAAGTAATACTTTGCAATAGTTTAGCGTAAAGCCACCTATCTTACAATTTAAATGAAGTACAGACAATTAAAATCGATGGACGATTTTCGCTTTTATTCACAATTTGGTGAAGGACCCTTTTGGAACCTCTCATACAAATTTGAATTTATTTCCATTTTGTAATTTAAAGCCTGACGGCCAATTGGAACAAATTACAATATGCAACATATTAAATAGAACTACCAACATCTTTTTAAAGAAGAATAAATTGGTATAAATATATAAAAAAAAACATTATATATAAAAAAACATACCTACAAACAGTGGTTATACATAAGTAAATTAAATTAATTATATTAATTATTATGTCTATGGTTATTTATTTATAAAACACGGAATAGTACATTTGCATGGAGGGCTGATGGCTACTACTCCGATCCGATCCCATATCTTTAATTTGTAATAATAATATGTATACAATATTTATACTAAGACATTGTCCAGGGTGATAGAGAATCAAATAGGAATAGACTTTGTTGGTATATACGTATATGACAATCAGTTTCTTTCGGAAGACCTGAAGATGTGCAAATGAATTTAAATAACTATAAGAATAACATTCAGAATTGGACTAAACATTCAGGGGCAATTATTCCACCAAACAAAAATGAATTCTTACATGTCTTTAAAAAAAATAAATTGTCAATGCGACAGACTATTCCTGTAATTTCTCTTTTGAAAATATTGGCCAACATATTCACAAAAAACATGTTATGGAAGATTATATTCCAAATTCCTGTTTAATACATGACTTAGAATATCTTATAATAATGCCACATGCTTTGTTGACCTGGGGAGGTCCAATTATTTTTTATTTGCCTAATTTACTATGAGTGTCTAGAAATTAAAATTGTTCTTACGAATTTCAATGTAGAACAAGGACAATATATTTTGTCAAAAATTGTATTTTTAATAAAAAAAATAACAAAAATCCTTATGGGTTGTTTTACGCCACAAACAAAACGATTGATGTTCCAGGACTCTGCTACACACTCCTTAGACTACGGCAGCCACATTATCATCAGTACATGACCAGAAATTTAAAAGAAAGTGAATGTTTGGTCACGAAATTTGCAACACTTGAAAATCAATGATATCAAAATGAGTGTTGACGAAATATTTTTTATTTTATTTATTTTTAATGATCGTTTTCAAATATAAAATCCGGTTTTGACTGTTCATTTTGCTGGTTCAGCTAAAGTATTCGGTGTCACAACGCAACTAAAACAGCTGTACAGAAATCAAACTGAACACAGCAATGCTGTTTTCATGATAGTGTTGCCACATAAATTTTGGCAAATTAACTGGGGACCGAAAATCGTTATAATTACTTTTTTAAACAGATACAAATATTTTCAAGCATTCCTTTCAATAATGCTACATTTTGTACTCCCACCCGCTTAAATCATATCTTTACACCATAGCTAACTGAACAACGTTTTCGTGGCGAACTAATTTACAATTAATTCAACCATGTTCAAAATGTACCTCTTGATTTAGATTCGCTTTGCACTAAATGCAATGATAGCGCATACAGAACATTTGCAACCCTGGGCGATTTTTCAGAATCTCCTCAATAAGTAATCCCCTGGAAGTTAACATCACTGATTTCTCTATTGTCATCTTTTTTGTTTGACAGACTCAGAACGTAAATTGGCAACTCTACAAAAAATGGAGGCGGAATGGAGGAATCTCAGCCATCATGCCGCCGCCGACTGGAAAAAAAGACAAGCCGCCGCCATCGTCGTCAGAAGAATACAACACAACAGACAACGTCGACTTGTTTATGGGAGGAGGTAGAAATCACTTGTCTCCGAAGCTTTTTATGGAAAACCCCTTGGAAATTCTTCTCGAATATGTTTTTAAAATGTGAGACAACATTAAATGTCTACCAGGTTCGATAATATAAGCAGCATCTACCTTTATTTGCGCTGAAAGACTGACAAAATGATGTTTTCCCTTCTAGCACAAGAATAAAGTCATACTTTGCCGTGTCCTGCCAACAGATGTGAAAAATCGGGAAAATCAAACCACCTGTAGATCCATGACGACGGATCAGTGGTATATCTTCGATAGTAAGCTCAGTTGCTGGCTGGAGAACAACGATTGTGAGTTGCATGAGCAATCATGTACATTTAATGTGACGCCAAATCTGGAAGTTAAAATACAAAAATCTAAAGTATCGGCCAAATACTTTTTCAAATGCATCCGAACTGGTGATAACTATGAAGAGTTGGATGCGGATAATTCTCTGCAAGTGCTGGATTGCAGTTTGGAGTTTAAGTCCATAGTAAGCAAGGTGAGATTTAATGAAGATACAGAATTTACGTTAGTCCAATATCAGGAGTTCACATTTAGCGCTGGCTAAATGTACACCTGGTAAAGGGAATTACGACTTCAATCACAACTGTCGGAAAATCGGTTGATCGAACGTCCTGTTGGTTTTCCATTGCGTTGTTATTATTTCACAACAAATTTGTTGCGGTGTCAATACATAACAATACAAATATTTAAAGATAGTAATGGTGTTGATACTACTCTATTCATATGTTGTCAGCATCAACAACAACATCATTTATGGTGTGCTCCACACGGTCCACGTTCGGATAAATAATTATCTTTATTTCTAAACTTGGTAGAACATGCAATGTTCTACCGTTTTTTAATATGGATTTATGAAAAATAAATCCATCAATAAATCCCCTGCACGACAATCGTCCTTATTCCGCGAGATATTCATGCTCGTCCACTACTTGATGTTGAAAGTGTCCCACTACATATATACATCAGCATGGGTGGTGTCGCGACTTCGATTGCATTCGGTACAGGTTTTTCTACTTTACGTCAATTACTTCTTCTTAAAGTTGAATGTGTATTCCGTGCCACTTGCTTTTGCAGACGCCAAACAGTTGATGTTTAAAGGATATTGTGGCTGCAAACAATATATAATTTTCCCCTTAAATAGTAGTACTGATATGCTCATATTTTACAATCGAATGGAAAAAAAATTTTGTTCATCATAGAAAATGTTTCAGATTCCGGCTGGACAGAGTTCAGAAATAGGGTTATTTTTAGAGTAAGGAAATATTCCTTGAGGAATTTGTGTTCTACTTATCGTGATTTCGCTTTGTTAGCCTACGTTCTGTTTTTACTGTTTCGTGGAGGTGTATAAGTATTAATGTCAATTAGGTTTTTTTTATTCGGTGTTGGATGTACTTTCTCCACTACGTGGTTTCCATTTATTCTTCTGCTCTGTCCTTCCACGGTAGTCTGGGTCATCTACACAACCCTTGGTAGTTGTCGTCTAGTTGTAGTTGGAAGTTGTAGCTTTTTGTTTCGATATGGCCAGCTAACGTAATCAGAAAGACCAATATTTGGAAGGGCTGGAGAACGTTCATGTAATATAGCTCAAACAGATAATGATTCATTCGACGCCTACCCGTCCTGCAGTACATTTTTAGTATGTACCAACACTTGAAAGGCCTCTGGTTGCAATTTGTCTTCAGCTTCTGTACCAAATATATTTTGTTTGACTTAAGATCGAAGACCTTACGCAAAGTCTTCCAGGTTATCCAATACCTGCGATATGCGGACACTGGTTAGTTAATTGTGATCCTATAGAGAGAAACTCTATTCTGGGTCAATTATGGCACCATAAAATATAAGGAATTTGCCAAACACATTTTTCACAGATCACGAATTGATATAATAAGCATATGTTCCTTTTACGTGCTAGAAATGTCAACACTAAGTTATAATACCCAGTCGCACATAGTGGTATAGGTTACAACAAACGTTTTTACAATCCTGATTGGAAATCGGTTCATTCAATGTATTTGAAATGTTTTTCTTGAAATGTACCATTAATAGTATAACTGATAATGCATTTCTTTTTACAGTTACCTCCTACACCATCAATACCCACAGACGAATATGAGCCAATTCCTACAACAGGCATAAAGAATGAAGCTACAAGTCCATTGTCATATGAACCCTACACACCGTCCAAGAGAGTGCGAACGCACAGTACTATCAACACAATAAAAACTCCTGGTCTAGATTTGTTGGGGTTTGAAAGTGCCGAAGATACATATTCGCCAAAACCGATTGCTCCAATTGCGACCACAACTGATGATAATGTAAGCACAAACGGAACACAGTTGACAGTACCTACATATAAACCTGCACCGATAAGTGAAAAACGGTTATCTCAAGATAGCCAACAATCAACTTTAAATGAAGTTATTCCTGAGACAGATGATGAAGTATCTGGGGATGGATATAGATCCAAACGGACAAGATTAAAAACAAAATTACGGAAACAACGTGATCATGGAGAGTATATACCAGAGAGTCAAGACATTGCAGAAAATGTGCCAGCTTATAATCCTACACCCATAGAAGATAAGAACCAGAAAAACCTTGAAGTGCCTAACAAAACACAGACAACAGTTGAAACTGGACAAGCGTCAAACACCCAAAAAGAGAGAAAGAAACCAGATACGTGTGACGAAGGTAAAAAGTTTAATTTACAAAAAGAGAAGTCCTCAAATGAAACAAAAGCGTCAGCGTCCACCAAGGCATCAAAACGATCGTCTAATACGGCCCCATCCAGTGGCGACGAATTTGATAATGCTTCCAGCAAACGCAAAGATAGAGATAATAAAAAGAAAGATAGTGTAGATAAAGCCGAGAATGGTTCCAGCAGAGATAAAGACAGAACTAAAGAAAAACGGAAGTCAAAGGAAACGACAGATACCAAGAGGGATGAGGAACCAACAACTGAAATGAGAACTACCTTCACATCACTGAGAAAACATACCTCTAATGAGAAGTCGTCACGACATCAATCTTCGTCTTCATTAAGACGTTCCGAACGCTCCCCCTCAAAGCCCAAACGTTTAATAGAAGAACAAGGTAAATACGATGTTTCAAAGAAATCAAAATCCCATAAATCGTCGCCTACAAACAAGGAACTTTTCGGCACAGATGATGACGAAGATGGCAATAAAAAACGAAGCGATTCTAACAATAATGCCAGCGATGATAAACCATCAATATTTCATACACCAAAACCAGATAAGAAAAACACATCCCTTACATTGTCCTCATCTTCATCCTCATCGGCGAAAAAGAAGCGTAAACGTAATGATTGTGAACAAGAAAAAGCTGGTTTGAATAAATGGTTGGGCAAGATAAAAAACCATGTCATTAAAACAGAGACGTCTAAAGATAAATCGGCATCATCAACGACTGAAAAGTCTTCCAAAAAGATAAAATCGTCTAAAGACGATAAAAGTCCTCGCCGTAAGTCGGCTTCTCCACAACCAATGGACATCGTTATGCCCTCAAAAGAGGAAATGGAATTACTGAGAGATAAACATAAGCGACAGCGAGAAGAGAATGAAAAGTTTAAAGCTGTATTGGAGAAAATCAGTGTACCGCCACCGAAGGAAGTCGAACAATTGTAAGTACAAGTACAACTCTGTCATTCCGTTTGCAATGCCTTGAAATTTTGATCTTTGAATCGTCGAGGTTCTGTACATGACACATTTAGTGTCCCAAATACATACTGTAATACCTATAGAAAACCAGTGGATTTCAATGAATAATTCTCGAATTACTGAAATAATATCACGGAAGTTTAAGTTGAATTAAAGAGTAGGGTGAGGATCACTTCATGGGCTCAAAATCAGCTAAGAATGTTGCAAAACTCTTTGGGATTAATCTGAAACTAGTAATTATATAAACAGGGGATCACCATTGGTGTTGCTGTACATTTCTGTAAAGAAGACGACGATAATATCTGGTAGAGTATTTTCTGGAATGCTTGGAAGAGTTAACATTTTCAAAAACGATAGACTTGTGAAGCTTTTTAATCACTTAACAGAACAATTTCTTGCTCAAATTCTAGATTAGTATTTTTATATTTAAAGGACGCGCACTTTGAATCATTTTGTGTTCGAGTGAATTCCACTGTTTTACTGTTTTTATTTATACTCTTATCGGAGTATCGATGGCCGTCTTATAGTAAATCAGAAGATGCTTTCCATGGGTCATTTCGTTAGTTGTTTTATTCGGCCAGAAGCCACACTGATATCGAGTTTGGTCTTTAATCTTTGGCACAATATGCTAAATATTATCTTATAAGCGATGAATAGCAGATTTATTCCAAGGTAATTGGCCCAGATGGCATTGTCTCCCTTATTGTGAGCCAGACATATTACGCCGAGTTTCCAATAATGAGACATGCTTTTATTCTACCAGATGAACACTATCTCATACTTGTACTGTATCACCTCGTCCTGTTTGATTTTTTAAACTCTCGATATCGCTCCAACTCAGCTCACGTCGTCATATGGGCAAATCGTAACTACATCCAAATGCTGAATTATTGTATGCAACATAAACGATTGGATTTTTTTTATTTCACGATGTTTACATCAGCTGATTTATACCATATTCCTTGGGACGACGAAATTGGATGGTCTCATTCTGTTGTCGGAGCTGTCATGGAGTTAATTTCTCATTAATATCCCTAGAAACAATTTTATCTGTTTGAGGCGTTCGTAAAACATATCTTCGTCATTCTCTTTCGGCAGCGTATAAACACAAATTAGTCTGATAAAAATTATTTGCACATCTAATCCGCATGCAAATTACTAGTGGTTGTTTTCATAGAAGCTGTACGAAGTATTGCAATTTTTTATCATATTAACGGATTTACTTTCCGTTGTATTTCCTGGTCGATGGGATGTCAGCCTTATATTCTTTAAGGATATCCGCCAATTGGATATATTCACATGGCCTTACTACAAATTAAATTTCGCGAATTCTGTCCAATTTAAATTAGTTAATCAAATAGGTCTTTCGGATAGAGATATATGGGTTTTCTTATTTATAATAACATTTGTTTAATTATTATTATAATTATATGAATTATTCTTAAACAAAACACAAAAAGTTTTTAAAATATGATTAAGATTACCAGCGTTATATGTGTATACGGTGTAGGACAAAACATATTGTACTGGTGCCTATTATTGGCACTGTCGTCTCTCTTGCAATTCTGAATATAATAAAATTACTTGAGAAAACCTAAAAAATTTAAAATTTATTTATTTTACACCATGAGATTAAATTCGAATTCAATCAGGTATGTTTTTGATGTCACTAGTGATTGACTAATCACCTTAGTGAAAATTTGTTGTTCTAGACATCACCAAAAGCCAATCACATCAATGAGTAATTTTGGTATTGTAATTTGAGTTTTTAAGTCCAGAACGGTTCAGAACACATTAAAGTTGTTTCGGATAATGTTTAGTGGCCATTTATTGAGCTCTATCTGTTTGAAAGTGATTGTATATCACAAACAATTTAGTGATTGATAAATACAGTACAAGCATTTTGTGAACGACAATCACCTCTACAATAATTGTATGAATAATTAAATTAATTGCAATATCTATCAACGTATAGTCCATAATGGCTCAGTTTGATTATTCTTATTCTTTTATTAATTATGTCATTTCGTGGTTTAACTTAAGTGACAGGATGTAAAGAGTTTAGGAAAATGTTTCCTTTTCCACATAGTAAAATTTTTTAGGGTTTTTAGCATTATGGATTATGCATGTACTTTTTGTTGAGGAAAAAATGTAAGCAAAAACATTTTGGAAAAAATGGTTATTTGACTAGATAATTAGTGCTTAACATATTTATGGGGAAAATAGTTCATTAATATGGGAATAACGCGAAGCTTCACAAGTTCGCTGAAATTGTATTGTCATTTTTTCAATTTTATCTTTTGCGAGCTGAAAACCGAATAAGGTAGTCTTTGCGTAGAATAATGCCATGGAAGGTTATATATAATTTCTTCAGTTTGATTCAATAAACATAAATTCAGCGAGATAAAACAGGACTAATTAATTTAATTATAATTTAATATTTTATAGCATAACCATTATGTGAATGGACGGGACACATAAACTTAATATTGGCTCGTAGAATCTAGGGACATACTCCGTTTTGAAAGAACAGTTCAAAAAACGTAAGTAATTAGCTATTATTTTAAACTATAGAAGGAAAGAAAACTGTATGCAAACATTTTATCAATTTTTAATTGTTTAAGAATGAGAGTCGTGTAATAGTCAGGCATGATTTGAAAACGTTTTTAAAATTAGGAGGTAACGAATTTCAAAATCCCGCTACAGGGATAGAATAATAGCACCGTCAATGTTAGCAATGCTAATTTGCGTTAGGATTTTTTGCGAATTTAAGAAAATTATATTAAGGGAAGTGATACAAGGGTTCTACATGTTTGACTACTAGAAAGAAGTCGATACATTGGCCATAATTTGCTTACCACAGAAGAATCGTGGAATTCCACGAAAACACCACTTTCAATGAAAAATTACGCACCGTATCTCATGAGTGGACCAACATATATTTTATTTGTGTCGGTAAAAATAAAGTTTAATTTCGAACATAATGCGAACATAATATTATAATCGATTTCAAAAACCCAGATATATAATTGAACGATATCAGGTAACAACTTTTGTTTAACAACAAAGTTGTGCTCACATGAGTACATGAACTATGAAATACAGGCTTCTCCAACAAGAGATGATATTTTGGTATTCAAAAAATAATGTCATTTTCTGAGATAAATGATCGGATGTGTTCGTAATAAAGAGGAAGGTATGCCGTTAATAATGAAACACAACATCAGTCAAATGGCCACCACGACCACACTTACAGGACCATATCCTTTTCATAAATTTGTCCATAACCAAATCGCAAAGTGGCTGCCCTATGTCCTCGATCGAATCGACGCTGGTCTGTTGGCCTTATCTAGATCTTATGTTTAACGCGGCCGCAAAGGCAGAAGTCGCAAGGTGTTAAATCACAAGATCTCGGTGGCCAATTGTGATCACTTCTTCAAGAGATAACACTATCCAGAAACTTTTCTCTTAAAAGAGCAATGTTTCGTTGCTTGTGCGTGCCACGTAGCGCCGTCTTGTTGAAAGTAAACGTTGTCCAGATCAATAGCATTCAACTCCGACCTTAAAAAATCATTAATCATCTCTCGATAGCGCAATCCATTCATCGTAACTGTTGATCCAGCCTCATTTTGGCCCAATGAAAACGCCGGACCATAAACCGCACCAAACAGTCACACGTTGAGGATGGAGAGGCTTCTCAACAATAACGTTTTCCGATCCCCAGATGCGGCAATTTTGCTTGTTGATGTAGTCGGCTGGCTTGAGTTATTGTGTTAACTGACCTTAATAAGCCTTAATACCCAAGTCTTTATGCAAAACACGGTGTAATGACGTCTGTGGAATGCCCAATTCCAAAGAACGTCGAGGAATGGCCAACTTGGGTTTTCTTTAACCCTTTACTATGCACTTAATTGTAATAATATTTATTGTTAATTTATTACAGAAGTCCATTCACAGATACGAAAAATATCATCACCATCCAGATTTAAAATATATAATCAATAAGATTGTATTCATAATTGTTAAAATTCGAAACGAGTCACATAGTAATGACCCCTGCACTGCGAGAGTGTCACAGTCGACGCGTTTAGATTATCGTATATGTATTCTATTATTATTCATTTATTTAGTCCATAGTTTTTCTGAAATACATATTAATAATTGTATATTATTGTATTATTTCTTTCACAGATCTCTTAAAGATATGACCCTCATGGATTTGTTAGATACATTCACCATTTACAAAAAAGATCTCGATAAAATCTATGAGAAAAATCGCAAAAAGGATCATGTTAGAGGTAATGATGGCATCAATCATTGCCTAGTAATTGGTCTGACCGATCAGATCATACAATTGAAAATGTTGGAAAAGCTATCCGATGTTTACAACAACTCAAGTAGTACCACGGTATGTTAACCAATTTTACGTAAACTAATGGTTTTCAATGTCCATTGTATTTACCAATTGCAGCAAGCAACTCTTTATGCCAACGCCTTATTGCCCGAATGGATTATACGAATTTTCATGGAAAAATACAATTTAAGTCGTCTTCAAGCCATATCACAAATCGAAGATCAAGATGCCTACAAATCCTATATTGAAAGTCAAAATGAAAATTCTCTTTTGTTCGACGACTGATACACGGTGTTTACATTTTGGTGACGAAGCAATTTCGTCGTTTTTTTTTCCTTCCTATTTGTGTGTTATTTTTATTTAATGCTTATTTTTATGTATATTGAATTGTGAATTGTTTTTGAAGTCCTACAATGTACGAAACTGCTGTGTTCCGTGAAAGAAAAAAATTGAATAAATTTTAAAAATACATATAAATCCATATATTTACCATAGACAATATTTGTTTGAGAATTGCATTGCCTTTGTTTTTATTATTTGTAAGTACGGTAAAAAATTGGAACGGTAAGTCCATGTCCATGTTTTCGTATAGCTCCCCATAAATTCGACTATAATATCCCGGAATAAATTAAATCCAATCTATCTTTTTTTTCATCTTATCCCATTTTCAATAATCAACCAAAATACCACAGCAAAGAAGTGTAAACGTAAAAAACTAATAATGATGGTTTTGGATCGGACGCCTGTTTTCAATATATTTCAGGTCCAAAATCCGAGATTTAATTTGATACCACCCCCGTTTCGATGCCTTAAGACGTTGCTGAAAAATGTACCAAATAGTCTCAAGGAACTTTCGAATGTCTAAAATTTAAGTAATTGGACGTTCAGTGCGCTTTGGTTAAATTCGGTTTGGTCATTATCATTATTGTCGTCATCGTCAGCGTTGGATCGTCTTCGTTGGCAAATGTCCTTGCTAGCAATCACCATGGACTACAGTTCACTGGCCTAAATTATAAAGGTAAACTTAACAGTTGCGAAGATATAAAGTTTTCTAGGTGTTTTCATTGAATTTAAATATGTAGGCGTGAATGTCGGCTTGCCATACTATATACATTCGATAGCCAGACCTTTACTCTAACTCATGGTAAAAGTTTCATCTCGATAGCTGCAGTCGTTATCGAGTTATAGGGTTTTTAATCTGAGTCACACGTAAAAAATCGCCCACTACAAATTTCTGGGCGCCTGGTATCAGAAAATAGTACATTGGTAAATGTATCTGTCGCTGTTTGTTATTTTTTTATTTTTAAAAACAAGTCACAGCATAATGTTAGGCTGGAATATTTACATGACAGCCATAAAGTATGCTTTGAATTGCAGTCCAATTTACAAGAACACACACACCCACATATGAAACCAAAAACCAACCAGTGAAAAACAGCCAATTCTTCATTTCTGATACCAGGCGCCCAGAAATTTGCAGTAGGTGATTTTTTACGTGTGACTCAGATTAAAAACGCTATAACTCGATAACGACTGCAGCTATCGAGATGAAACTTGTACCATTAGTTAGAGTAAAGGTCTGGCTATCGAATGTATATAGTATGACACGCCGATATTCAGGCCTACACATTTAAATTCAATGAAAACACCTAGAAAACTTTATATCTTCGCAAGTGTTAAGTTTACCTTTGTGATTTATGCCAGTGAACTGTAGTCCATGGTGCTTCCTAGCTGTTTGCCAATTATGAACAGTTTAGCGTTCAAATAGAGAAAGTTACAGCTTATTTTCCAAAATACTTACTTATCCTTGTACAGAGGTAAAAATTTGTTGCGGAACAGAAATTTGTTGCGGAACAGAAATTTGTTGCGGAACAAAAGTTTGTTGAGAAACACACGCATGTGAAATCAAAAAACCAACCAGTGAAAAACAGCCCATTCTTCATTTTCTGATACCAGGCGCCCAGAAACTTCCAGTAGGTGATTTTTTACGTGTGACTCAGATTAAAAACGCTATAACTCGATAACGACTGCAGCTATCGAGATGAAACTTGTACCACACGCCCACATTCACGCCTACATATTTAAATTCAATGAAATCACCTAGAAAGCTTAATATCTTAGCACCTGTTAAGTTTACCTTTGTGATTTATGCCAGTAAACTGTAGTCCATGGTGCTTCCTAGCTGTTTGCCAATTGTGAACAGTTTAGCTTCCAAATAGAGAAAGTTACACCTTATTTTCCAAAATATTTACTGCAACCGATATCTGGGGAATATGCCACAACAGTCTAACGAGTACACATATTTCGGACATTCTTTCTACAATTCGGACCGTATTTTCGATGTCTAAATTAAAATTGAAGTCAAGAGTATGCTTTGAATTGCAATTTTATTTACAAACAAATACTCACTTGTACTATAAAATCAAAAAAAAACGCCAACCAGTGAGAAACAACCAATTGCCATTTTCCAATACCAGGCGCCCAGAAATTTGTAGTACGTGATTTTTACATGTGACTCAAATTGAAAACGATGTAACTCGATAAGGACTACAGCTATTGAGATGATACTTTTACACTGAGTAAGAGTAAAGGTCTGGCTATCGGATATATATATTACTACGTTTAATTACGTTTTTATATGTGAATTGTTCACTGCCTAAATTGTACAAACCTTTGCTGTTTACCGTGAAAGAAAAATATTAAATACATTTTAAAAATACATATATATATATATATTTATCATAGAAAATATTTGTTTGAGAATTTCATTGCCTTTGTTTTTATTATTTGTAAGTATGTATGTGTGTATTATGTATGTTCAGCGCAACAACCGAGTTTTTCTTTATGACAAAAAGTAAAGAAAAATCGGATTCGTAAATAAATTAAATTATAAAAAATGTACAAAGTAGATATGCTACGTGTAACTTAATGATGATTAAAATTTAAACAAAACAACACAATGGTTGTTGAATGGAAAGTGAATGAGGAAACTAAGGTAAATCTTGATTTCCCCCTTCAACTTTAGCTATGAAATGTCTTAGAGGCATTTACAAGAAACTAATAATTCAGTCTAGGCGCTGCCCCTGCCACTATATGAAATGCTGCATTCCCACTTTAAAGTTCATCATGAGGAGCATCATCGTCTTCTTCATTGTCGTTGCCAAAGTTAGAAGCGTCTTCTTCGTTAGCATCCTCGCCGTCTTCAAAATCATCATCGTCCACATCGACTTGTTCATCCTGCGACACACCCAATGTCTGACGCATCATTCGTTCAATGGTGTCGGCAAAATCGGAAGTTTCCTGCAACATAAAGCCAGAACGCAAAGTGGCGGTGCGGAACATCATCAGGGCCATTTCCTTGGCAGTCTCATCGGCTTCGTCGGCCTCCACACGTCTCAGCAATTCACGAATCAATGGATGTCTGGGATTAATTTCTAATGTTTTCTTTTGATTCAGGTAGTAAGTACGTTGTGGGTCATCTGCTTTTTGATGAGCATTTGACATGGCCAAACGTTCCATGTTGCCGGTCCAGCCGAACATACCCGCAACTAAGGCACATGGTGAATTGCTTAAACGTTCCGAAACCTGGGCCTTCAATATCTCACCCTTGAGTGCGACTTCATTCAACCATTTGATCAAAGGCGAAAAAGTGTTCTTCAATTCCTCGAATTTGTTCTTGCTCTTTTCCGATTCGTTTAGTTTGAATCCTTCTTTGGCGACATTCTGGAATTTCTTGCCATCAAATTCAGGCAATGCAGAAATGCAATATTCGTCAACGGCTTCGACGAGGTACAAGACTTCGTAACCCTTGGCTAACAGACGTTCAACGAAGGGAGATTTCTCAACTTCAGCACGGTTGGCACCAGCAATGAAGTAGATGTTTTCTTGTTTAGGCTTCATGCGTTCGACATACTCGGACAGCGAGGTGACATCTTTGTTGTTGGATGACTGGAAGCGCAACAATTTTGCAAGGCGAGAGCGATTGCTGGGATCTTCCATAACACCAAGTTTAATGCTAAAATTAAAAAAAAAACAATATTACAAATTTGCATGAAAATAAAGAAAACAAAAATAATATTGTGGTTTTTCACTATTCTATGTATATGCAGGATTGCTTAAAAAAAGGAAAAAACTTCGCGCCATACAGCATTTCCCGGGAATCAGATCAAGTTATGTAATATTCTATTAATGAGATTTTAAAGAAATACGACATCACAGATACAGTTCTTCTTCCTCATTACAAATAAAATGCAATAGGAAGTTATACAAATCTATTCACAAAGTAAAAATCCTAATTCGTAATTTCAGTCTTTTCTTCGAAAGAAATAATTTAATAAGTGGTTCTTATAAGAACTTACTTGGTCGAATACTCCTTCCAGAATTTTTCATAGGCCTCTTTGTTGATCTTCTTAATCATGTCCAATACTTTGCGCACCAATTTCTTCTTGATAACCTTAATCAGTTTATGCTGTTGCAATGTTTCGCGAGACACGTTCAGGGGCAAATCATCTGAATCGACAATACCACGAATGAAATTCAAATAGTTGGGCATCATATCGTTAAATTCATCGGTAATGAAGACGCGACGAACGAACAATTTAATGTTGTCGGATTTGGTGCCATAACGATTGAATGATTCCGATGGCTGAACTTTGGGAATGTACAACAAACTCTTGAATGTAACTTCGCCTTCGGCAACGAAATGTGTGTGGATCAGAGGATCACTAGTATCCTTGGTCAAACTCTTGTAGAATTCAGTGTATTCTTCTTCAGGTACTTCATTGGGCTTACGAGTCCATATGGGCTTGCTGTCATTGATCAGAGTCCAATCAAATACGGTTTTCGAAACAGTTTTGGTTTTGGGTTTATCATCATCGTCTTCATTAGTGTCTTCTTCAATTTGAATGTCATCTTCACTGCCTGTAACGATGTTATCTTTCTTGGGTGCTGGTTTTGATTCCACCTCAATGGGAACTTCTTCATCGACAGTCTTGCTGGACCACAATCTAATTGGGAAGTTAATGAATTGCGAATATTTACGAATCAAATCACGCAGAGTGTCTTGTTCCAAGAAATCCTGAGCTTCGTCCTTCAAGTAGAGAGAAATAATCGAACCACGTTTCAAAGTATCACCACGAGGATCCTCTGTAATGGTGAAGCTGTTGGCATCCGATTCCCAAACGTATTGTTTGTCATCGTTATGTTTAGTGGTTACAACGACGCGATCAGCAACCAAGAAAGCCGAGTAGAAACCAACACCAAACTGACCAATCATGTCGTTCATATCTTGACCATCAGCCTTCGAAGGATCTTGCATTTTTGATAAGAAATCAGCAGTGCCGGATTTAGCAATGGTACCCAAGTTGTTGATTAAATCCTGGTGGGTCATACCAATACCGGTATCCATGATGTGCAAGACCTTGTTGTCCTTGTCTGCCTTGATGTGAATATTCAATTCTGGATTGCTGTCCAATACACCTCTATTGGTTAGGGCCAACAGACGAATCTTGTCAATGGCATCGGAGGCATTTGAAATTAATTCACGCAAGAAAATTTCCTTATTGCGATATAGTGAATTAATGATGAGTTTCATCATACGATTGACTTCAGTTTGGAAGTTAAACTTTTCAGCCTGCAATAAAAAGAAAAACAAAAAATTGAATAACCGTGATACAAAAACATTGTAATTTTTACTACACTGTACAAACTGTCATCTATACTTTAGAAAAATGGGAAGCTATGATCTGCAACTCAATTCCAGGAAAATGTTTTATATAATAATATAAACAGTAATATTATAGAACCATAAAACATATTAATGATACATTTCCGGAGAGAACGCCAAAAGTTGTTTGACTCCATGCAATATTTGTCGCCCTACACATGCAAACTGTTTCTATTGTAGTTTTCTTTATCTTGTGAAATCTAATACCTCAATGAAATATTATATAGGCGTTGTCATCGACCTCTATTATCCAGACTGGATTACCTTTGTAAAAAATATGAAGTTTACGGACTTGCTGATCTGTGCACTAGGTCTAATTAGAAAGTATAAATGGCACAAAGAAATATCTAAAATTGAAAAGTAAATTTTTCTAAAAAGATTAAATACAATTCAGATCATCATCAGATTTCTTCCGACTGTTGTCAAATGACATACGCTGTAGGTGGGGGTTCATAATGAAGAGGGCAAATATGCTTTCATTTTCACAAATTTCATATCTATATGAATCGATCAAATTAAATCGGTATTAAAAATTATGTTTAATACCCACTATTATGTTACATACTGTACTGAACAAAATCTTCATAGGATTTTTTATTCAAAGGTTGACACACATTCAGCCAGTACACCAAATTAGAGTTGTTAGATTTGTTGGTAGGGGGACACCACAATGCGATGTTCTTTCGGCCCTACTGTGGAACCTCGCCCTGAAGGGTATTCTGTTCTCCCTAGAGGTGTTCTGGCATGGTTGTGGCATATACAGACGACGGCAATAACCGTTTAGGGGAAGTTTCCGAGCAAACTCAGAGACATCCTTCAACGAGTCGTTCTTACTATGGCAAAGTGGGCAGGTGAAAATGGTGTTGGAGTAAATATAAACCAGACCTAAATGGTTCTGTTCATTAGGAGATACAAAATCCATCCTTGGAACATATCTCCTTGTCTTTGCAATCTGAACAATACACCATAATATTGGACAATAAGCTGAATTTCATTATTGCAAGAGGGTAACAATGGTGAGGGTTAAAGTCTATCGTCCGGTAGAAGGTTCTTCAGAAGCCCAAATTCTGCACAATATTAGATAAAACCCAATAGCTAGTCTATACATTTGTAAGGACAAGAGTACAGAATCTGCTATCAATAGCTGATGTCTCATTAATTGGGTTCATCTCTGTCTGATGGGAAAGCATCCGCAATAAGACTCAAGGTTCCGAATATCCACAACTACAGAAGCTGTAGGAATAGAGTCCATTAAGATCTGGCAACTCTGCTATGGAAAACTAGATAAAAAACTTTGCGTCCGGAAAATATTTAAAAAAACGATAAAAAGTTAAAGTTAAACTTGTAGTCAATGCTTATTTTATAACTCAGCCAATACATTTACATATCGTGCGTCGTTTGACAATGAAATATTAGTTGAACATTGATTGTTTTCAAAATAAACAAGAAAACAAAAAATTAATAAAGAACTTTATACTGTGAAACCTAACAAGAAGAAGAATACTGTGATTTGCCGCCAGTTATTGTTGTTGTTACGAACACGGTGATCAACATTGCAGCTGTTCTGTGACATCTTCCGAATCATTTGTTCATCTTGTTTGTTTCTCCAGAGTTGTATATTCGCACATACTAAAATTTCATAACAACCATGGCTGGAGTCACAAAACTATATAAATGCCCTGTATGCAGCAAAAGTGTACAAGACAATCAAAATAGCTTAGGCTGTTGTGTTTGTGATGAATTTCATCACATTGCTTGCGTAAAGGTAACACGGGATCAGCACTCATTTTTGTATAAAAAGAAAATGTTTTTATTCAAATGCCCCAAGTGTTTGCGAAAAAATGTCAATGTCTCTGTTGTTGCTGAAGATGGTACTGGTGAACCAAGTACTATTGATACCATTTCACTGCTAAGCAATTGTACCAGCAATGTAAGTGAAGAACTTCGCAGCCATTTTTTTTTTTTTTTTTTTTTTTTTTTTTGACTAACACTCAGGGTATGCCCCCTATAAATGCAATGCACTGTGTTAGCGATGGGAAGGAAGGTTATTGGAGGGGGGAAAGAGGGAGTAGTGTTTGTTGACGTTGGTCTTGAATTTGATAATGTCATAGCAGGCAGGAAAAACACTTGCAGGAAGATTATTCCACAAACGAACAGTCCGGCTGAAGAACGAATTTTCTCTATAGTGCGTCGTCCGGTCAACCGGCCATTTAACAATGAACGGATGAGACTCCCTGGATAGCCGAGTATTCCGGCTAAATGTTCTAACTTCAGGGACCAGACGACGGATATCTGATGAACAGACACCGTTAAAATATCTATAGAATAGCGATACACAACCCACATTCCGGCGATGCTGTAGGGAGACAATAGAGCTGGATACCCTACCATCCCCTATCATCACCACCGCTCTCCTCTGTACACGGTCCAGAAGCTTCAAAGATGTTAATGGAGCCCCTGCCCATATATGCGAGTTGTATTCCATTTTATTTTTTTTAATTGATATGCTGAAACAAGTTCAGGGAATGAAGGACAAAATTGATGAAGTGATAATGGCAGTACGTGCTGATGTTAACGCAAAAATAAAAAAGATTGAGGAAGAATTGATAAATTGCTTAGCCGTTACGAAGCAATGTGAGTCAACTTCGACCATTTTGATACAAGACCTACAAACGCAAAACAATATTCTTCAGAGGAGATTAAACAGAGCCAACATTGTTATCAATGGGTTACCAGATGGGATACATGACTTGAGGGAACCAGTAGTCAAGATTGCTTCGCTTTGTAACATTGACTTGAATCCAACAGATATACAACATTGTTGCTACATGGCTAAAGGGAAGTCCGTGTTAGTTAAACTAAATTCGGTGTATTTGAGAGATTGCATAATGGCAAATTACCACAAAGGTACACCGTTAACACTGCGAAATATTATCGGTGGCGATGTGAGTAGCAGAGTCTATCTGAACGACCATCTGAATCAGACTGCATCGAAGTTGTTGTTCTTGTGCCGAAAGTTGAAGAGGCAGGACAAAATAAGCAATTTTAAATTAATCAATGCCGACAGACCAAAAGTTCTAACATCATATCCAGACGGTACAAACAAAACAATGGACCTAAACCAGTGCGCAGAGTTACTTGATGTTGGAATTGAGAATGTGCCAAGCACGTTAAATAACCAGTAGATGCTGTTTGGTTTTGTTTTTATAATTTTTTATATATCTGATCTCATATTCTACATAGCAGTTCTAGAAAATTAGTTATCGTTTTTTTTTTTAACGTTCTCGAAACTATTTATTTTTTCGACCGCTTTTCCATTATCTTCAATTCAAATTTCTTGTACTCCGTACTTTTCGCAATGGATACTACTAATATTGGTAATATTGTAAGTGACAATCAATTTTTACGTTCCCATTTAAATATTTATAGAGCAAATTTAAACGTTGCTCACTTTAATGCTCAAAGTTTTAATCTCGGTCCGACGTCTTCGAAATTATCTGAAATTAGAAATATAATTGAAGACAGCTTTTTAGATATTGTTGGGGTTAGTGAAACTTGGCTCAAACCGTCGGTTTTGTCTAATTCCGTCAGCATCTCTGGATTTTCACTCTACAGAAGTGATCGACCTGATCGTAGAGGAGGAGGAGTGGGGTTGTTTATATCCAAAAATCTTACAGCCAAGGTCGTGTATTCTGGCTCGAATTATGGTGTTGTTGAGTGTTTGTTTGTGGAGGTTATGACTGGAACTACTACGGTACTAGTTGGTGTTATTTATCTACCGGATGGAAATTTTGATAGACTTGAAGATGATATTTCCGAGATTTTATTGCGATACAATAATATAATCATTATGGGTGACTTCAATAATAATTTATTTGATGTCTCGAAAGCTCACACTGTTAGACTAGCATGCGCTAGGATGGGTCTATCCATTATGCACAATTCGTGTCCAACCCATTATGATGTGTTTCATCAGTCGTCTTCCCTACTTGACTATTTCCTAACTACATCACCAGGTTGTGTAGAGTTTTCGGGGCAGTTTATTAGTCCGGACATCTCAAAACATGCGTTTATTTATATGTCTTTCAATATTTCTGTGCAGCGCAATGAACATGTGTTTGAGTTCATAGATTATAATAATTTCAATGAGAATGCATTGCGGCATCGTATTGAGTCTGTAGATTTTTCTGGGATATTTGCCACCTCTGACGTAAATGTACAACTTAATGTTTTTATGCAAGGTCTAAATTTCATACATTCCGTATTTAAGAAAAAGAGGAGAAAGTTTCGGAATAACCATGATACCTGGTTGCAATCACCAATAATTCGCTATCATCAATCGATTAGAGATTTGGCATATACAGCTTTTTTAAATGATAAGACTAACGAAAAGTGGACGATTTTTTGTAGAGCTAGAAACCGAGCCAAAGCCGTAAAGAGAAAATTGAAACGGGAAGCTCATTCCACTCTCTTTAAAAATTGCGTTAGTGCTAAGTCACTATGGAATATTGTTAGGAGTAATGGTCTGATTGAAAGTAGCTCTCCAAGCTTAGTTAATAACGCAGTTGACAATCTTAATGCTCTGAACAGGTCATTTGTTGACAATCAATCAGACGTCGCAGATGATGTCTACGGCCTTACTAGGTCTATTCCTAGTAATCAAGGATTCTCATTTAATGCAATTTCTTCTGAAGAGTTGCTTTCGGCATTTATGGCTGTCAAGTCCAATGCTCCTGGAAATGATGGGTTTTCACTAAAGTATTTGAAAATTGTGTTACCATATGTGTCAAATTTCTTTTTGCATGTGGTGAATACCATTATCCTTACATCAACTTTCCCGATTGAGTGGAAAACTGCCAAAATAAATCCCATTAAGAAGAAAACTAATGTAGGATCTTCGGACAATTTCAGACCCATAGCCTTGCTGCCCGTGTTATCCAAAACTGTTGAGCATGTCCTTAAAAGACAGCTTATACGTTATTTTCAGGGACAAAACTTTCTTTGTGACTACCAATGTGGATTTAGAAGTTGTAGAAGCACTTCCATGTTACTGGCGGGTTTAACTGATTCCATAAGGAAAAACTACGCAGATCAGAAGAGTACCGTTCTACTTTCTTTGGATCTAGAAAAAGCGTTTGACAGGGTTGATTATTTTCATCTACTAAGTAAACTTTTTCGTTTGTATGGCTTAGGAAAGAATGCTTGTGCCTTAATTCATTCCTACTTAAATAACAGGAAACAATACGTTTCAGTTGACGGTGTTGTCTCTGGTACTCTGCCAGTTAAAAGTGGAGTCCCGCAGGGATCTGTGCTAGGGCCTTTACTTTTTATAATTTTTATAAACGACCTTTTTCCAAATATAGAGGATTGGTGTTCGCCGTTTGCATATGCCGACGATGTTCAGCTGCTGTTTTCTGGTGATGCTCAGAACGTTGATGTTCTGCAAGCGAAACTTGATTATGTTTTGCGGACATTATTAATGTGGATGAATTCCAATAACCTCTCGGTCAATGTTTCAAAAACCAAGGCGTTACTATTTTCCTCTCATGTCTGCAATGATTTGCGGCTAACGTACAATGGTCTTCCAATTGAATTTGTTCACCACTTGAAATGTCTCGGTGTAGTTTTGGATGATAAGTTGTCCTTTGAATTGCACATTAATAACATTGTTACCCATACAACTCTATCTCTTCGTCGACTTTACACAGCAAATTTAGTCATACCTCGCAATATAAAGATTAAGCTAGTACATGCATTAGTTATGCCCAATATTTTGTACTGCATGGAAATATTTTGTGGGACTACAAATAAGATTTTTAATAAAATTAAACTTTGTATTAACCGAGTAGTTCGATATTTATTTTCACTTAGGCGGTATGATCATGTGAGTTCACATGTCAATCAATTCTTGGGTTGTTCGTTTCGGGATTTTATTCATTACCGGTCTCTTATCTTATTTTACAAAATTTACAAATATCAAACTCCGACTTTTCTAGCTGGCTCGTTTACTTTCTGTCGTTCATCACGTGCCAACCAACTGATTATTCCTAGAGCAGATGGATATATGAATAAGTCATTTCGAGTAAGAATTGCTAGGTTGTTTAATTTGCTCCCCAATACATTGAAAGTATTTTCAATGACTAACAATACATATCGCATAAAGCTTCTTCAACATTTTTCTTTAATTTCGACGACGTAATTTTATAGATATTTTTTTATATTTTATTATTGGGAACTATAAAATTTGACTGTTTCATTTTCTTGATCTTATTTTTGCTTTAAATACAGTTTTTAATACAAGTACTTGATTAATTTAATACTTATGCATCAAGCTTGATTCGTTGTTGCAGTTTTCGATTTTTGTTCACATCGGAGTAGCACATAATTTCCAATTTTTCCATAACAAGTATATTTTATTTTTATTATTTTTAATGTAAATTATTATACCTTAAATAGTTTTTGAATTCTTGGAGTAGTTTTTATTGTAATTTATTATAATTGGCCGTGAGGCTTTAAATTACAAAATCTGTGCAAATAAATGAAAAATGAAATGAAATGAAATGGCTTCTCTGCTCTTGCCCTGTCGTGGCGAAAAGGCCGGTATCAACACTATTTCTTAATGAACACAGACGATCTGACCGATATAGGTATTGACCGACTATTGCCCCTATACTATTTACTGCCGGTCATTTCGAGAAGCTCTGACTACCAACTTTTTTAAAAAATATTCAATTTTTAGGTTTTGTAATGATCGGAAATTCTAGGAAACCGAAATTATGCCAAAAAAATATATAATTTGTGATTACTGACAAAAAAAAAAACAATTACAATATTCATGGTTGAGGTAGTCCATGACGGAACAAATAGTGGAATAGAGATAGCTCTCTTACCAAAAAGACGCCGGCTTTTACAAGACGGTAAAGCGAGTCGAAAAAGGTTCTGATGCCAGGGTTTATTGTTTTGTAGTTGAACGCACTACTTATCAAACCACTGCATTGAACATATTTACTTCAAAGGAAAACTAATTTGCTACTTTGCCATTCATTAGACACAATTATTGCAATTTTTTTCATTATCATATCATGTCCATATTTTTATATATAAATTACAACAATAGTTCCAATCCATAACGAAAGTTTGAAAAATGTTTAGCTGAATATCAAGTCGTACAATAAAATTATTATTTCGTACTAGTACAAATCTTCACGGTATAGTTATCTACTGCTATCGGATTTCATCTGTCAATTCCATATAACCCAAAATATAGATACAAAGTTATTTTAATTTTTTTTTGTTTAAGGGGCGTGACCCCTACACTTCAATGTTAATAAAAGAAATGGTGCAGTTCATGAATTGTTTGTTTCTTATGGAATGACCTACTTTTTGCAACACAATTAATAATTTTTAAATTAACACATTCACTTTTTGTTGTTGCTTGTACTACTGACAAGGTAAATACATATATAAAACGTTTTAAAACCTACCTTTTCACGTATTTCCTTTAATTGAGCCACATTGAGACCGTCTAATTTGATGGCTTCTTCTTCACGTTGAATGGAGTCGGAATCTGTATAAAAAAAAAACATTACAACAAATTAACATGCATAAGCACATAAAAATGAAACATAGGTATGAAATCGAAGGAACTGCGTCTTATCTTGTCTAACCACCTAACCACAATCGATTACATTATTCAATTACAATCTCAGAAGTCTGACGTGGTTTAACAATGGCCAATGACCGTCATCACAACAAGTAACGTTAGTTATCATACAGAGATATGTACATATCGCTCATTTACTTCAATAGTGACACAATTCAAAATTCACTTTTTATTTTTTGCTCAAGAAAAGCTGTAAATCTATTATTTGAGTTGACTTTTGTTCTGCCTGTATTATACATACATATGACAGGGGTCTGGTTTATTCGGGAAACCTATGATTTCTTCTTATATTTGCTAAGTAAGACGCAATTGACAACTTTAAAAAATCGGGTTTTGAGTTGTGACACTATCGAAGTAAACGAGCGATGTGTATTGATAGGCGGTTGGAAGAGGGAGGGTGTCGTTTGAAGTACTTACCGGTTCTGGAACCTTCTTTGAAAGATCCCAAGTTCAAATCAACAGTTTCGGTGGCAGTGTCATCTTGGGAATCATCGGCTTTTATTTCTGCGAAGCCTGAAAGCATAAGAAAAAACTATTTTATTAAATTTGTTTCTTGAAACGTTGATCTGTAGAACACATTGCTGGGTTGTTAAAATGCCGGCTATTTTCTCTCTCCAGAAACTTACCCGCAATCAATAATAATCCAATTAAAATTAAGTACTTCATATTTCTGTTCGTTGTGCTCCACAATAATTATATTATCTAATAAATTTATACTAAAAACAAAAGAAGTATATTTTTTGCTTCCACTTTTTTTTGGCCACGTCCGCTTATGCAGGTTGACTTCCTCCCCTGTTTTGTGCCAAAGAAATTCGCACCGATATTATACGTTTGCTCTCAACAGCGTTCAAATAACAAATGAAAAAGAGTGCAATCAGAAAGTCACTCGTTGCCTTTTGTAAATTCAGCGAGTGGTGTAGCGCGCAAACACGGTTGTATAAATAGCATTAACATAAGCAGAGAATATCTTGAATAAAACGAAAAGTACACATATTTGTCACTTTAGTTGTAGAAAATGGGTACATAGATTAGAATAATTGTACATCTAAAAAATGTTTATATTATTTTTTTAATGGAGTAAATGTTTGTTTTCATTGGGACTACTTGCTACAACTATGCATTGTTTTTTTCCATTGTTCGTTTTTACACACGCAAACGTTTCTGATTGGTCCAAGTCACCACTCGTTGATTTTGTCAGAAACAGTGATGGTAAATTGTGGCACATTTTGCCGGTTACAAAAAAGCAAAGCATCGAGCCGCAGTACGGGGCGACTTGTCGGATCAACTTTCTTTGACTTTAGCTTTGGTGTCGCTTCGTGTTTCTTCGTACGTTTATACGGAGCGATTTTTTTGTTGCTACGCTAATTTTTTTTTTAATTTAATCAATGTTGGACAGTTGTACTTTTCGAAGAACCAAATAGTACTTATTCATTTCTCACTGTACAAAAACTAAAAATTGGTTTCATATTATAAAACACACATTTATTAAATAATATTGAATATTGTTAAAAGATTTAATAATTTTGAGGACACAATGTTAATTATTGTGTGTATAACTTATTGAAAAGAATTACGATTTTCAATATGAATAAATGTATATTAAATATAGATATTTATATACATATATTAATTATTTAATTAATTTACCATATATTTTTAGCAAACTTCTGAAAATATCAAAAAGTACCAATCTGTACGAAAATACGATTTCATGTACTTTTTTAAGCCACTTTTTTCTATTACTAACCAAAACATGGGAAGTTGGGAGAGAAACGTCAAAAGTTTCGTGAAAATCCATTTCAAGCAACTTTTGCTACAGCTTTCGCTTCTCTACACCCCTCACCTTGAAACTAGTGTCGCGTTGCTCCGACAAGTTGCAGCGTGTAAACAGGGTCTAAGAAACTGAAAACGAAAACGCAATATAAACCTTCACCATTAATTCATCTAAACTCTGCGAAATGAAAAAACGTATTTAAAGTCACTTTATGGGTTTCCCATCATATCAGAAAATAAAATTTATTTTCCTTAGCCTCAGGGACTGATGGATAAATATTAAATAATATGACAAGACCAAAATCGGTATCGGCGACAAAATCCAGTATTTCGGATATTGTTTATAACTGATTAAAATCCTTATGGTCTGTTCGTCCTGATTGTTCGCCGTGAATTTATGTGAGTTCTTCCTTACCATTGGAAATAATTTTCCAAAAATATTATTCTTTTAAATTGTAGTACAGAAGATAACAGATATAAGAAAGTCAACCAATTCCACAAATTATTTATTTTAAGCGATTTTTCTTATAAGCAATTATTGTTGATAAAGAATGTGTTTCATTCTACTTGTAATAGAAATCCAAAGAACTGAATTTTGATTGTATAACTGAACGGTTTTACTATATTTCAAAAGAATTATTTTGATGTATAAAAGAAGAAACTGGTGTTGCATGACAGCCTTTAATTATTTTGTAGGCATTTTCATTGTGTTCATATTTTACAGCCTACCCAATTAGGTCTCACAGAAAGAACTTGATTTACTGGTAACGTTTTCACTCTTGGTTGCAAATGGGGGTTGTAGATATTTCAAAGCTTGCGTAGCAAATTTTGCAACGATACACAGAATAGTCATTTGCTAGACTTTGTGTAGCTATTGTAACCTCTGCAAGGGTGAACATCTGCTTTTGTATGTGTGGGAATCTACAAGAAAACCGTTTTTGTATTAATTTGGCGTATTTTTCAATGATTGGATCAAATTCATTTGTAAAACTTCATGAATATCGCAATTTTGGAATTTGGGGCACTTCCTTGGTTTTCCACTTCGTATCCGAAATCATTTGTACTTTTACAGAATATTTGTATACAAAACACAAACAGATGTTGTGTTACGACTTGCAATAAACTGAAGAAAGACGTTCACTTTTCGTAGAATATGCTACCAAAGTATCTTTTTCAAATAAAGTACAGGAACAGACCTATTATCATCATAATTCTACAATTGTAATAGAACACACGGGCACTGAAAATACAACACTATTGCACAACATCTATTACAATTGCACAACTCGTTAGTTTTCTTTTGACAAGCCGCGGCACTTGTTGATTTTTTTTTATTGCAATCACGGCTTGAATTTTGATTTTAATTAATTTAATTATAAACCGAAAATTGAGAAAACACAAATTATACGAATATTTGCCACTATGAGTAATACGCCAAAACTGCAGAGAAAGTCATCGCTTTCGTTGACGCGGCTTAATAATAAACGCCACAGTTGTAAGTGCTGTAAACATTTTAAGGGTGAAAGGGGAATTTATTTAATTTTTTGTTGTTGTTTTAGCATCACCGCAAAATATTGTGAAAACAGCCATCACAAATAATGGTTTAAATAATCGTGAAACAATATCAAGAATTGAAGTTCCTCGGTCGCCTTCGATTATTTCCATTGCTGATTGCGGCATTGAATGCACACCGCCGCACAAGAAAATTGGAATGAGGAATGTCGAGGACAGCGCCGACTACTCTCCAAAAGTGTTCGACAATAGTTTTTCACCCTCATGCTTGTTGTCCCAGACATTGGCCATTGATAGTCCGGAAGTTGGTTGGAAATGGAGTCGATACTCAGCTGGTGCAAATGAGGAATCCTCAACTCGTACCCCTGACTCGGCGTATGCGGCTGATAGCAGCTTTACTTCTGCTGATTCCAGCAGCACGGAAATGACAAAAGCCCGCACACGCACTGATACATATCACCGACGTTTGGCCTACGATGTACGGAGAGAACAGGAATTGCGAAGGGTGGAAAAGACACTGGCAGATCAAAAGTTAAAGCAGCGATGTGCAAAACTACAGGAGCAATTAAAGGGCGCTGGAACGCAAAAATCGAGCTCGAGTCCAATTATTGTACTGGACGAAAAAGCACCGAGTACATCGACGACAACAGACTCTGATATGACCAGTCAGACAACAACCTCGACAGTGAAGTTGGTGTCTACCATAGACACTGGCGAAACATTCAACGATTTTTTCAACGACTCGGATGAGGATTGCTTTTTGCTGGCTGCCACACAAGAAATTGAATCTAAAATTAGTGCTCAACTTCAGAATGTCCCAAACACAGCACCCAGTAGAACCACCTACGTAGATGACAACGGAACAATCCCTAAAGATTCGTTGGCAACTGCTACATTATCAGAAATACCATCTTCTTCAGCAACATGTCCATCAGCAGCCAAAGAAAAACGTTCCTCTTTTTATATGAAGTTCCTGGAAGATGACTGTGCCGATGATTGGTTTGTATCATTGGACGAAGCCATCGAACAAGCCACTCAGTCCAAAAAGCCTCGGACCTCATTTCAGCGCTACAAATCTATGCCAATGCATTGCAAAGACGAGCAGTGCAATGCCCCCAAGAACGGCGGTGCAAGTAGTGATCCAGTATTAAATATAAATACATCCGATGATTCCTTTGTCGATTCTGTGGGCTTGTCTTCGACATCAACGCGTTCGAAAATTAAACGGCATTCGAGTACACACGCCCTGAGTCCTTCCAGTGCGAACTGTAAGTATACTTCAAATTAAAATAACATTGGGCAGCAATTTCAGAAAAATTTTAACTCATCTGCGATCGGTCGCCTGTCCCTGGTTTGATATAAGTACTATACAAAGGCCCGTCACTATTTGAGGTCTTACCTTTCAATAAATCAGATGACATATACCACCGTCTGATCGAAATGAAAATTGGCACAAATTTGTAGATAACGTTTTGCACAATAAATTGGAATGAACATGCAAACAATTCTCGGAAATGTCCATCTAGAAGTCACAGACATGGTCGCCAATAGGTTGGACTTAAGCTCCTTATGATATGATATATAATGACTTTTGGGGCCACAAACTGAAAATGGAATTTGATCATTTAAAAGTACGCGGTTATTAACTATATAGTCAACAAGCCATTAATGCCAATGAGGCTGCTGTCTCAAATAGTACCAAGTAAAAATAATAGGATGACATTTGTCTGAAATTATTTTCACAACATATTCTATTGTGATTGTAGACAAATTATCGCGAAATAATAGATTGAATGAAAAGCATTTTTTTCTCTCATCACAATATTTCATTTAGTTACATTGTCAGGTGATCATTCTTGGACCTGTGAAGGATAACAAACTGAAAAAATAGTATATGTGGCAGGAGTCGTAGAGATTGTTGTTAGAGAAATACCAAAAGTAGAATGCGTTATCGATTGTTATAATTAAATGCAAAAGAATACACTTAGCCGGCAATGACGAATGAACAGAAGATGAACAACGCCGCCCCCAATTTCCACGTGGCGATATTTACGTTGTCTCCGAGTATCTAACTATTTAAAGTAGCGTATCTTGTTGTTGAGTAAACATTTTCCCAATAAAATCAAAAATATTGGTAAACAGTAAAAATACCTTTTGTGGGCGTTTACAGTAATCAAAAAAGCAGATAGCATTACGTTTTAAAATTGTGTGGCTTATCATGTTACTAAAACATGATAACAATTTTCTTTGGACGGCGTGACAATCGTTATCATGTTTTTGACGGTGTTACATTTGAATAGGTTAACATAAATTATTGTTTTTTTTCTCACTTTTTATTGAGATGTTCCAAAAACTTTCCATTGTAGATTGGTCAACGCTTACTTGTTGCTTTCGAAATACATACTAAAACTAATAACACTAATTCTTTATTTTCATGCCTTTTGATACTGTAGTTTTATCCACAGGATCCGCCAAATAACTTTTTTTCTTTTGAAAATTCTATAAAAAAAACTACTGGATATTTTATCAAATTTCTTTTTTTATTTGAAAGTACAATCCTTCAGGTTAATAATGTAAAATAATTTCATTTAAATGGCTGCCTCGGCCGGCTACTGCATACACGATCGTCTCAATGATGTCTCCGAAATGATCAATTGTTGAGAACGGCGGTGAATTGATGTTAATAGCGCTTCACGCACACTTTCTGTCACAGCAGCAACATTCTCGGGTGTATGCACTGTTTTTGGCTTTTCACGCTTTGGTTTATCGATGAGGATGCCAGTTTCTTTCCCTTTTTTCACAAGATAACGATCATACGGAGCTAACGGTGCTACTATTCTTCCAAAATCTTCTTTCCCAGCGTATACACAAGCGTATACACAACAATATTCGTTCAGCAGAAGGATAAAACTAATTATCTGTTAAATCGGACATGAGCTAAGTGTTACCATTCACGAAATAAGCAATGAAAAAAGAATATGTTTTTGGATTTGAAGTCTGGGTTGTACCCGTCTACTGTAGAAATTGTAACCATTTTCACAGAATGTTGAAGTCAGTCCATTACATCGATATCCCTATACATTATTCATTATTCTTACTCTCAAAAACTTGCAATACTGCTTTATCCGCTTGGAAAAGTTCCATCATTTCCATAAAATGCGCTGAAACATTGTTACTTGTTCTTCTATTTGTATAGCCGCGGCTTGTGTCATTTTTTGTTAATCTCTTATTCATGATATTCTTGGAAGTTGGAACTGCCTGTAGCTAAATGGCCGTGCCGATGTTGCGCAACGTTGATCTTGTCTGACCAATCATTGGCTTCGGCCTGTCCTCGTTCACTCCCGCAGGGGTAAATTCACGAATAAGCTCGTCAGACGTACCGAGTTTACTTGGTTGATGTGATTGGGGGCGATGGAAGCCACATCATAGTTACATGTGATAGCGCGCTATGGTTCTTGTGAAACTCGCAACAAATTGTCCGCGTTCACTGTGACAAATTCATACAACAATTTGCAACG
This sequence comes from Hydrotaea cyrtoneurina, assembly GCA_958296145.1. Classification (NCBI taxonomy): domain Eukaryota; kingdom Metazoa; phylum Arthropoda; class Insecta; order Diptera; family Muscidae; genus Hydrotaea; species Hydrotaea cyrtoneurina. The sequence continues at coordinate 114,370,738 of OY282512.1, forward strand.
AAATTGTATAATCCGGATGCAAAACAAAATGCTGCGAACATTTATAAAAATATATCGTTACACAATTATGTTCAGAATAACTTCGTTTTGAGATTAAAATGGTATCAACATTTTCATAAGAATATATTTTCTTAACAGTACGCATTAGAAAGTGTTTCCCATAAACACGTTACTTAGGTTTATACTATAAACATTAGCATGATCTATATGTACATAAATACTTGACTCATCCCCATCACAAACACAATGTCTTATAATTAATAAAACTTTAACATTGTTCAATTACAGATCGTGGACGACGGCATCAGTAGATGAAGTAAGTAATACAAATGAAGGAACGCTCAGCCTTAGTATTGGAGTATGAATCTCAAAATTGATAAGATATTTTACTGAAGTCAAAACATTTGCCATGATATTGTTATGAATAGTTTTTGTTGTTGTTGTTAGTAGAGTAAGTACAGTATTTCTTGTAGAATATTTATGCATATTTCATTAAATTTAATTGTAATCAGGGACCCATGTCGCACATACGCAAATAATTTCTGTCCAAGTGTATACATCTTTCATAACAAACAAAACACATAACGACAGGTCTTTGTTCTCCAGCGTTTGTGTCTCTGCTTATTTGTTTTTGTTTTTAATTTTTATTACAAAACAAAGAAATATATATGAGCTATGGACGAAACGTAGTAAGCATTAATTATAGGATATTTTTTTTTAAATAAAACAAGGAATTTTTTTCGAATGTTAAAGTAGTTTGTTGTGGTTTAAACCGTTTAAAAAAATCATGTGAATCGATAGAAAAAAGTAACGAGAAACTATTCAATTTATAACGATAACTCTATTTCTGTAAGATATGTATTAGGATCAAGTACCCAGTGACCAAAACGCTTTAAGATTGATTCATTTTGACGTTAATTGTGGCATTGAGAGTTTTCCTTGTACCCTATGAGAAAGACGTATGTACCAGTATAATATGATTTTATGGCATAGATTTACAGCATCAGAACAATAAACAACGGTTTATATTTTTTTTTTGATATTTAAAAAAATAATTAAATCATTTGAGTTGCGGAAATACAGACAACATTTCATTAATTGTGATATAAAGGCAGTTGATGTATTTCTTATTAATAGAAGAAACTTAGTATACTGAAATACAAATGTTTCGAAGACTAATCCTTTGTGATTTAATATTCTTTGGCTGTGGAATTTCATCTAGGAGTTACAGCACCAATTAAAGAACAAAACCACTCGCGATGAAACAGGCACTGTAGACGTTACCTATAATTATAATAATACTTTCTTGTTTGGAAATATTCATCACAGATAACATCTGTATCAGTTTAGACTTTGACATTCAAGTAAGGGTTTGAAAATAAACAGTAAACATACTTTCTCTAAACATGTCAAGAATCAGTAAAATTTGTGCCGGTATGCCATTGATTAAGTTCAGTTGAAATATTTATTACATTGTTGCTCTCTCTGGTAGACCTCTTCTAAGTACTGGCAGAAGTTGTTAAATAAATGCCACCTTTTTTATTTTTGTCGATGTACGTGTAGTGTATGAGCAAAAAATTACTGGGGCCTGTTGTATGTCCGCCACTTTTATGGTGTGATTTTATTACGACGATTTTCAGTTGTCTAGATCGAATAATCGGAGCCTGCATATAGATATAATAATTGTAGACTGGATTATCACACCAATGCCCGTAATTTCGACGAGTAGGTTTCTATCAGTGTAACTACACACGGATGAGTTTAAAATAATTCGAATGGATATATATATATGATAGATCCACATCCGTTACTTAGTTTCTATTAAATTACCGACGACTGATAAACGATATCCTAACATTTTATATTCTTAGGCATTTTATAAGTTGTCTCATTTGAAATCATAGTGAATCCACAGGCTATGATTTTTTATAAAAACTAGTGAAGTCTGACTAACTGGGATTTACTTTTCAAATACTTACGTAATGCTAATACTAATAAAATACATGATTACATGTCAGTAAACAATTTTGTTTGAATTTTGTAGTGGTGACGGATATTCCCAGCTCCCAGAACAAACGTTGCCCTCGAAGATCCATTCGAGCATTCAAATAAAAAAAAACCTTCAAAAGATATAATTTAAATATGTAAACCATAGAAAGTACAATGGCCATAGAGGCCGCACCTTTCCTCGATGTATTTAGTTGATTTTTTTTCTAATTAGATATTACATACTTCCAATAATATAATTACGGTCATAGGGCAATCAAATGTCTAATTGCCTATTCCCAGTGCAAGAATGAGTAAACTGTATGTAGGTGATTCGGCCACTTTTCTTCTGCGCGCTACATTTCATCTAACACATTATTTGGTCGGTTGCAGGATTGAACGATTTCAATTAAATGTTGGATGAAAGCAAGCTTAAAATGTTACAGACTTATTTATGGTAATTGCTAAATTATTTTAAACTCGGTGGTTACGACCGCTATGTTAACATACGATAACAACTACATTTAGATTAAAGTAATGAAAAAAAAAAATGTAATGTAATGTAAAGATTCCAAACCGAATAATGATTATAACGGTAAGAACTATGTTTTTACATTTCATTTATTAAAGATATATTGTAAAAGGTCCTATACGCTCCTCATCTTCGTTTGCCATTGTCTTTTTAAAATACTTTAAATGTGATTAATAAAACCTACTATAATTATGACAAGTTGCCAACTAATTCTACTTTCGTTTTTTAAAATGTGATAACTAAATATATATGTATTTATGTATACGAATATTAAATATGTTCCCATTACCAGAGCAAAAAACTGGGATCTGTACATTTTAATAAATAATAAAATGCATAATTTTTTAGAATATACGAAATAATGTACACACTTACAATTAAGTCTTGTAGAAGTATGTTTTTTAGTTATAATATTATGAATCTTCGCTAATGTATTGTAATGGGAGCAGATACAAAATATTAAATATCATATCTTGTTTATTATTCATCATCACATCGGCGACTAATCACCTGCAGCTTCAATTCTATTGTTATTCTTGCTGTTCTTTTGGTAGAATTTATGCTCCAAGTGAGAAAGTACGTACTTAGACTTAACATAAACTCGACCCCTTGTACAATTAATTATTTTATTATTTATGTGATAATTCCAATGAATTGTTTTTTTAAGTTATACTTTATATACATTTAGGTTTATCTTTCTTACTTATAAAATCCAATAAACTATTTTTGAATATCTTCTTAAACAGTCGGCTTATTTTGTTTAGCTTGTATATTTAGTTTTAAGAAAAATATGTTTTAACCTTGTGTGATAATCTGAGTTGCTCCCAAACGTATTAGACATTATATATAGTACTGTCATCTAAATTAAAATTGTTTGGAATTATATGTGTATATCATTCCTTTTAGTATTAAGAAATTTGAACAAATTTATTTTTTCCTATGTTAACACAACTGTCATCCATTTTTACCCAGAGTTATAGGGCGATCTGACAATTACAGCCAACGACATTTGTCACCTAAAGTGTTATTTTGCTAATTTCATTTATTTAGCATCTTATAATTCAAATCCTTATAGGCTATTAAAGCAAATTTACAATATGCATCAAAATGTTAAATAAAACACCATAAACAACTCAAAATATGAGAATAAAAAAGAAATAGCAAATACGAAATGTGATGGTGTAATATATATATCGTCACCTGAAATTCAAAATGACGAAACACCAAAAACCCAAAATCGCCTTTTTGATTGATTCTTGTGAAATGGTCTAAAATACATGTTTCTGCAATATTTACACTTAAATATCCAAAAAGTACAACTGTATAGGCAAATTTCCAAAAAACGTAACAACAAGAGAATTATGACGTACATATTAACGTTTAGATATGAAAATGTTTGTTAAGTTATTTCGGATTTCTGGTGAAGGTTTTATATATGAATTTAAGTTTGTGGGTCTGAGACGTATAATAAACTCCTCTATATAACCGAAATGTTTGAAATTTTCACAGAATGCAGCTCGGTGCATGATCGGTGGTTCAAATTTCATTGAACTTAGCAATCTAGGGTACAATTTACAAGATTTATATATATACTTAATTAAATAAACCCCGTTAACAATAAACGAAGCAGCCTAGCAGTTATGAATTTGAATTTATTTCCATTTTGTAATTTAAAGACTGACGGCCAATTAGAACAAATTATGTGTAAATATTTGTGCAATATCCTGATTGGCACTGATCAATTTTTTCTATTGTAATTTGTTATAATTCGCCGTAAGGTGTTAACAAGAAAATCTGTGGAAATAAATTAAATACGATTCACTACTTTTCTCAAAGAATCGACCATATATGTGGTTCCTTTGTAAAAAGAATTTTATCGGAGTATGTGTATTTATCAATGTATATCTAATTGAGATCGCTGTTATCAATGTACAATGGAATCATTGTAATACTCCCTAATTGACGCGATATCTCATTTAATGGGAAAAACTGATTTATTAACGATTGTCAAACATTATTGCCACTATCGTTATCTAATAAGCTCATTTGTTTTTGCTGATACCTATAATGGCGTCATCGACTACTGTATGCAATAGCAATTAACAAAAAAAATAATTACACTAGACGTCTTATTCGATAGAATTTGTTGCTTGTACAGCTGAAAGATTTCGAACTCTTAAGACTACATCAAATAGAATTTGTTGGTAAGTTTCTAATAAACATCAAAATTTGTTTTCACGATATTTCGCAAAGAATATTTTAGCGTAAAAAATAGCTTTATAAATATTCTCGCGGAAAAAAACAAGCATAATTTTTTAAATACTCTAATCCATTGTGGTTTAGTTCTTATACTTTGTTTGTAATAAATACTTCGACAGAGTGTGTTTGGTGTTAGGAGGCCAAGCATGGGATCCCGAACACGGAAATCCCTGGTATTTTTTGCTTCGGGATTTCGGTATTGCCTCACTAAATCGCCTCAATTCGAAAACCCATATTGGTTCTTCATTCAACCATTCGTGTTTAAATGAAGTGTATCTTAGTTCATATTATCATACATCCGGATAACAAATTTGGAACTAGAAACTCTTTGTGTACCAAAGGGGATAACGATGTGGAAAATGACGTAATCTTTCCTGTACGAATAATATGTAATCCTTATTATAGTGGAGTAAGACATGTGCGTGTTTGGAAAACATTTCCCAAGCAGTCTAAGATCAACAACAGGTTGTACAGCCAACTTAAGTAAGAAATGGTAGTCGTATTTTCTTTACAAGATGGGGGCGCAGAAATTGTAAATTCTTAGTCCTTTTATTACGAAAAAGTATTGCCATGACCATATAATATGTTTTTTTATGTTCATAGACAATTTGTAATGTTTGTGGAGGTGCTATGAAATCAACTTTGTTATTTTGTTCTTTATTTCGAATATGTTGAATGCTTAGATTATAAAAGTAGAACGTTAATGTAGTATTTTCTATGTGAAAAGTATGTTCTCATTGGGAGCGACCTTTTATTTAAAGTTCTGATGGGGTATTTTGGTAAAAAAAAACTCATTTATATTCGTTATTTAAACATTCCTCAAGAGGTTTATGTAAAGGAAACATTTAAACCGAATGGTTGTTTAAACCAGCTGTTGATGTTCGATTCATTCATGGTATTGTGCGACGGTTTTTAAGTCATCATTGTCATGCTTTTCCCAAAACTCTAACATATTTCTCTTGAGCGAACCGAACCATTTATTTTAATTTTTTTCCGTTATTAGTTCGACAGTATCTAACAGTATATAGTTTGGGTCACGGTTAGGCTCACAGACAAAAATGAAATTTTATGTCTGTCCAAGTCAAAAAAAATCATAGGTTTCCCGAATAAACTAGACATTTGACACATGTATATATAATGCACGCAGAACAAAAGTCAACTCAAATAAGAGATTTACAGCATTTTTTTGAGCAAACAAATAAAAAGTGAATTTTGAATTGTGACAGTATTGAAGTAAATGGGCGATAAGTATGTATATACCAACTAACGTGTGATGCTATTTAGACACGTATTTAATCGTCTGCTGTTTATTCATATCATCATATACACATACTAATGTATATTTATGCATACATCCACATACTATGTGTACAATGAATGTACGAGTACATATGTCTAACTTTACTTGTTGTATCGTGATTTTTCTATTTGACGTCATTACTCTGCACAGCTTTCATATCTCCTCTTCATTTTGACACTTATTTATGGGGACAATATATCAGTCTTTATTGTAAGGTTGGAGTACGCGTATGCTCACATATACACACATACAACAAACATATGCATACTTTATGTACGAGGTTCGTATACGCAATAAAAGAATTTAACAACTTTGTATAGTCGCATCCATTTTATCATATCGTCTGTAAAACCTCGAATTCTTCCTTTGATTCGAGTCGTAGTAGTAGATGTTTCCTAAATTGTTAAGCGTTCATCGCATCTGCGCTTCAATGGAGTTCGTGACTATCTGTGATGGTTGTCCATTATGGCTGGTGTAGTGCGGAATGGAAAAGTGGCTATAATTCTATTTTGGCGCTATGTTAGAATGACATCTGTTGCTTAACATTTTCATTCCTTCATATGATTTCAATTAGATTAATACTCGTATGACACATGGCAATGTGAATTGAATTGTATAATGTACATTAGGTAGAAACTTATTTTTAAACTTTGGTCGAAAGTATTGACTTGGTTGATAATTCATGCATTTTTTGAAATGTGATTATAAGGATATTCGATGCGTCCGTTACACATTGCTTAGAACAGGGTTAAACAAATTTCTACTTTTCGGTTTTTTTGGGGTGCATTGCGTGGCTATGGAAGCACATGTAAATCATTTTCAATATATGCCACGAAATGAGGATTCGATATTTAGAAATTCATCTCAGGTTACAAGATTTTCTGCACGCCTAGATACAAAATTTCTCATGTCACTTTCTTGAGCGAATGAAAAAATCCAGAGAGAAAGTAAAGCATTTATTAATTTCTAAAACACATTTCCACATAAATAAGAGTCATCCTAATGTATATATATATATTTTAATGTTGCACAGTGTATGGAGATGGTTGATTTGGAAATCCTAATAATGCTGCTGAATTATTGAAAAAAAATTACACATATAAGTCCTATTGGAGTTATACTCGACAGTGAGGAGTGTTCCTGAGTTCTTTATCAATAATTGCTGATTGCTTTTGAATTATCTCGAACTTCCATGAGTCGAATTTTCTTTTAGTCGAAGTACTTCTAGTGACAGTTAAGGAGACAAACTCCCTTAAACAATTTTATGTGTAATTCCGTAATTCAAAGTATTTGTAAGTCGAACTTCTCTCGGTGGTGCGAGGAAGTTTGACTGTAATTGAGAATTGACAAACAAAAAGATGGTTATTCTGTTTTTCTAGTAAGTATAACTAGTTTTGGCAAATTAGTTTCCTTATCAGCGGCACCATGTTGATAGAAAGTTAACCAAAGCATACTTTATGACACTGAAGATTTTTTTATTAGCTAAACAAAATGCTTTTGATATGTTGTGGTTAACTAATTTTATGTAGTTTTGTCCACATCCTGCTTCTCCGTTCTCATGTGATCATGGGATCTAAGATGAGTTGGTTCTATTAACCCTCTAACCCCCACATATTTAAAATCTAAAAACGGTGGTGCCTGTAAAGGAGTGCCGGGCTAAATGGCTAAGCTACTAACATTCATGGTCAATACTTGGCCGTCATTCCCACACCGCGGTGCAGTGTTACGACTCATCAGTGAGATGAAACTATCATATTTTTCAAATATATAAAAATATTTTCACCAAAAAAACATTTTATTCCACTATACAATTCCGATGTACTATGGTCCCCCGAGTAGTAAAACGTTAGCAATATTTTTTCGTATAGTAGGTTTTTTTTAAGACATTCAATAAAAAGACCTTTTAAAAGACGTTCTCATAGACGGCACTGAATATGAATACGGGGTTTTTAAAATGAAAGTATGAAATGTTCTGAGAAAACACATAGTATATGAGTGGGATGATTTTCCATGGGCAAAGAACGCTTTCTGGAATTCCTATTTTCAGAACGTCTTACAGGTTGCTATTTCGAAACACTGTATTGTATTTATGATGTTCTACGAAATCGAATAAATCAAGAAAATATGAATTGTGTACGAGATTTAAAATTCTATTGGAAAGAAATGCATTCAGCAGGCGTAAGTTAAAGATTTTTTTTTTTTTTTTTTTTTTTTTTTTTTTTTTTTTTTTTGACTAACACTCAGGGGATGCCCCCTATAAATGCAATGCACTGTGTTAGCGATGGGAAGGAAGGTTATTGGAGGGGGGAAAGAGGGAGTAGTGTTTGTTGACGTTGGTCTTGAATTTGATAATGTCATAGCAGGCAGGAAAAACACTTGCAGGAAGATTATTCCACAAACGAACAGTCCGGCTGAAGAACGAATTTTCTCTATAGTGCGTCGTCCGGTCAACCGGCCATTTAACAATGAACGGATGAGACTCCCTGGATAGCCGAGTATTCCGGCTAAATGTTCTAACTTCAGGGACCAGACGACGGATATCTGATGAACAGACACCGTTAAAATATCTATAGAATAGCGATACACAACCCACATTCCGGCGATGCTGTAGGGAGACAATAGAGCTGGATACCCTACCATCCCCTATCATCACCACCGCTCTCCTCTGTACACGGTCCAGAAGCTTCAAAGATGTTAATGGAGCCCCTGCCCATATATGCGAGTTGTATTCCATTTTAGGCCGGATGTAAGTGGTGTAAATATTTACGAGATCAGATGGAGTGAAGTATTTCTTGCACCGCTTCAAAAAGCCCAAACACTTGAATGCTTCTTTCGACACTTCGAATATATGGCTAGCCCAGCGAGCATCACCCTGTATCTTCATGCCCAGAACATCAAGAGTATCTGACACGTCTATATCTACACCACCCATAGATATCGACGACGGTGCTGGATCAGTGGAACGTTTGTGTGACAACAAACAGCACTGGGTCTTTTGTGCATTAAAATCTACTCTGTTCATTTGGCCCCAATCACAAATCGTCGCCAAATCGCGGTTAAGTGAGTTATTCATCGTTCGCCTTTTGTCCTCTATCTCCGAGGGACTTGGCCGATGATCAAATGAGTACGAATGACAGAGGTTGCTGTCATCCGCAAAGGAGTAGATTGGGTTCACAGTCTGCCCCAACAGGTCGTCGATGAAAATAAGAAATAGAGAAGGAGAGAGGACAGAGCCTTGTGGAACTCCTGCGGTCAACCTATGCTCGTTGGATGAGACCCCATCTATAACAACTCGTATAGAGCGATCCCTGAGAAAACTCGATATGAATCGAGAGAAGATATTACCGACACCAAAAGCAATAAGTTTTGATATGAGTGCTCCGTGCCAGACCCTATCGAACGCCGTGGAAATATCCACAGCCACGACCTTACTTTCACCAAGGCGGTGAATGGATCGACTCCATCGCTCCGTAAGGAACGCCATCAGGTCTCCAGTAGATCGATTTCTACGGAAGCCATACTGTCGATCACTGAGAAGGCCGTTAGACTCTAAATACTTAACAAGATGGTGGTTAACCATGCTCTCCATAACCTTCGAGATCGCAGAACATATTGCAATTGGACGGTAATTCGCAGGATTTGTAGCCTCACCTTTCTTGGGGATCGGCTGAACATTGGCAACTTTCCAACGTGAAGGGTAAATACCAGCACGGTACGACATGTTGAAAAGATTGCGCAATGGACGAGCTAGCGTCGAAGAGCACTTACATAGGACAAGTGCTGAAATGCCATCCGGGCCCGGAGTTTTATTTACGTTAAGATCTGCAAGAACCAAGTAGAAGAAAACATTCACATACTTGGTATTACGAACTGGAGAAAGTACACACTGATTAAAGTTCTTGGATATCATGTATGAAACAGGCCAACAACAGGTTGTAGAGACAACTTCAGTGACTATGTAAGTATCGGTTTCCTATCATTTATGGTGTCTAGCCTGAAGTTCCCATTTCCTTGAAAATGTTACATTAATTCATAATTCAAATGCTTTGAAATTTTATTGATAACATCTTTCAGTTTTACTGTCTCCCTTTGATTTAGAGTACAGCCGGCAATACTGGAATGTGGTCACCAACGGGTTGGAAACCATTTTCATCGGCCACATAGGTTACGGTATAAACTTTGCCATCGGTCTGATCCTTCCATGAGAATGAACCATGAACAACAAGGGCTGGGTGCTCGGAGCCAACATCCTTGACTACGCCTTCTTCTTGGCGAAAGGTGCCATCACTGGTTTCAGCGCTATAATAACCATAATTAAATATTTGTCAATGAATTGTGAATTCTTCCATAATACTTACACAAAAGAATAGCTCTCGGGTTCAACATTGGATTCGAGACGAACAATTTCGGCATGTTCATCACTGGCAGGTGCAGCCAAGGCTACGGCGAAAAGAGCAGCGAAGGCGATAATGATTTTCATAATTGCTATTGTAAAGTACGTGTTGTTTCTGAGGAAGTTAAACACTTTATGGATATCTATGGATATTTGATGAGATCTTTTATACTTTCTTGTAGGTATTATGTCATGTCATTTGTACGGGCATGACGTGATCATTCCATGGACACACCTTGTGAGAAGAAGAACTTGTTCTGGTTGAATTCTTTAATATAATAAATTGTTTTACGATAAACATTTATATCTTGTTATTCTGTAAATGTATACGTTTATCTACAGTCATTGAATCTAAATATTAGGGAATTTACAAGCCTTTGCAGTATATAATGTCTGAAATCTATTTCTATATTACAATCCTTTTCCGTTTGAATTTCAATTTCTTTTTATTTAATCAAACTGAGCCCTTTTGGACCATACGTTAATAGATATACAGAAGTAGTTCGGAAATCGAATGGAATAATTAGATTCAGAGAGTGAATCGGAGACATCGGTACAATTGTAACGTGTTTTTCTTTTGTAAAACACTCCACTTTAAATAATCGAAATAAACATAAGTGACAGTTGCCAAACTTCAAAGTTGCTACTTGCTCAAAAAACATGTCACTGATTTGATTTTGTCTTATTGAATAATATAGTTTTATTTTAGTGCTCTTGCATATGAAATATTTCTCAAGTTACGTTATTATTCCCCTTTTTATTTTGTGAGTTGCAAGTACTTTAAAAAAGATCGCCGGCACATAGTCGTCCGGAATCCTATTCCATCGACCAAAAGTCTGTAACTTTGGATCCCATACAAATTTTTGAGTTCTGTAAAAAATGACGATGCTGCCTTTGTATAATACCGACATTTTAATATTTATTTATGTTCAAAAAATATCGCGAATATTTAATTTCCGCGGGCTACGTGTATTTGATTTTTGATATTTTTTAGTGTTATGTCCCTTACTTATGCTGACAAGGTCGGCCATTTTCAATGTTTAGTTAATTTTTGACAGTTGTTGTGCTTGGATGTGTTTTAAATTGTCTTCGATTTTTATATATTTCAGAAAATGGATCAACGAATCTGCATCAAATGTTGTGTGAAAAAGAAAATAAAGAGCCGCATTCCGAATGTTGACTGTGGCATATGGTGAAGCTACCGTGGACCAAAGCAACGTTTATCGGAGGTACGAAATGTTCTTAGAGAGCCGAGAATATGCGAAGGACGAACAGCGTGCCGGACGCCCGAACAAGTCAACAACAGACGAAAACATTGATAAAGTGAATAAAATAATATTGTACGATCAACGAATTACCATTATCGATTGGCTCGTGCCATTCGATTTTAACCAATGAGTTGGGCATGGGTCACCAGTAAATTCGTGCCAAAATTTGCTCAATTTGGACAAAAACAGCATCGCGTTAAAAGTGCTCAGGAGATGTTGAACTCGGTCCGTGACAACCCAAATTTGCTTCAGATGGTCATAACTAGTAACGAATCATGGGTTTATGGTTACGACGTGGACATTAAATCTCAATCAACCCAATGGAAGCTGCCGCATGAACCAAGACCCCAAGTTCGGTCGAACGTAAAGGTTTTGCTCACAGTTTACTTTGATTGCAGAGGCGTGGTGCATTATGAGTTCTTGCCACAGGGTAGTACAGTCAATAATGAATATTACCTGCAAGATATGCGCAAATTGTGCGAATTTGTGGAAGAACAAAAACTGCATCCCCTGCATCGTTGCTTGTGCACAATAGTTGGCCAAAAACAACACAGTAATGCTGCCGCAGCCAACGTTTCTCCTGACCTAGCCCTGTGACATTCTCAAAAAGTACAATTGTTTGGTTGTGGTCACGCGCGTTAATCTTATGGCCTGGTCACGCATACTGGGGTATATGTTATTAATTTTTAATTTATGAGTTTTTATGGGCGGGGCCACACCCCAACTGTAATGTAATGCAAACATGGCTAGTACCATGTATGTCGCATTAGTGTATTTTTCCATATTCAATCGTGAATATCTCCAAATGGAATAAATTTCGAAACAGATTTAGCATCAGAAACACAATACGGAGAGGATTTCGATGTTTATCACATTATTATTTTTAGGAAACATGAATCACAAATTATTTATGAATTAATTCCGGCCCTAAACCAATCAATTGTTCAATCCAAACATTTCCAGTGACAGGAATTTGATACCCAATAACTCTTGAATTTGGCCATTGTTACTATCAACCCTCCTACATATGGATATGGATGCACCAACATTCATACTTTGCAACATGGTCGGATATTTATGGATCAACATATTATTATTGTATAAATATTTACCATAATAAATTAGATTGCTACTGTAGTAATAAATTATCTTGGCTTGATAATAAATGATAATTTTATTGAATCTGACAAAACCAAATTCCCACATATTAATTAACATTGTTCGAACGTTGCAATTGATATGGGATTCTTTGTCTTTACTTTAATGCGAATGATTATAAATAAAAATATAATCATATCAAACACAGACTAATTTGGAACACGTTTTATAACGGAACTGGTGTATGAAGATACGATATTTAACAACCTCGTGAGGCCGAGTCGGATAATCTGGATGTCATAATATCAAAAGGTGATATAATCTTTTTTTTTTTATATCAAAATAATGAATAACGTGGCGTCCTTGTAGCACACAGCACAATAGAACATTTCCGAGTCTATCAAACTATCCTTAACATTAGTGTACAGACTGACGGCCTAAGTGACACACCGATTATTCCCACCGAGGGCAGTTCTAAGCACACATTTGCTATAAGACCCGGAGTGTCACCTTCAGTTCCCAGGCGAATTACAAATAGAACTAGGTCATCTGCCCTCTAGATTATCTTTCGATTGTTTCAAATGTTTTTAACCTTTTTACCGCTAAAGTCGAACTCTTAAACCATTAGAAATGTATGTTAGTGTTGGTCGATTGTAGACGGTCTTAGTGGTAAAGGGCGACGTGGTCTATTTATAGGCAATCACGCTTCCATCTCGCCTACCGGGTCGCTTCCTATTTTAAAACACTTCAAAACAAATAATAACCGGCATTACTGTTCTATACAAACATTTATTTTGGTGTACAGTTTAATTATTCAACTGCGCTCCAAAACTTCGATTAATGTTATGTCAAAAATATAACCATCAATTCATCCAATAAAATATATTACTTTCGTGCAGTTTAAATAATTTAAAGAACATTCAAAAACGTCTGAGTTTTGGAGCTTGGTCGACAGGTTCTGAGAGCATTTTAGATTTACGGCACCACCGTAACTGGTTCGGCATTATTTAAATTCTATATTTGTTTTGTTGGAGTTCCGAACGAATTTCATATCAAATAGCTGGACGATTGAATGAATAAAATAAGCGTTTGGAAATTTACAGCTTGTTTGTTTTTAATAAATTCTGAGTCTTATGTGAGCGACCGTGGTAAGAACATCAGACACTTTCCAGCGATTTGGAATTGTGGAAGTGAATTTTGAGTGTTAGTTGGAAATGATAGCTGATACATATAGCTGATTACACGGATGTATTCCGGGGACATTTTTTGTCTGTGTAAAAAGTTTTCTTTCGGCCCTGAGGGGTATTACTTTATGAATAAATATTTTACACCGCAAAACGGCAACACCGCCCACTATTTTTTTCTAGTTAGTAATTAACTACGATTTTTGTTGTCCGCGGTGTAATTGAAGATGAGCTTGACTATCACATAGCAAACCCCGGTGGGTATCCTGATGTCATTTCGACATTTAACCTTTTTTTCAGTTCAACATATTCGCTAAAATTCCCGGTATTAAATCTTCTTTATAAAATTTGATAAAAATTACTATTTTCAAAAAAAAAAAAAAAAAAAAAAAAAGATTTTAAAATTGTATTGTGCTATTTAACCAATAATTAAACATGGAAATAAAACCTTGAAATAATTAATACAACTTTAAATAAAAACTACTAGACAATTTATATTTCAAAAAAAAATACTGAACAATTTAAATTAGTGGGTAGTATTTTATTCCCGGGAATGTAAACCAATAACACCGGGAATCAGGAAGTATATAATTTTCAGATTTCCCGCAAAATATATTCCGGGAATTCCCGGGTTTAAACCCTGGCTGTAAGTCATGTCAAACTTCTAAAAAAAACATTAGCTATTCAAAGCCTGTTTTAAACAGTAGTGCGTACACACATTTTTTGTTTTTCCCAGCTACATCAGTCACATACTACACTGTACTTTGAAGTACATATTATTTGTACTTTAATCGATTTTACAGAAGAGAAACTGATCATCTGCTTTATGATTATTTTTAATCGATTTAATCGTTTAAATTAATTTTTTTTTATTTTTCCGATTTCACCCTCCACTTGTTGCCTATAATCTCAAACTATTGTTCATGGTATTTTATCTTGTATTCTTTTTTTTTTTTAATTTTATACCCAAGCTGTTGCAAGGGCGAAATAATCTTCAACAATTAGCCCCAATTGTGCTCCCCTTTATACACTTTTCATACATCTTATTCTATCTCATTATTTTTTATGGTTCTGGCACTCTTTAAAATTTTATGCATTCTGCCCATTATCTGTCACATTTTTCAATGTTAATTTAAAATTGTTCTCACACTTTTTGTCTCTTTCAGCAATTTTTGTATCCAGTTATAACATTTTTATTCATTGTTATTAAGTTAAAACAGTTTTACCTAATAGCTTTTTTATATTTTCTCCCTATTCCCCATTTGATATGTTTGGAGATTCCTGTCAACTTAACATGCTTTTGTATTTTAATTTGTCCACCGTTTTTGTACAGTTTCGACTTTTGTGCCATCTTTTCAAAAGTTGTTGTCAAGCGTAGCCGCGGATATTTTTCTATAATATTTCCTCGCTTTTTGTCAATAGATTTTTGTTTTATATCATTTGATATAATTTTTTGCGAAGTATTCAATACTTTCTAAACAGTTTGCTCGATATTATACCCGTTTCACCCCTTTTAGTACTTTTCATAATTTATTGGTGTGTTGAAATCGTTTTTCCACTTCCTTTAAACAATTGATATGCCATGTTTATACCTTTTACAATTTTTAATTCCTTCTTGTTATTTTTTAATTGTACCATTTGTGTCCCTTTTTAGTATGAGTTTATTTGTACCCTCTCAAAGCTATATCCCTCTGCAGTAAAATTTTCAGAATTAACACGCTATGCAGATTTTTTTTATTTAATTTTAGATTTAGCATTTTGGTCAGGACCGCTGTGACTCAGCTTGTTACACCAGCACGTACAGTGAGCCAAACAAGTTTACGTACACTCAATATTTCCCAAAAAAAAAAAAATTAATGGAAACGAAAAAAAAACTTTAAAGATTCCATTCTCTGATCAAATACGATATATGTTTCGAGTCGTCATCGTGTTGGAATATGCAATTGTTTTCATTGAGACCCAATTGCACCTTGTTTTAGATTATCTTCTAAGATCTTAATATATATTTACTAGGGTGGAGTGAAAACATGCTTTTTTTTTAATTTGAAAAAGTTAACCTCGGAAAGAGATGTAGTCTGGGGTCGTAATGAGGGGAAAAATAAAGAAAACAATTTAAAAAAAATTTTAGGGGTCGCGCCGCTCCCTCGAAATTTGGAAATTATCGCTATTTTGGCGTTGATTTTAGAAAAATCCTAAAATCCAAATATAGCGATAATTTCCAAATTTCGAGGGAGTGGCGCGACCCCTAAAATTTTTTTCTTTATTTTTCCCCTCATTAGGACCCCAGACTTCATCTCTTTCCGAGGTTAACTTTTTTTTTTGAATTTCACTCCACCCTAATATTTACCCTCGACACTGATTCACTGACTCTGTCACGCAGTACGTAGGAATTTAAATAGGAATTCTATAATTTTCTATCTATCTATATATATAAAAATGGATGTGTGTATGTATGTAACGTATGGACTCGAAAACGGCCAGACCGATTTTGATGAAATGTTCAGGGAATCTTCCGAATAACCCCGCGAGTAACATAGGCTACACATTGCTTGGATTTATCTACATTTAGGGGGTGAAAATGGCAAAAGGGATAAAAACTCCCCTTTCCTATATAAATATGTGTAATACAACACTAATGTTTGCTTAGGGCCAGCAACGCAGACCGGGTCAGCTAGTAAATAATAATAATAAAAAAAATATTATTTTTTTTTTGTACAGAAATTGTGTTTTACCAAAATTTTTTTTACAAATTTTTTTTCGTACAAAATTTTTTTTTTACAAAAAATTTTTTTTTTCCAAAATTTTTTTTTCCAAAATTTTTTTTTTCAACTAAAAATTTTTTTTTTCAAATAAAAATTTTTTTTTCCACAAAAATTTTTTTTTTCAACAAAAATTTGTTTTTCTAAAAAAATTTTTTTTTCCAACAAAATTTTTTTTTTTCAACAAAATTTTTTTTTTTCAAGAATAAATTTTTTTTTTGAACAAAAATTTTTTTTTCAACAAAATTTGTTTTCCATATTTCAACGGGCGCCATAGGCGCATTACAACTTACTAGTTTTCAGATATTTAATTAATTTATTTATTGTGTTCTATAAAAATTCGTTTTTCATGATGTTCCCGCCACCGTGCTACAGTCAGACTATGGAAAAAAATCAAAATTGACATCGTAGTCAGATGTTTAATGGTCGAAATGTACCCCATGTGGGAGTATGAATAACGATGTTCAGCTGTTTCTATTGGACATCATAACAACACCGATCAAACTGTTGGTGGTGTGCAGGGTGACCTATTGATTTTTAAAATCGGTATAACTTTTTTGTTTGTGAATAAAAATTAATAGTAAAAAAAAGAAATTTTATATTTTTTTGAGATCTTTACAGAGGAGTTAGAAAATTAATTAAAAATTATATTTGACTTCGGAGTCAAAATCGGTCAATGAGTAAAAATCAACAAAAAATATGCGTGCTGTTTCTATCGGACATAGAATAAAGGCACAGCCTAATAAATACTATTTCAGGGGATCGTATGGTGCACGGATCAAATACAAATTTGGGGTGTCCTGAAACCGACGTTGGATAAGCTACAAAATAATTTCGTCACCTTATCCATTCATTTCTATTTGGAAATATGGGCTGCACGTACAATTTTTTGGTTCATTGTATCGATAAGTGATTCCACCAAATTGAATGTGTTTTTAAATAAGTATTTATAATAGATGCCTTGTTATTTTATAGGCCAATCAATGCAATTAGCAATACTAAAAATCAATTATTTAGAACAAGTTCCCTATTTAGCCGCCAACATGTGCATCCGCGCTGTATATTTAGATTGCGTGATAATAATAATCTCGAAAATGTATATAACACCAGCTGGAAATCTTTTCTATATCCACAAAGTTTTGAACTTACCAAGGAACAACACGTAACAAAAGTCAAAATGAAACTCCTCATCGTATTTGCTGCTCTTTTCGCCGTTGCTTTGGCTGCTCCAGTCGGTGAGGATCATGTTGAAATTGTTAAACTCGAATCCAACGTTGAACCTGAAGGCTATTCGTTTTCGTAAGTATTGTGTGACGAAATATTTACCGAAGTAATTCAAATTCTCAGATCATAATAATCGAATATTTAATGATGGTTGTAGTGCTGAAACCAGTGACGGAACCTATCGTCAAGAAGAAGGCGTAGTCAAGGATGTTGGCTCCGAACACCCAGCTATTGTTGTTCACGGTTCGTTCGCTTGGAAGGATCACACCGACGGTAAGGTTTATTCCGTAAGCTATGTGGCCGATGAAAATGGTTTCCAACCCGTCGGTGAACATATTCCCGGATTACCAACTGTTGTCTAAATGGTTAAATGGTAATCAAAGTGAATAGCGAATCTGTACTATGGAAAAAAACTTAAATAAAAATGCAAAAAAAAATAATAGCTTATTATAATGTAATACTGTATTTTTGTGTTGATGGAAATAACGAAATTTTCAAAACCTGTGGATGACAATGACCCTTTAGAGGATATTGTGTAAACGGTGTGTTTTGATTAGATAAGACATACGAAAGGGCTAGCTGTCAAACGAACTGTCATATTGCTCTCACTTAGTTAGGATCAGTACACTATGGCAAATCATAATGTTTTTATTCCAATGATCAACACATGGCATTAACATTGGGCTGGAGATATAGCAATCGCGGCTGTTCATCACGAAATACAAATAGCGAAGCTAAATAGGGTCCGATTACCGGTGCATTTGTTTGGATGTACTGGAGTCTGTAGCGTCTATTGTGGATTGGTCGCACTATGTATGCGGCAATATTTTTTATTAACAAACCCGTTAAGCCAAAACTGAGCCTCATCGGATGGACGATTATGTAGACTCTGACAAATCATCGTGAATAGATTCACGATTCTATAATGCTACCAAATTTAAATTATTTCGTTATTTGGGTGGCTTACATAATCGTCCCAAATGGAACCTACAGACTCCAGAACATCCAAAAAAAAGTACACCGTTAGGTGTGATTGCTATACCTCGATACTATTTTCAATTGTTAATGCTGATCTTTCGAATAAAAACATTATCATTTGCCATAGTGTACTGATCCTAAATAAGTGAGAGCAATATGATATTTTTTGATAAACATTTAATTTTTTTGTGTTATTTTTTCCAATTTCTATCGGTCTTAAAAAACACTTTGTATGTGCACAGCATTGTATAAATACAACATTTCAGTAATGTGAAGGTCAGGAAAAAATCAGATAGGAAATACTAAAACCAGGCGGGCCGAAAAAAAAAATAATTGAAAATGGTTTTTCAAAGTATTCTCCGCCAAGACCAATACACAATTTTCGAAACTCTTTTTCCACTCCGCTCCAAAACATGGGTTTTAAACGCTCCAACAGTTTTTTTTTCTCAATGTGAGGGAGTACAAAGAAGCCATTGGGTGCCAAATCAGAGCTGTACGGCTGATCACCCATCCATTCGACATTATGGGTGGTCAAATAGTGCATTGTTTTTTTTTTAATTGTATTCTATTTATTTTATTCATTTTACATCAGCTGATATTCGCATTGTCGTGATGGAAAGTGATTCGTCGACTCTTATTGTTTTTCCCTATTTCTTTGAACAGACAGATAATTGGGTACCACGCACACAATTGACCATCCTACGTGCTAAGAGGGTTTCATAAGTGCTAAGAGGATCGTTTGTAGGGGCGATATAATGAAACATCAACTGATGTGGAATACTTCCAATGAAGTCTTCAGAAATGCAAACATTTTCGTCAATACATCTTTATGTTTGCTAACTTCTGTTCAATTACAACAACTGGACTGTCATTACATTCAATTCCAAATGCCAGCACGTACTGGTGTTAACAGCTCCCATATGTTTTCAAATTCGCGTAATTATACATTCACATATGGACGCAGTCTGGGTGTAATTTCATACACACACACAAATATGAACCTATCCGATGTCAGCCTTTGTCTTGCCAACCACGGCCTACAATACAATTTTGGAAAAATGTAACGGAAGCATGTTCGCCTTAAAATATGCACCTGAAAATAGGTTAACATATGGTTTCAAAACTGCAAACTGCCAATCGCATGCCAGAGCAAATAAACAAACGCTCACTCACTTACTACCCCATGCACACAAACACACTCATGCAACTCAACAACAACTCCAACCACAAAACGTACAAAAAAAAAAGAAGAAAGAACGACGAGACACGTAGAAACAAAATAAAGCGATAAACAATAAACGCACACACACCATCATCCTTTGGATACAAAACAAATATTTTTAAACTTGAAAGGAAAACAACAACCAACCAAAAAAAAAAAAAAATGGGAAAAGAAGAAAAATGAACTAAACCACAGAGGCAACAAAACAAAGTGATGACGTCTATGACCGTGTGGCAACCGAAAACAAAAACAACCCCCATTGGATATTGGAGTACATACTATAATCTCCCCTCCACCGCCCCACAGAGAGCGACAATACCAACGATTCCATACATATGCTGGTGTGGTGGTATACATACTCAGTACAACAGATTTCTAAACGTTTTTTTTTGTTTCATTGTACAGACTTTCGGTCCAAACTTAATGAGAGCTGGCAAAAACAACCAACACTTGTGCTCCTGCTTCACTGCCACCTACCGCAAGCTCAAAGATATGTGGATATACGAAATGTTGGTCGTCTTTTTTTGTTATTGTTCCAAATGCAGGATTTAAAAGGACTTCCGTAAGAGAGATGTACATATACAGAGAGAGAGAGAGAGAGTGTGTGGAAGAAAGAGAGAGCAATCGCGATACAGATAACTAGAAAGAGTGAAACAAGTGAAATAAATGAACTAAAATTGCGCCAAACATATGATAGAGTATGACAGAGGCCTAATGTAGAACTCCTAAGGATTTCACAAGGATACCCAAAATGTCCCAAAGTCTTTTGGTCTGCCGTTGTCCTGGCATATGATATTTCTGCTACTACTTTGTTAATTTTCAACAGATTCTGACGAATAAACGCTAATTGTGTGCTAATTTGAAAGCACTTTAATTACATGTAATTTGAAAAATACGTTTAATTGGCTAAATTAGTAGAAAAGTTAAACTGTAATTCGCATAATTATTAAAGGAAAATATAAAAATGTTACAAACTCAAGCAGGATGTATATTGAATCACCAAAAAGTCCCATTTTGTTTTGGAAAAATTGAAAGTGTTCATAATATCTTCAGACCAAACTATGGATTTTTCGGAGCACAGCATCGAGATACCTCTTCGATATTTGGTATATATGTTTTTTATAATTCATTTTTTTATTATCATAGCTGTAACTGTACATCCCATATTTCAATATAAACAAGATATGTACGTTAGATAGGGTCACGAAACCGCACGCATATTTATGTTCTTGGTTGATCAAGGGCCAAATATAATTTTTTATTTCGCTTATAGATATGAAGCGCCCCGGTAGGCGAGTTGGTAGCGTGCTTGACTATCAACGTTGGTGATGTGGGTTCGATTCCCACCAGAGACTTTGGTCTGTCGCTGCAAACAATCTAGCCAAATGGTCTGTGTCACCCGGTTTACAATTGAACCCAAAATAAGAATATGAATTTACTTTGTCCTGTGATTAAAAAATAATTAAAAACAATTTAAGATAAGAATATGGATTCTTATGGATCTTTACAAATCTATAGATCACCCTACATACCACCAAATAGTTTGTGCTCTGCTGGCATGATGCCTCATACATTTCGGCCATTAAACATCTGACTACGACGTCAATTTTGAATTGTTTTTTCAAACCTAAAAGAAATTTTTGTAATGATCTCAACTTTCGATTTCATTAGACATTTGCAACTGGTTTAATGTTATCCTGAATACATACATGTGTTTTTTTTATGTTGAGCTACAATCCATCATTTTTTTTAAGTCCCCGGAAATGTACCATAATCCCCCTATGCTGGTAATCCTTCGAGGAGGATTAACAAGTGGAATGAATTTGGCAGTCCATACATGCACACACCAGTACATAGACAAAAATATACATATTTAGGCAAGAAATGTAATAATAAAGCTTTTGCGAGTTGCCTAAAGCTCAGTGGCTCTGCACAAAATTCAGAAAGCTCTGTAAATTCACATAATGGCAGACAAGCGAAACAGCAACTAACCGCAGTGTTGTTCGGTAAGCACAGCAGTCAAGTTACAATCGGCGGAAACAAAACAAAAACCAACTGCCAACCGTTTAAACAGCAGCACAGCAAAACACCACAACAGAACAAAATACAATAAGTTGGAGAAAGAAGAAGAGGAAGAAAGACAGCAACAAAGGAAAAAGTGGAAATTCAATACGATTTTAGTTGCAAACGACAGACAAAAATAACGAAATTTTAACGAATTATAAAGAAATTTGCATTCCCAAGGCATAATTCAAGGCGTTCTGAAGTGTGGAAATTATTTCTTGTTCCGATTTAATTGTGTATAAAGTCAAACCAGTAATTTTGCGAGTTTGTGTCATTTTCGTGTGCGTGTGTGTGTGTGTGACAGTGAAGTGTATGCATGTGTATGTAACGACGAAAGTGTGTGAAAACAGAAACGACATTTTCGTTGTCTCCCCCTTTTTTTTTGGCAAGTGTCAAAAATATACAATACCCTACTGTCATTTTTCACAGTTATTGTGAAGAGGCGAGCAAACAAAAAATAAACTTAACAGTGTGGTCTACTGAAAGTCGCAAACAAATAAAATAATTCATTAAATACTGGCCCGAAATCAAGTCATAAAATAATATTACTAAAAAACAAAAACAATCTGTGCGTCACATTTACAACAGTCAGACTGTGCCAAATCAAGGAATTAACGCCGAAAAGTAGATAACAAATAAAAATTTCAGTACGCGATAAACGAGGAGAGTGCGAGCGTGTGTGTGCGACTATAAAACGCGTGCAATGATTCTGACAGCATGCGTTTACCCAGTGACGGGCGTGCTGTTTTTATGCATCCTCAGCCTGACGTTGGCGGGGGCCAACAACGACAATGTTAAGCAGGCCGCGGTTGGCAAAGATGCTGCCACCACCACGACCATATCGCATGCACGGCCAGTAGCCGGAGGAAATGACGTCTTCACCAGTTCATTCTTGGTTCGTTTTCGTCGCAGTGTTGACAATGATTTCGCCCATACGGTGGCCGATAAATATGGCTTTGAAAATCTTGGAGCGGTAAGTACATAAACAAAGTTTAACAACAACTATAAAAAAGATAAAATAATAACGATAACTATTAGTTCAGCCCACGGTTATGCTTCATATCCTGTGGGGGTATGAGGGAAAAATCAATTGCTGATGCTATGGCTGATGTATTGAAATAGCGTCAATGTATGATTCATAGAATACAGGCCCAAACAAACACTCAACAGTTCGTGCTCTCCAAGAATTTCTTTTTTAAGATGAAACCCTTAACATAACCCTTTCAATGTGGATTTCTAATTTTTCTGTTGAATTGTGTTTGCACCCGTATTTTCTATGCATGCGTGTATGTGTGTTAGGGATGCCATACTTGAAATCCCGACATTCAACAATTCGCGTTTTTGGGGATTTGTGGAAATTTTCATATCGTGTAAGTGAAAACCGAATTCAGTCAACCAAAACATGAAATTGAAAAAACAAATGTTCCTTTATCAGATGTCACACTTAGTGATGGGACAAGGGTAAATACCCAAATGGAAAATTGGCACCAGGGTATTTACCCAAAATGTGGGTATAAATCAGGATAAAGAAAAATTTTAATAAATTAAAATAATTTAATTTTTTATTACGAATTAGATTTTTTATTAACAAATGAAATAATGTTTAAATTTAATTTAATTTTTGTAGTTGCTTCAGCATCGCTCCCACTCATTACATTGAATTGCCATATGTACGCTGATTAGCGGTTCTTATTAAGAATTGTTATGGTATTTGATGCAGTCAAAACTGCCTTAACTGAGCAGAACGCATCAAGAAATGTATAAACAAAATACACTTTAACAAAATATGTTCAAAATAAATTCGAAAATGTTCACATTTCTCTTACTCTACGTAACAACGAGTATTTGTTATTAAAATGAGTATTTACCCGAAATTAGATAAATACCCGGGTGGTATAAATGGGTAAATACCCAGGTGTAAACCCATCACTGATCACACTTAAGAAGCATTTTTGAAATCAATATTATACTTTTTGCAACTTGAATTTAATTTGCTGCAAAATTTAACAACTGCTAAACTTGCATAATATAAATGTGAACCGCCGAACTTAGAGATACAACGGATTTACACGATTTATAAAATGGGCAGTATGGGGGTACCAGAAGGGCCGTGGAGAGACTTCTAACTTCTCCGATAAATTTATCTAGTTACAGTTTTAATAAATACAAAATTTGAGTATGATGGTATTTGAAGTAGGAATATTACCCGATTTACAATGTGGGCGGAATAGTGGGGCGTGGTAAGATTTCCATTTTTTTCTCGAAAAATTTATGTTGTTAAACTTTACTAATAACATAATACAATTATGACTTTGTTAGGTGTAGTAATGGTTTACTAAATTTCTAATGTTGCAGATATCAAAACGGGCGAAGCTAAAACTTAAATTTGTTCTTTAAAACTCACAGCCTGTTTTTATAAAACGTATACGACTAAGACGAACAGAAACGCCTGTAGCCAAAAACGAAACTGAATTGTGTTTCTATAACTCCAACGAATCCAATTAGACAATACACACAAAAATACATAAGAAAAAAATTTCAATTAGAATTTAACTGAGACTTTCGTGTTACAAAAACCCAAACTGACGAAACAGAATTTCTGTTTGTTATTTTAACGAAACGAAAAACCCATTCGTTTTATAAAAACAGGCTGTTAATCTTGTTATAACCTATTACAGAATTTAGGTAAGACCAACAGCACTTATGTGAGGATCGTCTAACTGGCAACTGATTATTCAAGCCATTAATGGGTGTTTATGTTTTATAAACTGTGGAAGCAGAACAGAATGAACTATGCTGGACAGGAAGATAACTTGTTCCATACCCCTCAATCGGTGTATCTTAATGTCTCTGACGGCTTTCAGCTCTTTGACTTCATTCGCGCTTGATATTATTTTAAGTCTGAGTTCTTTATTTACTATGAAAGAAGTGGTAGGTGTAGGACACCTATCGTAGCTATCGTTATTACTGCATTTCTGTGTTACGGGCAACTATTCTTCGACTTGTCTTCGTTCTGTGCAGCTTTGAGGCGTTAAGCTTTATCTGTGTTTTGTTATTCACACTTAATCTGTCGGCGGAAAAGACACATTTTATCATTTGTCACCTGCCGATACATCTTCCATACAGCCGTAATTGTTACACCTTGTATCGTTGCATTACGGACAGCATTCTTTAGTTCTATAGATTTTTTTGCACTCATAGTGGTTCCATTGGAGCAGTGTTCGGTAGAGTACTTTTTATTTGACAGCTTTCGAGACAATCTCATTTTATCTCCGGCGATATTCCTGCAGATTTTGATTTGTTTTACTTAGGAAAATCCTCGCTACCGATGTAAATGGCGTATAATGTGAATGGAGGTAATATGGCTGTCCAGCCTCTAATTCCATTTTTTGGGATTTAGTACTGGATTTAACTTTGCAAAAACAATACCTAAACCATTTTTATTAATTGTTTTTTTTTTTCGTAACTACCTTTCTATGTAAAGACACAAACTGCGTGACTCAGAAATACATTAAATGCAATGAAATGATAAACAACACACTTGATAACACAGCAGAACGTGACAGCCTTTTCGACAAAGACTGTAACTTTTATAACGACAAATACCGATAGAGTTTTTCGTAAACAATTGCTTTTACTTTCAAAATTCCAGGATATCGGCGGTGCCGTTTTTAAAAATCTCCCCAAATGTGAGCTTTTTTCAAAGCTATCACGATCGTCATCCCTGGCGAATAGACCCATACACAGTTTAGAAAAAAATTCAATTAAAATGTTAATTTCAGAGAATGTATATGGTCAGAGTGCTTCGCGTGTGCCTGGGTGTTACTGTTTTAGTTGTTGTTGATTATTTTTAGCATATTTTTGGGCGCCATTAACATGCAAATATCGTGTGGCTCATGTACATATTTTTCAGTTTCTCTCAGAGTTGAATCCCATACATTTTCACTCACTCGTTCGCTTTCGCTAGTGTTAAACCGACTATTTTACTTTCATTTCGCAGTTATTTACTAATATGGTTTACGGTTGTTATATTGGATTCTGGTTTATAGGACCCGATGTCTTTAAGGAAAGAATTAGATATTCTTTTAGTACACAAGATTGTAATAGATGAAGAAAGAAATGGGGAATTTCTATAAAATCAGTCGGCGAATGCGTTGTCTGCGATAAATTATTATATATATTTTGAGAGATTGATCACTTAGGCCTAATAAATGAGATTAAGTAAAATTCAGTTTCCAATAAACCTGAGTTTAAACTTTAAATACGTTTATTAGTGGTCAGTCAAAATAATCCAAATTTTCAGCTGTTGATGTAGCACCACTCATGGTCAGAAAACTTATGTTTCCGGTGATTCATTAAAATAATACACAATAATACATATCCAACAAGACGTGATATTTGAGATAAATGATCGGATGTTTATTTCATAATAAGCCAAATGGCCATCACGACCACGCTTATAGTACCATATACTTTTCATGAAATTGTCCATAACAAAATCGCAAAGTGGTGCCCTATGTCCTCGATAGCCTCAGGAATTCTATCTTTGAGGTCTTGAATCGACGCTGGGCTGTTGGCGTAGACCGTATCTTTCTCGTGGCCCCTAAGGAAGAAGTCGCAAGGTGTTAAATCACAAGATCTCTGTGACCAATTGTGATCGCATCTTCGAGAGTTAACACGGAACTTTTTTTTGGTTTTGCGAACTGTGACTGCAAGATTTTCACCATTTTTGTAGTGAATTTTAATAATTTGTTCGTTCCATTTTTAGTAATTGCGTAGTTTCTCCTTGTTAAATGTCAAAGAATAAAAGTTTCAAAAGTGACAGTTACCAAAATACCGAGTGATTCAAACTAACACCTTTTGTTGGAAAACCTTTATTTAACTTTTGTCGAGGTCACAAAAGATTTTTATGATAATTAAAAAACTCTGCTAAAAGACATATGTATGGAACTGGTGGTGTTCGAAAACTTATTCCAGCATCAACAAAATTTATTTTTTTTTTTTTTTTTTAATTTGGTGAATTCAAATCTTCTTCTTTCATTGAGTGCTGTCACAATTATATGGATATCATACTGTAGTTTAAACGCCCAATATTGGACGTTAAAAATGCAGTTAAATTTTGACTGACAACATTAATTTGAAGTTTAACTTCAGTTCAAACGAAAAACGAAGATCAACCACGACTCATTTATTGGGCCTAATTGTCATACTTAACTAAATCCCTTAACATTTTACGAAGGAACAGTTGGGAAATTCTCTAAAATGAGTGAGGTGTGAACGAAAATAGGGCTGGGTAAATGTATTAACCTCGGCCAAGTTCTAGTTGTTTGTCATACTCTGTAAATGTTACGGATTGCGCCAGGTGTTAAGCATTGTTTGCTATCGAAATTATAATAATAGAACTAGCCCACAAATAATTCTATGAAAAGGTCAATTTCTGTTATCTTAAGTCTCCTTTTTCGAAAAGTTAATGATTTTCGTCTGACCAGCCTTTTCTTTGTATGACATTATTTTTGTTGGACAGTGTCATATGTCAATGTCCATGGATGGGAACTGTCAAAATCACTTTAGATACGCCTCAGTCAGCCTCCATATACTTTTCAGTTCTAATTATGGGAAAACCCCGCAATTACTCTTTAATGCTGATATTTCTACGCTTTTTGTTGTTGTTTTTTTTTTTTGGGTTTGTCTTGTATAATTTGTTACCAACAACGTTGTTATTATTATAGCATAAGTTTGTGTAATTATAATAATTGGGCTTGAAATTGAATACCAACGACGTCACACAAGCTGTTCTTACAGGCTTCCCTTTCTATTTCTGACATCACCCAGTGTGTCTCTAGGAATGTATGAATGGCTGAATGAATGAATGACCGTGTTATACAATGCCAATTGTTTACGGTTTGCTAAGGAGCGAGCGAACGATATTAAGCAACAAATTGTGCGACAAAAGGAAACAGGAGAACTTGGACTGTGAGTTGTTGCTATTTTTTTTTTTTTTTACGAAATAGTTAATGCGTCATGAATGGATAGAGTTATATATTCAAATTCAACACAATGACAGTGTTTTTGTTTGTTTTCCCTACTCATTCGGAGGATATATAACAAATGAGAACGATCGAGAGTCCAATGCTATGATTGCACAGCAAACTTATCTCAGATTTTCATATTCATTTCAGCCAAAACTTATTGGAAAACATGTTGGCATTATTTCAAGCGTAAATTAAGTTTATTTAGTTTCGGTTAATATTCCCGGACACCCCGGCATGTATATATTTATGACGATTGAGTAGAATGTATTTGTAAGAAATATTACTGATCATTGTTCACATAGTGCTATTTTCAGCAAGTGGGGTGTTTTATGAAGAGGCTGTTTAAAAAGTTTGACTTGCCCAGATAATTGACTGAGTGATTGGGGGGAAACTCGCGCTTTTATAAACGTAAACGTTTGAGAATTATGTTGACCTTATATTAGTCTGTGGGTGCAATGGCAGAACGTGACTGTACCCGAAGTAAATTAACTATAGCATCATTTAATAACCCTTTTCATATTTTATATTCT
Source organism: Hydrotaea cyrtoneurina (assembly GCA_958296145.1). Taxonomy (NCBI): domain Eukaryota; kingdom Metazoa; phylum Arthropoda; class Insecta; order Diptera; family Muscidae; genus Hydrotaea; species Hydrotaea cyrtoneurina. The sequence goes on from OY282512.1 coordinate 114,399,567, forward strand.
CTCGAATAATAACGCCTCAAGTGTTTGTAGAAAATCCCAATACATCGTATGGTGCAAGCAGTTCATCCTAACCTATCCCAATTTCAACTACTATAAAATGACGCAATTTATTTTTTTTGTCTCAACATTTAATTTTACACTCGCTGACCTTTCAAAAGGCATACATTATGTATTATTTATTTTTGTTATTTCAAATTCAGTCATAACATTTCATACTCTTGTCATACCATACCCGATATTCCAACTCTTCTCCCGTTTGCGACGACATAATTGGGGAAATGTGTGGGGCAGTATGTACTGTCTGCTTGTCTACCTGACTATTTGTTTGTCGTAAGTGGATCGATGTAGGCAACATCTGGCGGTGACAGATTCATTCATTTTGCGTGTCGGTCGATGGTTGTAACTTTGACACAATTGTTTGAGGGACTCGATTTACAAAATCTATTTGCGCACGATTTGTATGTAGTGCATATAATCACGTGTCATTCGTTTTATGTGATGAATGACCTTAACGTCAACGCAGTGTCGCAGACATTTTGGGGACAAAGCAATGTCATATTGAGAAATAATGTATGTACAGGGTTCTCCAACAAGAGGTGTTATTTTGGTATTCAAAGAAAAATTACATTTTTTGAGATAAATGATCAGATGTTTATTTCATAATAAAGAGGAAGGTATGCCGTTAATAATGAAAATAACATCAGCCAAATGGCAACCCACGGCCACGCTTACAGGACCACATCCTTTTCATGTTATTTTCCATTACCATATCGCAAAGTGGTGCCCTATGTCCTCGATAGCCTCAGTAATTCTATGTTTGAGGTCTTGAATCGACGCTGGGCTGTTGGCGTAGACCTTATCTTTCACGTGGCCCCAACGGAAGAAGTCGCAAGGTGTTCAATCTCAAGATCTCGGTGGCCAATTGTGATCACCTCTTCGAGAGATAACACGATCCGGAAACTTTTTAGTTTTTCAAACTGTGACTGCAATATTTTCACCATTTTTGTAGTGAATTTTAATAATTTCAATGCGTTGTTGTCGTTCCATTTTTAGTAATGGCGTAGTTTCTAATTGTCAAATGCCAAAGAATAAAAGCTACAGCTACCGAAATACCGAGTGATTCGGAATAACACCTCTTGTTGGAGAACCCTGTATTTGTGAAACCTTTGGTGGGGTTTTCTCTATGTCATCACGATGTCTTAATGTCTGAAAAAGATTGGATAGTGGTTTCTCTCAGATGTCGGTTGGGTTGTATGGTGCTTGTTATAATAAATAAATATGAACCCGTAGTCTGGGCCTGTTCATCCGATGTCAATTTAAAGTATGCTTTATGGACATAAACTTGCGTTTGTTAAGGGGCGAGACCTATCTAACTTCTTTGCTTTTCCACAGAGCATAAATCTCTACGTTAGCATATCCCACAGCCACGAGACAGACGAACAGAAACCGTTAAGTCAACTAAGTGAGTGGATTTGAGACGATTGATATAATAAGACAAGGGACTTGCATACATAATTATGAAGGCTGTAATCATCCCAATGACAAACAAAAATTATTTATGATTAGTAATATTATTGTTCATCACTTGACTTTTGAAGCACACCCAAACCAAACCAGGGACGAAACTTATTTTGAGAGTAAAGATAGCATCAGTAAAAATACCCGAAAAATTTACTTTATATTTATTATTATTCTGTCATTATATTCCGGCGGAAATTGTTTTATAATGTTTAAGATTGTAAACAAATTGCAGAATAAGCTTCATAGTAAACGCAAATTTCATTTTCCAACGAAGTATAACATGTTAAATCTGACGTTTTTGAAAACGTGTTATACGTTACGTTTTACAAAATGAGGGCATAAGTGCAACAAAGTAGTTTCTCGCCACTTCCACTTCCAAATTTGTTGGGATTTTTAGCCAGAGAGTGCTGTGAGTTTTTGCCAGATATGTTTTGTCACCATTCAGATATGTTTTGTCACCTTTTTCGAAAATGTCGTAAAACAAAATGAAATTATGTAAATTGAATGCAGGGAGTCTTCAATTGTATTCTCCGTGGCGTATGATTAATATTCCATTGAATGATAATATCACTTATACGTTCCGTTATGTTACACATAAGCAGTGTTGCCTGAAACTGATTACGAAAACTGTAAAATTTCTTTCAAAAAATCTAAACAATTCCCAGAAACGCGCGCCTAATCTAGAACGAACGCCTAACTTCGTTTTAAAGCTGCATGAGAACAATCGATAACGATAACTATGTTTTTTTGTTTGTTTCTTTCCGAACTTTATTAATAATGTTATAAGGAATATAATATTAATTCTAAATATTAAATAAAGTAATATATTGTAATACGAATATAATTTCCAGCCTCAGCGTCTAATAGACTTTGTAGAGGCAAGTTGGAAAAGTTCAATAAACAGATTTAAGATATAATTCAACATTATAAAACAATAAAATTATTCATGAGTTTACTACAGAAGTTCGTCAATACGTTCAAGTCAATAGGTTTTTAGTTAATTTTTAATCAAAGATATTATATTTATATTTTTTATGTTATGAGGAGTTATTGAATTTATGAGCGCCCACATATTCAATTCTTTGTTTAGTAATTTCAAGGCCACACCTGGCTACTCTTAAATTACTGTTATTTCTAGTGTAATGTTCGTTGGTTTATAGCAAATTGTATGACCTATGTTACATAGACATACATTAAGAGTCCCATTTTATATATACCGCAAAGAGGTAATACGGAAGGACAAATATTTCTGTACAGAAGGGTAGTAGAATAGGTTATGGGAAGATTTGCAACTACTTTCAAAGCTTTGCTTTGCATTCTGTGCAATGACTTGAATTCGCAATATCTTCTACAACCATAAATTATGGTAAAATAGTTCAAATTACTCTGGAGCTTGCGCCAGTTTAGTTTTTAAATGCTTTATGTGCAGATCCCAATAAAGATTATGTTGGGGAGTTATACCCAAATACTTCATAGAATTAACTTCCAGAACTTAAGAACAGCTCGTTAATTCTAACAAATTCAGTTATTACAGAAGCATCTCTTTCCATGTAAGCTTTAGCAACTGTTTCATGTTTTTAGGGATAAATGAGATAAATGTCATCCGCGTATAAAAATAGCTTCCCGGTTAAATCGAGATTAATTATATCATTGAGATAAATTTTGAATAATAATGGCCCAACTACACTCACTTGAGGCACACCATGCTCCACTAGACCGTATTACTTATAGTTTCGTGTATCCTCTTTTCGTATTTTTTATATTTTCATTAACAATGTGTACGACAACACCACCTGTTTGTCAGACGACTCTCTTGTACTTAAAGACGTATGTCACTGTAAATCCAGTGCTATTATAAAACTGACTAAATCAAGTACACATACATATTCCATAAATCTCAGCCAGTTTCCTTTCGGTCTTCCCTACGGATACACACAAAACACGGATGCTTGGCTGTACTTCTGTTGCAAACACCGGATAATGTCACATTGTTAGTGTTCTTGTTGGTTCTATGAAAAATGGCGTATTACATTTTCCTGCTCAACAGTGACATGTCAGCAGCAAACATTCAAACGACTAGAGGTAATGAATCCTTTCAGTTCACATTTGAAATAAATATCTGGTGGTGTTGTTGGTTGCCTTCTTGTTATTATTGTTCTCGCCTTTATTGTCTTCCTTACCCAAAGTGAACGTTTAAAAAAGAGGTGGAAAAAAACGACAATAATGAGACTTTACTTTTTAGCTAGAACAAGAAAATAAAATGAAATTCAACGTGACATTTTACATTTTAAACGCACTTGAAGAACAATTCTACAATTTGTTCTTTGAATTGTCCCCAGCCCCGTAATGAGAAGACGGTTACGAAGGCAAAGTTGCAGCTAAAGATGAAAACGAAAACGACCCAGGAACGCAGTGGAAGTGAAGTGTGGGGGTGCAAAGTAAACATTTTATGAAGATGACTTTGTTGGACGGTGATGTTCTTCTCATTGTTGTTATTATTTTATAAGATGTACGTAAAAGCCACATTGTCACGGCTGTTTTTGTTGTTGCTCCATATGTCAATTACGTGTGTAGAAGTGTTAGGACAACAACTTGTTCATAGATACAGCGAACGGACATAATTGGAAATGTCAAAAGACAGTAGACGAACAGTGGAACACATGTCGAGTAAAATAAGTGAACACAGAAAACAGGACCAACTTATAATTAGATGACTTTCAGGATGCTGTCTTCTCAATCAAGTTAAAGTTGCGACATTCATCGGGAATGCTCTGTTCCCACGAAATGAAATCGAATCAAAATGGGGAGATATTTTCGAAAAATCCCAAAATACGGTGAGTTTAATACATTTCGGGTAAATTTTATTAATGATAGGAAACTGAAAAATGACAAAGGTATTTAAATGATTTACTAATTTTACTTTACTGTAATTTATTAAATTACTGAGGGAAAGGTCGTTCGGAGCTTTAAAACAACACGTCCCGGTCAGTGTGTATAAACACAGCTCACTGATTTGATAAGAATTCCGCCCTGTTAATTCAGAAAACCATCGACGCTGTGCGTGAACCGATAAAGTTCGGTGAGATTGAGGCATCCTTGGGCATTAGTAGGACAATCATCAATAACCCTCTCACGCCCGAATTCAAATGGCATAAAAAATGTTTGCCTTGAAAGGGATAAGATATTGCGTGTTCATTTGGATGTGAAGAGGATTCGTTCTCATTGGATCCCACAAAATTTGACGAATGCTCAACAAACAGCTCGTGTCGAAAAAATAATGTTGAAAAAATACAACCGCAGTAGCTAAAATGCGATGTATAACATCGTCACAGGAGACGATTCATGAACCTGTGCATATTAGCCCGAAATAAAACAGCAATCGACCGAGCCAAATCCAACAAAAGATATTCGTGAAAGAAGCACACCGAAGCAAATTATTTTTTTCGGTATAACCGGCCGTGTGGCCACAGTGCCTTTAGTGGAACGTAAGAGGTCAGTTCTGAGTGTATGTCAACATTTTTCGAAGTAACAAGGAAAAATACAAAGAGAAGACGAATCATTTTGCAACGAGAGCTGTCACACATCAGCTGAAACTATTTAGCACTCAAGATGTCGAATTGATTTGGCACCCAATGACTTCATGATCAATGCTTTTCGACGCCCGAAGTAGCGGTTGTAGTGTTAAAAAACTATATTTTGAAAGTGTCTCAGTCGGAGTGGAAAAACTTCTTCGAAAATTGGTTTGAGTGCATGCGGAAAATATTTTGAAAATCAATATAAACCATTTCCATTTCCTATTGATGGACCCCAAATATAAATAGAAATATATATATTATTGTAATTGTTTCTCATATAATGCATAACTATCCTAGAAGTAGATGCAATTACTTTTCCAATGAACAATACTATTATGTACATTTCATAAAACAAAAGTTTTTTAAAAGACTCCAACAATCTTTGGAACGCGGTCTGTTTTTGGATCGCATACAGTGATTAGAAAAAATATATTAAGTATACGTTGATATAACTGTTTCAGAAGGTAATTGCTTCTACTTTTACTATAGTTGCAGCTTAAGCAGTTAGGTAGACAATGGATGTATTAGCATCTATAGTTACCGATATTCCAAGTCTAAATACGCGCTATTAAAATTCATTAAAACTGCATTATTGTGCAGAACCACGCCTTTTTCTATACAGACTATAATCCAATCCGATGTTGTTTGCTTATATTAAATGCTGTAATTAACATCGACTGGGAATATTTCAAAAAACTAAAAGCTTCGCTGTTAAATGTAATTTAAAAAAATGAGTGTTCTCTGACTGCTTCCGCGATTGGTTTCGCCTAACGACTTTCAGGCTTGATTATTTCGATTCAATCGACGTACCTTATTCAGGTAATCAGTCGGATTACACTATGTGGCCTTTTGTCGTCACGACGTTTTCCACGATAAACTGTCACCAAGTCGAGAACCTCTTGGTGAATAGTTTACATTTTTAGGAGAGTCTAGTGCCACTTAGAGTCATACTACAAAAGGCGTACATATTTTACAGGGGTCCATATTTTTTATCTTATCACAGTGTCAAAGTCGGCTTTGTAAGCGATGAAAAGTTTGAATGGTGTGTGGATTTGGCAGAGTGTGAAGGTTTGTTCGAGTGTTGATTTATTCCGCCCGAAGCCACAGTGAATCTATTCATCGAGTTTTATTTAAACGATTTTATTTTGTTTATATTGACGTACAGATATCTTTGTATTTTTGGCTCTTCGACTCTTACCCCCCAAACCCTTATCTGTCAAGGACTCGAAAGGACAATGGAATTTGTATTTTTTTTTGCCGTTTAAGTGTTTTTTTTTCTTCGTTATTTGTTGTTTCTCTTATTTCCATTTGTTGCCCTTTGTTGAGGCTTTTATTTGCTTTAGCTGTCAATCGTATTTCAGAACTTAAGAATAGTACAAATATGCCAATGACACAAACGTACAGGCGTCAAATATGGCCATTATTGTCAATTGCAGTATTGCTTTTTGTTCCAACTACCTAATGGCATCCACATTTAGGTAAGATTGATATTAATGAATCCTTTTTAGTTGAGGGCACTGTGTCATGTTCGATTGACTTAATGGCTTCAAATAATTAACATTTAAACCAAACCGACGTACATACATACATACATCTGTACATATGAGTATAAGGCTTCGGTATGGAAATTTGTGGAAGGGTTTCTTTCAAACATTACCCAATTAACAAAATTTCAAGCAATAGGAAATAGTTTGTAATGTTCAGCATTGAAGTTTCCTAGAAGTTTCCCTGTATAAGAAACGGGACGGCTGAAGTGAACGAATTATATAATTTGTTAAGGATATCGTACAAATGTCACGAATATGTTGATTCTTTTGGTGACATTTTCGATGAAATTTCGACATGACTGTGCGTAATATCTTCAATTATTTCCGGTTTATTTGTACAGGGTTGTGCAACAAGAGGTGTTATTTTGAATCAACCGGCATTCGGTAGCTTTCACTTTTGAAGCTTTTAGTCTTTGACATTTATTAAAATTCAGTACAAAAATGGTGAAAAACTTGCAGTCACAGTTCGCAAAACTAAAGAAAAAAAAACAATTCGGCACCTAGGTCTTGTGATTTAACACCTTTGGGGCCACATGAAAGATATGGTCTAAGCCAACAGCCCAGCGTCGATTCAATACCCGAAAGATAGAATTCGTGAGGCTATCGAGGAAAATGGTAATGGAAAATTTCATGAAAAGGTAATCGTGGTCGTGGTGGCCATTTGGCTGATGTTGTTTTTCATTATTAACAGCAGACTTTCCTCTTTAATATGAAATAAACAAATAACACCTCTTGTTGGAAAACCCTGTGTAAACTATATCTTTGTGATAGCACCACAGAGGGAATATGCCTGGTTCACAAATTCTGGGAGACCCAACCAGTCTCTCCAAAGTTGATTTGGGTAGAATTCCCTCATTACTTTCGGCAACAGCTTGGCTGAAAAAAACAACCAAAACCAAAAAAAAAAAAAAACTAGGATATTATTTTGTGACGAATACAAGGTACCGCAACGGATCATCTTGGCCTAACCTATGCTTCAATATAAAACGTTATCATTGAATATTATAAAGTGCTCTCGACACTTGGGGGTAAATAGTTGGTCAAAGATGTACACGTTTCTTGTGGTGTGGTTGGCTTGTGCTGTTGGATACAATTCGGAAGCTAATTGTTTCTTCTTCGGTACATACTACTTGAAATATTGGTATAAAACCAACAATCGAAAACATATAAGCAACTTAGGCGCCCCGGTAGTCGAGTTGGTAGCGTGCTTGTCTATCAGCGTGGGGGTTGTGGGTTCGATTCCCACCAGAGGCTTTGGTCTGTCGCTGCAAAAATTTAGCCAAATGGTCTGTGTCACCCGGTTTACCCTTGGACCCAAAATTAGAATATAAATTTACTTTGTATTGTAATTAATAAATAAATAAATAAATAAAATATAAGCAACTTCCTCATGTTTGGGCTAATATCGTTAATCTAGATGAATTAAGTATATTTCATTGATATTTCAAACTTGGACTCGGTGACCAAAAATTCGAATTTATTGACCCAGAGAACACGCAGAAGTTAAAATGCTAATTGAATCAGGACAATGATCCGGAACACAAATCACATTTGTGTACGACGGGGCTATAAAACTATATATAATATAAACTATAAGCGCCCCGGTAGGCGAGTTGGTAGCGTGCTTGCGTATCAGCGTGGGGGTTGTGGGTTCGATTCCCACCAGAGGCTTTGGTCTGTCGCTGCAAAAATCTAAACATATGGTCTGTGTCACCCGGTTTACCCTTGGACCCAAAAATTAGAATATAAATTTACTTTGTATTGTAATTAATAATAAATAAATAAAAATAAATATAAACTACATATATAAACTTATATAAAACTATAAAACAACTATAAAAAAGTCATCTATACTTTAGCACAATGTTAATGCATGAATCCCATCCAAAATTTATGGTCCATCTGAAGGAAAAGGTTGGAAAAATGTCTTCTAAGATTAAAAGTGAATTGATCAGATTCATTAAAGAAGAATGGGGAAAATACCTGATTGAAATAATGTACCAAAGTGGATTCACTCAATGCGTCGATGCACGATATGGAGACATCCAGTATTGGAACTGAAAAGCCTGTTACCACTAATAAAATTAATATATTCCAAATTTTCAAAATATTTTTTTTTATTTATTTAATTACAATACAAAGTAAATGTATATTCTAATTTTGGGTCCAAGGGTAAACCAGGTGACACAGACCATATGGCTAGATTTTTACAGCGACACACAAAAGCCTCTGGTGGGAATCGAACCCACAACCCCACGCTGATAGGCAAGCACCCTACCAAATCGCCTACCAGGGCGACTTTCAAAACATTTATTTGACAATACGTAACACGAGTTGTTTTTAAATTTTGTAGGGATATGTATTCATCGAAATAAATGCATAGGGTCAATATTTGGGATGATTTTCATTTTCCAAACATTTTCTTGACAAACTGTGAGTGTAATTTTTCTAACATTCTTTGCAAATTTGAATGTAATCTATTTTAATGTGTTTTGTTTTTCATGTGTTGTTGGTTCTCTAGAAGAGAAGTTCCCCATCTGTTTGTAACAAAAATATTTGCGATAATAAAAAACCAAAATCATTTTTAAAGTCATTTTTAAAATGTAGGTTGTTATAAACTACTTTGTGGCATTCTGAGAAAATGTATTGTAATTTTAAAATAATTCCCATTCAATCTACTATTTGTATTAATTTCAGTTAATGAAATGCAATGTTATGTTCTATTGTATAAAATCCGCATGTGTCTGACTATCTTGAATTCCGAATGTTTTTGATTGTCCTGCCAAGTACCAGGTGTCAGCGGGCACCATTATATGGCATCTTCAGGATATGATTTGAACCGAAACCTTCATATCACACTATTTCCTAAATGTACCTGTAATCATCTCAGGGATTTGGAATTTATCAGAAGTTTTTCCAACATTTGCCAGGATGGGCTTCACAGATTGGATGGCACAGCGTGAGTAGGTAGTTTTTGTTTGTTTGTTATTCAGCAAACCCATTAAAACTTCGTCCTTGATAAATGGTTAATGGAGATGAGACACTAATGCCGGTAGAATGTATACGTCAATATTCATCAACAGACAAACCAGGCCGGCTCATATTTGGCAATGGGTCGAAAAAGAAGTAACATCATCCGACAATGAACACTTTTTCTCTATTTCTGTTGGTTGAAACTTTTTGTGGCCGGATATCAAAAAGTGTAAGGCTATCAAACACGCACAATATAATATGCATACGTGTGTATAAATGTTGATAAGCATGTATGAGTGTGTGTAGTAGACAATATCCATGTACCCTGAAATAAAAGGACTTCATTTCACTGGGCTTTCATTCGTATGGTATTGTGTGGTTTATAAAGAGAAGAAGAAATCAGAAAAAAAAAATAATCAGGTCTGAATGGATTAAATGAAAGAAACCCCAGTGAATGGCCAATTTTGTTTGCAAACATTTATTTCCACATTTGGGGATTTGTTTCATTTCATATGCCGTGAAAAATATGAAATTTCAAGCCGTTTCGTGTTTTGCCATTGTATGCTGTTTGCCAAAGGTTAAGGTAAAAAGTAGAGGCATACAGTAGTCGACGGATAGATTATGGAAAACTGAGTGGGAAATTGTGAACAAATTATAACATTACTATGTTTAAACCGGAGGATCGTACAGAGTGATATTTCATAAGATCGTTTGGAATTTTAGAACGAATTTTGAAAAAAAAAAACTTTAAGAGGCCAAGATCAGGAATAGTTTGTAGTTTGTAGCTCTAATTTATTTCATCCATTCATTTGGTTTCGTAAGTACCCATTTTTCAGCGCCATAAAGAATCATGAGTAGAATAAGCGCATGGTACAGTGGTGAGTTCCTGGTTGCCTTGAGGCTTTCAAAACTTTTTTTTTAGAAGATAGAGCCTCGAACGCTGCTTGACGGCAAATTGAAGATCTTTATACGAAACTTTCAATTATTCAGTATAAGCCACTTTCCATGATCTCCCTAAGTTCCACTTAAAATACCTTATTACGATCGGATAGTTGGAAGTATTTTTCAATGTAGAAATCTCCACCTGTTCTCTCCTCCATCTTTGATCGGTCGGTGAAGACTAATTTATTTAGAATAGATGTTTCAATCCACTACGTTATGTCGGAGATACAAGTACAGCTGTCAGCATATTTTCTGGAATTCGGTCAAACTTGGCTCGGCAAAAGAGCGTCCTGTGAGCCTGTCCAGTATGTAGGATCTTCGGTTGTCTTGAATTCACTCACTTATTGCTGGAAGACGTTTGGCAGTGTATTTTACATGAATTTCAATTCGGTTTAGATTTAAGCAGCAGTCTTTTTATGTTATATTTTCTTCAATAAAGGTCCACCAAAGGCAATCTAGAGTCTATTTCCAGAGCTTCACACAGAGAATAGTATGTAGTGCGTCTGCAAACTGTAGATGTCACTACATCTGTCATTGCACATATGTGTCTCGTTCTTAGAAGAAGCTGACTTAGATCGTCTGTCCTCAAGGCTGCCTTTCAGCCTAATTGCGGCAGTGTACAGCCAGTGTGTCATTTTCTTTTTAGTCCTCATTTATATTCTTCTTTAGTCATTGTGGACATCGACCAGCATCTGTGCGCGTTGTCAGTTCTACTATAGATGTATTTTCAATGCAGTTTCCTATCCAGATACTTGACATTATCAGATATTTTAAATGGAATGAATTGGGACTGAGTCCCAAGGGCACTTAGTAACTTCGCCTTCCTTGAGTTTTGTCCGGGATTACGTTTAAACCCCTTTTTGGCTGAGCCCAGTTGTTGGATGTTTCAAGAGCTATTTTGATGTAGATCGACAATGATGATTGGGATGTTTTTGTTCCTAAGAAGTACATCGCCTGTATAACAGACAGGTCTGCTTTCCTTTAAATACAAAAAACTCCAAGACATGAATGAGAATTACATTACCGTGAATATTCTCCACAACGAACATGAAGCAATAAATCAGAGCAGAAATTATTCAGATTTTCGTGCAATATATGAAAATTAAGAATTGTGACTTTAATTTATGAAGGCATTTCATACAAATTAAGAATTTTTCAAAAAATGTGAGAAGTAATTCTTACAGTCTTTTTTTTTCTGAATCCAATTTGCAAATTTTTAACAACTCCTTCCTATTAAATACGAATCTAAGGAAAATATTCATACAAAGAATATATTATGAAGAAAGTTTCTTGCGAAAATATTGTTGCCGTGTATAATATTTCGTTAACAAACTGTATTCCATGAACTTCAAATTTGAGTACCCCGACGTGGCACACTTATGATGTGAAACTACTGAAGGATTAAAACAAAAAACCAAATTCATGTTGCGATATTATTAAAGGTTTGCGGATTTTTATGCAATCATTTATAATCTGACATTTTTAGGGTTACTATCGCCGGGGATTAGGATTAATTTAAACCCAAAGCGAACATTCGTATACATGTGGGTGCAACTAAAAACTTCATATAAATTCCCTTTGAAAAAACTGACAGCAAAGAAAAAGGTCAGTACTTCTGATAAAATATTTCATCCAAACGAAGGCGAAATAAAGGAAATGTTACCATAATACCACATTATATTCGTGAAATTCGGTTCGTGTTTTGGTACGTCAAAAAGAAGAATCATTGATTTGGGTCTCGGGCCGTTGATAGCAAATATCTAAATATTGAAACATGCGTTATTATTGAAAATCATATCCGCATTTCTGGATAATTGCCTCTTCAACCTACACGGTGGGAACAGACCTTAGACCTTATGTATACCTTCGTATAGACCTTATGTATAATTGGGTTAAGTCCATTCTATGTATATTTTATTTGATTACATTTTTTCAGCCTATGCGAATACAATACTCTTTACTGACTACGAATTAAAAATCTTAACATAAATTAAACCTATTATAGGGTTATCCATTTCGTGGTTTCAAAAGTATAGGGCCGCAATTCGACATCTGTCAAACTAAGTTGTTAAGCCAATTTTTTTTTTTTCAGTTGGAAGTCTGACATTGACAAAAATAAATCGCTTAACTATCACACAACGCGTAAGAGTTATAAAAAAAAACCTACTACATAAATGGAGGGCGATTTTCTGAACAAAATGAAGCACATTTCTCACTCGGTGGGTATGTTAATAAGCAAAATTGTCGTATTTGGGGTTCTGAGAATCCTCAAGTAATTGAAGAGAGGCCATTACATCCACAAAAAGTCACTGTTTGGTGCGCTCTTTGGTCCGAAGGTGTGATTGGGCCTTACTTCTTCGCACACGACGAGGGAACGTCTGTCACCGTCAATTCGGATCGTTATGGTCGTATGATAACCGACTTTTTTTTTGCCTGTTATTGAAGAATACGACTTGGAGAATATGTGGTTCCAACAAGTCGGTTCCACATGCCACACAACTCGAGTGAATAAGGCTTTATTGCAAGAGACATTTCCTGGCCGCGTAATTTATCGTCGTGGCGACATCAACTGTCCACCAAGATCATGCGATTTGACACCATTAGACTTTTTTTGTGGGGCTACGCCAAAGACCGTGTTTATGCAGATAAACCTTTAACTCTTGAGCACTTAAGCACCCACATTCGAAGTTATGGCTGAGATACCGCCCAATATGTGCCAAAAAGTGGTCCAAAACACTTCGCGTGGAGGTCATTTAAATGATGTAGTGTTTCACACATAATGTCAATGTTCAAACTTTATAATAAAAAAGAAATATCATGAAAAAAAAAATATTTTATATGTGTTTTATTTACGTTTACTTTTAAAAAGCAAAATGGATAACCCTTTATTTTGACCTCATTTGTTAAAGTAGTTTTATGGAATGCATATGTGAATACAACGACATACTTATGGATTAGAATTTTAGGTAAGGTTTTTTTTTTTACAAAAACACAAATGAGGATTGGGAATAAAAAGTTGTGTGTTATTTTGTAGTTTGCGAGCATTGGGATTAGAAAATACAAAAGAAGACCAGCATATTTGAAAGTTAAATTTGTCAACTCTGTAGACGAAAATATTTATTTATGTCAAAAATGTTATTGATTTGATATTTGACAAACCAATCCCAATGTTTAATGTAACCGAATTGGAGAATAAGCTTACTATTTCTACAACTTTTAATTAACATTTTTATGTGCAAAATACTAAGTCTGCTTAAACAGTAGGGTGGAGTGAAAACATGTTTTTTTTGTATTTGAAAAAGTTAACCTCGGAAAGAGATGTAGTCTGGGGTCCTAATGAGGAGAAAAATAAAGAAAAAAATTTTAAAAAATTTTTAGGGCGCGACACTCCCTCGAAATTTGGAAATTATCGCTATTTTGGCGTTGATTTTAGAAAAATCCTAAAAAGTTTTATGTCAATAAATGTTTGCAATAGCGTAAACAATGAAATAAGGGCATGAAAAAATTTAAAAAAAATTTTCTCATTGTTCAAAAATTTCAAAAAGTAAAATAAGTCAAATCGTCCCTTCTTCAGAAAATTGACTGAACAATGAAATCGCCACCAAAGCTACAAATATTAGTCGATTATCCTCATATTTGCCTCAAATACTTTTGTTTGGGCACTGAACAAGCTTAAACTTTTAAATTTCGAATAAGTTAAGTCGTTAATTTTTAGGATTTTTATAAAATCAACGCCAAAATAGCGATAATTTCCAAATTTCGAGGTAGAGGCGCGACCCCTAAAAATTTTTTAAATTTTTTTTCTTGTTTGTGTTGATAAGGGAAGTGAAGAAGAATCTATGAATGTTAATAAGAATATATACCCCAGGTTTAAAATGTCGTAGAAAAGAAAACCCAGTGTTTGTTTAATAATAAATTGAATTTAATATGCTCATTAATAAAATCTTAATACATCTTAATTTACGTAAAAACGTTCATGCATATGTTTGTCCGAGCATCAGATCTTAACCATAAGAGCTACAGGCGCCATATTGACTGAATAGATCGATTAGGTTTATATGTAGTTTGGACGCGGTAGGTGGCGCGGGGGTGAATTTGTATCGAAAATTTAAATGAAATTAAAAATTTATTTTTGTTTGATCACGAGAATATGTAAAGGTGAACCCGATAGGTGGAGCTGGTGTGGAGTTATTTCGAAAATTCATATTTATGGTCCGATTTTACTCAAATTCACTTTTTCAAAAGGAGCTACAGTTGACTCTATCTGACATTATTGTTCACGTTTCATTCCTTTTTTAGTGGTTTTTGTGTTACCCATTCCGCTAAGCGAGAAACATCTGGTTTTTCGTCCCCTACTTTTCGAATTTTACTAAGTCTTAACAGTTCCATTATCGCTACTGCCAATGTACTTTCGGGTATGATTGACGTTTTATATATTGTGATATTAACGAACAAATCAGCGAAGATTACTAAAAATGATTGAAATAATAAAAATTAAAACAAAAAATGCAATTAGAAAATGAAAGAAACAAATTAACTGATTAAAGTTAATACAATAAATCATCAAAACTCTTTTGATTTCCATACCGACAACCACTTGTACATATTGCCTCAGCAGCAGCAGCAGTGCGGGTGTATGGACCCGTTTAAGAGTTGCTACGCTAAGTGGGACAAGGCGTCTCACCAAGTTCGCTATATCGTCATGGCGGCAATGACACGAAATTGTGTTGCCGTTATGGATTTTAAGTGAATCCTTGAGTTATGGAGTTGAATGGATTTCGTGATTTTCACAACATCCAAAACACTGACAATATATTCCAATCTGTAATCTATTTATTGAGCCCCATCCCGTGCTGCCTGTTATGAATATATTAAACAGATTTTTTTTTCTCTAACAAAAGACGAAGAAAATAAAATGTAAATGAATCTATTTTTGGAAAAGTTTAAATTGAATCCATGCATTTATGCTCCAAGATAAAAACAGACACACTGAACTGGCAAGAAAAAGTCAGTAATTTTTTGGAATTATTCAGATTTGAAATATCTTTGAAATTGTTTAAATGCAAATGCATGTCGACTGAAGCAACACTAACTTGATATGAAATATTCGTCTTCTCTCTCCGTCTCTAGTTGGCATTTGTCAACATTTTCCTCGATATTCTGTAAATTTAAATTTTTATAAATATTTGCTGAATGCATACCATCCCACAGCGACATCAATCACATATTTTCATTTGAATT
This sequence comes from Hydrotaea cyrtoneurina, assembly GCA_958296145.1. Classification (NCBI taxonomy): domain Eukaryota; kingdom Metazoa; phylum Arthropoda; class Insecta; order Diptera; family Muscidae; genus Hydrotaea; species Hydrotaea cyrtoneurina. The sequence continues at coordinate 114,415,366 of OY282512.1, forward strand.
CATAATAACATAAATAAAGTGTTTCTTCCACAAACCCACCTGACACAGATATTCTACTGAAAATTAGCTAAATATAAATTTGCTTTAATTTCCATAACAGGTACGTTGAAAAGCATTTCCCTAAACCATAACGTCAACATTCTTTTGTTCACTGAACTAATTTTCTTTCATATATTCGAAAAGAGCAAGATTAAAAACATCCAATGAATTTATCCCTTAAACAATAAACGCAACCCGAAGAGAACAGAACATAAAGTTTGCCAGAGACTTTCAGATCGGACATTCTGTTAAGCACCACAAAGCGGGTTTAAGCCCCAGGAGAGAATACTACAAAGGCAGCATAAAAAATGATGTAGTTGTGTTCAAGTAAAATTAACAAAATTTATGGTAATTCTTCACCGCCGCCAACAAGTCGATTGCTGCTAGCAACTTTTTCAATTTGGCAACAAATTGTTGCAATCAAGTGAAATGATACAGATACAGTTCGCTCGTTCCAACCTAATGGCTTTTCCCACTTGAGGCACTACTCGGCAGGGTTTAAAAGTTAGCGGGGGTTATAAAAATTCACCTGAAATACCGATTACAGGTATCTTCAATTTGAAATCCTGAAATCCGTTAAGCGTATTAGTATGTTTACACACATACACGAGCGAGCTCATTCAGCAGATAGAGAGAGAGAAAGCACAGTGGTGCAAAAGTAAAAAGAACGTCAATCCGACACTGAAATATTGAACATTGTCTTGAGTGGGCGGCCGGGTAAGACCATCAAACATTTTTCGGCGGCTGTTTCCACCTCGTAAATGTTGGCGACTTTACGAGTAAGAGAGCAATCTCTAAGCCATGTAAAACTTCTCAAGAAAAGCATTAGCCGTTCGTAGTCGGCTTTAGACATTAGGTCCCGGTCAGTGAGTATACAAATTAATTCGTACACAGCTCACTGATTCGAGAGAAGTTCCCCGTCGGTTCCTTCATGGAATGTTAAGGGAAATAAGTAAGTAAGTAATTGTCTTGATTGCTATAAACCAAGGAAGATCAATAAAAGCTAGTTAATCAGAATATAAATCTAGATTACAAACATCTGTAAAAACCCGACCTAGTGTCAAAATAAGGAAACAACCCAGCAAGAGCAATATAGCTGGGTAAGCACAACTCAGTGTCATTTGCACTAGCAGGTTATAAAAGGTCAATACCCTCATGAATACTAGGCAACAAATAATGACAATAAAAGAACCAAGAGCAAATCACAGCTTATCAATCAGAGTGTATTTCCAGATTACAAACCTCAGCTCAAAAGCAGGAACAATTGTTTTCTGGACTCTTGCGTTGCACTCAACTGAGATGATAATGATCTTAGTAAGCAGTTCTCATTACGAGTTGCATTACGTGAATTCTAATGATATTAAAATAATCAAAAGGTATCGATCATAACGCGTAAATAGATTACAAAGACCGAGTGTGGTAAGACCTTCAAAAATTTCCAGGTAATAGTATCTCCTTTCCCACAGTATGACTTCTAATCAAACACAAAAATAATCACTTGTTAATAACGACATGAATAAGAAGTAATGGTTGAACTCACACTCTCGCTTTCACGTAAAGTACATTAAAATTCAAAGCGTTTTCTCTTAACCGGAATATCTCAAAGTTATAATTTATTTGTTGTATAGTTTTTTGTCCTTATCTTCAATGGCATCTCCGTGTTAAATTAATAATTTGAATTTCACTTACCTTCAATATTATTTGGTAATGTTGCAAAGGCGGCTATAGACTGTAAACAGAAAGCCAGAACCTCTAGAACTCTAGTCCTGCTGATTTTGATTGGAGTGGCATGACAGCACAATTTAGACTCTGCCAAAAATGGAGTTGATTTATGGCCCTGTTAAACGACCAGGTGGTGACAAGTGGTGTACAGAAAACCACAATTTGAGCCAAAAATATCTTGTAGTAACAGGTTTTCTTGTATCTGTAAGAGAAATTAAATATAACATTACTAATTACTTTGGTAGTTAAAACAATTATGGGAATAATTAATTTAATGCATTTTTGTACAAATTGAGTTGACCACAAAAATGCTTAAATCAGTAATTTTTTAATTGAATAAAAATCGAGTGCTTATAACAATTATCAGGATGGTGGAGGTGATTTATAAGACCTTTAGTTATTGTGCCATGGTCAAAACCTAAAAAAAAAATACAAAAACAAATGTAGGGTGTTTGTTATAGAGCTTGAAATTAAAATTATAATACAAGAAGGAAGTATTGTTGGAATGATTTTTTTTTGTTACAATTTGGTAGATAATTTCAAGGTATTTTTATGTTAAATATGATTTCCGAGGCTATGAGTTGCATGGTCCATTGGATCAGTCCAATTGTTGACTACTTTTTCCCATATATCTGGCAGTATGACGTCAATGATGGATTGGCTATCGGCTGTAAATGCTTTAAGAGTTTTTGGTTTGGCGGCTTAATATAGAACCATAAAAAGTAATCGCACGAACGAGGGAGCCAGCGAACAGGACCAATGGTAAGTTACACAGTCTTTTTGATTATTTTTGGAAACAAAAAATCAGTCAGCATGACTAAATAGCGCTCGCCATTCACCGCAACGAAAGAAATAAGGCCCGATCATGCCGCCAGCATGTAGACCACACAAAACAGTAAATTTTAATGTATGTAATGGTGATTCGGATGGTTAACGGATTGAAGACTGTCTTCGCTCTAAATACCCAATTTTGCTTATTGATATAGATGAACAGGATGAACTGCTCTTTGAACTTCGCGAAAAGATTTATTTTCTGGATTTAAACGACTAAAGACTTTCGATTTTTGAGCAAAAAAAATTGCTGATTTAATTACTATTTTCAGTGATTTTCTTACAATTACATAAACTGTAATCAGCTGTATATAATTGTACAGCTTTTGTAAATTTTCCTTGAACCTCGGTAATATGACACAATTTGTCATTCTATCAAATATGGATTGCATTTTCACAATACTAACATCCCCATTCCGACCGAGTCCTTGTTTTAAATGTTTCACAAAATGTTTCCAAACTTAATTTCCTGAATATCTGGGAGACTCAACAAATACTCAGGGGATACCGTTAGTACTTTGACCCACCTGAACAATCTGTCAGAGCATACTCGTCACTTTGATCCTTGTCTGTCCAAGTCTCCAACACCAATCATTGATTATCTTCGTCGCTTTCTTCCAAGTTTTCAGATCCAAGTCTCCGGCAGTATTTTTAAGCTAAAATCCTGTCCCTGTAGCAGCCAGAAACATATGTTCATTTCGAATCACTGTGCTTAGCCTGAAGGATGTGCACGCGAGCTTCCACAGCTCCATTCAGTCATCCTTTAATATCTTCTACTTTGCATATTATCTGTACTTTGACAACGCAATGATAATGTGCAAATTATATTTAATCGCATTTTATAACCGCCACATTTCACTTTCAACAGTAACAACATTGACTCTGTCTGTCTGTCTGACTGTTTGTCACTCCGTCTAACTTAGTACTTTAAGCTTTCAAAGGGGAACTTTTTTGTTTCGACATTGAAATTCAAATTGTATCTATGACATTTACTTACACTTATGTAAGTATGCATTTGTGTCTACATGAAAATTGTATGTATACGAAGTATATCTACATGTGTGTGTGTGTAAGAGAGTTATAAAACTTGGCAAGTGATTTCAACAACACTTATGATTGCCTTTATGTACGATGACTTTTCTGTTTCGCTGGCATTATCCTTACCCATCCATCCATCCATCCAACCCCGTGTTTAATCCGCTTTTTTAGAGTGGAGTAGCTTTAGTATGTGGGTTAGTAAAGAATAAAAGGTGCTCTGAGCGCTATGTGACAGAATTTACGATGAAGGGATGTAAGCAATATAAATGTGTGTGTGTTTTTTTTTAGATACGACATTCGTGTGTTAGGTGAACAGTTCATTTCCTGGAAGTTTAATATCAGTTTAATCATGAAGGAATTTGATTCTCACTGTCGATGTGCGACATTCAAATAATTGGTACGCCACAATGGCAGCACGGAGCATTTCAGCGTTGGGTTAGGAAAGGGCCCGACGTATTCACGTAAGCAGCAATCGGTTACATCAGAATGCGGAAGTACGTGGTGTGGAGAAAGACTAAAAGCCAAGTTAAGAGATTTTTCCGCGGTGGTTTCACCTCTTAATGCCGGTGACAACATTTGGAATATGGGCTTTGTTTTCAAACACATCTGTAAGGTAGCTTTAAACTGAAGGCTTCAATGAGTGAGTATAGACAATATGTCGTGTACAACCCACTGGTATAAAGTAAGGTGTTTTCTATTTTTCGAAGGGATCTTGATGTTTGTAACAATGAAGCGATGTAAAAATTTCGGCAGGGCTTATGAGTTTTTCCTTTATGACTGTAAGAGCATTTGTCCGAGCTTAAATATTTTTATTTTCTGTTTGTTCTACGTCCAAAACCGACTACAGTGTATTTCATGGGTTTAAGTATTTCATTTTGGTCTCGTGTAGATCCTCCATTACCCAAATTCGGTAATTAGCTTGTTAACGCCACCAGCGAGTCAACACTTGATTCCAGTATATAAAATCGGGAGGTACATCAAAACGGATGTAGGCTACTTTTACAATATGTAATGGAACATATTTAATTTGAATCATTAGAGCGGCTAGGCCGAAAATCGGAAGTCAGAATTGTATGGCATTAAAATGGTCAATTTTATTTTAAAATATGAAATAAAATATGAATTAATGTCACAATCGCATTAATAGGTCATTCATACTTTGCTCTATGCCAAAGTTTATCAAGATTTAAATTAATATGTTGAATTTAGTACAGCACTGCCTCATGCCTATTCGGTCCTTTACAATATGCACCGATGCGGTAACATTTTAGACATTTTTTAGGAAATATTTAAATCGAAGGCAATATTGCATTTGACTCAGCCCTTCTTAAAACTCCTACACAAATTACCTTCTTTGTGCGGGACAAACATATTCAGTTGAACGTCTTTGAATGAGTTCGTCGGTTCGTCCGACTCCATTTTCTCGCTCATTCGAGTCATTGCCAACATCTTTTTGCTTAAGTTAAAACTTTGAGCGGTAATATTAAATACTAGTAAGTTGTAATGCGCCTATGGCGCCCGTTGAAATATGGAAAAAAAATTTTGTTGAAAAAAAAAATTTTCTTGAAAAAAATAAAATTTTGTTGAAAAAAAAATTTTGTGGAAAAAAAAATTATTTCTTGAAAAAAAAAATTTTGTTGAAAAAAAAAATTTTGTAAAAAAAAAAAATTTTTGTGAAAAGAAAATTTTGTAAAAAAAAAATTTGTAAAAAAAAAAGTTTGGAAAAAAAAATTTTGGTAAAAAAAAATTTGGGGAAAACACAATTTCTGTACAAAAAAAAAAATATTTTTTTTTTTTATTATTATTTATAGAATTATAGAATGCCTATTTAAATTCCTACGTACTGCGTGACAGAGTCAGTGAATCAGTGTCGAGGGTAAATATATATTAAGATATGCAAAAAACGTCTTTGATGTACTGCATGTGTCAATTTATTCTTTTACTTAACAACGTAAAAAAGTACGTAGAAGAAAGTTTACTTTTGCGAAACAAACATGTGATTTTATATAAGGGCAATTCTAAATAAAATCGACCCAAAACTGCATAAAAATGCGTGTCCGATTTTGAAGAAATTGGCACATATATTCTCCTCGCTGTCGTTCAGATTTTACATCATTTTAAAGTTGGGAAAGATAACCGTGTTAGAGGAAACATATGTTAGGATCGCGGCATCAGAAATATACAAATAAGATATCGCCTGAAAAGTATTACCGTCGTCTTTACAAAAATTTACAAAAGTATGTCCTTGGTCCTCACTTTTTGTCATTTTAGATTTTTTATAAACTTTTTTTAACCAAAAAAATTCGATTTAAATTTGTTTTAATTTTGTCATTCATATTAAAAAGCGCTAAGAAGGAGATGATTAAATATTATTTTCGTTATGTCTCCAAAAAGATGATTTTTAAAAAAAAAAATCGATTAAAAAAATATATAGGACCACCTTACATCAGATTTATATAGTGGCAGTGTTGCCAACTCCGGGGTAGCAAAACGCACAGACAACTTACTAAAAAAAAGGCCAAAACGCGCTAAATTTCAAAATATTTTTTTTATTTTTTCTGCCTTCGAATATGGAAATATTAATATAGTTAATGCAAAACTCGAAAATTCTGAAAATGGATTATTACCAACTGCATTTTGTGTATTTTTGAGCTTCAATCCAAACATTGTCTGTCCTATCAACTTTTTTCCACTCGCAAAATTTTATATTTTGAAGGTAACTCTATAATTTCGAGTATAAGATGTTTTACAAATTTAATAAGATTTTCCTCAATTACTTTTTTCCCCTTGGCGATATTTCGGAAACACTGCAGCTCTTTTCAAACTGTAACCAAAAATTTATAAAATTGTTGATAGCTGGATACATATCTCCTGCTCTATAATCAAAATCTAAACATGGAATTATGATCCTGTTTGTGAAGCTTTTCAGCAACCGTAGCAAATCATCAATTTCGCGATTCGAATGCCAGGTTTACTTCCTGAACTTCTTTTAAAACTGAAGCCAATTAAGTTAGATATACAAGGTCCGCCAAATAACTCTTTTTTTTTTTTTTTTGAAAATTCTATAAAAAAAACTACTGGATATTTTGTCAAATTTATTTTTTTTATTTGAAAGTACAATCCTTCCGGCTAATAATGGAAAATAATTTCATTCAAATGGCTGCCTCGGGCTAAAATAGCCCGAAAAAGGCTAAGTTGGCATCACTGCTATTACTCCGTCAACAATCAGTTCGTACGCCTGTCCGTTTTTTAATATTTTCAACTAGTAAGTTGTAATGCGCCTATGGCGCCCGTTGAAAGATGGAAAACAAATTTTGTGGAAAAAAAAAATTTTGTTGAAAAAAAAAAATTTTGTTGAAAAAAAATTTTTTCTTGAAAAAAAAAATTTTGGTTAAAAAAAAAATTTTGTTGAAAAAAATAATTTTTGTCGAAAAAAAAAATTTTGTTGAAAAAAAAATTTTTGTGGAAAAAAAAATTTTTGTTGAAAAAAAAAAATTTGTAAAAAAAAAAATTTTTGTAAAAAAAAATTGAATTGTTGAAAAAAAAAATTTGGTAAAAAAAAAATTTGGGGAAAACACAATTTCTGTACAAAAAAAAATATTTTTTTTTATTATTATTATTTATAGAAAATTATGGAATGCCTATTTAAATTCCTACGTACTGCGTGACAGAGTCAGTGAATCAGGGAATCAGTGTATCAGTGAATCAGTGAATCAGTGTCGAGGGTAAATATATATTAAGATTTCAGTTTATATTTTTATTTAAAAATCTATGTTTTTGAGACAAAGTTTCCTTAAAGCTAAAAGTTGTGTTTCTTTGAACTAATAGCAGAACAAAACAAACAAATTACAAAAACAGCAACTTAAATTATATATAAAAAAATGTTCAGGGGAACGAACTGATTGTGGGCGGAGTAGTAACTTGCAAATATTTTGTTGTTGTAATATAACGGTTTAAATAATACACCAATGTCATACAATTTCAATATTTTTCGGCAAAGGATGGACAAAAAGGGTGTGGATGCCCACACAACTCGTAACATTGATCTGCCATTGAGTACTAAAAGGCGTATGAGATTTGTCGCTGGTGCAGAAGGAAATATGTCCTAAGAATGAAACCACTCACAATTAACCATATCTGTTGGCCTTTGGCAGTCTGTTGCTCACTATTTATTATAATAGGCTGACTTTAGGGAAAACTTTATTCCAATGGATTTAATATATTCATGATTTAGATCCTTTTTATGTTATATTATATTTTATGTCATTTTATGCAATTTATTTATATTTAAAACTATTTCTTCTTCTTTGCAGGTAAGCACCTTACTTATGTTTGATTAATGATTTGTAAGTAGCTCTAATCTGCAGTTGTCTCGAAAATATATCTTTTGGACAGACAATAAAATGTGCATGAGTATGTTTATCACGAACCTTTTGCCTAATGGCTGGCAGTTTAACAAAAAACAAAACGTCTGTGTCATGGTGGCAACTTTCGGTATTGTGGAAGACCCTTTATTTCACTAGCTAATGGTTATTTTGAAACTTTATCCATGAAAATGTATACGTGACATATAACAATGTATGAAGAATACCTCATTCTGATTGATGGATGATCGTGGGGTTTTTGTTGATGCCAAGGGCGAGTTGTATGATTTTAGAGTTTTTTTTGTTGTTGTTCAAAAAACAAAAATGTCAACTAATGTTAAGAAATTCTACATTTGAAAATATCCTCAATAGATAATAATGTTGGAACTGGAGCTAGTTAGACATTCGATTGGGGAACTCTTTCACTCCATCTTCGTACAGATAATTCCACATATACTTTAATTCCTTTTAATTGTAAATTCACATAATTGAAATCCACAATTCTACGATACGATACAATTCTTGTACGGTTCACACTAAATAAATCGATTCCAAATTTCATTGTGAATCTTACATACACAGCCCGTATCGCAGGTTCATGTTCTCAAAACCATCATGAATTACAAATTTATCGGAAGACGAGAACAAAAAAAACGTTTATGTGAAGCATGTAACCTTGTTCCACTTAAGTATACCAGAACTTTTGATTGTTTATCGTTGTATTCGTTGAATACAAAGACACGCGTGTCCTGTACAGCAAAACGTGTACGTGTCGATACAAATACGAAATTGTGGCTTTGGTAAACACCATCCACCTGTTCCAGACAATACATGACATGGAATTGTGCCTTAAAGAGTGTGTATTCCAGTGAGACGTCACCCCACAAAAGGCCCACTTGGACATACAGACTCGGGCCATTCAATTATTATCGTCAGCAAACTTTTTAAATTATTATATTGGAAAGTTTGAACATATTAAATGAATATTTAATACAATAGAATAAGTAGTGTCTGCGAGATAATTGATTTCAGGCAGGACCAACAATTTTTCTATTTTACTTTGGATAAGAGTTTTTTCTTACTCGAATGCCAGCTAATGTTGTTATCGTCAAATGAGAGGGAAATTGTGGCGCAGATACACAGCAACAGGTAGACGTTTTTTCTCATTGGTGACCTTAAGAACCTACAGGAGTGTTGACCTCACGCTTGACTTAAAAATGACTATGGAGATTACATATTGAGCCCAAACCACAAAAAAGCGTCATTGACAGGAGAGGTTTGTTTGTGTGGCCAAGCATAAAGACGTATGGTGCTTACGATACAATTGAATTTGCTATATTTTTGTACTAATACATTTTTAATATTATGGGATAAAGAGCGTTGGACAATTTTCTATAGAATTTAATTAAAAAGCGAGTTTCGAAAAAAAGTCGCTTATGTATTTTTTGCGGTAAGGGATCGATATGTTCATTAGAATTATTTCCGAAGGACAACAAACAGGAACACTGGCCAACTACTTTTTTAAGTAGAAGACATTTTACTTACATAGACATTTGTTTTAGGTTCTGATCGTTTACTAACAAAGCATGGGAACAAATTTTGGAATGGAACTATTTCATTGAAGTGAATGTTTGGCTATCAACAAAAATTAATAAAACATCCACAAATGGTTACATTTCAAAATCCACTTACTGTAAGTACGAACAGCTTCCTACAGTCAGAAATACTTAACTCAAACATATTTACATACGTTGCTACTGTTTGTGCAAAACTTTCCACTTTTTTCCCCCGAGTTACACCTACGGGAAAGTTGATTTTTTTTACTTTGCTTTTGTAAACACTTTTATCACAAAGGATGTGTTTGTTTGGAGATGAATAAAAGTTGTGCATCAACAAAAACACGCATATTTGCCGTGCATGTGTACCTTAGAGTGGGTCGATAAAATGGATAGAGAAATTACACTGAATGAATAGACGGGAAATCAATAATTATACTCACTAACTCGGACCTACAGTTTAAAGTCGGATCCGAAAGTCTAAAGCTTTTTCTACACGCTGAAAAATACGTCTTTTTTTACTGTTTACACACAAGTAAAACACGTGTTTGGTCTTTGTAGCAAGTAAAGCTTATTTGTTTCTACACAAAGCTTATTTGGATGTAAATATAACTCGTTGGCTATTAATATTACATATTTGTGTATAAGCAGTAGCGTGTTTGGGAAAAACAGACAATGAACTTATTAAATTCAACAAAGTAAAAACATTTGAGTGCCAATATGTGTGTATTTGCCGATGTTTTCGTAATTTTTTTTTGCATCTATGGTCTTTAAAATAAAAGTAATAACCGAGAGAATAAGATGAGTTGTTACATTGAATTTAACAAATTGAAAAAAAAAAAGTAAGACAAAAATGTATACATATATATTTGATATTTATCATCTTCAAGTTAATGTTTGATGCGAAATTGTTTGCTGAAATTTGTTAAAATGACCATTTTTGATTGTGATTGCAGTGATTGTTCAAAAAACACAACACACTCTTTTTTTTACCAATAAACACACATTATTGCTACTGGCCGACTGCCAACGAAAATTCAATGGCAGTGAAATTTTGGCACATGCAGCAGAGACGAATGTTAGAGTTCCTCAACACATTTTTTGTGTCTATTTGGGATAATTTTATTGTGTTTTGATGTATTAAAAAACATTAAATTTTTTGCATTATTGTCAATAAAGAATTCATCGGATTTGTTTGAAGTACAAAAAAGAATATGTTTTCATATTTATGAAAACAAAATTGCTTGTCCATACTTTTCCCCAAATGCTTTGACAATTTGTAGTGTAGGGCAAGGCAACATTGTGTTTTTGTTTATTGCTGCGGACGGCAACAATTCTTGAGAGAAGTTACCCTGGAGACGACATTTTTTAAACTTTCTCAGTTTTTTTAAATCATATTTTTCTTGGGTTTCGAAGAGAATATGTGTTCTCAACAAATTAATTAAATTAATTGTACGTGTAGGGTTAGGCGTGGCAGAGTTAGGCTGTAGGATGTAGAAGAGTGCGCGCTAGAAGCGCTGTACATGAACACACTTCGTTTTTGTAGTCGTTGTGTTTTTTCATTTGTTAAAGTATAGGTATGCATTATTTGTGTATGGTGTTTTCCAAAGATACCGTTTCCCATCAGTTGAATTGTTTGATAAAAATTTGTCGGAAACGACCAATACCATGGAGATTTATCGACCTGGTGGAGATTCTCCGTTAGCCAAATGCTTTATTTTTCCACTGAAACCAAAATGCTGAGCCCGATGTACAGAAATTGTGTTTTCCCCAAATTTTCTTTTTTTACCAAAATTTTTTTTTCAACAAAAATTTTTTTTTTCAACCAACATTTTTTTTTTCAACAAAATTTTTTTTTTTCAGCAAACATTTTTCAACAAAATTTTTTTTTCCACAAAAATTTTTTTTTCAACAACATTTTTTTTTCAACAAAAATTTTTTTTTTCCAATTTTATTTTTTTTCGAAATTTTTTTTTTTACAAAATAGTTTCAAGTGAAATTGTTTATTGAATCGAACCCACAGCAAGGAAGGTTATTTAATGACCACAGACAATTCACGCGCAATGTTGTTTTCCAAGAGGTTCTTCATTAAAAACCATTTTTTGTTTGCAATTTATGTTAATAAGTATTAGTGTGTATTAGGTAGGGTCAATTTTTTTCTCGACAAAGCGGTTGTCAAAATCGTAATCTACGACGAATTCTAAGAAAATTTTCCAAAGAAACCATGTGTCTAAAATCAAAATCGAGCTTCCGATTTTTAACGAGAAAGTCCACAATAATAATGTTAGAGAGAGGCGCCCCGGTAGTCGAGTTGGTAGCGTGCTTGTCTATCAGCGTGGGGGTTGTGGGTTCGATTCCCACCAGAGGCTTTGGTCTGTCGCTGCAAAAATTTAGCCAAATGGTCTGTGTCACCCGGTTTACCCTTGGACCCAAAATTAGAATATAAATTTACTTTGTATTGTAATTAATAAATAAATAAATAAATAAATAATGTTAGAGAGCTGACATTTTACAGAAAGATGTCTTGCTGAGCTTCCGATTTTTAACGAGAAAGTTTTCGCTTCCGGATCCACACATTCCTCTACACATTCAAGGAACCGAGCGGTTTGTGCAACTACTGACTAAAGTCTCACGTCGAACTATTGAAAAAAATCGCGATGGTGTTATGGCAGTCACATTTAAAAGTCGAAACGTAACACCTAGGATTGATAGCAAGAAAGACCTTAAAAATAAGTAATGTTGAAATAAAAAGTGTGATATTTTCAAAACATCGCAAAATTGTTTATTTTAATTTTAATGAGGCGAGAGGTAACATAACTTAAAATACAAAGCCTTCCAACCCGTTTTCGAACTTGACCTTACCTTCTCAGCAAGACATCTTTCTGTAAAATGTCAGCTCTCTAACATTATTATTGTGGACTTTCTCGTTAAAAATTGGAAGCTCGATTTTGATTTTAGACACATGGTTTCTTTGGAAAATTTTCTTAGAATTCATCGTAGATTACGATTTTGATAACCGCTTGGTGGCTTTTTTTCGATCCATACAAATTGACCCCCCCTAGTGTGTATATCAGAGATAAATTTAATTTGCTCAATAAAATAAATTATATTTCATGTATATGAAAATGTTTGTTGCATCCATTTTAAATTAACACATATTTCAACGGGCGCCATAGGCGCATTACAACTTACTAGTGTTCAATATAGAGATAGCTCTTACGAATATTGAATAGTTGCGTAACATTTTACTACAATAACAGTTGGGAATGGGCGGTTGACGTGGGGGTCATCACTCCACTATATAGAAAACTGCACAAATAAACCGATTTTTAATTCATAAACATTCCACCAAACCACTCTAGTATACAATATAATGTCAGAATCGTAATAAAGCGAAAGATCGTGCGCTAAGCAAACAATTCAAGAACCGAGCCCTCTCTCGGCGGACTAAAGCAACACTGTACGTTTCAGTCGAATGTTAATTTTTATTATTGGATTTTTTTTGTGGAAGTGAATTTTGGGTATTTGTTTGTGAATGCTAAAATAAATATTTTTGCGAATGCAAATATTAAATAATTTTTGTTTGCGAGTGCGGTTGAATGGCGCATATGCGAATATTCGTTGCAACTCTATTTGCAATGTACCTGGTGGAAATGTTTTTGAGTACCTCTTGCATAAAATCACGTCGGCAAATATTTGAATTTTTCAATTTTTTTTTTTTTAAAATGTACAGACTGATGAGCCGCTTGTCATTTAAAATTATAAAATCAATAACGGAGAGAAATTGTCTAGCTACTCCCCAGACTCAAGCTTAAAATATATTCAATAGAGTCGAGTATACCTAGCTCGTGTATCACGACTTTAATACTAATGGCAACACTAATCCATAATACACACATACATGTAGGACCACACATACATACATGCCTGATATTTGCTTACTTTGTTACTTTTACCTTGTTCCCTTCTGTTCTTCTACCTCGTGTCTAATGGACAACAACTTTAAATGGGATTTTCTCACAATCTGTTCTGTTGTTTGTGTGTCTACTTCAGTCAATATTTATATTATTGAGAAATGTTGTAAACTTTTTCCCATCGCAAAATGTAAATATTATTTGGAGTGTGTTTGTGTGTGTGTGAGTTAGCGAGCGCCATACATGTAATGAAATAACATTAACTTTGATAAATGCGTCACAAACAATGTTTTACATTTGCAGTCTTGTTAATTTAATTATAATTGATGTTGTCGTAAAAGTATTAACAAAACGTCAGACCAAACGGAAAACTTTATAATTTGTTTTTATGTTTCTGGGCCATAAACATTTCATTAAAAATTCCAAAAAAAACCCCGACTTCAATTATGAAGCACATACATAGCTAATATTTCAGATTTGTGTAAATCAAACGGAGGAGAGGAAGAAGTTTGGGAACTCGACTTAAAAATGAGATGAGGAAATGAGTCGTTGAAATCTTCTCCAGAAGAAGCAGCAGCCATTCGGAGTAGTCTTGAAATATTAGGTCCCGGTCAATATCGCTCACAGCTCACTGATTTGGTCCTTCATTAAAAATTAGTCATACTAACCCTCCTTTCCGTGGATTTGTCGAATATTTTCGAAACTTCATATGATTTTTAGCACGTCACCAAAAATTATTTGCTTCGGAAAGGATTAATAGTTTGGAACGTCTATAACTTCAGGTTAACACTCGATTAAGTCCATCAAACATTGTTCTGCTAATAAAGTTAAACCACCAACATCGCTAGTTAAATTCCAAATAATTATTATGCAAATTTGAAACAACATTATCCATTATTACCTAAAACGTTTTAAACTGCAGTTCATTCTACGCATAATCTTCTCGCCATTTCAGTTTAATAATGCAATTATGTTAACCTTTTTCAAATAGAACAATATAATAAAGAGAAACGGCGAAACATCAAATATGGCCACAGGACACATTCACACCCAATTTAAGGTCATTAAGCTTTGCATGAGCAAGTAACAAATTAAATTATCGCCAGAAATTCGGGCCAAGTCACGCAAATGACGAACCTTTTAATCCGTAGCCCAACTATGGACTACTACAATAAAAGTTCACGGTCGTCATTGACATCTGCGGCGAGAATGTGCGAATGGTGCAAAATTCCACATTGAACAGCGTTCATTGGGTTAACAAACTTAAAAAGATGCCACCAAATATTTATACGAGTATTGGCCAAAGGCAGTCAACAGAAAAGGCAAAAAATTACACAAAAAAAACAAAAACACTGCCAGTGAAAAACAATGTTAACTTTTTGAATTCCTGCAGAGTATGCGTTCGTTCATTCACATGAATGAGCTTTGGGTATTGTCTGCTCCTGTACTCCTAGTAGTTGGGACAATAATGACGATGATGATGAAGATCCTCCTCATGTATTTTTCAGATATGTGAATACACATTGGACATGACACGTTTTTGCTCTTAAATGTTATTTATGTATCTCTGTGTGTGTGCGTTCGTGTTTGAATTACATTCATACACATTCATTCAAAGTCATGTTCATATCGGGTTTCCATGAATTCTGTGCGGATTTCTCACGTTCCTGTATTTACACACACAAACACAATCAAATTAAATGGAATTTTCGGTATTTACCCAAAGTTTTGGGCAGCACGAAAACCACATTTCCACGCTGACCAAGCTAAATGGAAACATTCATCCACAATTACCATGAAAACTTCAAATTAATTCCGAGCCAAAAGGCAACGGCGAAAATTATGAAATTATGATAACATGGAATTTCGTGAAACTCACTTAACGCAGCAGTTATACAAGATCAAATAAATTTAATAACCGTCATTGTATAACGGAAACGGAAACAGAAACGATATAACGGAAATTTAATATTTTGCAAGGTATTGCATCCTTTCACATATTTGCTACACAATACATTATAAGACGTACGAAGAGGATTAACTTTTCGTGGAATATTTCACTTCTATGTGGGCCGTGATATTGGAATACTTTTGTAGTTTCACAAGAAATCCTTACTAATCCAAATGTGTAGTACATTGAAGTAACAAATATCTTTAAACCCACATACCAGCGATGCAGAAGGGAGACAATAGAGTTGGATATCTTACTATCTCCTACCATCACCAACGCTCTCCCCTGTACAAGGTCGAGAAGCTGCGAAGATGTATTTTCGCTCCTGCCCATATATGGGATTTATATTCTCTTTTAGGCCCAATATTCACTCAGAATTGAATAAATTCGAGGATATTTAATTTAATTTAAACTCTTACCTCAACTCCCAGTAGTAGAGGAATGTCTATAGATTTTTACCGCTCCGATTAGTGTTGTCCTTAAAGTTTACACATTAAAAATTCCACCAGGGACCGTCTCACAAACAGAAGGGTTAGACACGGATAAGTCTATTATCAGGATTTCTATTGATTGATTCAAAAGATAACTATCTCATTTAGAAAAAAATAAAATTATGAAATAAACAGAAAACGATTATTACTCACATAATCTACAACCAGTTCTTGTTCTGGCTCTGCTTAATAAATGACTACGAAACACTTTGTGAATGGTTTCTCCAGTTCGTAATACCAAGGATTTCCATGTCTTCTGCCACTTGGTCCATTTACCGGAGTTTCTGTCTTCCCTATATGCTCCATCGTAGTAGTTGTCTTTAAAGTTCCACAGCCTTTCAGTAGTGGACGGCGCTCCGTGATCCAGAATCCGATTAAATCGGTCAAAACTGTTGAGTTCTTTAAAAAAATTGTTTGTAGACAAGGAGGAGTAAAACCCAACCATTAAATATATATTAGAAATATAGCTAAAATTGGCTACTTTTGGTATTTTTCGACTTTAGTGAGAAACAATTTTTCATTTATTTTCTGTAATTAGTTTTTTTTTTAAATTTTGATGTAATTGTTCATATTGTGCGTAAAAAAATTAATTCTTTTTTGTATTGAAAATGTTCAACTTGTTCAGATTTTGAAATAAAAAAAAACTGTATTTAAAAAATCACATTCGATTTTTTGACTTTGTGGAACGGTATCTTATACTGTTTAGAAGCTACTGCATAAAGTGCGGGTTCTTATCTTTATTATGACGACAGAACGTTGTTTCTAGATTTGTTGTATTTTTAAAAATATCGATTTAAAAATATGACTTGAACCAACTGAACTTTTGAGATTCTAAAGTATTTAAAGAATGCAACACAACGTTGGAAAGGCAACTGAGGGTTACCAATTTTTGCTGGCTGGCTTTTGCCTATAAAAAACAAATTTGTTTGTCCCAACACGTGAATTAATAATTTTTGCTCGTAAGCTTTTGAAAATAAGGTACGCAGCTGAAGAGCAAATTTACTTTCTCCTTATGGTACATCAAAATCAGATGTCATTTGGCACGCTACTGCCAAAAAATTCCCGTATCGGTGTATTAAAGGAAAATTCCTAAAACCAATGGGTCGACAAATCTATCAAATATAAAAAAACCTATTTCGTTAAAATCGCTGTACTCGACTGAAACGAAAATAATTTATGTTTGTTTAGAAAGCTGTAAAACAACATATTTTCTGGATTGCTAGTTCTATCCGTTTTCAGCTAACCTACATAATTTTTGCAAGACTATAACGCTTATTATATTGCAAATGCCAAATAGCCTATGTAGGATGCTACTCAGAACTTGTAAGTTTTCCTTAGTATCCTTTAATTTGTATTCTTGTTAAACATATCCTGACTTTTTAAATGAAACTGTGGTTTGTTTCTAGGTTTTTCAATTTCCATCAGCATATTTAAAATAATGATGACGGTTCGTATGAATGCAAAAGATAATATTTATCGGCCTCTGATTATCTGTCACGTGTTTTTACACAAACTCCGACATTAAATGAAAAATTGTTCGAAACACTAGGCATTTAAATTAACTTTTATTTATTTGTTTTCGAAAAAACTTATTCGAATGCTCGTCACACTATGTTTTTCCTGTGGAAAATACCACTTGAACGAACTGGATTTAAATTACCTCCACAATTCGACGGAGATTGATTGCTCATAGTTCTGTGAATCAGTGTCAGTCCTACGTGGTTTGTTCTTTCTGTTTGTTTCATTACCTTCCGGCTTTCTCTGCCCACAGTGTCAGAGTCTCGTGGACACAAATGTGTCTGATAACTAGTGAGGATACGGCACAACGTGGATCATGGATATGATTACGAATATATTGGCAAATGAAAATGAACTTTGTGTGAACAGTATAAATCAGAAACGATTACTAACATGTAATTATTGCAGCTCATATACTGTTATTGTTCGTGATACTCACATACATACAAACATTCCATCCGGACTGACGTAGTTAATTGGATTGTACAATTTTACTTAAATATCGAAGGAAGAGCGACAGACAGTTGCGTCCGGTTGTGGTGTTCACAAAATGGGTGTGGGTGTATTGTTGTCGCCCCTAAAAGAGAAAGTAATTGATTAGATAAGATTGGACAAAACTGATATACGAGTCTGCATGTATGCCTGGGTATTTCATTTTTTGTTATCAATAAAATAATAAAGAGGATATCAAGTTTGATATATTTAATGGAGTGAGATTCATTAGGCGCGTTTTGTTTGGTAATCTTTTGTATAGTCTTGGCCATTGCTGGTATTAAATTTCGAACATGTCGCAATAATTGTTGGGAAATTCTATGACTATCGAGCCATGTCTGTCTTTTCGTACATCATTGATTTTCGTTCAAGAGTTTTGATTTCTGAGTTCTGTAGAAAAATAATTGAAGGCATGGACAGGAAGATTAGTGTGAGGTATTAACCATATATATTTTTCATATTATTTATTTACTAGTAAGTTGTAATGCGCCTATGGCGCCCGTTGAAATATGGAAAAAGAATTTTGTTGAAAAAAAAAAATTTTGTTGAAAAAAAAAATTTTGTGGAAAAAAAAAAATTTTGTTCAAAAAAAAATTTGGAAAAAAAAATTTTGTAAAAAAAAAAGTTTTTGGAAAAAAAAAATGTTGTTGAAAAAAAAAATTTGTAAAAACAAAAATTTTGTAAAAAAAAAATTTGTAAAAAAAAATTTTGGAAAAAAAAATTTGGGGAAAACACAATTTCTGTACAAAAAAAAAATATTATTTTTTTTATTATTATTATTTATAGAAAATTATAGAATGCCTATTTAAATTCCTACGTACTGCGTGACAGAGTCAGTGAATCAGTGTATCAGTGAATCAGTGTCGAGGGTAAATATATATTAAGATTAAAAGATTAATATATATATAAATCAAAAGATTTAAAGTATCGATTTGGACCAAACTAAAGTTGTATATATGAGCTGGCTGACATATGTGAAATTATAAGAGTGCATCATTGCAACATGCTAGGGACAGAGCACTTTTGTATTTCCCGAGTAATATTTGATGGCTTTTTAACATTATCCAGTCAATTTATTCTCTCCCAACTCCCAAATTTTTAAAATCTATTCAAGAATAAGCCTTTAAAGGAGTTCCTCCAGGCACTCATTAATTGTTAGAAGAAGTCAATCGATAATAATAGGTGACAAGATTTTAAAAGCTTTGAATGTAAAGAAAGTTGTTTCACAAGGTTTTTTTTTATAAGATTTCTTCTTCGTCAGATGCTGTACTATCGATCACAAATATAGGCAGATATCGTGCATCTGTACTTGAGCTGCCCAAATTCAGTCCCTTTTTAACATCTTGCGCTGGTGTATTTTATATATGTGAGAGAACTAATAGACACTATGTCAGTCCTTTTTGAATAAAAAATCCCTTTATAGTAACTAAAGCCATGTCCATTGACTGCTTAAATCAAAGTGTAGGTCTCAACTACATATGAATAAATTTCATATAAAATTTGATTGCTTTTACGTTCAGTGGGCAAATGTACAAATATACTTCCCTATCATTTAAAAATCCTAGCACCAAAACCACATCATCCTATTTGAACTAATGTTTGATTCATTAGTTGCACTTATAAAAAAGAATAGTGGTGGGCCGTAGAATGGTAGCAGTGTCTGCGACTATCACTCAGCCCACTCAGGTTCGCCTACTGGTGGACTGTATGTCCTAAGATCAGGGACCAGATGATGGATATCTCACGAACAAATGCAACCCACGTTCCGGCGATGCTGAAGGGAGACAGTAGAGTTGGATACCCTACTATGCCTTATCCAGGATCTGCAAAGATGTCTTTGGAGCTATTGACCACAGTTAGGATTTATAGTGCCAACTCATTGAGCCTGTTAATCGTTTGAAGGAACTTTGTGGAGAAAAACACTGTGGTAGTTAATCTTCAGCCATAATTATAAATGAGAATCCCAATTTTACATACTCCTCATGCACAAAAACTGAAACTAAAAACAAACAACAGATGATCGACGATAATAAGCCATGTACTGTTAATCGCGGTTCGTATTAGGCTTCTCTGCTCTTGCCCATGCGTTCAGGCAGGGATCGGCTTGAACAGTTTCTTTGCCAGTAGCCATGGTATCACAATGAAATACGTGAGTGTGCTTAATTTCATACAAATATTACAAATTAATTTGTAGGGACATTTCTATACGTATTTTGAACTTTACATACCTTTACGGTCTTAATCATGCGGCACCGAAGAATTCACCACTGAATTCAATCGATTCCAAAAGTAGCCGACATTTAGCACAATTCAGTAGCACACATGTTGCTTCCACTACAAACACACGCACTCATTCTTCAATAGCTGTGTATATACAAGTCAAAGATTAATGTTAAAGTCCCCGTACACGTGTGTGTGTCTGTAATTTTGTATTTATGTGTCTAAGTGCTGCTGTTACCACCACCAACAGCGAGCGAAACATTAAAATGTCTGTTGTGTTGAACGGAAAAAAGAAAGGCTTTCGCACATGCAAATGCCAACATGTCAATGTCATTTGACACATAATTACATGTCTTCGTAAAAACACATGCATATACGAAAATGTATGTATGTGTACATATTTTCACAAATGGAAACATTGCGCTGAATAAAGCGTACAGTACAGAAAATTTCTTAAGTTATTATAAATGTGGGCGCATAAAAATAACCGTGGGTACAGGGAAACATGAGTACGTACACATGGGTATGCCGACGGATAACATAACAAAAGACACCCATGATAAAAGTGAAATAATTCTGAAAATTAATAAGAACAAATAAAATGAGTTCTGTCTTTCCATTCATTGGAAGCTTCCATATGGAAACTTTCTTTTCATGTTTTTAACAATGCATTTTTAAACCGTAGAAAACTTGGGCAATTTGTAATTTAATGTATTCTATTGAGAATGTGGAGAAAAATGTCTGACAAGCAGATAATAAAACATGTGTTATACTTTTTGCTGACCGGTAATGTTAGTAAAGTATTGAACAACTATTCAATGATCACCGGGTCATGTCGAAATGCCTTTAGATACATTACTAATCTTCGTATCCTTGGACAAGGGCAAACCAATCTGAAAATGTTATTTTCGGATTAATTTAAAAGTTGGAGCTTTAGAACTACTTTGGGCTACAGACTCTATAAAAGACCATACAAATTCTCAGATGCTTTTAGATAAAGTTTTTAAATTGAATTAGATTACAAAATGCTATACAATACACATACTCAACGTCGTGTGTATTCTCCTTGCTTTGGTCTGTTCAGCCGTCCCCTCATGATAGCATCTCCGATTACAACATGTGGCCCACTTGACTTCGTCACCCATTCCAAACATTAGCAGCATGGGAGAGATGTCCTTAAATCTGAGATGTCGTTAAATATAGCTTGACTTTGGACTTCACTTATAATTCTTTTACGCCGTGGGCGACCAAATCAGACCGACAACCATTGAACAGCATCGAGAAACACTTAAAGAAAATATGTGTTATTCATGTTTCACAACACTGTTCGATTATTTTTATGAAGCCAACTCAATTGTATGTAATTTGGATTGGAGATGAAAGCATCCTAGAAGGTCTACTCTGTAAACGCATTGCTAATTCCCCCCATGGGTTTTTTATGTGACAACCATGTAATATACAATTTATATAATATTTAAACTCAGATACATATATCAGACTAGAAAATATCCGTTACTGGGATATATATTTTTAAATGTTTGGACTCGTGTTTCTATATTATAATTAATAGAATAAACCTCATACAAAATCTTTGGAATACAATCAACCATTATTTAAAAAATAAGAACAAAATTTCAATTTCAATGGCGGTTCATAATCCATAATTCATCTGCTTTTGGAAATGTATTTACTAATTTTCTCTATTTCTTTTTTAGGTAAGTGATTCCTACATGAAAATTTCCTCAACGGGCATAGTAATGAAATACATGTTGAGAAGTTTTCTTAATAATATAAATACAAGTGAAAACTTCGATAACTTAGGCCGTAGCGAACCTTACATACACCGCATCAATTGCGTATCATAGACGACACGACTACAAAGCACCTGGAAAATCGCTACATGCCTAAATTAGTCTTTATGCAGTAAATATTGTATCCAACAGGACAGTTTAATTCTAAGGTTAAGAGAATTTCCTAAATGATAATTTCTTGCTGTTAAAATTATACAATGGCCAAACCATATTATTCGTATAATATATTGTGGAGTCCGTGTGTTTCTCATGATTGAACCATTGAAAGCAATTGCGCCTGTTTGAGCCTTTTCGGTCTAGCCTTTGGGCAATTCCGCCTGTGCCACGTTTTTAACACAAATTCTCCTTTGTCTATACCTATTTAACATTTCTGCTGATGTATAGGTTACAGCACCGATTGCTATGTAATTCCACATCGAGTCGAATCTCCCTCCGAAATTTGGTTATAAGCCTTAGTCACAGCGAGGTTTTACACTTCGGCGAGGCGTCGCACTATATTCCTTATGAGATATATATCTAACCATTTTTCTCATGGGGATACATTTTTCAGCGGCCGTTTCCCACTCTCAAATGCCGACAAGTAAAGCCATGTACAACTCCTACAAAAACCATTAGTTAATATTTGGCTTTAGATTTGGTAGGAGTTTCCCCTGTCAATTCTTTCATGAACTGTTGAGGGAAACACGTACTTTCATCAGATAGTTGCAAAATCTATTCATTAACTTCGATTTTCTTCGAAACATCTCCGACGCCATGAGTACCATCATAATTATCACCAACACCATGACACCATTATTATAAACATCATCAACAACAACAATATCAATATCACCATCTCCACCATCACCATCAAACATATTAAAAAACAGCTGCTTCTGCTGATGATGGTGTCGACGGTCGTTCTGTTGGTTGCTTCAAATGTTCGACAGTGTGTGCGAAAATATTCATGTTCCATGACCCGGAAACTTGCATGTTGAGGAACACTTGTTGGTCTTTACAACATAGTAACACAAATACGCTCGCACACACACACACACAACCTACCACCCAGCCACCCACCCACCTACCCAACCACATACATACACTTGTGTGTTGTATCCAATTCCTTTTGTACTTTGTAGTCCATAGGAACTGTCGGTGTATGAATGAATGTATTTTTCATTCAGAGGTTCATTTTAATGGATAAAACAACCGAGTGAATAAATTGAAACAAGAAACGGGCAGTTTGCGGGCATTTCGTTCATTTCTTTTAATGGAAAATTGTTTTCTGCAAAGAATATCTAAAACAATAGAAACAAAAAAGAAAAATGAAGAAAATATTAAAGCTGAAGTTTGTTAAGCTCATCTCGTAGAAGTAGTGGACAAATAGAATTTTTATTTAAAATCTTAACTAATTTGTTGACAAATGAAAATCGAAAGAGTAAATGGGCCAAATCGGTTTAAATAAAAAAGGGAGGATTCTCTTAATCGCTAGCATAAGTTGATACCCTCAGGAGGAACCTACAATTTAAAAACGGCCTAATCATAATGCATCGAGAAGATTAACTCGGCTAGAACTATTCTTTTTTTCCGTACTGTACTGACTACCTACAGTTTAAAGCCTCCTCCGAAGGCAAATGCTTTTTGCTAAGAATTTTTAAATAATCCTTTGCTCGCGGTGATGCCAGCATTTATCTCCTTAGTTTGGTGAAAAGTTGTTAATGTATTTAAATAGATTTCAACCGGGGTTTTAGTGTGCTAGTCGACCACGTCACCTACCTAATAGTGCCATGGTCTATCATTGGTATACCCAACCTAATACTGAACATTTGAACATATGAACTTGGATTATTGAGCCCGTACAGATATTTGCTTGCATTTTTTTTTGGCAAATTTAATTAAATCTACACAATCTTTTCGTTCTTCTTGTTTTCCTAAATTGCATTGCATTGCATTATATAAAAATGTAATCGTGTAACGCAGACGGGTGCAAGGCTATGCATGTAAAGTTAACATTGCTGTCTTCGTTTTAATTTGTACAAAAAATAATTGCATAGTTTCAGGCATAAATTATAAGCATGTACGGTTCACTTTAACAATGCCTGAGGTAACAGACGGGTTCTCAACTCTGTGTACAATATGGCTGGAACTACTTTTTAAAGGTGGATCCGAATGGTTAATGCTTTTTCTGCAGATGTTTTACATAGCTTACTCATAAAGTTGATGGCATTTAGGATATGAAAAAGATGAAAATATATAAGCACGGGTACCAAAGCAAGGCAATACGAAATTAAATCAATTTATTAACTTTATTAGGTTTTGAATAAAGAGGTTGGTCTTACAACTGTATTTTAAGAAACCAGATTTAGTTTCGCTATATTGAGGAAATAAATCCCGTAAAAGGGTTATTTTTATATCAAACATTAGTCCACTTGAAAGACAAAGGGCCAGGGCTGAAAAACTCGTCCTCCGGATCAGGCAGGCAAATATTTAACTGTGAGTAGTACATGCAAGTTTGGGTGGGCTCGTAGGTATTTTGCATGAAAATCATTATGTTATGTAGTTCCCTCCATAAAAGCTACAAGAACTTATTTTTAACAAAGACTTTATTTGATGTCTATAGGACAATGTCGGTACCTTTTTTATTTTATCCTGAGTTTTATGGGTTATCTTGGATGGCTCAAGCACTAAATATTTATTTTCACTATAAATCTCTTTCCAGCCACTGTATCACTTAAACTTATAACTTCTCTTCCATACTTTTCTTTCAACAAACTATGACAAACAAATTTCTATTTTTTTCTTGTACAATTTCCGGTCGAATTAACTTCCTCAAGTTTAGGATGACGCATGTATTTTATTCTGCTGCACTATAGCCCACATTCTTATTAAATTGCCCATAGTTTAAAAAAAGAAAGTAATAGAATAATGAACAGAAATGGGCTAAGTAAGTGGGTTCGTGGAAACTGAATTCTTCTTCAAGAGGAAAGTACTTGTAACGCTATTGTGGTTGCCTTACTCATTTCCAGTACATATTAATGAGGGTGAGGCCGTAATCAGCAAAAGCCCCATGTCTTTGTTGGGAATTGTAAAAAGGAAGGTAAAAACTATGGAGGTACGCATAAACAGGGTATGTTCTCGTGTACATGAGGTCTGCTTATGCTCCGACACAGGCATCGTAGACTGAAAGTCATGCAATCAAGTTTTATAATGATACGAATCTGCTTAGTATGAGAGAACAGGTGCTGTGACTTTTGTCAAAAGAAGACGAAAACAAACAGAACATTAACGGAAACGGAAATGGAAATGGAAAGAAACTTCGCGATAGCAGGCAATAAAATGAAGAAGACACAAAAATGCAAATCAGGTTAAGTATGCAAATGTTCACTTCAGATAACTCAAACCAGTGACAAAGACTCTTGACACAAACACCAGCGTGGCACCTCCATTGGACGCTTAGCAACTCGTAAATATTTTCAGCTTAACTTTTCAGCGAGTTTATTTATACATTATTTCAATTGAGTGAACTGTAACTTGTGACGGTGGCGATGAAGGAGTAAATTGTGACTTGTGACGATGAAGGACATTTGAAATCGAAAATTACAACAAAATCTGAAGTAGAAGATGTCGTTAACAGATTAACGTTTGTGTGTATATAAAATATTTGCAACTATAATGTTGTCTACAGTCGCCGAAGACGTCAAATTAATCCTCAAAGAAGTACAGTAACGCCAACATTTATAATAAAAGCTGGAGTAGCTGGTTTTAAGTTCCCTCTACAAGGTTGACGAAAACTTTAAACATTCATGAAGTAGCCTATGAAACACTTATTTGTTTGTTTACTTAATTAATAATTTATTCATCTATTTTAAACAGAATAGCGTCGGCCAAAGATTTCACACTTCAATATGAAAATTGAGGGAACGTTCATACCAAACATGACATAGCAAGAATATCCTTGGGTGAGAATACCAAACTTTTTTTGTTTGGTGATCCCTCACCCATAAGCGTGGTACATACAAATTTAGGGGATATGTTATCCCCCTCGCAACCGAGTAGATGGAACTCACAGTCTGACCCAACAGAGGTCAATAATGAAAACAAGGACAGGTACAAAAATACCATCCGGGCCAGGGTTTCATTTACTTCGAGTTGTACTCTTAACTCTACGTGCTCGAAAAAATGAGTGCTCTGAGTCATGGTGAGTGGTTGAATGTATTCAGGCAAAGACGAACTATTCACTAAAATGTACAATTAGAGGTATATGTATGTGTTAGACTACTTAAACTGCATCTAACCGCTATCAATGAAGCAGGATGGTTTAGAAATATTAATTAACAATTGCTTCTTCTATGGACATATCCTGGCTCTCATAGAATCGTCACTGTAAAAAAAATTTCACTGTATTAAAATATTGTCTTAGTTTATATCTCCCACTTCGATTATTAAAATAACTGGGCCCAAACAAACGCCTACCGTCCGTTTCCGCCTTAATATTTAATTGCATTTCTAGCCACTTTGGACTGGACAACATTTACAAAGTACACCTTTCCCTGCAACACCAGCTATTCACAGACGTTTAGTATGAAATCCCAAACTTTAAATGACTAATAAATATTGTAACATTTAATTTTAGCAAATTGCTCAATTTATGAAAATTACCAAGAATGGGTCTGTTTCCCACTGGCGTGTGCACGGCGACGACGCCTTTCAATGCTGGCCATTTTCCTGTGGTAGACAGCAGCCACTGGCCAGTATCGCCGTTGACCTTTTTCTGGGCAAAAAAAACTTTAAATGAAATTTTATTAAAATAAAATTTAATTTATTGTAAAACACATGTTTACATTAAATTGTGGCATCATAATAATGTGGAGGACAACACGACATAACGAAAGTAAAGAACAACATTTGTCAAATGATTTGAAAAGGTCCTGACGTGATGATAAACAAAACGCCTCAACGAAAAGCCCAATCAACTATCGCTCCCCCTAACGCATAGCCATCAGACCGTGTCCCAAGGTATTTTTTGTATTTTGTGCTCATGTTCTAATTTTGTTTTGGTTAGGCACATTTATAAATTATGGACGCTGTAGCCGCATTTGCTTGGTGGCCACTAACGAACAGTGGTGCAAAGATCTCAAAAAATGGGACAAGTGGATAATTATAAATGTCGATCGAACAGATGTTGTGAAAGTGTAAAACGGTTACAAAATGATTTACAAAAAATCGAAAATGGATGGAATTCTCTCTCGAAAACTTTCAGCACTGCTTCATCTGCTTTCGCAATTACATACATATATTTAAGTCAAATCTTTTCTTGAATTATTGGACTAGCTCGAAAGTGGCATGTACTTCCCATCACGATAGGGAAGTTTCATTATAGGCTTACCGAAATCAAAACCACTTCTCTAGTTATAAGTTATAGACGATGGTCATGTTTGGAAACCTGTTCAGGATCTTTGTAAAAACCCGACAAATATAAGCGTATGAAGTTTTTTTTTCTCTTGAAATCGTACAAATATTGAATTCCAATTTGTGTGAAACCACCGTGCAATTCTATATAAAAAATACCTCCATGCACAAGTTCACACACAAACTTCTGTATTCCATAGCCAGATACATATACACACACACCTTAATATATACGTATGTATGTATGCATATTTATGTGTCTTAAGGATTTAATACAAAAGCCTTAAATTCATGACAAGCCAACAGAAACAACACTTGACCGTTATATTGTGCCAGTCATGGAGTCGGTGGTTTTTTATATTCGCCGAAGTCGTATTAATATTCGGTGTAAATTCGGCGAATCTATTTGTACTGTATCCTACATTGTAGTTCCCACATTGTCATGATTATGTGCTGATATTTCTAATATCAAAGGAGAAGAGAGATTTCCCCCTAACAATATCGATTAGGTCGGACTGTCTTGTAATCAATGTAGAGAATATACCCCGCACAAACCACTGATTAGAGAGAATTTTCCCGCCTGTCCTTTCTTGGATGATAGGAGAAATACGAACGTACATTTCTTGAAAATTAAATAGAAACCGCTGTCAAGGAATATTTTTCGGGGAACCATTTAGTCGGGCTCTCACTTCTTCTGCTAACTTTGTAACTATATGCGCCCTGTTATGATAATTTTGTTTGAATGACAATGTTTATTAATATGACAAACAATTTAGGCAAAATACAAAAATCGGTAGAATGTGGGCCAAATATTCGGCCGGACTCTAGTATTGATATTTAACAGAGCTGTAAACGATTCATTCATTTTTGATTTTACCTCAGTTTGTATTTCATAGATTTTGAATTAATTCTTTTCACGAAGAAAAATAATTAAATACAATTTGAATCGATTCAAATGAAGATTTTAAAAACGAGTTGTAAATGAATTAAGAGAATGAATTGCAATTAATGTTTCCTATGCTTATATGATTTTATCTTACAATAGTTTCATTATTAAGGTAGATATATACCGGTCCCATGCCCCTTCGTTCAGTTAAACTATGTACGATTTAAAGCAATTTTAAAAACTGTGATTGTGGGTTATGTACATATGGATGTACCACTTATGGTTATATATGTACTTATTTCTGTACGAATGACTCATGTACCAAATCTCATATTCATACCTCAACTAGTTCGAGGGATTTGGCGATTCAAAACGTTCAGAACATGTGTTATGGCAATTCAAAGAGGACAGTATTATACTGTAACATTCCATTCGATTATTATGTAATTACGGCAGATGTAGCGTTGTTTTAATTAAGGGGCGTGTTTCCAGGACGTTTTAATTTCTATGTCCAATTATCACCACATATGAGCAGTTACTTCCAGTTACGATTGTTTTCGAATATCGGCTTTATGTGCAGGAACATGTCCCCATTTGATAGCATGTGCATATCTTTTCAAAAATTACTATGCTCTGTCTGTAACGAATGAACAAATTCGTTTTATGGAAACAGGCAGTTAATTCAAAATGTTACCAATTCATGGCATGAATGATTCATGATTAATACAAAAATTAATGATTCGTTTACAGCTCTGATATTAAACAGGCGCTGAGAGACCGTTTATCAGTACAACCAAATGAACGGTTGACGTGCAACCGACACAGAGTACGCTTAGGACTCTGTCAATGTTTCACTTTGTGCTCAACCTCACCCAAAGGTGTTGGCATCAAGTGTAATGATACCTTCCTTATGCGTCCATCCCAACCGGAGAGGCTGAAATGACACAACAATATTTATGTACACAAATATCGGAACCAACGTGAAACTACAACGAATGACACCGTTTTATGCGCTGGGACTAAATCGTTGTATCCGCCTGGTTAGGTATTCAATACATGCATATTTAAATAATTTAATTTGGGCCTTAAAACCTTAAACTTCAATAAATGACCATAAAAAGCACCTGTAAAGGAAGATATAACAGAGAAAATCTTAAATAAGGATGGACATACATACATGGAATACATCCGAAATGGGGATGAAAATTCTCATGATAAAAATTGAGTTTAGGCTTGAAATTGACAAAAGACCCCAAAATAGAAAGAAATGGAACATTTCAGTTCAGAAACACAAAAAAACAAGGGGAAAATTAACAAGAAAATTACTTCGACAATTACAAAATGGATAGGACATTCGTTAGGAAAGCCAATCGGTAGCATTACGAGGATACCATTAGAATGGAATCCTAAAAGTGGCCTGGACATAGTCAGTCAATTTGTTCACTTACTGATATTCGTCACTGAAAATTCGTTCTTCAGCCGAACCGTTCTATCACAAAATTAACAATTTCATGTATTTTTGTACGATCTGGGGATAGAAAGAGATCAGGAGATACAATTAGAATTGAGACATAAAATGAGTGAACATTCCGGATGTTATTAGATTCGTAGGGTCCAAATCGTCTTCGACGGCATATGGACCTTATCCACATTTTGGTTTTAATGATAATTTTCTTTCTTTTCTCCAGGTTTGATTCAAGGATAACTTTTAATTGTAGTTTTAGTCCTTTAAAGAAGAACATTTCTACCTAAATATTCCTATATACAAACTTAACAAGGCAGCAAATAAACATGGAATGATATTAACTAGAATGGAATGTCGACGCGAATACACTCCACTGTCTGCCAAGTAATGAACAATATAATAACTGCCCATTTACGAATATTTTATGTTCATTGCCGCACATTTCCTTCAAAGTGTGCACAATAAAAAACCGTACTATTTGTACACTGTGTGTGTATCTCTAAATCTACAGTCATGCCTATACAATAGGGTGGAGTGAAATTCAAAAAAAAAAAGTTAACCTCGGAAAGAGATGTAGTCTGGGGTCCTAATGAGGGGAAAAATAAAGAAAAAAATGTTAAAAAATTTTTAGGGGTCGCGCCACTCCCTCGAAATTTGGAAATTATCACTATTTTGGCGTTGATTTTAGAAAAATCCTAAAAAGTTGTATGTCAATAAATGTTTGCAATAGCGTAAACAATGAAATAAGGGCATGAAAAAATTTAAAAAAAAATTTCTCATTGTTCAAAAATTTCAAAAAGTAAAATAAGTCAAATCGTCCCTTCTTCAGAAAATTGACTGAACAATGAAATCGCCACCAAAGCTACAAATATTAGTCGATCATCCTCATATTTGCCTCAAATACTTTTGTTTGGGCACTGAACAAGCTCAAACTTTTAAATTTCGAATAAGTTAAGTCGTTAATTTTTAGGATTTTTCTAAAGTCAACCCCAAAATAGCGATAATTTCCAAATTTCGAGGGAGTGGCGCGACCCCTAAAAATTTTTTAAATTTTTTTTCTTTATTTTTCCCCTCATTAGGACCCCAGACTACATCTCTTTCCGAGGTTAACTTTTTCAAATTAAAAAAAAAGCATGTTTTCACTCCACCCCACTATACAATCTTATTCGCTTAACAATTGTCTTCTAAGACGATCCCATTAAGATGAAGTAATAACATGGCCAGGATACTCACCCCGCACTGTCTAACCCATTCCACACGCTCTCTTGTCAAAACATAATCATTCATAATCATTTGTTTAGATTATGTATGTACATCGTTCGTTCTCCCTTTGTCAGTAAGTATTCATTCATAAGTTCCAAACTTCCATGAAGACAGACAGACACAGTACGTAGGCGCTTTATCCAACAGTAAAATCATGACAGACGACATACACGCCAGTGCGGCCAATCCTCCCCACCGGGTTGGGATATGTTTGCTCGTGCGTCTTGTGTGTGGGCGAAGATGGTCCGTACTTCCTTCCCTGCCCATTGATATTTATGGTTCAATAAGTGTGAAATTAATAACAACGTTCGCATATGGTGCCAATGCACAGGAATTCAAATTATGCAAATTATATGGGCTCCCATCCGAAGGGTAAAACCGCAACAAAGTTTATAAATAGTCGTCGTTTTCATATTTCATTACAATCAATCGTTGTTGTTGTTGTTGCTGTAGTCCTCAAAATCACTGAAGTGGAAAAGTCATGAATAATATTTAGATATGTAAGCCAGCTTAGATACAAAATGGAAAAAGTTAATGAAATATCGTAAACCACGTGCGAATCGGTAAAGATGGGAGAATGGAAGGAAGTACATTAACTGTGGAGGAATGGTTTTCGTCAAATGGTTCAGTGTCTTGCAAACAGGAACATCAGCTGTAAGAATTACTAAAATACTTCAACATTTTCACTAAGTCAAATATGTTAAGAAGTAAAGAATGAAATGGAACAGTAAAAGTATGTAATTGTTGGTTTTTTTGTCAAAGAATGTCGCAAAAATGTCCAGACAGGTAATTTTAATGGAAGGTCGCACAATAGTCAAATAAAGAAAATAATTTGTAATTGATTTTTCCACGAGTTCTATCTGATGTATATTCGAGCTTGAATTTAGAAGATAAACCAATGACCTCCAGTAGCTGTAGGCTCCAAATTGGAAAATTTCAAGTACCACAAAACATTGATTTATTCAAACACTTCCTTCCGGAATATCTTAAAAGTGGAATATTGGTCTGATTCAAGACAGTGGGCACATACGAAATCCTCGTGCAATATGGAATTCCAACATTTTTGGAAAAAAATGCTGGAGTTTCTCTTCAAATTAATTTAATGAATGTGCAATTTGAACAAAAAAAAACCTATAACAAAATGAATCTTCTAAAATCGAAAAATCCAAAAAGTTCGGAAATATATCGTAAAAATAGCTTAAAACAATCCATCTGTCTTTGCCTGACCCCTTTTTTTACAATACTAGAAAATGTAAACGTTTTTGCAGATGGAATTTGGACGAATTTTGGACCAATGTACGTCGGTCCAATAACATTTAATAACAAAGAATTTAAAATGTCGACTAATCTCACAATAGGGGAGCATATTTCCGATTTTGCATCTCGAAATATTTACCACGGAAAATAAATCGAATTCCACGGAAAATTCTCCAGTAAGCGAACAAGATGAGGAAGGCAATTCCTTCTTTCACCTGTCTGTGATGTACGAAATTTTCACTCCATATATGGAATAGAATGTCGATTTGTCTCTTGTCACCTCAACGCCAACACACATTACTGAGGCACTAACAGTGTCCAGACCAACGGTTTCAACAAGAATGACGAAATCATGGTTGTAGGCACATACCGTTCATTCGCCTGTCATGTTGTCAGGTTCATCAGTAGGATCGAGCTGAATGGAGCCCTGCAGACAACCAGCACACCTCAACCAAAACATGGTCACTAGCACCTACTGAACACAGGCTCTTGTCAATTAATTATTATTTTAATACGAATGTATATCGTCGTTCGATATACGACTAAGTAATAGTCGCATACACTATCCTAAGAAGAAAATATATACATACATATTTTTAATCTGTCCGTATACAAATCTTACTTTATTAACTACGTTTAATAGTCTAATACTACGAATAGAATCCTTTAAAGTGATTTAACGGATAAATGTCAATCTTAAATGTCTCAAATTAATGATATCAGAGTAGTTCGACACCCGTTGGAATTCATATGCGGCATTAAAATTTTCAGTCCATTCCATGAAAAATCCATTCATAATTTTCAATTAATTACCAGCTCCGGTAGATTATATAAATCAAGTAGATTTCGTATAATGATACATTATTTACGTTGAAAATATCATAATTCCCGCAGTAATCAATCATTACAAATAATACAACTGTAGGTATATTTTTCATCATCGTGGCACACTCGAAGGCTTGATGATATTATAAATGTATTCCACTCCCACCACCCGGCTATTCATGTGTTTTTTCGAATTGGGTTTATTTCCCTGAATAACATAAATTTTTAAATATAATCACAATATTTGCTTTATATTTTTTTACCATACAAAAGCCTAACGCAATCAATATCAACCCAAATGTAATAACATTTCAATAATTGAGTTTTGTGCCGACAGAAGGACAAGGATGGTATGTGGCTCTTTTCATTGAATAGAATGTAATATAATAATTTTTGATACTCACGGTGGTTGAAAAGGTATATGAATGTGGAAAACTCAACAATGAGGGAAAACACATTTTTTTTGTAATAATTTTGCTTTTTGTGTCGATTTGCACAGTGAATAATACAATTGAGAAAATATCGAAAAATCCATTGAAATCAATTTGATTAAAATGTACAGGAAACGAATGATAACAGTGCATATATCTCTTCTATGTGCGGGGAAATTGAAAGCGGATACAGATACCCCAAATTGGCGTTTATTGCTATGGTTGAAATTGAATTATTTTATCTGATTTGAGACTATTTCCTGTAATGTGGTTTATGTATAAAACTCTCGATATAATTACATAGAAGTAGGCAATAATATTTAAGTTTTTCACCTGTAGTATACATAACTAGAGCGGTCGTGCGAAGTAGTGTGTGCGGCTTTCTCACAGCAGATTAATAAACGTATAAGAACAGCAAACATATTTGTCTCCTGTCGTTTGCACTCCGAAAGGGCAGGTAGTACTCTCTAAGCCATGTACAAATTTCTCTAGAAAAAGCATTAACAGTAGTTTCCGAAGTATACAAAGTTTTCCATCTGTTCCTTTGCGGATTGTTAAGGAACAAATCTTTGATTGTTCTAATTAATAAAATGCATTAAGATATATTGAACCGCATTTGTATGGGAGGTGACCGAACGAATGTATCAACCATTTCCATATTTCACGTGTGAAAGCTTTGCTCAGCAACAATCTTTTTCTAATGTGATAACTATCTAGAAACGTTTTTCTATTGATGTAGCGCTTATCCCCTCATGATTCCCATTTTATTTAGGTGCCAAGTCCCCACTGGATTTAGATGACAACTCTAAAGGGCTTTCCCATTGAATTTTCGATAAGATAAGGCCTAGGTTCACATTAAATAAAAGGCTTTTCATAAGCAAAAAATAAGCGTTTGGAACTAGCCTGAGAGTCCATTTGTAAAACGGATATATTGTGCAATAGGTTTAAATCCTACCAGATTTGTGTAGGTCCGATTCTATCCCAGTGTTTTGTTCTGCCTTCTACATCTCACCCATAATAGTATTTTTCCGGCAACATCATGAGTGTTTACATTTTACACGTTCTTCACTTGTCCTCTGAAGTTATGAGGTTTTTGTGGTCATTTTGGACTTCTTTGGCTCTGATATGAAATGTTGTCTATGTATGAACATTCAGTACGTACCTTAGAATTACTCGGACATCGTCGACGATTTCAATAACCACCGCCACCATTTCTTCCTCTGGAATAAATCTCCAGCTTCAATTCCAGCAAGTTCATTCACGCAACTGGAAAGCCAACTTACGGAACTTGTGGATGGGCTATTTCAATAATGGTATCCAATTGTTGTGCTGGTTCACATTCAGGTTACTAGTTGCGATGTATTTGTACGTGATCGGCAACATCGTTAGCGGCTGCAAGTGCTTTCTTGGATTAAAGCCAAAATTATGTTTATATTTCCAATAATTTCAATAATTTGTTTAGAACGGCTTGCTCTGAAATTGGAAAAGAATTAATAAATCTGCATTTTATTAAATTATATTTGTTTGTTGTTGGCGGTGGGATTCAAACCACAACTGAGGCTTCTTCGTCCAGAATGTTGCGGCTAATGTTGATGTCGTTCCTGATCTACCGGGAGTTGGAGATTTAATTCAAGATGTTCGTGGTCACCGTCATTTTAAACTATGAAAGAATACCAAAAATTATATTAAATTGTTTTCTTCTTAAATTGTATGACTTACAAATCAATGAATGTTAAAACTTAAAGTTAACTTTTTTTGTAGGCAGCGTGCCAAATATATCTTTCAACAAATACTGAATACTGCTAACAGAAATAAGAATATTTTAAAATTATGCTTGATTTAATGAAGTTGAAGTTTCTTCTTTTGTTTACGATTTCAAATGCCGTTATGCCAAACAAAATAAATGTCAGTTTTTGTGTGGCAGGGTTGCCATGCACAACAGCCTATTTAGTGCAAAACAGAAACGTAAGGTAAAGTGTACGAAGACTTTATTGCAGGAAAATTATTGAATTTTTTTGATTTTTAGTTAATAACTTGTATTTAAATTAATGAAATGTGTTATTTTTTGTTGTTACATTATAAATAAATGTTTAATATAAGATATTGCATAATTTTTTTTTTAATATTCTTTCTGGGCTTTCAGTCCTTTATCAATTAACTTAAAATTTTTTGGTGTACGAACTGTACACTGTATTAAATTAAAAAAAAAATTAATAATAAAAATAATATCTGATTACAATACAATAAACAATAATATAAACAATGTAATATGAATAATAAATAATATTATATAATATAATATATATATATAATAAATAATATAATATAAATATAAGCCAATAATTAATAAGTAATATAAATAAATATAATAAAAAATAATATCACAGACCACCCAAAACAAAAGCGTAACAAAAAAAAAACACCTCAGTCAATATAGCACGTTGCGGTGTGCTACGATCACAGATTAGTTAATACGATGTATTCCTCAATGATGATCAATGTTATCTAGCATGTCAAATTCATCTTAAAACTTCTGGACACCCAAAACAATGAATGATCAAGAGATGTGGTTTAAGTAAACACAAATTTCCATCAATAGCATCATTTCTAAGGCTTCGAAACAGCGTACCCGGGAATTTTGTCAATAAAGCCTTCAAACCACCTAATGGTATGGCGAAGACCCCCACGTATTTTCTGCGATCCCCTAACTTCATTCTCTAAAGGAAAGCAATACATACATATAACCACAGTATTTTTTTCAGTATTTGAAAACGACGATTCGTCGTTGTATAAAAAAAAGACTAGCAGCCCGATTATGAATACTCCCGGGGAGATAATTCCCGGGGAATTTACTTTTTTTCGAGAACAATCAGCCTTATTACGGTTGTCGAAGACGAAAATCGAGAGCAGTCGAAGTCGTTGTCGATTTCGATTATTTTTGGTATTACGTAACTTTTTCGACTCTTGTGATTTTGTAATAGATTGAAAAGTAAAAGATGTGCTATACTGTCAAAACAATGTTTACTTTTTACATAATTGTCCGCCAAAGGCAACATTGAAATTTTCTCAAGATAAAATAAAATAAATATAATAAAAAAAAATATGTTAAGTTTGGGACATTTTTTTTCTTCGGATGAAGACGACGAGGTGAATGTGATATGAGTTCCTTGCGTAAGGAAATAAGACAGAATTCGGACATATTTGCAATGCCCAATTCAAAGTAAGTTTTGAAATTGAGAAATGAGTTAAAATTTATAATCCCTATCTGCACTTAAGTTTCATTGGCCTTTTTAGATTAAATAAAGATGCTTTTAAATATGTCTTGGAAAACATATCGGGTTTGTTATGATAATGAATTCATAGTTTTATATAACTGCCATAATTATATTTAGTACTAATCTAAGAAATACAACCTTGTACATATCCTAGTTTCATACCTTTTAATACAACTGTGTAGTTATATACTTATGTACATCTATTACATAGTTTTCAATAAATGTTCTTTTCTCGATCATGAAAAAAAAGAGTGGCAACACTGGAGATAAGTAGACGTACTTTATATACCGCGAAAAAAAATTCTAATTTTTTAAATTTAATTAAATTTTGACAATAGTTCGGGCATCTAAATTGCAGTATATTGCAACCAAGATGCCTGGTTCTTTGCCCCCCGACATGGATTGCGATGTCGTTGAGGTGGAAGCGACAACTTCCCAAAAACCACCACTGTCTGCATCAGTACAAAGTACAACAAAAGCGGCAGATACAACAAATAAAATTAATGAACGCAAAAGACAACGAATGGAGAGTGCGTTATCCCCAATAAATATTGATATATCCGAATTGTCCCAAAAATTGGCGAATCACAACCCCAATGATCCGAACAAATATGGAATTCTTGGAGTCCTGGCAGACATCAATATTGAGTGTCCACAACCTGTAAAAACGCAAGCCCCGCGCAGCAAAGAGGCAGCCATTCCCAAAACAAAATGGTGCCCGCCAATTTTTATATACAACGTCAACATTAAAACACTGGTAGACACATTAAAAATCACGATCCCTGAATTTTCATTCAAGGTAATTAATATTAACAAAAATAAAAGTAAGCTTTACTTTGAAGATCCCACTGTTCATGCCTCAATGATGGCTATACTGCGCGCAAAAAATATAAATTCGTATTCCTTCACTCCAAAGGAACAAAAACAAATTTCGTTGGTCTTACGTGGTCTATATCCTGAGTCGGATATAGATGAAATAAAATCTGAACTGGACAAAACAATTCCAGATACCATTGCGCACGTAACAAAATTTAAAACACCAACTTCAATTAAAAATGGTACGGACACTGGGCTGTTTTTGGTAACACTGCTACCGGGGAAAAATATTGGTGATGTATCCCACATTCGTGGACTACACTACCAGGTTATTTCCTGGGAGAAACCCAAAAGAAAAGAAGGTGACATTCAATGCCGAAGATGTCAACGTTGGGGTCACATTTCACGAAACTGTAACTCTGCCTACAAATGTGTTAAATGTGATCAAGAGCACGCTCCCGGCGAATGCTTACGTATTCGCACTAACGTCTCAGACCCGTACTGCATTAACTGCGAAGAGACAGGGCATCCAGCTAACTGGAGAGGTTGTCCCTCCTATAAGAAATATGTCGCCGCTCGGCACAAAAAAATTACAAAAGCCCTTGAAGAGAGATCTGTTGCTAGAACCAACGTAAACAGAGCAGTCGGTATGTCAATGGTATCTGCAGGAAAAACATTCGCCAGCCTGTTTCAGTCACCTTCTGTTCATCAATTTCACCTTCGATTTCAAATGCCGTTATGCCAAACAAAATAAATGTCAGTTTTTGTGTGGCAGGGTTGCCATGCACAACAGCCTACTTAGTGCAAAACAGAAACGTAAGGTAAAGTGTACGAAGACTTTATTGCAGGAAAATTATTGAATTTTTTTGATTTTTAGTTAATAACTTGTATTTAAATTAATGAAATGTGTTATTTTTTGTTGTTACATTATAAATAAATGTTTAATATAAGATATTGCATAATTTTTTTTTTAATATTCTTTCTGGGCTTTCAGTCCTTTATCAATTAACTTAAAATTTTTTGGTGTACGAACTGTACACTGTATGTATTAAATTAAAAAAAAAATTAATAATAAAAATAATATCTGATTACAATACAATAAACAATAATATAAACAATGTAATATGAATAATAAATAATATTATATAATATAATATATATATATAATAAATAATATAATATAAATATAAGCCAATAATTAATAAGTAATATAAATAAATATAATAAAAAATAATATCACAGACCACCCAAAACAAAAGCGTAACAAAAAAAAAACAATGAATAATAAATAATATTATATAATATAATATATATATATAATAAATAATATAATATAAGCCAATAATTAATAAGTAATATAAATAAATATAATAAAAAATAATATCACAGACCACCCAAAACAAAAGCGTAACAAAAAAAAAACACCTCAGTCAATATAGCACGTTGCGGTGTGCTACGATCACAGATTAGTTAATACGATGTATTCCTCAATGATGATCAATGTTATCTAGCATGTCAAATTCATCTTAAAACTTCTGGACACCCAAAACAATGAATGATCAAGAGATGTGGTTTAAGTAAACACAAATTTCCATCAATAGCATCATTTCTAAGGCTTCGAAACAGCGTACCCGGGAATTTTGTCAATAAAGCCTTCAAACCACCTAATGGTATGGCGAAGACCCCCACGTATTTTCTGCGATCCCCTAACTTCATTCTCTAAAGGAAAGCAATACATACATATAACCACAGTATTTTTTTCAGTATTTGAAAACGACGATTCGTCGTTGTATAAAAAAAAGACTAGCAGCCCGATTATGAATACTCCCGGGGAGATAATTCCCGGGGAATTTACTTTTTTTCGAGAACAATCAGCCTTATTACGGTTGTCGAAGACGAAAATCGAGAGCAGTCGAAGTCGTTGTCGATTTCGATTATTTTTGGTATTACGTAACTTTTTCGACTCTTGTGATTTTGTAATAGATTGAAAAGTAAAAGATGTGCTATACTGTCAAAACAATGTTTACTTTTTACATAATTGTCCGCCAAAGGCAACATTGAAATTTTCTCAAGATAAAATAAAATAAATATAATAAAAAAAAATATGTTAAGTTTGGGACATTTTTTTTCTTCGGATGAAGACGACGAGGTGAATGTGATATGAGTTCCTTGCGTAAGGAAATAAGACAGAATTCGGACATATTTGCAATGCCCAATTCAAAGTAAGTTTTGAAATTGAGAAATGAGTTAAAATTTATAATCCCTATCTGCACTTAAGTTTCATTGGCCTTTTTAGATTGAATAAAGATGCTTTTAAATATGTCTTGGAAAACATATCGGGTTTGTTATGATAATGAATTCATAGTTTTATATAACTGCCATAATTATATTTAGTACTAATCTAAGAAATACAACCTTGTACATATCCTAGTTTCATACCTTTTAATACAACTGTGTAGTTATATACTTATGTACATCTATTACATAGTTTTCAATAAATGTTCTTTTCTCGATCATGAAAAAAAAGAGTGGCAACACTGGAGATAAGTAGACGTACTTTATATACCGCGAAAAAAAATTCTAATTTTTTAAATTTAATTAAATTTTGACAATAGTTCGGGCATCTAAATTGCAGTATATTGCAACCAAGATGCCTGGTTCTTTGCCCCCCGACATGGATTGCGATGTCGTTGAGGTGGAAGCGACAACTTCCCAAAAACCACCACTGTCTGCATCAGTACAAAGTACAACAAAAGCGGCAGATACAACAAATAAAATTAATGAACGCAAAAGACAACGAATGGAGAGTGCGTTATCCCCAATAAATATTGATATATCCGAATTGTCCCAAAAATTGGCGAATCACAACCCCAATGATCCGAACAAATATGGAATTCTTGGAGTCCTGGCAGACATCAATATTGAGTGTCCACAACCTGTAAAAACGCAAGCCCCGCGCAGCAAAGAGGCAGCCATTCCCAAAACAAAATGGTGCCCGCCAATTTTTATATACAACGTCAACATTAAAACACTGGTAGACACATTAAAAATCACGATCCCTGAATTTTCATTCAAGGTAATTAATATTAACAAAAATAAAAGTAAGCTTTACTTTGAAGATCCCACTGTTCATGCCTCAATGATGGCTATACTGCGCGCAAAAAATATAAATTCGTATTCCTTCACTCCAAAGGAACAAAAACAAATTTCGTTGGTCTTACGTGGTCTATATCCTGAGTCGGATATAGATGAAATAAAATCTGAACTGGACAAAACAATTCCAGATACCATTGCGCACGTAACAAAATTTAAAACACCAACTTCAATTAAAAATGGTACGGACACTGGGCTGTTTTTGGTAACACTGCTACCGGGGAAAAATATTGGTGATGTATCCCACATTCGTGGACTACACTACCAGGTTATTTCCTGGGAGAAACCCAAAAGAAAAGAAGGTGACATTCAATGCCGAAGATGTCAACGTTGGGGTCACATTTCACGAAACTGTAACTCTGCCTACAAATGTGTTAAATGTGATCAAGAGCACGCTCCCGGCGAATGCTTACGTATTCGCACTAACGTCTCAGACCCGTACTGCATTAACTGCGAAGAGACAGGGCATCCAGCTAACTGGAGAGGTTGTCCCTCCTATAAGAAATATGTCGCCGCTCGGCACAAAAAAATTACAAAAGCCCTTGAAGAGAGATCTGTTGCTAGAACCAACGTAAACAGAGCAGTCGGTATGTCAATGGTATCTGCAGGAAAAACATTCGCCAGCCTGTTTCAGTCACCTTCTGTTCATCAATCCAAACACCAACAAAAACCTGCCGTCATTGAGGAATTTTTAAAATTAGCCAATTTCTTCCTAGAACCTGAGGAACTGACTCTGGAGCAAGAAATCAATGTATTTCTTTCAAATTACATGACAATGACAAAGACAGAGGCTAAATCTGAATTTTTGCGCCTCCTCAATAAAGTAAGAACGAATTATG
The DNA here is from genome assembly GCA_958296145.1 of Hydrotaea cyrtoneurina. NCBI lineage: Eukaryota > Metazoa > Arthropoda > Insecta > Diptera > Muscidae > Hydrotaea > Hydrotaea cyrtoneurina. Next base: position 114,456,914 of record OY282512.1, read on the forward strand.
GACCATAGATTCTTAAAGTTTTTAACATTTAATGTAAGATCACTGGTCGATACAAGTCGTCTAGTCGATTTAAGAAATACATTGCACTATAATAATATTGACGTTGGATTCATCCAGGAGTGTCATCTGCGGAAAAACAAAAGAGTAAAAATCGATGGCTACAATTTCATATACGACAACTCACCTATTGGAGTGGCTGTTGTAATTAAGAACGCAATTCAGTACAGCCGAGTATCCTTAAATGATGTTGGGATTAATACCGCCCTCATACAAATTGACTTATCCAATAGTAACGGCCGCAAAAAATATTTAATTGGATCAATTTACGTCCCATGTAATTACTCACCTCAAAGACTGGAGGCTGACTTAAACAAAATTCTTCAACTGTGTAACAATTACGATGCATTTATTCTGGGAGGTGATCTTAACTCAAGAAATCCGATTTGGGGTGACTCATCTGAAAATTCAAATGGAAAAATTCTTCGAAATTGGTTAGAAAATAACTGTTTAGATGTCGCACGCATTTGCGACTTAACGCCATCTTACCCAAATGGCCCATCATTTCTCGATCACTTTCTCATTAGCGCTCACCTGATAAATATGAATCATCCGAACTTTAGGATTTCATCAAAATCTTCCTTCTCTGATCATTTCCCTCTTAAACTGGAGCTAAAACTGGAAAGCTCAAATATTATTATGAAATCTCCACAAGTTTTCATATCATATAAAAACACAAACTGGGAGAATTTCCGTTCTGACATGGAATATGCATCGAGCCGTTTAATGCCAATTTCAAATGCCAATTTGGATAACTCTGAAATTGATACACTAATTGGAGAATTCAACAATTCCTTCACCGCAATCAATAATGCGCATTCACAAAAACTGGAAATAAAAGATGGAAAAATTCCCCTCTCAGACAGATCCAAGAGACTTTTCAAACTGAAACACCAATGGCAGAAGGAATTAAAAAAAATATTTCATCGAACCGGTAACAGACTGAGCAGTGAGTATAAAATCCTCTCAAAGCAAATTCAACTCCTGAAAATAATAATTAAAGAATCGGTAAAAATAGAACAGGCTAATTTATTTAATGAAAGATTAAAAAATATCAAACCTGGTCCGTCCGCATTCAAAGAAATCTTCAAAATAACTGGGAAGAAAAAATCCGCCTTCTGTCATAAGATCACTCACAACGACATTGTCACTACAAATAAAGCAGAGATTGCTGAACATTTTCAATCATATTACTCTTCAATATTTCTCCCCACAATTTCTGATCGCCCAGTTGATGACCTAGACTCCAGGGTTTCGCTCTGCATCAGCCAAACTCCACGCCGTATTTATACATTTGACGACGATTTCAATGCAACTGAAAATCAAGACACGTTTCACTTCACGGAATCTGAAAAAATTAAAAACATTATTCAAAAAATGAATAATAAAAAATCAAGCGGTACTGACGGAATTTCCAATTTCCTGATAAGAAAGTTTCCTGATGCAACAATAAACCTACTCTCCCTAATCTATAATAATTGTATTAACAACGGTTATTTTCCTCATATTTGGAAGGCAGCAAAAATTTTACCGATTAAAAAAAAGTCCAATAGTGAGACGGTGGCTGATTTCCGTCCAATTTCTTTACTCTCCAACATTGGTAAAATATTTGAGCATGTTCTGAAAGAAAAACTTGAAAATGAGTTTATTATAAACCCCATACCAAATTTTCAATTTGGATTTAAACAATCTCACTCCACACAACATGCACTGCTTAAATTTCATAGTGATATTACCACCAATTTGCGAAATCAAATCTGTACGGTGGCAATATCCTTGGATATTGAAAAGGCGTTTGACTCTGTCTGTCACAACGGGATACTGTACAAGCTGTTGGACCTGAACACCGATCCATTTTTGGTAAAACTAATACACAGCTTCTTCCAAGACCGCACATTTTCTGTTGAAATCCATGGAACTTCTTCAACATCTGGAATGATACACAGGGGCGTCCCACAAGGAAGTGTACTCGCTCCGTACTTATTCAATATATTCCTGAACGATTTTCCACACACTAATCCTGAGTCTCAAGCCATTCTTTATGCCGACGACTGCCTGATCTATGCCCATAGCTCTTCTCCAACAGAGGCCTTAAATAAAGCAGCTTCGCACCTTAACATCATCAGTGATTATTACAAAAAATGGGGAATAATAATCAACGCCGCAAAATCCGAGGCCATATGCATTAGGAATGCATCCGGAAAATGCCCAAAAACGGTGGTCCCGCAAAGTAAATCTCTTCGCCTCCTCCTTGATGGAATTGACATCCCCTTTAAAACAAATATTAAATACCTGGGTGTCACTTTTGATAAACTATTGAAATTTAACTTACACGCACGTTCCATACTCCAGAAGGCAAAAACAATAGCAGGGATGTTTTCGTATGTCCTTAACAGCAAATATCTCCCTCAAAACACAAAGCTGCTCCTATATAAAGTGGCGGTAAGGCCAATACTGTTGTACGGATTTCCAATCTGGTTCACTATATCTCCGATAGTAGCCAAAGAGTTGGAAATCCTAGAACGAAAATTTCTGCGAAAGTGCATAAATAAACATTATGCGACCCGCACGAAAAAATTTTCTAACGCCAACATATACACAACGTCAGGAGTCCAATCTTTGTGTAAATATGCATTTCAACTCCAGAGGACATTCATTGAAAGGCTTGCGTCACATGAAAACATCTTACTGCAACAAATATTTGAATCAGAAATAAACAACAACTGGTCTGACTCGCCTTACCTTTCTCCAGTGGGTATACTCAATGACGACTCTGATAATGTTCCAGACGACCACATATTGCCACAATTCTACATAAAAACACAACCTGGATCTCATAGAGGATAAAAAAAAAAAAAAACATTTTTAGCAACATAAATTTACACTAAAGTTCACTCAAAGTACCTGAACACTCGATATAGTTAATTATTTATATAAATCAATACCACTTACTGTGATATTTACCTTAAGAACACACTCATTCATGTTTTAATGAGCTCTGTTGTCACTGTCAAACAGTATTCGTTATTTAGTTTTAAGTTTTATGTAGTTTGTTTTGATTATTTATTCTATTTGACAGACACATGCTCTGTCCGACACAGTAAAGGCCGTGAGCAAGCCTTATTCTATTTTATGTTATGTTACATTTTCTTATGTATATACCTACTATCTCAGTAAGCATGTCGCATGCACTCACAATTCACCGTGTATTAGAACAAGACGAATATAGTTCTAAGTGTTAAATGTTAAACGTTCGCTATGTACATTGTTTATGTTACCGAAAAGAAAGAAAGTCTCAATAAATTTACTTACTTACTTACTTTTCTCGATCATTCTTACAAGAATAAAGCATGGTGTCAGATGTGGTAAGCTGCACATACATAAGCAAAGAAAAAGATAACCTCAAAGTCGAAGTCAGACAGAACCTAAAAAATTAAGTTAAACTATAAGTTTAAAGTCAAGGTTTTAACTTAAAAAATTTTTAAGTGAAACAGAAAGTCATGCCGGAATCATCTAACAATGAAGAGACACAGTCAAGCCCTGAAGTGAAGGAAACGATGGCAATTGCAACCACGTTATCACCACTTCATACAAAAGCGCCAAACCTTGGTCTTGAATGGAAAAATTGGAGTACCAAATTTAAAATTTTTATGAGGGCGTCAGCTTTGGAGAGTCAGTCAGACGCACGAAAGGTAGCACTGTTACTACACCACATTGGATGTGAAGCCTTACAAATTGTGCATTCCTTTAATGTTGATATTGATGCAATTAAATATGACGAATTGTGGTCAAAATTGGAAACGCATTTTGTACCCAAAGCGAACATAGCCATGTTGCGCCATAAGTTCTTCACAAGGAAACAACTCCACGGAGAGACCATCACTCAATTTGCTACAGAACTACAAAATTTAAGCATTCCGTGTGACTTTGGATTGCTGCGTGAAGACTTAATACGGGACATATTTATATGTGGACTAGCCCAGAATTTTTTGAAAATCAAAGAGAAGCTGCTTAGTGAAGGGGAAGTCAAGTGGGAAAAGGCATTCCATCTAGCCAAATGTATTGAAGCTGCCCGTGAAAATGCTACAACAATTGAACAAGCTCCAAACAACATCGGTATTGCTGCGTTAAGAAGAACCAATAAAAAGTCGAGTCACAATACGTTTAACAATAACAAACATAAGGTCAAGGTACATCAAAACAAATGCAACAGATGCGGTCAAGAACACAGGAGCAGATGTCCGGCTGATGGGGTGAAGTGTCACGTGTGCGGTAAGCTTAACCACTTTGCAAAGATGTGTTTTGCAAAAAATCAAAGAACCAGCTACAGGTATGTCAAAGCCGTAGAAAATGATGACAACAATTTGTTTATTGGAGGTGTTGACTGTAAGTCAAAACAAATAAGAGTTCAACATGTCACCAATAAAGCAGAAATGGCTCGGGAATGGAATATTGATATCTGTATCAATAACAAAATGATTTCATTTCAAGTAGACACTGGAGCCCAGGCTAATCTATTATCTGAAAAAACTATGAAACATTTACAGATTAGTGAATTAAATAATGAAGTATATAATAACATACTAACGTTTAGTGGTGAGAAATTACCAGTGTTAGGTAAAATTAATTTGACTATTAATTATAATAATGTTACTTGTTGTACTAACTTTTATATTTTAAAAATGAATTGTAGGAACGTTATTGGTCTTGATCTAGCTAGACAATTAAAACTGGTTAACACGGTTAGCTCTATTAATTTGGATTCTGTTTGTGACAAATACGATGAGGTATTTGAAGGTCTAGGAGAACTGAAAAGGGAATGTCATTTGCAAGTATTGCCTGATAGTGAACCAATAGTGGAAGCGCCACGTCGAGTTCCAATGGGACTTTTCGAACCGTTAAAGAAAGAGCTAAATCGAATGGAACAATTAAAAGTTATAGTCAAAGAAAATAAGTCAACAGAATGGGTAAACTCTATTGTCCTGGTCACTAAATCTGATGGCAGTCTTCGACTGTGTCTTGATCCAAGGAATTTGAACAAAGTCATAGTTAGACCACGTTTCTGTTTTCCAAATATTGATGAATGCCGATCTCAGTTAACCGGATCAAAATTTTTTAGTAGCTAAATCGGGGTTTTGGATGATTCCTTTAGATAAGGAATCCTCAAAGTTGTGTACTTTCAACACACCATTAGGGCGTTATCGTTTTTTGCGCCTCCCGTTTGGTATTAACGCTGCTCCGGAGATATTTCATTCGGAGATGATAAGACTTTTCGGAGACATCGAAGGCCTTATTATATACATGGATGATTTTTTAATTCATGGGTCAACTATTGAAAAACATAATGAAATAATGCATAAAGTTCTTAGACGAGCTACGGAGGTAGGCTTAAAATTTAATAGAAAAAAGTCTAAAATATTAAAAACTGAAATAAAATTCATAGGTCATGTTTTCAATAGCGAGGGTGTTAAACCGGATTTAGAAAAAATAAAAGCCATTTTAGAATTGTCGGTACCGGGAAACGTAACTGAATTGCAAAGATTTTTAGGAATGGTGAACTATTTAGGCTCATTTATTAGAAATTTGTCAAATAAGACAAAAAATTTAAGAAATCTTCTAAAAAGGGATGTTCTTAGATTGTCAGTGGATGCCTCGAAGTTTGCAGTAGGAGCCGCAATTATGCATGATGACAATCCAATTGCATATGCATCTGCCTCATTAACAGATTGTCAGTCAAACTATGCCCAAATAGAAAAGGAACTATTTGCAATATTATTCGGTTGTACACGTTTTCACCAGTACATATATGGGTTAAAGGTCCTGGTAGAAACGGACCATAAGCCTCTAGTTACCCTTTTTAATAAGCCACTCTATAAAATTCCAGCACGTTTGCAGAGATTCATGCTTCGTCTTTTAACATATAATCTCACAGTCGTCTACAAACCCGGTAAATATTTGCACATAGCCGATGCATTGTCGAGATCGCCTCTTAAGGAAAATGTACTAGAGGAAATAGATCAAGATTTAGACTTACATTGTAATTTGATTATGACTCAGAATTCTTTACCGGATGTTAGTGTTGAAAGAATAAGAGATATAACAAAGACGGATGAAGTTTCTCAGAGAATTTTGGAGTGTGTTAGGAGTGGTTGGCCACAAAACAAGAAAACGGCAGAAGAATGTTTGCTTCCATATTATTCAATCAAAGATGAAATCGTTGAATTAAACGGAATTTTGCTAATGAATAATAGAATTTTAGTACCAAATGTTCTACGACGCGAAATGTTGGCATACTTACACGAAGGACATATGGGTATCCAACGTTGTCAAAATTTAGCACGAGAGTCAATATATTGGCCAAATATTAACAATGATATTTATAACATGGTCTCGGCATGTGAAGTTTGTAAAAAATACAAAAATGCAAATCCGAAAGAAAAAATGTTACCTCATGAAATAGTGACAATTCCGTGGTATAAGGTAGGATGCGACTTATTCGAATTTAACAAAAATAACTACTTGCTTCTGGTTGATTACTACTCAAAGTTTGTAGAAATCGATGTGCTGAGTTCCGGCTATAGTAGTGGTCAAGTGATTATTAAATTGAAATCCATATTTGCCAGACATGGAATACCAGCTATTTTTATATCGGATAATGGTCCACCGTTTAACTCAAAGGAGTTTTCAGAATTTTGCACAAATTGGGGAGTAGAACATGCTACATCTAGCCCGTATCTGCCTCGATCAAACGGCCTAGCAGAACGTACAATTCAAACGATTAAAAAAATGTTGTACAAATGTCAAGAGGATAAATCGGATCCATATACAGCATTTTTACAGTATAGGACTACGTGTAAAGGAAATATTCCGAGTCCATCTGAATTATTAATGGGAAGAGTTCTAAGAACAAAAGTGCCTTGTGTTTCGCATAATTTAAAACAAAGATATGTAGATACTGAGGAGATAGCTAAAAAATTTGATAGACAGAAGGAAAGGATGTCAGAAAACTTTAATAGAGCTGCTGTGAACCTTAAACCAGTCCAAATAGGCGAGAATATAATGTTTAAAAGAACGCCAACATCTACATGGTATCCTGGCACTATAATAGATAGTTGTAAAGAGCCTAGATCCTATGTTGTACAAGACCAAGAAGGTTCAACTTACAGAAGAAATAGGCAGCACTTAATGAAAAATACAACTTGTAATTCAGATATAAGGGATAATTCAAATAACATTGAATTAGATTCAAGTAATGATTCCACTGTTGATAACGACACTGAAATTGTCGATAATAATTATGTTACTAGAAGTGGTAGAGTTTGTCGATTGCCACAAAGATATATAAAATGAATTTCCTAGGAAAAGGAGGATGTTATGATAATGAATTCATAGTTTTATATAACTGCCATAATTATATTTAGTACTAATCTAAGAAATACAACCTTGTATATATCCTAGTTTCATACCTTTTAATACAACTGTGTAGTTATATACTTATGTACATCTATTACATAGTTTTCAATAAATGTTCTTTTCTCGATCATTCTTACAAGAATAAAGCAGGGTTCATTACAAAATATGTATTCATTACAAAATTGAATCCGCAGTTGAGCCCAATGAAAGCACAGAAATTCCTAGCAATGAAGCAATGTCGAACCTCAATGAAACTAGCGAAGACGCCACTGCTTTAAATATAAGAAGGAGAATTATGCAGTCTTTGGATATTTATTAACGTTATTTAAAATAAAAGGTACTTCAGGCACTTAGATTATAAAATAAAATAAAAAAGGAACACAAAACAAATTATAGTAATTCAGTCATTTCGCATGTCAACTTAAAAACTAAATGAGATCAGCAAATTACTCCCGAATGCCGCTCTTCCATTCATCCAGCTCTATTCGCCTTTTTTTATTTCAATTTCCTCCGTTCTTGCTTTTAGCAATTTATTTCTAAAGTCTTATTTGTTCTTTAACTCCTTTTTGTATAATAAAAACTTTTCTTCTTCCCTTTTTTCTGCAGCTTTGTCTCTAGTCGTATGGAAAAAATTGATCGACTGTTTTAGCCAACTTTGACAGTCGTTTTCGTCTTCCGTGTTACGAAAATTGTAACAGATTGTGCATTTTCGACAACCGTAGTACCGTTTTCCAAAAAAATCGACTACGTCTTCGACAACCGTAATAAGGCTGAATATCCTCCTTTTCTAAACAAACCGAGCGAATAATAATAAGGGACATACAATTTCAAATATTCAGAGTCAGACGATTTGTTTGTTTCATTGTCTGTTTAAAATAGGAAGATTTTCTTCTCTGAAAAATTTAAATTCCCCGGGAATTATCTCCCCGGGAGTATTCAGAATCGGGCTGTAGATCTTTCATTCCTCCAATAAAATCTGTAAGAGCTAAACCTACAGCGCGGGTGCACCACGGGTTGGTTACCGTATAGTCAATAGCTGCCCATGCATCCGCACTAATGTATTTCAGCAATTGACAAGGGGTCCAAGTAATAATTTATATGGTGAAGGCCGAAGGTGGCTTTCTTTAAGTTGCGGGCACATCCTTACATTTTAGTCCTCATTGAAATTTTTCCTTATTACGCTAAATTCTATTAATTTACGTTAACGCGTTGCGACACGAATTTATAAGTGTGTGTCGTCGAACACACAAACAATCCTACTCTGGCTTCTATGTAGTTCACAACAATAAAAAATCGTCCACAGATTGTATTTTTAAAAATAATATCTGATTACAATACATAAAAATAAAATAAATATAAACAATCAGGCATGTCACAGAAAACCAAACCGACAAATTTTGAAACCAAAACGTTTTTAGCTTCTCCAGAAAAATGAAATCGAAAAAAATTATTGATTTGAAACCCATCACAAAATCTGAAGTGAAATTGATATCAATTTCAACTTAAACTCCAAATTGAAATGAAATTCTGTTCAAAATTAATTATGAATATTGCTTTTATTAAAAAATATACTAAATACGTTGAGTATGATAATTTTAACATCTTTTTTAACGTAAAAAAGTATCAGGCATGTCAAAGAATTGCCATCGCCTCAATGTGTGATCTTGTCACATATAAAATTGGCAGTCTTAACCAAAAACACTTAAACCTCAAAAAAAAAAAAAAAAAAAAAACAAAAAACACTTAAACCCAAAAAAAAAAAAAAAAAAAATATCTGAAGGAAACTCCGCAAAGAAATGTAAATATTTGTTTTAATATTAATAGCTAATTTTTACATATTTCTTTAAATATATAAATATTTTTTATTTGTTTGTTAACTTTTTTAATTAAAATCACAGTCAAAGTGTGGAGACGTATCGAAATTTTTGACGGCGGTGGGTAAACCAGCTGTTTCTAATTTCAGTGCTACCATATTTTTAATAGAAATATTCGATTTCCATTTTTTCTTGATTTCATCAAACCCAGCAATTTTTGAAGAAGCAAAATTAAAATGTTAGGTTTTGGAAACATGAATTCAAATCAATTTCATGACATTTCTGTGACATGCCTGAATGTAAATAATATAAATACTATAATGTAAATACTAAATATCACAGAATAAACAATAAATAAATATAATAAAAAATAATATCCCAAAACAAAAGCATAACAAAAAAAAACTCTCCAGGCAATCTAGCACGTAGATCCCTCATTCCTCCAATATAATCTGTAAGAGCTAAACCTACAGCGTGGGTGCACCACGGCTGGTTATCGCATTGTCAATAGCTGCCCCCACATTCGCACTAAAAAGTGTTTCAGCAACTTACAAATGGTCCAAGTCATAATTATATATTGAAGGCCGCACATTCTTACATTCCGACATGAATTTACTAAGTGTTTGGCGTCGAACACACAAACAATCCTACTCTGGCTTCTAAGTAGTTCACAACATTAAAAATCGTCCACAGATTGTATTTTATTCTGCAGGCATAATTTTTCGTTACTTGACCTATCACAGACGAATGCCTCAACTTTATAATTAAACTCGCTGAGTTTTATGAGAAGCTCTTGCTTCAATTATTGTATTGCGATCCGTGTTGAAGTATCCTACAGAGCAACTCCAATCTCCGTTGAGACCTACCAAATTAAAACCTAACATCCTACTACCTTCGATGATGTTGCCCGTCCGTGTTTGTGACATTTAGTTCGTCCATAGGTATTGCACAATGTCTTTGCTCGTCGGACAAATCCCTAATGCATTTGCGCAATACCTCCGACACCCCATCGTCTAAACCCTCATCCATAAAATGTGTAGGCCGCCAGGATAATGCGGTTTCCACAGTAGGTAGCTGAAGCTGAATTTCTTCTCTGATGTACCTATAGTCTTCTGTTGAGAGAAGAACAATTTTCTGTATTACCGTCTTCTCGTCTTCGGAATACTCAGTGGTGGTATCGGTTACAACTCGTGCAATATCTATTGCAGTTTTGCTACAATTTGCACCGGGGAATATGCATGCTCTCTCCAGAAAGGCTATTCTCGATTTAGCTTCCAAAAGCTGCAGTGACATACTATCTTCGTCTCTGTGGTTGTATTCATTGTATTTTCATACAAAAGTTCAGAAGGGTTATCAATCCTCTCAACTTCTACCTGTTGTGGTTCGATACAATCCATATCTGGTTCCACCTCTGCACACGCTGCCATCCCAGTCACAGGAGGATTACCATTACCGTAATTAAAGAATTTGGCTATTATAGACAAAATTTAAATTTAATGAATGAAAATATAATATTTTAAAATTGTTTGCAATTGATTTACGTATCAGAGAAGCCTACCATTCTTCGTCAGATATTATTTCTCCAATAATATTTAATTAAATTTTAAATGCATCTTAATGCGTAAGTCCTTTCATAATGAAATGCCAAATAATACTCAACAAAAATAACATGACAGCATCAGACGACTCACAGGTGATCTGTACCAAGGTTTATGTATATACACCAAGGTTTATGTATATACATAAACCTTGATCTGTACCATTTTTACATTCCAATGATACTTTCCAGGAACTAAACAAACGAAAACTTACAATGTTGCATCAAAAAGGAGTATAAAATAATGTTGTTACGAAAGGGCTTAACCTAATTGAGAGCGGCTACGACTTGTTGTCTTCGTGGCGCACAGATATGTGATATACTTTAATTTACATTACAAGTAGTTATAAATGTATAATTTTCCGTTCGGCGAATAAAACTCCCCCGAAAACTGCGAAAAACATATGTACGTATTTCCCTAACATTCTATGAAGTACAGACTGGGACTCTCTCAAATCGCTATGCATGATACAATTTCAAGTCACTGAGTTGTCAGAACATTTCAAAGCCGAACCGCTAATCCTTTTTCAAGGGATGTTTTTATACGGAAACGTCCGCTGATAAGTTCTTGATTGTGTCAGCAGGCCTCGCACACTACCTAGCACAACACTGCCATCCGCCACATAAGGTTAATATTTGAGTAAGGATTTAAAAAAAATCTCATAAGAAAAAAAAGTGTATAGGAAAGTTTTTGCAAAAACATCGTGTATGAAAAGTATTTCGTATAAGAAAAAACGGATAAAAACACTTGTTTGTCAAGCAACAGGTATGACAAGCGCCTGCGAAAAATAGTTCCTATGAAAACATTTGTGTGGGTGGCAACACGGAGTTTCTTTTGTCAACATAGGTAACTCTACATTTTGTTCGCAATGGAAACGAAAGCAAAGAGGGATTTTCATTATTTCTTGACTCGACTCATCGTCGTGATGAAAATTAAATTAAAATTAAATTTGCTCGATTGATGGAGGAGCCTACCAACATGGAATTGACGCACTATCCAAGGCCAAGAAATCACCTGCAATGTTGAAAGTTACACTGGAAGATGCGATCTTCCAGGTTTGAGATGAAATACAAGCACCAGTCAAGGCCAACACTATTCATGGATGGAGGTTCTGGTAAGTTCCAAGTTCAAGCGTCCGCACTTCAACCCCTTCCCCCTAAAACATTTCGCCCTCAATGATAAAGATAAGCCGCCACATGAACCCGCTATGTCACTATGGACCGTGGTCCTATATATCCCGCCGTTCTTCCCATAAATGATTGATTATAAGCCGCCAGGAGCAACAACAAACAATAGAAATTAAAATGAACTAATTATCAATGGAATTTGTATGTCATATTCTATGGCAAGTTTCACATTGCAAACCGTATACAGACCGTAAAATATCTTTCAACGGTCCTTTCCACCTCGTAAATGCTGGCTACTTTATGAGTAATATAAAAGATCTATGTCAAATGTGGAGTTCTTCTATCCATTATAAACTGCATATTGAAAGATCTAAAAGCGATCACTCACAAGGGATCGATAAAGGCTCTGGTGGGATGACCAAGTCTTGGTGTAATCATCCGGAGGTTACGTGATATAGATGCGTTGTACAGCTTTTCTTTAAATGCGATACGGCAAGGGTTTGAATAGCCAAATACTCGTAAATTTCTTAAGTCTTATACGAATGGAAACGGCAATATGTAGATTTGTAGAAGATTTCGTCGCAGCATTTTCAATATTGTATGATTCTTTATTCGGAAATTCTTTGAATTATTCATAATTCGGTTGATTAAACTTCTCCCGTGTGTGAGTTACTGTAAATATTAGGAATTATTCAATTCAATTGAAGGGCGGAGTGCGGATATCTCATTTATTAATGTATACATATATATACATGCCATACATGCCATACATGCTCGCTCGTTTATGTATGTGTATGTATATAAAACATCACATTATTATGCAAAGCGTTTTTTTATTTATATTCAAATTGCCACATTTAAGTGTTTCAACGATAAAACTGCCGCCATTAACGGCGTTGCGTGGAAATTCATTCAACGGTACACACTCTAAGGCAAACACATTCGCCTCGAAAAGATAATTGGGACGAGATAGAAGGTCATTGTTATCTAATGCAAATAATTAAAAAACGGAAATTATAAACAGGTACCCGCTTCAAAATACCTTGTACTTATCTCAAGGTTGAGATAGAGGATTTGCAGGTGTTCAGTGATTGCAATGACTGAATTGAGAAAAAAAGTAGAAAGGAAAACATAATTTAAAACTGTTTGGTATTATCGAAAAGGGTCGTCTTATCCTTCGCCTATCGAAGCAATTGGGGGAAAACTAGGCAGGTATTTGTACTAAAAGTAAGTGCCTGAAAAAGAAGATTGCTTTAAGCAGCTGTCCGATTTGGTAAATATTTGAATCATCATTTGAAATCCTGGAACACGTGGAAGGGATATGAAACTCTTTGGCTTGAGTGTAATTTTGCCGCTTCATCATTTCACACTTTGATGGTGGTATATCAAGGAAACTATTTATTTAAACAAGACAACAGCATTAGGATGCAATTCATCACTAATGTTTGGCATATGCATTGTGATAAAAAAAAATATAAATAATAAAAATTTTTTAGGGGAAATAATTGAGAATATAAATTCAGATGATATCAGAACTAGCTAAATCATTACAAGGGAACTATTTTAAACCCGAAGGATACATGTATTAAGATAAAATGGGAAAACCATTTTCGTCGAATTAATAGTATAATCCAGAGCTTCAAATGAATCATTAATTTTTTTATTTCAATTCATAACGAATTACCTAAACTTTGAATTAATTCTTTTCCAATTCAAATGCATTGACAATATTAAATAAATCGACTGAATTAGAAGAATGAATTTGCAATTAATCGGAATTAAATAGTTGAAATCATTGGAATTGATGATAATTTTTAAAAGTAAACAGTTCAAAGTAAACAGTGAATTATAATTTAATTTAATCACCATTTATTTGATAACTAAAATGATACCCAATATTAGTTGATGCCCTTAAGCTTCTTTAAGCTTATATCTGTCCATATGTTTAACGTGTACTGCTTCCATTTATAAATTTGTGGGTTTGTGCTAAGAGGGCCAATGTCAACATTTTTCTGTTTTGAGTTATGATGATATGATTCTAAAACAGCAATGGCACAATTAATATAAATTCAGATGATATCACACTAGCTAAATCATTACAAGGGAACTATTTTAAACCCGAAGGATACATGTATTAAGATAAAATGGGAAAACCATTTTCGTCGAATTAAAAGTATAATCCAGAGCTTCAAATGAATCATTAATTTTTTATTTCAATTCATAACGAATTAACTAAACTTTGAATTAATTCTTTTCCAATTCAAATACATTGACAATATTAAATAAATCGACTGAATTAGAAGAATGAATTTGCAATTAATCGGAATTAAATAGTTGAAATCATTGGAATTGATGATAATTTTTAAAAGTAAACAGTGAATTATAATTTAATTTAATCACCATTTATTTGATAACTAAAATGATACCCAATATTTCTTTAAGCTTATATCTGTCCATATGTTTAACGTGTACTGCTTCCATTTATAAATTTGTGGGTTTGTGCTAAGAGGGCCAATGTCAACATTTTTCTGTTTTGAGTTATGATGATATGATTCTAAAACAGCAATGGCAAAATTAACCCAGACAGCTTTTTAAATGTAATGCTAATAGTTTTATTCATCTGTAACTAAACAAAAATGTATATAACCATTGGTTTTTTTTCAAAAGTGGATATTTTGACATTGGCCCCTTTAGCACCAAGCCACAGAAATAATATATTCAATATAATGTACTTAGACACTATTAGATAGACTCGTCAATAGAATCTTGGAACCATTCCTGTATGGTCTCGAATTTAAATTAAAATTCATGGGGTTTTTGGTAACAGCCTTCTGCCAGCCTTCATAGAGAAGAGACACGAGATTCTGGTATCGTGTCCCATTGAATGCCTACAATAATGCTATTGGATCTGAGAATGAGACCTTCTATGAGAAGGTATCGCTAATGTGCCACTGAGCTTGATTTCAACTCAATAATACCAGGTGGTTTAATGCACCAGGAGGAATGTCGAACAGTGCACCGGTATCATCCTCTCGGTGTGTCGACCACTGGGTTCATCTGTGAATTAAAAGGTGGCTTCATTTGCCTCGGATGAATTTCGTCCTATGTGTGTAATTCCCTCTACAAATACAATGTACTGTGTTAGCGAAAGGAAACTGGGGTATTGGAAAAACGAACATAATTTACCAAAATACATTTTAAAATCAAATACTTGATCAATCGTTGCTAGGTTTTGAACACAAACGACAAACATCCGCATGTGTTCATCGTCGATACCCCTGCATAAAAATTCCTTCGATAACAATGGTAATTTTTCCATAGAAATGTTGTACAATGTATTTCATTGAATTTGTCAAAGAAAGAAATCCACTAACATACTAATAGAAAGGTTTTTTTTGTCCTATTTAAAAAGAAAACCAACCGAACTGCTTTAACATGAACCGCTAGTTTAACAAATATATCGCGGTAGGGTTTTAAAAGAGACCTAGCAAATATGTATAAACTATTCTGGCATATATTTTTTTGGGTGGTCTCTTTTTATTTATTAAGTCCATTTTTTTTCTCATGTACTTATGATCCCTCAGTCTGTGAACACAGGGTGTCATTTGTGATCTCCAATTTCAAAATATCTCTAAATGGTACATATTAAATTAATGTATTTTCTTTTCATTTTTTATTTCAGGTAAGCACACATTTTATTTGACCAATGACTTGTAAGTAGTTATAACCGGAAGTTATCTGGCAAGTGAGTGGAGTAGATTACACCAGTCAAATCAGGAATAACTTTGATGACTTTAATGTGTTTGTTAACAGTGCGACATCCAGAATAATCCGTAAACATTATCCGAATTCTCGGCCGATCACATTAAATTGTAGTTCGGTAACTGCTTGACAAATCTTTGGTGTGTTATAGGAATTTCTTTTTCCAAAATGGTCCTACTTGACACCCTGCATGTCTCATGTTACGTAAATTAATTTTAAATACGAAAATAGAAAACATAAGACGATGTGAAGAAAATTAAGTGATGTAGGTCGTCATGTGGTTCTTGTGGCTTTATAACGTTTTTAACCACAACAAATATCCATCTCAAAACCAAAGCCACCCCCTTCACCATCACCGTCACTAAGCTCAATATGAATATTCAAATAAATGTTAATAATTTAATTTTGCAACAAGAAAAAAAGAAAAACCTCTGACAAAAGCCACTAATTTTAAACAAAACAAAAAAAATTCCACTTTCACAAAATGGGACATGCCACGAATGAGCGATATTTTTATACAAACTCCTGTGGTTTTGAACTGTGAATGTACGACACACAACAATGGGGACGACAGTCTGCCTTTGACTGGGGCCAATCCCGTAGAGTTATTGTGTCCTCATCTTTCACAGGCTTTGTTCTAAATACAAAAAAAAATGCAAGTGGGCTGCAACACAGGGGTTGGAATACAGCATAGTGGTTTCGGAGGAGGACTCTTGACGCGGTTTTGCCATACACATGTACGATACAACGTGTGTAGGTGTAGATGTGAGCTATTAAATATATACTGGATATATTACTGATGTCAAACTCATGCATATATCATAGACTCGACGCTTGGATTTGTAATAGTTCATGCAATTTGGATTTGTAGTTCAACGGGAGGAAGAAAAGAAAAACACTGAAAACCAACCAAGCGAAAAACAAACGGAGTGGAGTGTTGGCTTTGACATTATTGCCTCCTGGTATTCTATACACATGTATACATTGTGATATGTATGTATGTATATATTGGTATTTGTATCATACATAGGCATTAGGGTATCCCCGATAATAGACACCTTGTGCTCGTTGTGCGTAACATCAAATTTTATTAGAATTTGTATTGCATTTCTAATCGATGTCGGAAGTTTACTCCAATACCAGAGATTGTGCTAAGTGGTCTTAAGACCAATTCCCAATTCCCTGGTCAATTCCCAGTTATAACGATTATAACAGTTCAACCTGTTCCAGTGCTTTTCCCATTGTACTTTTTTCTTGGCATTCGTGAAAATCAAAAAATAAACAAAATTTTGCTCAATCAAAGGTAACAGGAACGTTTTTGATTCCGTCGTAAACTTATATTTCACGTATAGGGCCAAAATCAAAAACACCTAACAAGTTTTTTGATATATCTTCAAAATTAAAATATGGAATGGCCATGTAATGGTCCTTCCAAATGCCCTTTGGCTGTGTATGACAAAACTTATAAAATTCTGTTTGCTCCAATTATTTGAAATGTATTTAGTTTCCACCTACAGACATATCTAACCTAATGGAACACCATATTAGTCAGCTTATAGTGATCAGTTCGTTCGCGAGTACTTTTGTCCATCGATGCGGATTAGTTGTTGCGCTTTGACCATATAATTTTGAAGTTATTCAACCCTAATGGGTAGGATAAAGCGTCCGGAGAATGACACTGAGAAACACAGGAAACTAGAGGTAGAGACTGGTTGAGGGCCTGCTACGTACCATTAATTTCCACATTTGTGGACTAGCAAACTTTAATGTTATTTACGGGTTCAAGATGTGGGGTGTTTGGCTTATAGCCTCATCAATTTTACACATTTTTTAACAATGCTTTGTAAAGTTATTTTAAATATGTGCATGTATGTATGTATTTGATTTGATAAAAATGGTAAGAAATTAATAATGTATTTTAATTTTTGCCGATTCATTTTTGGTCTAGATTTTTTGAATATCTTTCCAATATAAAAATTTCTATATTTCTATTCTATATATACGAAATATTTTTCTGTACACCCTAATACACGAATATGTACATGTATATTTCTACCCATTGATATGCTAGTATATGTGTAAATAAGTTAATAGAAAAACGCAATAGTGAACTATATTTTTTTTTGATTATATCCTAAAGCAAAAAATAACCTCAGTAAACTTGTCATGCATATTAACACATACTGTCACCCAGCCGTAGACACATACAGACACAACAGATACGCATGGTAGGATGTTCTACGGAGTGTTGGGATTTAAAAAACAATTTTTATCAACTATCTGTCTTTAGAGCATATGTGTTGAGCTGGGGGACGTAAATTGATGGATGTTGAGCTTCGCGACATGTGGTGTAAAAAGACCAGGGGTTAAACTGTTATTTTGTTTATGCCGTATTGAATTTGAATGTAATCCGTTAGAGTCAACTAATGACTGTTATTTTAATCTCTATGGGTGCTTAGATATCTGTTGTAAAATGCAACTTGGCAATTTTAAGTAAATAAGCCTTAACGACTGGATACACTATAGTGTATCGCTCGCGATGAATTTGAGATAGAGTTAATTTGTTAGGTGAATTCAACTTTGATACAGTGTGTTATTGGTGGATTACAACACCAAAACGACCGAATGTGTGGCTTCTACGGTGGTAGGACCTCAAACTGCGAAGTTTACATATTTACTTAAATTGATCTACATGTGGGTCTTGATCTTCTTAATAAATGTTTACACTTGGGTTTTGTGAGTGCTTTATCCACTTCTTCCTACCAAGGGGTTTTAGTTCATCTTTCTCTGAGCCCTTCTATCACAGACTCGATCTTGTGTGGAGCCAAATATTATGTGAATAATTTTCCTTCCTAAAAGACACAAAATCTGCATTTGCAAATATTCATATTTAAGCGTCATAACGTAGCATGGGTAGAATAAGCTGCTGTTTTAGTTCGTTTAGTTAGTTCGTAATTCCGACGATTAAGTATTTATGGAATGATAACAATTTGTGCAACTATTAAAGGAAAATTACTATATTTACTTTTTAAGATAGCAAAATGAAATAAAACTGGTGAAGACAACCAATTACGAAAAACATACGCTAGAATTGAATCAATAACAAGGTGAAACCTTAAAGGAAATAACGAGCCTAATTACTTGATACTTGGTGTAATCCTTCGATGTGTGGTGTAATCACCTTGGATCCAATTATCTTCCATAAGTGCTTCAATTAAGGAGAATAATTGTTTTAGATACCTTCAGTAATGGCTTCTATTATTTGGATTAGCTTGAGTGATTGGTGGTCAAATTCTTTTTGACTTTGACTTTTAATGAAACCAAAGTCATCCACACGTATGTTAATGAGTGTATTGTGCACTGAGAAACCCATATCAGCACATTAATTCAATTAAAAAAATTATACAATTAAAGAAAATAAGTTTATTAAAAAATTAATTCATTAAAATTGAATTCAAATAATAATAAACATCAATTTAACTGCAAGATAAATTCAATTAATAAATCAATTTTAGAATTAAATAAGTTTAAAAATTAAATCAATTAAAAAATTAACTGAATTACAAAGATAATCCAGTTAAAATATTAATTCAATTTAAAAATGTATTCAATTACAAAATTAATTTAATTACAATTTTATTGAATTACAAATTTAATTCAACTAAAAAACGAATTATATTTTACAATTCATTCCATTGAGTCAATTCAAAAATTATTTAAAAATGTATAAAGTACAACAAATAATTCAATTAAAAAATAATGCAATTAATTCAATTAAATTGATTAAAAAATTCAAATATCAATTTCAGTGATTAAAATGTTAATTGATGATATTTCCTGGCTGGATTAAGTAACTTTTAACTGTGGCAACTAATTCTAAGCACACGAAACGTGAAAAAATGGGAATCAGCATATTGAGATTCCCCTCCCTTGCATGATTTTTTAAGCATACGGTATTTGAATATTGAAAAAATAAGTAGTGAATGAAATATTTATCGATAAATCGATGACTTTTTAAAGATTATTTCATGCAAATATGGCTCACAGCTATGTGTAAAAAAAACGTTTAAATTAACTACGTATATTATTGAAAGAAATTCAAAAAATTGATTCACATGTTTTGAAAAAAAAACATATAAAACATAGGTTAGTTTTAAAATCAGTGTAGATCAATCGATTACCCGAGTTATTTTATCAGCAAAACGCGTAATTAAAAATTGAATTGAAAGAATGATTTTTTAATTAAATTACATTTTCAAAATTGATAATTAAATGTTTGCATTGAATTTTACTGCATATAAACCAATGTAATTTTTCCAAGTGTGTTGTACGACAATTTTCCTTTGAATATTCAGGATTTCTGTCCCTTTAGTGTGTATGGGGAATAGTCAATACACTGTCTCTCTCTCTCCTTTTGTACAACATGTATCCACAACATGTACTTTCGTTTAGTGTATATACAGACATCTGTATATTCACATATTCATACATAAATTCTCATATATCCTTTTCAAATGTAGCTCCAGTTTTTCCGTATGCTCTGTTGATAGACAATATTGTCACCATATGTTGACTGTGTCGTGCTGATTCCCCCTGCCTTTCACTTTCAATAATAGTAACAATAGCAACAACAGGAACAACACCAACATAATATGAAATCAAAATAAGAGAGTGAGAGAGAGAAAAATAAATTAATTTTCGTTTCCTATTTCTTCTATTGGAAATAAATAACTTTAATACGTAGTTTTGACATTCAGACACAGCAGCGTACTTGGACATACTCGTATTTCAATATGTCCGTATGTATGACATCACACCATGCATGAAGTATCCATTTAGTCCTTCCGGACTGGACGGCCTACCGAGAATGTGCCGCAAACACTTGTGGAAATTCTGCCCTGGGGATTGGGGTGAGTAGTGGACACTATTAATTATTGGGAGCTCTATTTACACATCATTAATATACATTTAGTTTTTAAATATTTTTTGCCGGAGGAATTACTGAACGGTCCATATTAAAGTACGGAAAGTAAGGCACCAGAATCCGGTTAATACAAGGAATAAATGCTGCCTTAAATATAAGATGATTTTTGAATACATCGATATTTCTCATATCCCAAAACAGAGTGATGGATGGATAGAGATCAAGACAATTTTTAACAATTGAATACAGATTTTCTAATAATCATTACAGACAGCGCAATCGCAGCATTTTAATGTGCCCCACTACGTCTCTCAGTTTGTCCGATATTTTATGATAGCCGCCATTTGCAAAAGTGATAACATTTTCCGAAGGGCCTATCTGATTTGGCAATTCACTCAATGTATTCATCGTGATGTCTATTACATTGACGATTCACTTAGGCACTTTGGACAGTTGAATGTAACGCGAAACTTGGAAACAGAGCGCTTATCCCCAGAGTTATTTAATTTTTTGTATTGTATTGGTAATTTTTTCAAAGGAATTACATAAGATTTTAAATCAAAATTCAATACGAGAAAATGTGTTAAGTTGAAGAACTGCAAATCTGTAGAAGGTATTTTCAAAACGATGGCTTATCCTTTATGAGCCCATTCATTTTCTTAAGAGATATCCTTACTAACCAATCGCCCCTGAGTGTTTGTCATGCAAGTAACATTCCGTAGAATTTCACCTCTAGACTCAATTTAGCTAATGTAGTGTTGGTATAGAGAATACGTTATATTTTTCCTGCAGTTGATCTTAAATTGGATTTGATCCCATGGGTATTTCGCTGCCGCAAGCAATGGACTAGTAGGAACCTTCGTGCAGTTTCACTAGAATTATGTTTCATCCTAGGCTGTGATACCCATTTCCCTGTTCTCTTTCTTAACAATTCCTCAATGAAACTCGTTAGAGTTTTCTCACAGTCTTGTACAATTTTACTCAATACACGTCCAGGAAGTTGATTAGTATATTTCAGTTAACTTTCTATAAATCACACAATGCTGTTAAGTCCTGAAATCGACTAATCAGTTTGAAGTCAATAGGTCTAGTCAGGGACATAAACTATTTTGTACGTTGTCCATCCTATTGCAATTACTCCATCCATATGAGTTCGAGGTATTTGCTCTTGGTCAGTCTTTTACCGAATTATTTTTGTTCTTGTCCAGGACAGTTCAGACCTTTCGGCTTATGTGTATGTTTCTAAATGTGTATAAGGTAGTTTAGGAAATATATATGTATATGCCTGTATGTTTTTGGCTTAAGTTCTTATGTGGCTTAGAATTACTTGCCGATACATAAATTGGATTATAATTGAGCAACTGATGAGTTTGCTAAATGAGTGGGTTGTAATGAAATCTGTAACCATTTGGAATTTTTCTATAAATCTATACTGTGCAACGGTATTTAATGATGAACTTCCACAAACTTTATTGAAGTTTCGGAGAAAATTAAGTGATGACTGAAAGTCTACAGCAAAACTTAAGGGAAATCACTAAAACGATGAGGTTTTCCTTCCAACATACAGATTTGGACATTTACTGATATATGAACTGGGGTCATGTTATGCTATTTTTCTCGTTTTCGTTGTAAATGTATATAAAAAAAAATCCAAATGTCCCCGTGGGGCTATTCTTTTTGTATTTTTCTTTTGTTTCTTTTTTTTTTCTGTTTGGATACATACATATTGATTGATTGATATTTTCAGTCATGTTAGTGTATATGGCTTTTATATGCATATGTATACATAAACGTCTTTAATTGTCCAGATATATCTTCTATTTGTATACGAGGGTATAGTTGGATTTCAAACGGTTTATTCTACACATTGAAAAACATGTATTTTTTAAATGTTTATTTCAGGCAGAGAATAAGATGAATTAATGTATAGAGATTCTCAAACTAAAAAAAATAAATAAAAAAAAAAAAGTATATACAGTTGCATCAATTATCCGGGATAGTCGGTACCGGAAGCGTTCCGGATAATAGATTTTACCGGTTAATTGAGGTAAAATTTTTGACTCGTTTTTACATAAATGTTTGTTATATTTTTTCAATATGCACACTTAAAAGATATAATACTTATACATTTTTATACACTCCATCATAGGATGGAGTATATACTAAGTTTGTCATTCCGTTTGCAACACCTCGAAAGAGTGATCTGCGACCCTATAAAGTATATATATTATCGGTCAGTGTAACATTCTAAGACATTCTAGCGATGTCCGTCTGTCTGTTGTCTGTTAGAAAGAGTGCGAACGACCAACGCTAAAAAGCTGACATTTTGTAGGAAGATGTTTTTTTGCCCATAAGCAGGTTAAGTGGGCCATATCGGACCAAAGGGGAAAAAGTTCCCCTTTACGGGACTAAATATATTCCGGCCATAATCAAATTTTTCCAATATTTTTTTTCACTACATCTAAGTTCTAAGTTTATATAATTTATAGATGGGGAAAAAATCCCAAAAATGGGCGTGCTCATGGGTTCCGTGGACCCTTGGGGCCCAAAAAAGGGCCCCTGATAAACATGCGCATATGGGTATCTAAGTGCAACGAAATTTACTCACGAACCCAAATATGCCTTTATTTTCATGATTTGCCTAAATTTTTTGATCCGGTTTCTGGGACTATCCAGCGGCCCAAAAACCGTCCCTTGACAAACATGGACATATGGGTATCGAAATGCAACGAAATTTTCTCGCGAACCCAAATATGCATTTATTTTCATGATTTGGATAAAATTTGTGATCGGGTTCCTGGGACTATCGGGTCACGAGCGGCCCAAAAACTCAGTTAGTTTTCTTATTTATTGACTTTTTAAGGATCCATGATGGAGGGTATATAAGATTCGGCCCGGCCGAACTTACTATTTGTCCACATGTTAATTATTACTTACGTAATTACGTAAAAAAATCATTAAATGTGGTTTGTTTTCTCTTCTTGGACACGTAATGTTCGAAGATGCAGAATTTTTCAAAAAGTTTAGCAAGGTGCTGAATGTATTGATATCGCCAAAATAGATACATGTTTTGTAATTCCGGATAATTGAGGTAATCACGGTTAATCAATTGACATACAAATATCTTCCTTTCCGTATCGATCCCGGATAATTAATGGGAACATTAATTAAATTAAATTGCGGATAATCGATGCTCAACTGTCTATACATATATTTGATATTTTATAACCTACAAACAAGTTAATGTTTATGGTATGGAAATATATATGTAAATTTTTCCATACCATAAACATTAACTCGTTTGTCCAACTTAGCCCTATGATAAGGCTAAGCCAATGGATCTGGTGGGAATACGAAATATATATGTATATTTTTCCATACCATAAACATTAACTTGTTTGTAGCCAGATTTCAATTAGCTTTCAGTTCAGTCTCCATACTTCGAAGTTGATTTAGTTTAGAGAATTTTTCACTACACCCTCGTACTACAACAACGGCAGCCAGACTCTCACATCCATCACGCATTGTTATTATAGCGAAATCCAATATCGTTCTTTCTCTTTTGCTTTTCTTTATGTGTGTACGTACTTATGCCCCAATTTATCATAAATGTCTATCTCATATTTATGTATCTTTTCATGCCTAAGGACTTGAACACATGCATTATTATTATTAATATTTATTTACATATTTCTGCTGAGATATGCTAATAATATATTGGCATTTAATGAGGGCGAACGTAGCGTTGTTAATTCTCGCAATTTGTGCAGTATTTTCTAGTCACGTCACCCACTTACTTGACACTTGACTGGGATAGGTTCATAATTTGAACGGATGAAAATGCGAAATGAAATATATTTCTGTAGCAGGTAGTCGTGGTATGGATACCGGATAAGACCTTGAAACAGCTGATTTACACCTGGTAAATGCTGGCGACTTAACGAGTCAGAGAGTAATCTCTAAGCCATATTAAA
The DNA here is from genome assembly GCA_958296145.1 of Hydrotaea cyrtoneurina. Lineage (NCBI taxonomy): Eukaryota > Metazoa > Arthropoda > Insecta > Diptera > Muscidae > Hydrotaea > Hydrotaea cyrtoneurina. The sequence goes on from OY282512.1 coordinate 114,481,583, forward strand.
CTTCTCTATGCCATATGAAACTCCGTTCGGAGCCGGCTTTAAACAGTAGGTAACGGTCAGTGAGTATACACAATTATATCGCGCACAGCTCACTGATTCGAGAGAAGTTCTACATCTGTTCCTTCATGGAATGTTAAGGGAAATAAGCAAGTAAGCAGTCGTGGTATACAAGTAGTGTTTTTTTAAATTGTTTCGGTAAAAAGGGAAAAACATGTGCCTTTAATTTAGAGATCTTTTTGTAAAGTATCAACAGGATACTTTCTTAAACGATGATTACATCAAAATATGATTCTGTCATCTCTTGAAAGTAGCACTTCTCCAACTTACACTTCCTAATGAAATGAGGTGTAGGGAATTGCTGGTGCTGCTTGAAAAATGCCTGTGTATGTTTCGAAAAACCAACAAAATACTGATGATGATGATGACTTAAACGATAAAGGGCCAATTAGTTATGTGGTTTTCGAATACATAACATTATTTACACGAAAGTGCCTGTTGCACATATGCATACGATGTAAGAGTCATACTGAAATACGATAATTCTTGGAACACTTTTAAGTGAATGCTTAAAAGAATTTGTGGTATCTATGAACATGTAATTCATTGCATTTTATAAACAATATACAGTCCTCTCTATTAGGATGAGGAGACAGCCGAAGTTGCAACTACCATAAGAGCTCTGAAGAGAAAAAATGCGAAGACTCCTCACCGAAAGCCGACTGATTTACGATTGGCGATTCACAGTAGTTCCAGTTCCACTTCGTACGTGACTTTGGCTGTGGTCTCAGCCTGGGTTTACCACTGACGGGACATGGTTCGCTCAATGTATTTTTGCATCGGTCTGTGGGTGTGGTGGGTGACAAGAGGAATGGAGCCGTGTTGACAGATTGGTTCTTAGGACAATCGGACATATGGTTGAAAGTCATTGAGGTCTTCTTCTTTTTTTTATGTGAGAAAAATAAATGATTTCGTTTATGAAACTCTATCTTTAATTGTCGCTGGTATGATTCGATCATTTGCCAAACGCATTCCACCTTTGCAGCAATGACAAATTTCCCTTCATCTTTCTTCTGTATGTTTTCCTTCTCATACAGATTATCCATGATTAGAATCATCTATAGGGTTACCTCATTTTTACTTGGTTTTTTGTACGTTTTTCACAAATTCATAAAACGATCTTTATGCAAATTTGAACAGGACTACTTACGTCCGATCAGCTGGAAATCGTGTTATGTTGCCGAAAAATTCATTTTCGTTTGATTGGTTGAATTCGGCTGCATATCTTTCAAAATAGAATTAGCCAAACGTTCACTATTTCTGAAACTCAATTGGTTGGCAAAAACCTTAAAGTGGCTGCTATAAAATGAAATGCAATTCTTGGATTATTTGTTGGAAATATCTCTGACATGTCTAACTAAATTGTCTAATTTCAAGTTTATGACGGGATGGACCCAATGGACCTAACCGAAACTACATTGTTGGCGTTACCTGAAGTCACTGACATCATTACAAATCATCATCATAAAAAATCAGACCTTTAAGATCCACTCTTATCAACGGCGCCAAGGAGATTCTCTTATCCGCAATAAATGTTTTCGCCATTTCTCACCCACAACTGTTACTATTTGTACCAAAAAAAAAAAATAGTCCTGTACTTTAATTTGTGAACAAACAAACGACCATACATATTGAGAAATGTCCATATAAATTATAAATGGTAATTGGGTGAAAAAATGGGAATTTGTTTCATACCAGGAAAATGTCCATACTCGTTACGATATTGCACCCAAATCACATGAATTTGTGTGGGCGATATGGCTTTTAACGAGTTTTCAATGTGATGTGTCCAATGAGGACACCGGAATTGGCAAATGTATATGAGTGGAGTCATTTTCTTTCTTTTTTCCAAGGAAAATTCGTAACATATGTTTGGGGTATTGTGATAAGCCATCAGTCAAATAGGATGGTATCGCTAGAGGGTACAAAACATATGTATATTGAAATGAGTCGATTTTTGTGAAAGAGCAAAAGAAACTGAGACCATTCCAGATTGATCTTTATGAATTGATACAAAAATTCAACCGATATTTTAAAGGAAAATATAGAACAGAATAAAAGCCAACATCAGGGCACAACAAAGAGATTAATAATAAAAATCAGAAAAAAACCAAAGGTACGTTTTTTAAATTAATTTCGAATTTGAAAACTAAAATATTGCTTTTTGGAATTTTCTACGTTTGCGTAAAATTATGTAGCTACACTATAGGAAACCGTGACCCGCTTCAATGTCTATGTAGAACATGTGTGTATTCGAGTTTATTGAATCACTTTACTGAAACATTCAATGAATGTGTTTTTTTTCTGGTAGTATGTATGCGTGATTACGCACACAGGGACAACATTATTGGGGTAAAAGCTTCCCAAAACGTAATGGTGAGCAATCAGAACGCAGTGGTTCAGAATCGAATTACAACTTGCAAAATTCTATAACTTTTTAACATTTATGTGTTACTGAAATTGTGGTAGGCGTGCTGGAAGCGTGTTTTGTACAAGACAGTTCGTTAGGAAGACCAGTTTCGTTAGAACATAACTCCAAATGTATTGTGAATGAATTTTTGGTCTGGAATTTAACAACAACAACCACTGTATTCACCTGATATGGCTTCGTATGTCTGTGCTAGCTTTCAAAACCATAAAATACAACTTCAAAACACCCGTTTTCAGACGACATAAGGGAGAACATTCGGCGAGAATACAAATATTTCTCAATTTGATTATTAAAGTGACACCACAAAACTATAATTAATTTTGGTAATTTTTTTCAACGTAAATCCTTCACGCGTTTTATAAAAACTGCCTTTTTGTAATATCTTCAAATCAGACGGCTTAGGGCGTCTAGCCTCTAACTTTGCGTGAATGTATTTTATTTGCACACAAATATAATATATTTGTGTACAACTATTGGTTGAAATGAAATACATTTCTCTTTCAGCGTGCATGCACGTGGGAATATCCAAAGGCATACCCACATACCTACAGGTAGACATTTGTGAAAGGTCCAGGTCTAACTAAAAATTGTCCAAAAGCTTATAGAAATATAAATTAGGCATCTCTTCGTACCTCTCAAATATGTGTAGAATTTAACGTCGTTTTATGAAAATCTCTCTTTACTCCATATCAACTGTCACTTTGATGCATAAACCATTATTAGTTTGTACGACTTTTAGTATTTCAACCCAGACACCTCAGAAAAAAACCATATGTTCATATGTCTGCAAATAGCAAAATGTCAATGTTCAATCATTGCAAAATCATGTAAATGGCAAAAAAATCCATTTGCCATCAGCCCACCACATTGTTCGGACCGTCGTTGTTGCTGCTTTTATTAACTGAGGTTGGAGCACTTTTTCTGTCATCGCTGTTGTTGTCGTTATTACGGTTAAATCCGATAATACTGAAATATGTTTTTAGTTCAGTAAAAATTAATGTTATCTCAACCATTACGGCTGTGTGAAAATGTGTGTGTATATAAATAAATACATAAATACATATGTATGTGCATATTTTAGTGATACATGAAATTATATTTTGGCTTAAACATCTTACCTACACAATCGTGTCTACGGTTGGCTGATATTTGCAATTTTTATGAGTAAAGTTTATTTGTTCTGAAACAAGGACCGGATCGAGAATTAGATGCCGCCGCTTTCGTTTATTTCTTTTTTAATTTTAATCAGGGTCCGTAATCATTATGGGTTTTGTTATAAAAGTTAAAATTAATGTTTATATTATGAGTTTTAAGAGTTTCTTCAATGGTAATGATTAATTTTAAGTAATATTATAAAAATCAGTCCAAAATGAGGGGAAAAAAAATAAAACTCAAAAATATTGATTATTTACGAATTCTATCGTTCGTTGTGAATTGTTATAATTGAAGGCGCCATAAAACGGATATTTCTCAGTAAGGAAATCTTGTGTGTTTTGGGCGTACCTTCCACATACCGTTCTCTAACATATATCTAAAATCCAGAACTGAATAAATTCTAAAGTCCCATTTATAACGTTTTTTGGAAACAGTAACAGTAAAATGCCACCACCTAGACGAATTCCCTGTCGATCCGAGAATTTGTCTAGTCTAAAAATAAATAATTTTCAGAAAGTAAACGTGAGAGAGTAAGAGTACAAGAGCACGCAGCTATAGACAAACAGTTTACCATTTGGACAGAAGTCGAAGAAGTTTAATATTGTCTTTGCCAACATGTATTAATTTAGCTGCAAAGCTCGTACCACCATTTTACAAATAAAATTTATGGAATAATTTTTAACATTTTTTTTTGTCTTGGTTTGTTTCTCTGGATTTGATTTATTAGGATATGCAACGATATTGTCAAAAAATTCCCACAAAAAAGTCGTAAAATAAAAGTGAGTTTGTGAGTTTTTTTTTTTCGCAAAAATAATCATTATGGACTGATTTTTATAATATTACTCAAAACTAATCATTCTTGTTAAAGAAGGTTCTGCAAAGTGTATTGATTTTAAAAAGTCCAACCAAAAAAAAAAAAAAAAAAATTCAATGACTCGTATTAAAGTAATATCCAAAGTTGATTACTTTCTTATTTTTCGATTTCAAAGAAAATCAAAGTTTTGGTCTTCATGTTTTTTTGGTTTTCGTTTTTCTTGTTCATTGCCAGAACGAGGCACATGTCGCTACCTCTGAGTGTAAAAGTGCTAAGTCAATTTTTAAAGGTGATGTGTTTTTTTTATTAAGAATAAAAAAAATGGTAATGCATTGAATAGAAAACAGTACAATTCCTCTATATGAAAAAATTGAAAAATGTGAACAAGTTATAAAAGATTTCAAGAGGTTGTCCATTTCGATCTGCTCAGTGTAGTCTCAGTAAATTGTTAAAAATGTTTAAAACCAACGAAACGTTGAATGAAACATGAAATAAATTACGTTTTATTTATTCTCATTACCATAACAGGAACAAAAAGCCCTTGAAAAAAACACAAATCAAGATGACAACAGAAAAAAAGTTAATTGCATTTCGCAATAATAATACTGACTTGTTGTCAACATTTTTAACCCGAAAGAGCTGTCACTGTCAAAATAACATGATTCACAACGAAACGCTAGATGGACCACCCAGTATTGTTCTGTTTTCACAGTGTGCTATTTCTAACGTAATTTTTCTCGCATCTACTTAATGAAATTAATGCAAACATATTAACGTGTATTTTTGGATATACGAGGTCTATTCCAGGCAGAAAGGTGTTAAACCACAGCTACATCAGAAGGTTCAAATAGGGAATACAAGACGGTGATTTCGGTGGATGTATCAAGTAGAAGAAGCCATCTAAATCCTTGATATCATAAACTGGAGAAATCACGCACTAGACTGAAGTGGTTGGAAATCATTGATTAAGCAGACCCAGACCAACAACATGTTTTAGGGCCTACTGATGTAAGTAAGGTGACCTCTTCATTCGACCGAAATCCGTAACCGAACACTATTTCTTCTGTTTTGGAAATAAACAAATACTCACTTGGGGCTCAATTAGATGAATATTCGCCAAATGTGTTAATTTTAGATTCAAGTCAATAATGACTGATTCAAAACTACATGTTAATTAAAGAAAGAAAAAAAAGAGAATTCAAGAAAGTCACAATGGCCGTATTGGCCATGTTAGCCTTCTAGTCCTTTGACGTTTCTATAAGACCTCCTTAGACTGAGGTCGATACATTCATAGAAAGGGATGTATCTGCTCAGTGGAAATGTCTATAGTTTCAGCCAACTTACAGACATTCCTTCTCTGATCATCTCTTTATCGTCACACATTGAAATTTGTGGTTATGGGGTTTTAAACAAACAAATAATTCTTAATGATAGTATGAAATTTACCTTTTCGCCACTGTTACTGACTGTCAAACAAAAACTAGCTGTTGCTGGCTGACAGGTTCAGGGTTGGTTTTCAAACAACCACGACGGCAGTTCAAATAGTCAAAGTGTTGTTAAGCTACTCGCATATACGAGTATTCCTAAATATTTCAATGGAAAGAGTCAATTTTACACTGATATCTATAGACAGCAGTACATTGATATTGAGTATCTACCTACATTACATCTACATATTCTTTTATACATAAATATAGATAGAAGTACATTAGATAACAAAGGGACGGCGAGAGCGGCTAAGTAGGGAATGACTGATATCAAAATCCTTAAAATAAAAAGAAATCTAAGAAGACTTAACCGTATCGGCAATGAGAGCAATAATGCAAAGCTAATTTAAAAAGGACACCATCTAAGAAGCCGGACGACCTTAAAGTTCCATAGAAAGAATACCCATCAATGTGTGCGTGTGTGTCTAAGTCACTGTGAGCTTAAGGAACAATGTTATCAATTTAATTTGAAAGCGACTCCATCGCAACAACTCCCATTGCTGAACGTTGTTAAATCTTTTAAGACCACAAAATAAAAAAGGATTTCAGTCTCTGCCAAACACACATACACTTACAGGCACATCCCTCAGCACGACTGGCGGTGAGTAGCAGAGTATGCGACGTTCGCCTACCACATTGTAAATGTTTGTGGGGTTGGGAGGGCTTCGAGTTTAGCAAAGATATTTCGAAAGAAAATATTTGCGGATGAAAAGATAGGAAATCGCATCGATATGACCTGTTTTCTTTAATTAAAAGGCAATTAGATAGATGCTGCTGTTTGTTTTTCTATCGAGGTTTTTCAGGTTAGGTCGAAGGAGAAAGGTGGCAGCAGGCAAGCCTTTGAAAGATGACGTCAGGGGAAAGCACTAAATACTTTTGTGTTTATGGGTGAACTAAATAAATTACAAAAAAAAAGGATTTTATTAGCAATGGTTTCTACAGGGGTGTGTTTGATAAATCACTAAAATAGCCATTCCAGTTGTATATAATATATAAATACTAGGTTAATATCTTCCGGTATTTAAAAGGAAAAGAAAAACATTTAGCTACATAGTTTTATCTGAGTGTCTGCGGTTTTCGATTTGCACTGCTGCCACTGGTCGCCAAGTTGGACCTAGCTCTTATGTGTTACGCCAGGGGATACCTAGGGCAATCTGCGCTCCTCTGCCGCAACGTCCTACTTATGATGCCACCGGGCATAACGTTATAATAATCGTATATATAAATTGTATCACATTTTGTTACTCATCTTCTTTTGTCCAAAAATACCTGGATACTGTTGAGTCCGCCCAAGTAACACATGAAAATACGTCCTTAACACTTCCACCTCAAATCGTTTGATTTTTATAATTGTATAACCAAAATGACACGAATAGCCCGTATATTTTTTTTATTTTAAAACTAATTACGCACATTTAATCTGCTACCTAAGTATGTTCTTCGTCAATTAACCGTATAAATGTCAACATCTACGATTAAAAGATAATTCACTTAGTTAATGTCCTCACTGCAAACTTTACTTTTCACTTTGCATTGACCTCTGCGCTTTCACACAATTGCCCGTTTACCCGACGCCAGAGTTTTAGCACAAAGACTTTAATTAGCCAAGCATCAGTGCTGAGAAGCTCTAAAGTTACAAGGACACATTCGCATAACGTACATGCGAACAAATGTATACTTTTACTCCGGCGAAAACAAACAAAACTAAAGTAAATACTCGAACAGCACAACAATAAATGGCTTCTTTTGTACAAAAAATACAAAAGAATGAAGCACGGCCAGTGTTGGTACCGCCATGGAATACCTCCAGTTCCGCTCCGTAATTTTATTGTCAAAGGGAATTCCATACATTTGTGTGTCTTGAATAAAAGTCTCCTTGGCTGGAGGACAAAGCATCTGTCCCACTCCTGCCGTTTAGTTGATCTGAAGTGCGTTTGTGTTTAACTTCGGATTGTAACAGAGTTCGAGTATGTCTTTAGGTGAAATGCGAGGAAGACATGTTTGTGTGCTTATAATTCTGGCAAATAAACACTGCTATCTGTGGAAATTTTGGCAAACATTAATATTCAACACTCATACTTATGCAAACGGGCATCCTCGTGCCACTGTTAGTACACAGGGCAATCCCTTCAGTTGGTTAAGCTTTCACGTGCAAAACGGAGTGTAATATGAAGCTATCGTAGCATACGTTCCATAGTCCAGAATGCTATTTGCATATTAATGTTAAAAAAATCTCTCATTTCCATTGGAAACTTAACATATTGAAATTGGATTTTTCTATGACAAAAAAACGGTTTTGAGGAGAACAAAAATTGTTTATATTTAAAAAAAAAACTAACTGCCAGATATTAACTAATACTGTTCCCTCGCACATCAAATCGAGTAGAAAATGTCTAATAATTTAACTATATATGTATATAAAAGTAACGGAGATTCCATCTACTTATTTCCCTTGACATTCCATGAAGGAACAGACGGGGAACTTCTCTCGAATCAGTGAGCTGTCTACGATATAATTTGTATACTCACTGACCGGAACCTACTGTTTAAAGCCGCCTCCGAACGGCTAATGCTTATCTAGAGAAGTTTTATATGGCTTAGAGATTGCTCTCTTACTCGTAAAGTCTCCAACATTTACGAGGATATTCCATCATGTCATACTAATTCTCTGTTTTGAAAATTCCACTACATCTGTCCATTTGTGTTTCATCTTAATGTTTGTCGAATATTTTTTTAGAAATTGGAGCGTTGTTTCATAATGAATTTGGTTAATGATTTTTGTCGACATCATCTATGACGTTTTTATTATTATTTGGAAGTTAAAGAAACATCTCATTGGATCAACGATCACATCATAGCACATATCTGATGTCTCCACTAGCTGCGTTATCCTAAATTGTCTTTAAATGCTCGGGAACCATAAGCTCGTTTACATTTCACATTACATTCGATCCATCATCCAATTTGTTAAACCATCTATTAAATTGTTTACTTAGTCCAAATAGTTGTTATTTTATTTTTGGGATTACTCGTATCTGCTGCTTCAATTACGGCTGAATAGTCGTAAAATTCTTAAAACGATAGACCCTGTAAATCATATTACGGTCCCTTGATGGACCACAGCGAAACTCCTTTGATGCTAGAACCGAAAATAATTGTCAAATTAAAATACAGTTAATAATAAATCATGGCGGTGCATCCACTTGTTCTGCGAACTTCATATATACACAACAATCTCCATAAGTAGTAATGTTTGAAATTCCATGGTTTTGTGGATTACGTGGGATTCTATTCAAATCTTTCAGCATAATCATCACCGCATTAGAAATTTATTACAACTCATGTGCTCCGGTGCGGTTTGCAGAACGATTTGTTAGTATGCAATTGTATATGCTAAACTGATGCGTTACATATTCATGGTGCGATTGTTTACAGAGATATGTTGAGACTTTCATCAAATGATAATGGGTAGCAAGTAATTTGTGAATTTTTGCCATTCCGGATGTAGAAAAATTATGTATGAACCGAATCTCAAAATATACACAACAATCCACATGTTATTTGAAAAATAGTATACAAGCCAATGGAGTAGATGTAGTAACAATTTTACAGTTGGAAAAAGAATCGTATGGTAAGACAGGATGATACTTTGAATGAGTGACTGGCAGGGGCACTCTTATGGTAGTTGCCGAGTGCATCTTTCCGCAAACCGACGTTTAGAGACTTAAATAATAACATTACTTATGGATATACGGAAATCTGATAACAAATCCTTGCATCTTCAAACTAATCTATTAGCGCCAAAGATTCCGCGGGTGACTGCAAACGGCAACTCAACACAAACGACGAAGTACTTGGCGAGCTTTATCATACCAATGAATTTTTTCTGCACGTGTAAATTTTGTTATTTCTTTAAAAGTTTGTCGGCCACATTGAAATTTTTGCCCAGGCATTTTTGTACCGGCAGATTATTGGAGACGACTTGAACTTGGAACTGACTCTGCTAGTCGTTTACCAGAAACTGTCATAGACACTGGATGCCTTAGAAATGACAATTGCTATCACTTGGTAGCAGATTCGCCACCGCTTCCCCTGGCGGGCTGAGAGCAAATTCCTTACATCTTCTGCCACTGGTGGGCTTTTCGTTCTGCTTTGTTGGAGATCAAATATATGCTGTGTTTTTATAATGCTCTTATGGGAAAGTGAAAAGATTTAAAAAAAATTTGGTATGTCGTCCCATTGTTGTTTAAAATTACTTGGAACAGTGCCCCTTCGAAATCCTCCTGCAAGCAAATGATTTTAAACACGTGCAAATTTGGATATGTTACATTAAACATTAAAAACCATGACTACAAAATACCGCGACGTCTCACTACACTATCAATGTCACATGTCGTTGCCAGTACTAACCATATGCATAATGTAATCGATAATCGTTAATATCGTCAACGGCAATACGAAACCACAAGAGTCGACACCAAACGGCTTCGTCTTGTGTTGACTCCCGTAGTAGGACGGAATATTTTTTTTTTCAACTTCATTTTTTTGCACTTAGGCAATTAATAAGCTCCATTTCAATTTGGATCTCTATGTTGATACTTGAAAATCATTTGCAACTTTTGATTGTAACTGTAAACCGATTATGATTTAAATCCTACATTACATAAATAAACAATTAAACAGGGAATTCTGCCTAAAACTAGAACACAAGAGTCAGTCACGTTCAGTTCCTTATATAAGATTTGCTCTGGAAGCGCATGTATGTATGCATGCATCATGTTGCAACTGATTGCCCATTCTGCTGAGCTACTCTTGTTTGTAGTTTAACTGTGAGTTCTTGTTCGTTTCCCTTGCGGTGGAAAATATCTATGGCAACACATGCTGCTGAATTTAAGCTCATACTTATAACTCAAAGAAGTTGGTGTATTTTGTTTCGTTAGTTGGGTGCGTATGGTCGGTGGTAGTATTTGTTATGTGGCTGGCTCATTTGTTAAAGAATGTCAAAAAGCCATATACAACACTGACAGCCATCATCTCTAATGGCTTTATTCAACTTTGCTCTTTGGCGAGCAACTGTTTCCCTTACAGTCGTTCGTGTGATTTTCATCTTTGCCAATGAGGGGAACTCAAAGATTTTATGAGGGTAGTTTTTGTTTTTAGTACCAACAGCAGCAGCAGGAACGGCAGCCCTAACAGCACTTTAACTCATGGTGATAGTTATGGGAAATATTTAACGAACATTTAAGATATGCAACCTACACACTAACGACTAAAGGGTTATAAAACTAGTCTTATATATGTAACATATTATAAATATCTGCCCGAAAAGGTTAAAGTTGGATAAACCGATTATGACAGAGCCTACAAAACGGTGCTGTTGCAGGCTACGTGGTGTGTTTTTAGAATTGGGGAAGCCAATACTATTTAGAGATTTACCTAAAATTATACGAAAGCAGCCTGATGCAATGTTTCTGTATTGATCACAGCATTTCGCATAACAGTCTCAAACATAGCTGTGGAGTGTTCGTGATATTATTTAATCCCGGCTTTGGGTCTTAACGCTATTTAGTTCGATGTCCATATTCCATAGTCTTTCATTAGAATTTGTTATTCGGGCAGGTAAGATATAATTATGAATTTAACATTCTACAGCATTTTAATAAATATCACATACATTTTATCTGTGAAGCAATTGATTCTTATCAATTTTATATATTTATATTTTGCAGAGGATTCTATTACCGTTCGCTTCCTGTATGTACGGGTCCCAATACACTCCCTTAGAACGACACTCACATATACTGATTCCGTTCTAATGCAATTCCTAATTTCTATCTCTCTAAGTCAAATAAGAAGTCATCATTCTACGGATCTGTCTCATGATCTACAGAAGTGACCGCCTGTGATGGTGGTGGGAAATCAAAGTAGAAATAATACTGAAACTTCTGTTATGTTCGTGCCCCACTGTTGTTGAAATTTTGGTTCGTACATTTTTAGAAAAAGTATATTCGGTATCACAAGTGATGAAAGTAAAATTGAAGTCAATCATAGGATGGCGCGCCATACCAAATGCTTTTGCGGAACAAGTTCGGTAGTTGTGTTATCAGCTGTTTCGGTGATGTCAATTGGTCACCCCAGAGCTTTGATTTGATGCTGTTAGAATTTTTAAGGGAACCGACTAATTCTAATTAAAATAATCTTTTTTTTGGCCCCCCCTTGTTCTACTGAGCGATGCAGCGTTTACAAACTTAATTCGGTAAAGATCTGTTCTGTAAAACAAAAAATAATTTTAATATGTAACGGCCCTTGAGCAAATATCAATAAACCATTTGTGAGATCGTACCAGAACCGAACCATTGTAATAAAAAAAATCTTTTTTGGACCACCCTTGTTCTACAGAATGATACAGGGTTTACAAACTTAATTCGGTAAAGATCTGTTCTGTAAAACAAAAAATAATTTTAATATGCAATTTTTCGAGACATGTTTTTATAACTCGAAAACGAATTTTGTTGAAATAAATTTAAATCTGATTGGAATTTTTGGAGTTATGAACCAATTTAATTCGGTTTTTTTCTCTAAAGTTATAGGAAAATTCGAGAATGCAAAAAGGGTGCGTTTTCAATAGTTTATTATAAGACCCATACATTACAATTAAAATGAGGTCTGTCGCTGAAAAATCTAGACATAGGGTCTGCATCACCCGGTTGTATTGTACTTGAAAAAAAATACATGGATACTTACAAAATGGAATATAACTGTGTATTTATTAAATGTGGTACAGCGTAAAGTTGATAATGCGAAAAATGGAGCTTTGTCATCTTCGAATTTCTGTAATCAAAAAAAAAATGAACACCATTATTTTTATGACATCATTATTGTTGAGTGAGCTTGGTAATTTTTATGAAAAACCTGCCAAATGAAAATGGAAAGTTCTGATTTAGCTTAATAGTGGATGTTGTTTTACCATTACAAGGTTCTAGTTCACAAATCCACGGATTAACATTTGGAATTGCAATACTACGAAACTTTTTATTAAAACTCTTTGCCACACTGGGGTTTAGGTAGAAAATGTAAGCATTAGTTTATAGCATTTCGCCCTACTTTTAATATGATTTCTTTCTGTCTACACTAAATAGTACCCAAAACTATTGTCTTGTATGTGATAACCCTTTACAAACTGACAACATGCTAAGTATTTGAATTGAATGCATTTCGGCATGAGGTCAACTGAAGAGTGGTTGGCGCAAGTTTATTTCTGTTTGGATGGGATCTGGTTTCTGGTTTGTCTGTGGTTATTCTCTTGAAAGTAATTATTTTGCAATAAAATAAAATGTTCTTCGAAAAACTTCGTCCATTAAAATGTTCTTCATTATTAGGAGGATGATTACAAATGTTAAAGGCTAATGATTAATTATTTGCTTAATAGAAAAACTTCTATAGCAAGACGAAACCGAAACAATGGGTTTGTTTATCCTCAATAAGTGACAACCATTGCGTACATGTATATCCTGTACTCCTGCCTCTCTATGGAACGATTTGCGTTTTAATTAGCAATAGTTTTCAATTATTTGTTAAGATTGCAACTCGTTTCTTTTGAACAGTTCGATGACTGGTTACACTATCTGAACAGTTATATATTTTTGTGATTTATTACAGACATTTTCTAGAATAGACTATTTTACGTAGAACACAGTTTTCTCTCTAACAAATACCATATTGCATTATTAAGCATTAATTAATTTAGCTACCAATTGTCATTTTCATTTTATTTGTTCTCTGTCTAATTGCAGCTGGTGGGTGGTAAAGGACATGAATACCATTTCAAGCATCGTACTCTGCCTCATGCTCGTTCCCGACGAAGTATCTCCCACACACGTCTGCTGAAAAGTCATCCCATGGTAAGTATGGACATGAGTTTAAACCCTGCAGTCGTATACAGAAGTCACGGTCACCGACCGACACGACAAAAGAGATTTGACTGTACATTGGTGTCAGTAGGTTTCACGGGAATTGAAATTGCTTTCCAATCAAAACATGGTACGTACTTAGCAGTTGAATTTCAGTATAAAAATGTACTTGAACGAGGGTTATTCTTTATTGAAAGGAGAATCGCAGGTGAAACAAGTAGTAAAAGAATTCGTGATCGTACCCCCTTCATCATGGAGTATGTTCCAATAGGGCACGGACAGAATAGGGTTGTGTGTCCGACCCCAACTGTTACCAAGTCCTACAAAGAAAGTTATGCATTTGTGTGGATATTTCTTGAGTATGCGATCATATTGTCATGTTTTATGACCTCTTTTTCGGCGCAGGTTTTTTGTCTTCATAACGTTGCCATCATCCACAAAAGAGATTTCATTGGCAGGTCGGAAATGAAAATCAGAAATAGAGAAGGAGAGTGAAGAAAACCGTAGTACTTATAGCCAATGCTCGTTAGATGAGACCCTATCTATAAGAACTCGTATAGGGCGATCTTTAAAAAACTCAACATGAATCGAAAGACGGTATTATCGACTCCAAATGCAATATGTTTTGATATGAGTGATCCGTCCCAGACTCCAACAAATAAAAATCCCTGAGGTAACCACTCAGTCAGATCTTTATATGAGAAAGATTTCAGCTCTTTCTTTGTAAAATTTCATATAAATCCGATGAATTTGCTTAAAGATGTTGTTGTGAAGACTAGGTATGCGATACATCCTATCAGTCTTTCTGCCGACATTCCATCAACATCGGCGGACTTTTCTTAGTCCAATTCGATCTTATGTTGTTTATGGAGTAGGTATTCAATCCATGGTTGGTTGAGGATTGCTTTCCACCAACCTACAACAATTAGACAAATCTCTTTTCTTTTGTTCATGAAGGTTTCAAAAAAATATACAGTACTAGTATTTTTGTTTGTACAATTCCAGAGCAAATTAAAACGTATTAAAGATTAACATTCAGAGCGTAAAATTACGAGAACTTAACTCAGTCTTTTCTCGATGCCAATACGTATTCCAGAAATTAATTATAACCATTGACCATTCCACGATTAATTCTCATGAACTAATTTTCTTTTTTAGCGACATTCTTGTTTCCATCGAAATGTACCTATAATACAAACGGATGGTGGAAAGGGGGATAAGACATTTTTGTTTTAAGAATTGACTCCATGTTGCAAGTACTTGAACCAGTTCAGTGTTATGTGCTGTTTAACTAGCCACGATATCAATCAACACAATCGCAGTAATTGTCATAGTTTTCCCATGTGGACGTGACTTATTGTCCGATGGTTGTACACAACATGTGTGGAATCAGAAATTTCAAATGAAAGTCAGTCAAAAACAAATTTTCAGAAATTGTCGGCCAGTGTTATACAAACGGAGCATATTGCAGTAAAACAATATCAGTTCGGTAATCTTGGCAATTCAATTAAAATTATTTGCTCTGGCACACACCAAAACACACAAAAAAACCATATCCATTTCTATACATTGAAATCGTTGAAATGAAATCAATCAAATGAAAGTAATAACCTTTTTATTTACTTATTGCAATGGGAGAAAGGCAAATACAATTGTCCGTTTTTTTTTGTTTATCAAAATGTATCCAGCATATTGCAATTTAAATAAATACACATATATATGGGTGACAGTCAACGGTTTGGAAGGGCTTAGTTCACGCTTATCGTAATGGACATTCACAGATTTCAGGTGATCATTAACATTATTTCTTGATTACTATTCCTAAAGTAGATTTCTGTAACGCCAACGAATGATATCATTTGCGGATGACTGAAATAAAAGTATAATGTGTAATTCTAATAGATACATTTAACAAAGATAGGTTATGAAAGGCTCTATGAAAACTGCCAACAAATGCAAAATTTCCGAAAAGAAGAATTATCCAAAATAAATGAAAGACCCCCAAAAAGACCAATACAATTTCCCCAAAGTTGGACCAACGATTTCCCTGTTGCAAGGTTAAAATTAGAATGCTCCTGTTCTTCATATAGATGCATTATATGCACAATATAAACCAAACTAGAAGTAGTTTTGTATATTAATTGTTTATTATTGTTGAAACGTTTCACTATTCCCAATTTAATTTTGGAGAGGGAAACCAAATTAAATAATTAAATTTGGACGGACATAATCTTATATTCATTAAACGCTGTGATACAGTTTTGTCCGACCCTGTCAATGCAGTTTTTCTTGATATCGAAAATCGGGGTCAGAAATCCCTTTTGATTTTCCCGATTGTAAAAACTCCTCATCCTTCACCAACACATACATTTATGCATGCGACGGCATTTCCATTTTGTTGTCTTTTCATTTTAACGTTTTTTCACATTGGAGTTTTTTCATTTTGGCGATTATCTCGACGACAGGACATGCGATTTTAAAGCATCCTGTCATCTCCATCGGGATGATGCTTGTTGCCACTGTTGACACACTGAATGCTATTAATGGCATGGCAAGAAGGAGATGACGATGGCATTGCAAAAACATAATGACAGTCTGATGCTAATTTAAGAGTCTTCTTGGGAGGGCGGCTGCGTTTCAAGCAATAGGAAATTGCTACCAGATGAGCACTAGAAATTGGAAATGTGGTTGTCATTTTCATTTTGTTTTCACTGAAAGGTCGTCATGCTTGCAGGACGAATGTCATAGCATTTATTCTGTCATTTATTCGTTGTTTGTTTTATGAGTTTCCAAATTTTGTTTTTACGGATAATGCTCTTATTTTGCATAAATAACACATTAGACAAGACAGACAAAAGGTCATTGGTGCATATTTGCAGAGAAAAAGGTCGTAGCATTTGTAATGGGGTTTTTAATCTCAAAATGATTGCCTTGTTTTGCTTTGAACAGTTTTCTATTTTGTAATGAGACGTGGACAAGTTTTAGACACCAACCACCCGTTGCGAACAAATGATGGAGAGTCGATTTTGTTCAAAAGCTTCTTTAAATATTTTAAAATTATATAATCAATGAGAAAGCATTCTGATGGAGCTTATAGAACTCTACTTTGAGAAAAGGACTCAAGTAAGGATCAACTGAGCAGGTCTGAACCACTGGTTCGATTTTTGAAATGGTTACTGGTTAAAATAGGACTCCCAAACAATAAAATACAACTGATGGCGATTTAAACTGTATAAAAGAGTAATGATCGAAAATACTAAAAAAAAAAACTTGGTGATTTCATATGTTTAAAAAAGTTAATATTTTTTCTGAATGTTGCACTGAACCCACACTTTTGTGTTCTTGTTAATAAAATGAGTGCGACAATGTTGCAGCTTCTGCATTCATTCCAGTCGACGGTGTCGAATGTTACACCGAATCAAAGCCAGTTGTGTTATTATTTCCAAAGCATCCAACACAAATTCCACCCTTTGTTCTCTTTCGAAGGTACCTAAAAATCAATTCAGCATAATTGTTTTCCCAAAACTTTAAACCGAATCACATTTCATTTTTATTTCTTTTTCGGTTTTTTAACTCTGGTGTTGAAAATTAGATAAATTGGTTCGTTTTTCAATTCGGAAATCACTATTTTTGGGATATGTTTTGTGAACTATGACTCTCCACACCAATGACCAACATTCATGGTCGATCAGGGAACGTTGCCAATGTTCAGGCGATCTCCAAGAACGGTGAGGCAATTCCGCACAATTGAGCTCTTGAAGGTTATGGTTAATGGTGGATGATAACAACCGCAGTCATTCATACTAATTTAGCCACCGGCCAAGTCCTTTGGACTAATGGCGAACGATGAACGATTCCCTCAACACGATTTGGCGACTATACTTGAGTGAGGTCAAATCAACAAAGTCGATTTTAATGCACGTAAGACCCAGTGCCGTTTGTTCTCACACAAACGTTCCACTTATCCAACATTGTCATCAGACACTCTTGATATTCTTGGCATGCTGTACAGGTTGATTCTCTCAGGGCTAGCCATAAGTTCGAAGTGACAAAAACAGTATTCAAGTGTTCAAGAAAAACTTCACTGACTTCGTAAATATTTACACCACCTAGATCCGGCTAAAATTGAATGTAACTTTCAGAGTGAGATCGGAGGGAGTGAATACGACAAAGCTGACTGAGCAACGATTTTTGTGATGCTAACACACTAACTATTTATTTTAATTTTATCGTTCTTTTCTTTTTGGATTGATTTTTTGTGTTAGTAATATTTTTTATTCTTTTAATTTTATCGTTCTTTTTTTTGGATTGAGTTTTTGTGTTAGTTAGTAATATTTTTTATTCTTTTGCCGGTTCAACATGGATTCATACGAAGAGTTCTTTATATCAAATAATATTTTCAATGTTTCAAAAGGAAGGAATAGCGAAATAGAAATTTACATTTTTGTATTCACACAACAATTTACAAGTTACCATGTTTTGAATATGTCAATGAATTGAAATGGTGCCTGGCACCTTTACAACTTGAATTATGAATGCAAATCATCGTGGAGTTTATATCGTCCGCTCAATAGTTATGCACTATTATTTCATTGAGGGAACGATATAATTATCGACCCGGTGGAACTTCATTTAATTTTTACTTATTTACTTTCCGCCATCGCAACAAATCACTCCATACTTCAATTCACTGAAAGCTGTTTATTTTTCATAAATATTTATTATTATATTAATTTTCGTATCCCCAGATTCATACCGCAGTTCAGCAGCCCGGTTTCAAACGTGTCAAACGGGGTCTACGACCCGCGGTACATGCCATTCATGGTCTGAAGTTTGATGCCTCTTACAACACACAGTCAAGTACGGAAAGTAAAGAACCTACAGATCCCTACTTTCCCTTCCAGTGGTATTTAAAGAATACCGGACAAAATGGTGGCAAAGCCCGTTTAGATCTGAATGTTCAGGCAGCCTGGGATCAAGGTATCACTGGCAAAAATGTCACCACCGCTATAATGGACGATGGTAAGTGTGTCATGGCCATAGATGTCGGACAAAACAGGTCAACTAATGGAAATCTGCTTCTTGTTTCATTACATCATAGGCGTTGATTATATGCATCCGGATTTGAAATTCAATTACGTAAGTAATCTTTATATGTTGTCCTTACAATTTAATGAACAAAACGAAACACAGCATGTGCTGCTGTCTGTGACCTGTTGTTTATATAAAGTATCTAATTTAATTCTGTTTGTACACGTATTTACATAAATATGTATGAGAGTTAATGCGACGAGTAAACACATCAAGACTTGATTTAAATTAAATATTCATACCCTATTTGCCGTACGTTTTTGTGGTTCTTTATAATCTAGAAGTAACAAGTTTATCAATCGGACAGACTTGCATAAGTTTTCTTAATGGGACACTGTCAATAATTGAATATTTATTAGTTTCTGTATTAACAGAATGTAAAATAAACGAGAAATTATCCCATTTTATATTGTAGGGTACATTGAAAGATAAATCTTAAGTCAATGACGTTCAGACCTGTACGATGATAATCTTGTAAATCTCTCAACAATGTCCATCTTTGACAACTAGATGGGTTTGGAGTTTTATATTTGTGTTTTAAGTTTTCCGTACGAGTATTGAATGCGGAGTTAGCACCAAGCAATTTTCGATTAGCGGTTGGTGTATTTTATAATAAATTGGATGTGGGTCAGATTTTGACTTTCAAATATCACCAAATGTATGTATAATATGTAGAGTCTTCTGAATGATCGACAGTATGGCTTCCGTAAAAACCGATCTAATGGAGACAAAATGACGTTCCTTTCGGATCGTTCTATTCACCGGCTAGGGGAAAGCAATGTCGTGGCTATTTCCAAGCCGTTTTATAGGGTCTGGCACAGTGCAGTCAGATGAACACAGTAGATTTAATTGTATGAAAAAACCAGTAATGATTCCACTATACCAGCATCATCGTCAATCTCTATGGGCTGTGTAGATATTCATGAATCGGACGCTTATGTTTTACTGAGTTGTTTAAGTTGTTTATGTTTTTTGAAGCGATGCAAGATCTCGAACATTTTACATTACCTACATCCGGCCAAAAATGCAATATAACTCCCATATATGGACAGGAGCTTCAAAGTTATCGTTGTAGCTTCTAGTAGGGTATACAACTGTATTGTCTCCCTTCAGCATCGCCAGGGCATGTGGGTTGCGTTGTGGAGTTGATGGTTCTCAAGGTGTGAAAATCGACAGCGAATTATTATTCACTGGGTTTTCTGGCAATACTTGGTGGTCGATGTTAACCTCATCTTGTTGTCCCACATGGAGTGGCATACTATGGTACAGGTAAACATATAGAACGCAAGAGAGATAGTGTCTATTCGGGGATCTCATTTGTTGTTGAGCTTTCTTGGAATCGACACGGACGGATGCGATAAACCACATAACGTACGGACTAATTAAAACTGTCGCCATTTACCCCACCTATGCTACGATTTTGACTATTAAAAATCGATTCATTTAATTTCAGTTTAATGTATCAACCGACACTTAATTAAATGCCAGTTTAAATAGTATTTGACCTTTTTATCTAGGGATACATTTAAAGTGCCAAACAAAAACATACATTCATTTTGCAGTAAAAGAGACTGCAAAAGACTACCGAACACTGTCTGTATCCTTTGGCAGAAATTAATCATGAAATGCGATTCCATAAATGCGCATTAAATGTGAATAATGATACACTTGTGTAGTACCAACAAGTTTGTGCTCCCCAGAATAAAAAAAAGAACATCATCAGCATCATCTCTATTACCATTCTAAGGACATAACGCACAATCATAAAGAACGAAATCTTCTTAAGTCAAAAGCATCTTAAGTGTAACAAAAGATTTGTTACGTGGCACTTTCGTACACTTTCAGCTGAATCCAACGGAGTGGACACAATACATATTTAAGCTTTCCTTTGGTCTGAACTGTGTGCTATTATTTATAGAAATTTCCATTTAATTAACGTAAGACAAAATTAAGACAGATGACAATGACAGCATTTACTGTAGGTCATGAAGTCACGATATTCCATTGTTTTAATATGCTTCACTTTGCACTAATGACCAAAGAAAACTTCAAATATTTAGAAGAAGAATCTGCCCAATTTGCAGCTTAAATGTCTGTTTAATTACAGCAGGACTTGGGAAAAATTAGCGTAAATATGTCATATATAAAAACACGATCTGCCAAAAGTCACAAAATGGGACATTCGTATAGGTTATATATAAAGTGTCGCCGTTTGAGCCAACGTTTGAAACGAATAAATGATAATAAGCGTCGTACTTAAACAAGCACGACTTCCATTCTGTCACTTCGTTCATTTACTTCAGTACTTTTAAAAAAAATACAAAAAGTTTGTTAGCTACTGCTAACTGCAATGTTCTCATTAAAAAAAACTAAGAATATCTACAATTTGTTCTAGGAACGAATCATTCATTTTCCATGTAAGACATGATGATATTTACACATTATTCTCGTGGCATTCACAACAATTTCCATTTAAAATACTGACAACTGCACATTCTATGTCACATAGCTATGTTGTTTGTTACAGCAAGGGTATATTTAGTATACTGAGAACTTGTTTTATGCGATAAATGCCTTTCACAGATAATCGCACGAAAACACATCGTAGTACGGCTT
This sequence comes from Hydrotaea cyrtoneurina, assembly GCA_958296145.1. Classification (NCBI taxonomy): domain Eukaryota; kingdom Metazoa; phylum Arthropoda; class Insecta; order Diptera; family Muscidae; genus Hydrotaea; species Hydrotaea cyrtoneurina. Next base: position 114,503,144 of record OY282512.1, read on the forward strand.
TATTTTTTCAGTGTTTTTTAAAAATTCCCAAATACATTACTAGAGAAATGTAAATCTGTTTTTGCATAATGACTTATATAATGAGAAATAGCCACCTGTTTCGAAAGAACATTTTTATTAATTAAATATAGATCTCCTTGTCTTGAAAATGAGTGCATATTTGTATTCACAAGACTTTTTCATTTTATTTATTCGTACAGGGTCCATATCTAAAATGAAAAAAATTAACTAATATGCAGTTATTTGGATCTTTGACGATTTTTATTTAATTTCCGCTTATGAGCCAATGGCCAAGTCAATTTATAAGGCGTTTGAAGTGCTATTGCGGAAATATTCGCAAATAGAAACCATTCATCGGTGATTTTGGCGGTGTCGTTGGTTTACAAAGAAAGTCTCAGGGAAACTTTAGATCATCGTAGAGTTGTGAATGGTCCTCAGGATGCAGTAGTTAACCACGTAGCTATCATTGGTTGGATTACTGAGTGTAGTTACTTCAGTGGATCATGGTTCATTCCCTTTCAAAAGACAGTAGCACTGTTGGACTGATGAACTGACGGATTGGCTAGGCAGATTTTTCAGTGTCGTAAGGTGATGAAAATTAAACCATTACCTCAATGTGATTTAAATTTAGATTTTTATTATCTAGAGTATAGAAGGTCGACCTTTGCTCTGTATTCTGATACGTGTTTATTATTCTGATCCAAATTTCGCAATTTTTCAAAATACATAGAAAACACTAAAGTTCATATTATTAATCTGCCACCAATCTAATCATGTAGATTAACAGATTAATTTTGCAATTGAACCATAAATCCTTTTCAGATAACTGTGGAATATTGGTCATCTTCCCAGGATTTAATAAGGATGTGTTTGAAAATATTAATAAAACCTGTGCCTGAAAATGGTCCCCTTGAACCCTAAAGGCCCATTAACTTTCCCGTAATAAACATAGTGATTCAGACACAGTGAAATTTCTTTTCGAATTAAAATAATGTAGTCCGAAAATGTGCCAACAATGACTGTGGATACGAAATACATTTCGTCTAAGGTATTTTGAACGGAATTATTTGAACCTATCTAACATCCACACTATAATGTACTATCAATCTTACGGATATTTCGGGATAGCATTATATGGTTCATGCGGTTGTTTTGTATTTACAGTAACGGGTGCAGTAAATCAGTGTGCAGTGATGCAGTAATGTAGGCATAGAAACATGTTTCTACACAAGTTCTAATCCGTGTTTATTGCGCACTAGGTGCACATACAACCACGTTCCAGGAAGGTATACTCTCCTTGTTGTTGCAAATCTGTCAGCAGTGCACGACATTAATTGCTTAATCATTGACTAGAACTGTTTCGAACTGTTGATTGTATTTTGTAAAAGTTTTACATAGATTTCAGTCATTATTATTTCATTAGGAATGTCAAGGGCGCATCCGAAACTATATACATGTATGTACCCATTTAGTGAAAACCACAAATTTAATTATCAAATGTCAAATGTATTGATTGAAAATTCTAATTTTGAAAAATAATGAGTGTCAAGAAGTAAATACAAGAATTTTCCTATCACACCACTGAAACTTTTAAATCAAACCCCGTCTATAGACACTCTGATGAAGTGGAAACTATTATTAATATCACATCTGCACATTTACATTTGTTCATTTACAGAATGCAGAAGCCAGCTATGATTTCAGCAGCAATGATCCTTTCCCCTATCCCCGATACACCGATGACTGGTTCAACAGGTAAGGACGTACAATTCATTTGTCCACGTCGACTGACCCCATTGGTTACACGTATATTTCAATATCAATGGAGCGTACAATAACAATTCATACGAAAAATGGGTTAATTTTAATTTTCTGTATTTCACTTCATTCACTTCACACAGCCATGGAACACGTTGTGCAGGCGAAGTGGCTGCTGCCCGAGACAATGGAATTTGCGGTGTTGGCGTTGCATACGACAGCAAGATTGCAGGTGAGTTGTGAGTCCAGCGAATCAGAGATTATTTGGGAACAGTGTGGTTGAATGCATTTTTTCTTTGTTTTTTTTATAATTAACTGCGAGTGAGGTAGAAGATTCTGTGTTTCATATTTGTATGACATTTTTGGTGGAATTTAAATCGATCTGATAAATATATACTGACGCTATAACTTGTTAGACAGTCTAACCGGAACGTATTGCCACGTGTGTGGGAAATTTGAATGTTGTCAACCGTTCGTACATGAACGGTTACCGGTTAGTTTATGATGTATATTCTTAGATAATAGATAAGTTATTATTGTAATGACTTTGATGTTTTAAAACATTTGTCTAGAACTAATTCTTAGGAACAACGACAGCTGTCACGAACACCAGATATTATTTAACGGTGCTTACTACGTGTTTTTTTCCCCTGTATTTAACCACCTGTTTCCACTACAGTCGTTAAAGTACACTTGCAATGGTAGTTTAACACCTAGGGCACACGATTTTAGAACAGAATTAGATATGTGGTCAAAGGTAATGACAGTAAAGATGAAACTCAACATACCAAAATTACATGTATATTATTTATATGTGTGAAAATATGAACTCAAGTTAATCAACTGACAAAAGAGTCAACTGGCCGAATTATCGAGCAGTAGCTCCAAAGATTTGGTATTCAAATCTGTCATGGTTTGATAAAAGTCATAGCCTTCTTCTTCTACGTCAGTGTTGCCGTATTTGCTTATATTTTCTCAGAGTAAACACAAGTGTATTTATTCACATTTTATCGCCTCGATTTAACGAGAATGCCATTAAATATTTCCTAAAATAAAGATGATAACCATTTTGCACATTTTATTGACACATAATAGAAAATTTAATATCTCTTCAATCAAAATGAAGTTCATCATCATTATTGTGACTGTTTGCGCACGTTGAAAGCCTGCAATTGATGAGGCGACAAACGATATCTGTGAATCGACAATTTGTCGGCATTAGTTTACGATGCTGTTGATGTGTAATAGTTTATGACATGAACACAAATCAAAGCCAGGCAAGTTATCACCAAATATACGTTTACGAGAAAATAAAACAGTTATTACAGTTATTCACTATCATCGGCCAAAATAAATATCACAGAGACAATCACTCAAATCGGTCGTTTACATTTAAACACATATGGTGACAAGGAACAATTGGTTTAGCGTCCACCGCACAGTGGTAACAAACAAACGCACATTTTGGAAACACGTACAATTGAAATGATACACAATGAAGACCATATTTATGTTTAGACAAAAGTAGTATATTTAGGAAAGTAGGACCTTTCAACCGTAGTTCATGGAAATTGACATCACGTGATATTAATTATGGTTATAGTGGCCAGCTGTTATAGTTGTAGTTATGTTTAGTTATATTTTCACTTGGTGCACTAATAATGTCCCCTTCACGCGTGGACCTGCATACTAATTATTGTATAGATGTGTCTGTAGAGGTCTGATTATACCTGATTATAGAGTTTTATATTATATTGAAAAAGTAATACCAATCGATGGGAAAACATTTCATATGATAAACACTACAAGACACTTAATTCATTTAAGCTTATTCTCGCAGGTTTCCTTTCTTTCAATCTTACACGGAATTCTCATAGAAATCTAACGAGTAATGTGCGCAGAATTGAAGGTCTAATCACTACGACCCTACATTACAACTGGAGGAGCTCATACATACTCCGTATTTATTTCCCTTTATATTCCACGTAGGAACACGGGGAGCTTCCCTCAATCTGTTGTTCTTGCCAAAGCTGGTTTCAAACGCCTAATATTGAACAAGTTTTTGGATTTTTCAGATATATTAAGTATAGTCCATTAACAAGCTATTGCATAATTTTTCCAGCTAAGTCGAAATTGTCGAATGCCAAACTGTTACTTGAAATGACTTACGTGATTTGTACACAACTCTTATCAAACTAAGATCAATAAACCTTGGCGGGTTTCAGAAATAGGTGACAAGGAGAGACAAGGTCAAATTATTTAATTTTTCAAATTCCACTAAATCCGATAATTCTTATAAGAAACAACAATTATCACAGCATCAGCCTCAGATTTACATCCTCTCTAGATGTGAAAAACTAGAGACAACTATTTTTTCTCCCAAAAATAGTGAACTTTTTTGGCCGAAAATATTTTGGTATTTCGTTCTAGTAGATATTTTGTGCATTGAAGTAAAACCTCATTCGGTCCATAACACAAATCAAATGAAATACCAGTGTTTTTTATTTACCAAGATTATTCTCCTAAAGTCAAACTAAATTTTTCCTGATTCCAGATCTGATTCAGTTTGTATCTGGCATCCCTAACTGAAGTAGAACAGATGTGAGACCGCTGATTGTTACAGTTGAGCACTATTAGTATTTGGTCTACTATGACAATGTTTTTAAAGTTTGCTCAAGGTCCTATAAAGTTTTATGATTTCTAGATATTTCCATATATATCAAAGGACCGATTTCGATCAATTTCAATAAGAGTTTGTTTTTAGTCCGAATTAAAAAAAATTAAGAAATAGGAATATGGACTAGGAAAACACCTCCCAAGCCAAATTCCATCTTTTGCAAATCAAGTTATGTAATCGTGTTATCAGCCGAGTCGGCAGTGATTTTATGAACTGATGTTGTGAGAACAATCCATTAACGTCAGACCCTTAAGACGAATATCGAGCAAGACATTCGTGAAATAGAGTCAGAAACGATCTTGGAAACTTTGGTTGACAGAACCAAGGCTTGAATTATATCGTGTTCCATGCGGAAAAAATCGATTTTTGCATATTTATTTTTTTTTAATTAAAAAAACTTGCATTTCTTTTATTTTCTACTGTTGCTGGTGTACCACTTTTCACATTGCTTTACTTTTTTAGATCTTAACGTGTTATTTTTAACACAATAATTTCGCTACAGCCTTCTGGCACAAAAGTAAAAATTTTTTGGTGAACACATTCCGATCTATTTTCTTATTTTTGGGAATATATGCTGTTGTGTGTGGAAAGAAATAATGAATCCTAAAAACTGCAAGCTTTAAAATAAACCTTATAATTTTTAATTCTTGTTATGGTTTTCCCTAGGATCCGAAAATTGATTTTTCGAAAAATATCAGATAAATCTCTAGGATATTAAAAGAAACTAGTTCCGAACAACTGCTAGCTTTAAAATAAACCCTTCAATTTTTCATTCAGGCTCTACATTTCTCAATAATAGACGAGTAGACAAACTTCTCGGTGGCATACGACATGTTACAAGTGTGTACGGATGTATACATAAATAAGTACCAACTGTCGTAAATGTGTAAATTCTGTCAATGTGATTTTTTTTTATTACAAACCATAAATGTGAGTGATATACACAAGTGTACAGAACGGAGTGCAAATAGTGCGTCTTTGGTCTCTGACACCAACATGGTGAAGTGTCAGATTGAATGATGGCAAAGACTGAGTGGTTACGATTACTCGCATTCTGATGAAACGAAGAGGGGGGGATCGATGACAGTTCCATATTCATCTATTTTGTTTGTTCACTAGCTGTCTTTCAATTTTCATTTGCAGGCATACGCATGTTGGATCAACCCTATATGACAGATTTGATTGAGGCAAATTCAATGGGCCATGAACCACATAAAATTCACATTTACAGTGCCTCGTGGGGTCCCACCGATGATGGCAAGACCGTGGATGGACCACGTAATGCCACAATGCGTGCCATCGTACAGGGTGTGAATGAGGTGCGTATAATGTGGCGTCAAAATGCTTTCCCTTTTTGGTTTATATTTAACTGATGAAATTTCCCACAGGGCCGTAATGGTTTGGGCAACATCTATGTGTGGGCATCGGGCGATGGTGGCGAGGAGGACGATTGTAATTGTGATGGCTATGCCGCTTCCATGTGGACAATTTCCATTAACAGTGCCATAAACGATGGTCAAAATGCCCATTACGATGAAAGCTGTAGTTCAACATTGGCGAGTACATTCAGTAATGGCGCTAAAGATCCCAACACGGGGGTGGCAACAACGGATTTGTATGGCAAATGTACAACAACACATTCGGGTACTAGTGCGGCAGCACCGGAAGCAGCTGGCGTATTTGCATTGGCCTTGGAGGCAAAGTGAGTAAATCATGGGGTCATATACATATGTACTTGTAAGTGGGTAATAAAACAAGATTGAATAATATCACTGGTCGCACAATAGTGACATATGTAGTAGTAAATAAATTAACACATCGGGTTCACAGGGAGATGTCTTTGAAACCGATTCCAAAAAGATTCCAAAAAGATTCCAAAAAATACCGAAATCTATAACATGAACTTCAATAACATAGATACTAATTATCTTTATCTTTAGCCATTTAATTCCAACTTGCAGAACCAATTTTAATATTCATTTCACTCCATACATTTTAGCCCACAACTGACATGGCGTGACATTCAACATTTGACCGTGCTTACATCCAAACGGAATTCTCTTTTTGATGCTAAGAATCGTTTTCATTGGACCATGAATGGTGTGGGTCTAGAATTCAATCACCTATTCGGTTTCGGTGTCTTAGATGCTGGTGGCATGGTAACATTATCGAAACAATGGCATACAGTACCGCCCCGATACCATTGCGAAGCTGGAGATATCCAAGATCCACAGTGAGTTTTGTGATTAAATTCATATAACTTTTATTGACTTGATATTGTTTTCCCTTGTCTAGCCCCATTTACTCTGGCCGTTCAATGTATTTGGAGATTAAAACAGACGCCTGCAAAGGCACCGATACGGAAGTGAATTATTTGGAACACGTACAGGCAGTCATATCGGCAAATGCTTCACGTAGAGGAGATTTGGAGCTGTTCTTGACATCGCCAATGGGTACAAGGTTAGTGTATTTTATGTTTTAAACGAATCATAATTAACGATTGATTTTAAGAACAAGAAAAATGTGAATACTTTGGGGAACTGAGTTTTACTGGCGTGAAATGTCGAATAATGTACAAAATGTTGAGTTGCCTCCACCATTTTTTCAAAATTCCTGCCTTTTTAGATTATAATAATATGTATTTATAATCATGACGAAAGTGGACGGCCGTGGTGTGGTAGGTAGTGTGTGTGCGACTATCACACAGAAGAGTCCGAGTTCGAAACCGTGTAAGACCATCAAACATTTTTTAGCGGCTGTTTCCACCTTGTAAATGTTGGCGACTTTACAAGTATGAGAGCTATATTAAACTTCTCTATGCCATGTAAATCTTCGTTCGGAACCGGCTTCAAACAATAGGTCCCAGTCAGTGAGTACGCCAATTATATCGTACACAGCTCACTAATTCGAGAGATGTTGCCCGTCTGTTCCTTCATGGAATGTTAAGGGAAATAATAAAGTACTCATGGCAAAATATAACGTCTTGAGATATTTGATTTCTATTATTTTAACACTTGTATAACACAATTAAATTAAACGAGATAATGACTTTTATAATGAATCTAACTGTGTAACATATCAAAGAGTCGCTTTTACGGTACACTTTCTTCTGGCCATCTATTTTATAGCCAAAGAGCAAGTCAAAGATATTCAAATTGGTAAACATCGGTCCTTTTATAATAAGATATCGCATATCTATCAACACCAAATTTGCCACAATACATTAACATGGACCAGTAACCAGCTTAGGACCATATAGGCCCATGATGTGCTATATCCCTCAGAGCAAAGTCCGTCCACCACATCTGATGTCTGATGTGCATTAAATCTGACACAGTATTTATAAGAAATGGACAACGATTTTATTGTGACCAACGGCATTTTGATCTTGGCGGCTACGTTAACAAGCAAAGCAGTCCCCCTTCTTCGATCTGTTGGTCACCAAGTGCGGTAATCGTCTTATCAACGGCATCGGCGATGTAAATTGGCCATCTCTGAACTGCGATTTGACGCCTTTAGACTAATTTTTTGGGTATTGTGAAGTATTGCTGTTATGCGAACAGAACCAGAAACTGCCACCAAGGTCAGGAAAAATTGGATTGATTGGAAGTAGTATATGACTTCTGGCCATGTTTAAATTCAGAACGAATCGAACGACGATATTGGCTCCTGTTTCAAAACATCCTCAAATAAAGCTATTACCCGATTGACAACATTACACACTATCTGTACTAATGGGTTAATAACCAACCCTGTTGAGGTCTGATCATCGATTTCCACTCTAAAAACCACTCTTGTTAGGTTGGTCACATTCGTAATGGACAAGTTACAAAGTGTATGGTAACTGGGCCACATAGGTTATTGTATTCATATTCCTCCCATACCAAGGTCATTTCCTATTAACGAAATTCAAGGGGGTGTCTGAAAATCGTCTAAGTGACTGATGTATTATAAAGCCGACCACGCCCGTCTTTAGGCTATTTTAGAAATGTATTCTTGAAATTATGGACTATTTACTAATCTAAAAACTATCCTAACAGATCAATGATTTTATCACGTCGCACCAACGATGATGATCATCGCGATGGATTCACCAAATGGCCCTTTATGACAACACACTCCTGGGGTGAATATCCACATGGTACCTGGAAACTGGAGGTTTGTATGCCAGGCATTTCGGTTTAATTTCGAAAAACAGTTGTAAACATCTACATCAATTTCAGGCTCGCTTCAATTCAAATCAGCCACGTTCCGGCTGGTTAATCGATTGGTCCCTGGTATTGCACGGCACCAAAGAAGCTCCCTATCGCACATTGTCACCATCATCTCCCCACTCAAAGTTGGCCATTGTCAAAAAGGCCCACGAAGAAAAGAAAATGCAGTAATTCTCCATGTAAACAGACAGCAAAACAAAACAAACAAAATCCAAGTACTACCGATTCAGGGGTTACAATAGAAAACACCAGCCTTTATTGTAGCCTTTTTGGATAGAAATAAACCGAGAAAAAAAAATCAAAACTAAAAAAATCACCAACAACAAAACAACCACATAAAGCAACAGACGGCCAAATGAATTTAGGTTTGAAAATACTTAAAACAAATTTACAAACAACTGTTACTAGAACTAGAGAAGATGAAAGATGCGTACATACCGACATAAACATATTTTTTTTGTAAAGTAAAAAGTAATACACTGAGGGAAACTCAATGTTGAAGTTGTTGAAGTTTTCTAAAATGTTGTATTCGATTTCAAAGTTGTTGTTTCATTTTAAAGAGTATCTCTCAGAGTTAAAAAATATCACTCTTATTTTTTAAATTTCTTTGAAATAAATTTACGCCATGGAAATGTCTTTATTTAAACGAATAACATTCAGAATGTTTTTGGATTTTGTTAAGATAATTGTATTCGGTTTGAATTATTTCATCTGCATGATTTTAGTTTCAATATTTTATGGTGAAAATCCATTGTAAATTTTGTTTGTTTTTAGTTACATATTGAAAGTTTCGAAATAAGTCCAAGGTGTTTCAATGAATGCCAACAATGATGTATGCCATTTTTGTTAAATTTTTTAAGTTTCTGTAAAGTGAAATATATTTGAAAAACACCACTAACACATATAATTTATTTATTTTTTAACTAAGTAAGGGATCAGTTTTGGTCGTCAACGTATTTTATTTGATAAATTAATTATCTTATTACGTAGTTCGAAAAGAGAAATCCCCACTCTGTTATTTCACTGAAAAAAAGAAATATCATCGTTCAGATGAAAAGTAAATGTATGAAATTATATTAATGTTTTAAAAGACATTGGTAATGTAAGAGATTTTGTCACAGATTTACAGAAATAATCTCCTATGTAAACCATTTCACGTTTAACTGATGCGATCACCATCGCCCTTGTTGTGATTGTCGTGATCGTCTGAAAAACTAGGAGTCGTTTAAACCAGGGCTGTGGAGTCGAGCCGAAATTACTCGACTCCGACTCCAGCATTTTTAAATAGCTTGACACCCATTTTGAGCTGTTCAATAACAAAATTTCGAAAATTATATTTCCGTCCACTATTCCTATACTCATTCTATATTATACAGAGGTGCGTTTTTACCTTAAAGATAAAAAAGTTTGTAATCATAAATATTTCAAATTTTCAAAAATATTAACAGATTAACTTGTTTTCACTACATTTTATTTATTTTACGGGAAATGTGAGTAGATAAAACTCACTCCAGACTCTGACTCCGGGCAAATTGGTCAACTCCACAGCTCTGGTTTAAACGCCGTATTATGTTTATCGTATACGACAAGAATTTAAATCTTCCATTACATTTTCGGTATCAATAGTGTCGTATTTGGGTATGTCGTTGTCGATTTTGTTGACGAGAGTGTTAAAGGAGAATAAAAAAAATCTACAAAATGGATTTAAGCAAAAAATAATTATGTGTAGTTTAATAAATACTTATTCTCCTTATTAGATGACAAAGTTGTCGAAGTTTTGAAACAAAATCACAACTTGGCAAGAAGACAAATGTAAAATAAAACACGTAATTTATTTTGCATTGAAGTAAATTGTTTTGTTATCGACATTCGGCATGTATTACTAGTCGCGTTGTATTTATTGCACTCGAAGTATCATTTTGTTTAAACAAAATGAAATAAGTTTTATTTAAATTTTTTCTTGTGAAAGATTTTAAAACCGCGTTGCTCGCAATTTTTTTAAATTATGAAATGGTTTGCTATTTCTACTTTGTTTAAAATGTGGAAAATCGACATTCATTCTCAATGAAAATGTTGCTTCTTTGATTGTAACATTAGGTTACGTAGACTTCTTAACTAATGAAACTAATGAGCACTTTGTTATCGCTGAATTATGATCGCAGAAAAGTCCAATTACTGAGATCGTTAAATATATTTCGTATTTTGTTACACAGTTGGTTCATTATAAAAGTCATTATCTCGTTTAATTGGGCGCAATATGAACTTTTCTGGATGATGAATATTTCGTAAAATGCTGGCTTATCAAATAAAACACGTTTATTATTTATTTGATATTCGTTAGATATTTCAGTACAAATTCTTCATATTGAATACACATATTTTACTTCCCAAATGATAAACAGAGATCGAGAGAAAGAGATGTTACGGAAAAAACGAATACATTTAAAAAAAGTTGTTTTATTTCAATTTGAATTGGTTTTTAAATTAGTTTTTAAAATGTTTCTGAGATTTTTAATTTCGAATAATGTACTATTGTAAAGTTCCTCTCATCATTACAATTTGTTATTGCTGATCATTCATCTTGATTGAGCATAAAACCGATACAAAGTCTTGCAGTCTTTGAATATAGACGGGGCGCAAGCTCAATATCGTTTAGTAGTATGGCTAGTGATTTGGATTTTCTGAGTCTTATTCAGTTTTTCAGTGTTAAAACCACAATACAGTCCAAAAACTAAAAATCATATCGTTACTGCTAAAAGAGTCGACCAGAGTAGTCCTCACCTGTAATTCATTAATATCGTAGTCTTGACTAGTGGACTGCAGGCAGATGAGTGCATGTGACGATGTTTTTGCGAAAACCCAGTATTTACACTCTTGACTATATTACTTTAAAAAAAGATCAAAAAATTATCTACAGCGAGAAGCTTGCATTGTCTCATATAAACAATATTGCTATGTTAAACCAGATTGGTAAAAAAATTATAAAAGTTTATACGATTGTTGTTGTTATAACTTCAATGGCCATGTCGTGCCTCTGCGTTTCAAAATGTGTTGTATGGAATAACTAACAGCACAATTGGCAAGAGGTCGAGGTCTATCTAACACTTCTGGTTGCATTGCAACACAGTTACTCCGACAATCTTCGAGGGGCCGCACAAGTGCACCTGACTACCAATCTCCGTTGATACCATACCAATTCGGTCAAGACTACATTCCGTTAAAGACCCTATTGAGTCGTTTGCTGCTCATTTCCAAGAGAGGGTGTGACCAGTATTTTTTCTTATATCAAGTTAAATCCTGAAGGATTTCAGACGCATTGTAGAAATACATTCCCATTTATTTGCGATGCCTCAAATCAGCTACGTAAGTCATCAGTTACAGGGCGGACTTAATAAGGTTAAGTCAGAGTTTCAATTATGATTTACTTGTTTTCTCTGTCGTTATTCAATGTGTCAAAACTATCAAATTAGTGACAAATTCACTGTACTTTTCAACAATTATTTATTTCAACTGATCAAAAAATGAAACGGGTAACTAGAATTAATTTTCAATTTTACATGTCTCTGTTTAAAATTTATTTTCATTTTTTGAAAAATCATATAACTTCAAATTTGGAACATTATTATTTATACAATTTCGTAGCTACAAGTCCCCGAAGTATAATACATGGGCTTTATTTCTTTCTTGTATGACATTCTCATGAAAAGTCGACTATAATTACTTTCAAGAAATTTAAAAATCATTCTTTTTTTTAGGAAAAAAAAGAGCAAACATACAAACAAAAACTTTAATCAAATACTTCACTCACTTGATATTGGAAAGCAAAAAACAAATGCAAACCCAAAACTCACTATTTGCTAACAAAAAAAGAAAAAATACTAACTAAAAAATATAAATGTGTGTGAAACTTTATCCAGCTCTGTAAAATAGGAAAACGCATTACTAACAATTAGAAGTAAACAAAAACTAAAACGAAAAAAGAAAAACAAGCGAAGCGATTAACCGGAAACGTAAAGTGTAGACAAATTTTAACAAAACCTAAAACTAATAAAATCTTTAATAAAAAGAAACTAAAACTAATTGTGTGGTACATATAAAATATACTTAATAGAAATGCATATAATAATTTATAAAATTAAACAAAAGAGAAAAAAATATAAGAAATAAATCGTATTTATTTCCTCTCTGCATGATATTTTGATTTCTTTAGAATATTTCATATAATTTTTCAGATTTCATTTTAGTTTCTTACTTTCGGGGGCCAAACATATATAACAAGAGCAAAATAATTATGATTTAACATTTAAAGGAACTTCTATGCTATACACTTGAAGAACATAACAAAACCGAAGAAAACCCAATAAATGATTGTTAAAGTTTATGGATGTTTAACTCAAAACGAAAAAATAACCAAAACCAAAAAATAATTAAAAACCTATGAATAAATGTACAATACAGACAAAAAGAAATGTTAAAAGAATAACACAAACACTAAATAAAAGAAAAACAAAAATATAAAATATTTTTTAATCAAAAAAATAAAATTGATATAGAAAAAGATACAAATAAAAAAATAAAATCAATGTACAGCATCATATTCGATACGATAATCCATAATTATTTACCAATAAATCAAATAAAAAAACAACATCTAAATATATATATATATATATATATATATACATATATAGAAATACATATACATACATACATGCGTACATACATATGGCAAAATCGATATATGAACATACCAAAAATATATTGATCACAAAAATGAAAAACCAAATCCGAAAAGAACCCATAAAATATTGTTATTTTAACCATTTGATGTAGTAAAAAGACAAAACCCAGCAACAAATATACAAAAAAAAAAGAGAAAACTAACAAATGTTATTAAAAATTGCTAATAATTTGCCGTGTCAACAGCCAACAGCAACAACAAGGATATGCATAATGATTAGTTTATGTGTTAGTTTGTATTATTATTTTTTTTATTGCATTTATAACATCTTTTTGCGTTTTGTAAATAAATTTATACATATATATATATATTAAACTATCCCAAAAAAAATCATTTGTTTTATTTGGGAAATACGGAACTATTTCCCTCTATTTTTTTTTATTAGACCCACACTCAAATGAGTTGAGTTCTGCAGGAAACCTTTTAACTCCACTTGTTTTAAAAAATATCAGAGACATCGAACTAGATACGGTTTCGATCACGGGAAGAGGCTGTTGGCTTTCTGGCAGAGATGAATTATAAGCTTTGTCAACCGGGTCAGTGAATATCTGGTCATCATTAACGAGAGTTGGGACAGATGACGAAGAATTCTCCCTTACACTTCTTACTATGACCAAAAGCTCCCACTTTCCCTGGGAGAAGAAAGAAAGGTCTCACCAAGACCTTGAAAATTCAACACCAAGTTTCACAAAAAAAAAATATTTGTAGACTTTCTGGTCAGTAAATGTTCACAATTTTTCTCCCGAATAGGAAATGGTAATATAAAAAAAAAAAATATGCTCGAAAAATTGCAGATAGTAAAAATTAACCTAACATTTACATCGATGCCAAAGCAACGCATATTGGTCGATCATCCTCTTATTTGCCTTAAATATTTTTTTTTCGTTTTTACGTGTTACACCAAAACATATTAGTCGATGATGTAAACGGATACCCAGCTGATGACCATATTGAAGAGGAGGACGAATCCAACGATGGCGATTGCATGTCAGCAATTTTTAACAAAGCGGTACATTGGGCTGGCCATGAAGACGTCTATCAAAGTGATATGAATGTATTGGCACGTCTAGGGGAGAGAGCTGTGTTTCAGTTGTTATAAAAACCGAAGAAACGAAAAAAGACGCCTGAGTTTTATAAATAAAAATATTTCTTTGATTTATATTACTGTTACACACAAATTAATGTACAACCAAACAATAAAATATGAATTTAAATGTGTAATTATGTACTTTAGGGTGTCCAAAAACTGTTGATAGCTTATGATGTAAAATATTTTTGAGAATCTTTTCTAATTTTTTGGAAAAGGTTTTGGGTGCTGTAAATCGGTTTTTTGCGAAAAATTCGGGTTTTCTGAGTTTATCGTATTTGAAGTCAAATAAAAGCAGTTGATACATCATTTCCGCCAAAAAAAAAAAAATAGATATTTATTTTGGTGTATAGAAATCATAAATTTTGTTTGCATAAAGTAAAAAAAACTTTGCATAACTTTTAAACATTTCATGAAAGTGTACATAACTAAATGCATATCGAAAAAATGTAAAGTAAGTTGAAAAAAAAAATGTATCGATTTTACTGTTGGCGTTTCAAACTTTGGTCTTCACATATTCGATGCAGTTATGGCACAATATAAAAAAAACATTTCATAACTTTTAAAACTGTCATGAAAGTGTAAACAAACTAATGACGCCGTTTGAAAGGCGGTAAAATTCTACGTATTTTAAAAAGTGGTTTCCTATCTAGGGAACGATTGCGGAACAAATAGCGAAACAACTTACTTATTTCCCTTGACATTCCATGTAGGAACAGACGGGGAACTTCTCTCGAATCAGTGAGCTGTGTACGATAGAATTTGTATACTCACTGACCGGGACCTCCAAACGGCTAATGCTTTTCTAGAGAAGTTTTACATGGCATAGAGATTACTCTCTTACTCGTAAAGTCGCCAACACTAAAAAAGAAAATAAGGTTGGATCACAAGTTACGATGAATGGATTGCGCTATCGAGATGATTTTTATGGTCGGAGTTGGATGATATTGATCTGGACAACGTTTACTTTCAACAAGGCGGCGCTACGTGCCACACAAGCAACGAAACCATTGCTCTTTTACGAGAAAACATTCCGGACCGTGTTATCTCTCGAAGAGGTGATCACAATTGGCCACCGAGATCTTGTGATTGAACACCTTGCGACTTCTTCCTTTAGGGGCAACGTGAAAGATAAGGTCTACTCCAAAAGCCCAGCGTAGATTCAAGACCTCAAAGATAGAATAGGGCAGCCACTTTGCAATTTGGTTATGGAAAAATGCATTAAAAGGATATGGTCCTGTAAACGTGGTCGTGGTGGCCATTTGGCTTATGTTGCTTTTCATTATTAACGGCATACCTTCCTCTTTTATATGAAAAAAAACATCCGACCATTTATCTCAAAAAATTACATTTTTCTTTGAATATCAAAATAACACCTCTTGTTGGAAAACCCTGTAAAAACAACAAAAATAAGAAAAACGTGTTTCAAAGCTTTTTATAACAGTCAGTACTTTTAGAAGTTGTGTAATGCACACAAAAGCTTTTAGGTCCCACACTTTCATTCTATTTTAAAACCTTTCCATTGGGGTGTTATTTCATAATATGTACTAAAACTGTATAGAAAGCTTTTGTAAGCTTCCCAAGCGGGTGACACACAATTTGTAAATAGCATTTCTTAATGCGAAATGTATAAAACGTTTCACTAAAAGTTAACTTTAACATTTTGTATTTCGTTTGAAAACCCTAATTTTAATTTCATTTAAATAAGCGCACATTTTATAGAAAAAGTGCAAAAACTGTAACAGAGTTCAATAAAAAGTTAATTAAGTTTCGAAAAGAAACGAAATTTACCTTTGGATAAATTAAACAAGTTATACTAAAATATCACAAATTATGGAAAAACGGTGACCCATTTAGTACCTGAGGCATTCACAGGCCTCGACATATGAAGCCATTGCTTCGAATTCACTTCATTCATATCCACCAACACCCATTATATGGCATTAAAATGACTGTGGTAGGGTGTAGTACAGAAACATGTGATGCCGTTGTTGAAGACGACTGATTGTTATTAATAACCAGTTAGTCGCGTAAATCGATACCAGCTCTTAAATCCTATTTTCGTTGAATGTTGTGAACGTCGGTTATGCAAAATTAATTAATTTTTTTTTAGTAATTTCTCAATACACACCACACTGCTGTCTTGTAATTGCTAGATGCGAAGGTGGGTAGAAATAATACTCGCCCATGCTAGTTTATGAACTCTTATTCAAATTGAGACCAACCCATTTTACTCAAATGTCAAAGTTGGCGCAAAAACAAACACAACCCCCCCAAAAATCTTCAACTTTGATTGAAATACAAACTCGATATTCGCGCGATTTTATTTAATTAGAAATTTAGCAATTAGAAGTATGGGATTAAGAGGTTGTTTCTAATGTGGCAGTGGCTTCTTCCACATTTTTGCATAAGTAACAAACTGGTCATAAACAGTATCATTGTAAAAGCTATAGCCACGCGATCTGATGATGGTCGTCGATGGTTGATAACAATATTTTCATGTAAAGTCTGGTCCAGCTTTTGTTAAAATAAAAGCAAAATTAACAAAAATCAATTATTTGGTATTACAGTATGTATCGCTTATATGCACTTCTTAATTTGAACGACTCTGAGTGCATATAAACGGTAAATGCGGATATGTGCATTGTCAGTGCTTGTTTAAAAACTCTTTTTAGTTGCATGTGTAGAAGTTCTATTAGCATGCATTCAAAGGGCAGATATCCAAATAGATGGAACAGCTGCCCTTTTTTATTTCTATTTAAATACAATACAAAGTAACTTTATATTCTAATTTTTGGTCCAAGGATAAATCCCATAAGGATAAAACCCATAACACCCAAGCACGGTACCAACTCGCACAAGTAGCAATATCTCAGCAATTGATTGTACGATATTCGTCTGAGGGCTACAATAAAGGGTGTTTTTCTAAGAGCTTGCTGATTTGAAATTTAAATAAAACAAAGCGTCAATCGTTGCTGGTTTATCCACGTAAACCAATGACTTCAGGTATCCCCACAAAAAATAATCGAGTGGCGTCAAATCACACGAACGCGGAGGCCAATTCACCGGTCCATTTCTCGAAATAATGTTGTCGTTGAAATGTTCTTTCAATAAGTCCATTGTTTCGCCCGCAGTATGACAAGTGGCACCATCCTGTTGAAACCACATTGCGTTTACATTCATATCTTGAAGTTTTGGCAACAAAAATTCATTGATCATGATTCTGTATCGATTTCCATTCACGTCGTCGTCCTTCCTCATTTTTAAAGAAATAGGGACCGATGATTCCACCAGCCCATAGACCGCACCAAACAGTACATTTATCGGGATGCATTGGTAATTCTTGAACGGCGTGTGGATTATCTTTGCTCCAAATACGGCAATTTTACTTGTTGACATATCCATTCAATCAAAAATGCGCATCATCACTGAAGAGAATTTTGCGTGTTGCGGCTGCAACTTAAAAAGGTTACGGCAGTAACACGTTGAAGAGAATTATAATAAAACGCCAATTTTTATGCGACAGTATTTTATTTAAAATTGATTCGCAATGGTGAATTGTCAAATTCGATGATTGGAGTGAAGTGAAGTGTTTTATTATTTAATTCTATTTTCCTCACAATTGGCCTGGAATCAAATGTCTTCTGCTGGTGAATAAATACGCGCTCAATTGTGACATACATGAGGCAAAGCGATTACTTTGCCAGAACAGATACGAGATACCGATTACAAAATATAAATCATACAAAACATTGTAAATCAGTTACTTATGAAATTAAAGGTACTTTAAACGAGATCGTCAAAAATCATGACATTAAAATAACGGACAAAACGAATATTCTGTCAAAAACATATAATTTTAAATCTAAATTCATTACATTGCGGTATAAACATTTTTAATTGAACACTGTTTTTGAAAATAAATTTCCACGATTTGGAAGCGTTGTTCTGGAGTTAATGATGATTTGCCAAACAATACTGAGTAGAGACGTCACTTTAAACTGTCAAAACAGCTGTCAGACAACAGAGTGATTCATATCAAATAAAAAAACTTCATAAAAAACACTCTGTAGTTAATGGACTGTAAGCATCATATCGATCCTTCAAAAAAAATCGAACCCATTGATTTCCACAAATTTAAACATTGGAATATTTTGATGACATTTTCAGTAATGTTTTATTTTATCCAAATAACATTTTCAGACAAATAGAAAAAAAAAATATTTGGCCGGATATAACTTCCATAACTAGAACTTCCGTAAGTCGAAGCACTTTTAGTAGCAGTTAAGGAGACAATTCCCTTAAACAGTTTTATAAGTAATTCCATAACTCAAAGTCCCTGTAAGTCAAACTTTCCTACGGCATAATGGTGTTTCGAGTTATGGACGTTTGAATGTACAATAATTTTAATGTTTTAATTGATTATTTTTAAAATGGTGTAATTTTGAACACCTTTTAAAATTCCACTTAAAAAAAATGTATTCTATATATTCTATTGTTAATTATTTACATTTTTCTATTTTTTAGTTTACTTAAAGTCGAGAAATGATTTATATAATGTAGTAATCATGGTTAAGATTGGTATAAATAGCCCATAGCAATTCCATGTTTATTTCGTACTCTCTTCTGTACTTCGACGTCTTTGTAGAACCATAACATCGTCTAAATTAGCGTTGCTTTTGTCCGTCCATTCCTAACAAATATTCAAAGCTGATATTATCTCTTCTTGTGTAGTTTTCATGGGAGTTGCTAATGTGTTCACTGAAAATCCCGCACGCAATTTTCTCAATATCTGAGATATTTCTTTGATTGTCAATAATGTAAAATAAAATCCACACTACGTAAATTAGAGAATAAAACTGTTAAAGCTACAGTGACTGACAAAAATTAACGTTTCTTTACCGGAAAAAAAGAATATGTACAAAATGTTGAAAGTATTGAGTTTACATTTTTCGAATGTCGCAAGTACTAAGTACGTAATGTAAAAAATCTATGTCGCAAGTTGTGCAGAATCGAAAATCTTCTGTATATGAATAATAATATCATATAATATTGCCTCAGCGCCATTTGCGAGCTGAAAAAAAAATAAGTTTCCATGTTTCGTACATGAGAAGTATTTCCACATTAAGAACTAAATAATATTTTACTTTCTTTTTAAAAACGGAAATTCGACTAATGTTTTCCCAACTACCAATATATTCCGCGCGTTGTTTTGTAATTTCTAATCGATATCTAACTATTCTAAGATTCCTGTTGTTCTGACTCAATGAGTAGCAGAGTCCTCAACCCCTTTCCAAAATAATTGGAAGGATTCGCCCACACAACGTATTGTCGAATTGGCTCTCAGGCCATATCGGATTTATATGGAGGGGCGTGCGATGGCAACCCGTGCTTCAGACTCTCACGGTGATAATCATGTCAAACATAAGAGCTTTGGTATAGCAGGAACCAAATTGGGGCTGTAGTTAAAGTATGTCTTAGGACGAAATAGACACAAATGTGTATACACTTACTGTAATGCTGATTAATAACGTATCCATACGAAGGACGAATTTGTTTTCGCTTTCTGCGGGCATTTCGGCCCAAGAAGGACACCAAAAGCTAGTGTAATAAAATATATTTGTGTAGCCTCCAGTAGCCTAGGTTGTCTTAACTGCATGGTCGACTGAAAACGAATGCATGTAGGTATGTGCAGACCAGAGACGTATCCAAATGTTATCCCACGGGATAGTAGGTTACCGCAAACGGGCATCTATCAAAAATGTTAATTAATCAAATGTTAAGTGCCTTGAGGGACTCTTGCGGATTAGAGGGTTAAGATTAGTTTAAAACCGGGGCGGGGAACTTAAATAATTATTCAAAGCAGAATTCAAACATTCCAGCAGTATTTTACCCTTCCTCCCAAAGAAAATCCCTGGGTGTGTCCCTGTTGAGACGGCCGTGGTGGTTCGCCAAAAATACACTCACTCTGGCAAGAAACAAAGAAAAAAAAAACAATTAGTAAGTCTATTTATCATCTACAAACAGAAGCGCTCATAATGATTTATGAACGTACATTTGATAATAGAATTTGGGTGTGTGTGTGCATATAAGTAAGTGCGTGTTTTGGAAACGACTGTTGCATGGACACCCATTCTCGGATAAAAGTTTTTGGCGGCACTTGTTTTTTGGAGCAGACAGTGGTATTACAAAGATATGTGTATTTACATATATATTTGAAATTTTCACTTAGTACATGCTTCAAGATTTTACAATTGAAAAGTACGTGTTGTGTAATAAAATCGTCAAATCATGATAAAAAGCTTATTTGACATGGTGAACAAGAGATTTTCTTTGACTTTCTAGGCATTCGTTAATTAAAAATGGAAGATCTGTTCCGTCACCTCCATTGACAAATCCTACCACGATGTCGAACAGCAACGTTCGCATGCTTTTTTTTAGAGACACACAGCTGTTTAGGGGCTTTGAAATCAGCTGTTTGTTGAAATCATGTGAATATATGAGATATATGCGTTATTTTCGTTTGAGTAGTTTTGTATGAACAATAAGATCCCAAAGAATCCACGAAGAAGGGTCTGATAGTGCTGATGGCGTCTTTCAAAAGTAGACTTAGTTGCGGCTCCGCTTTCAATAAAAAGAGTGATGGCAACATCGCTGCACTCCTATGGCCAACCTATACTCGTTAGATGAGATATTATTTGTAACAACTAGTATATAGCGATCTCTAAAAAAAAATCCACATTAATTGAGACACGGTACTACCTAAGGCAATAGTTTTGGGCAAGGTTGAGAAGAGAAGACAGGACAGATTTACTCCGCCTAATGTCCTTGATTTGTTGTTGCAATAAGTTTCGATAAGAGTACACCCTGCCAAACCCTATCGAATGCCTTGGACATATCGAGGGCCACGAACTAACTTTCACCGAGCCAGTGAACAGTTCGGTTTCAGGTAGATTATTTTCCACGGAATGCGTCACAACTTTGTCGGTTTGATTTTCGACTTTCATGTTGATGACAGTCATGTGGCCTTTTGGGTTTCACCACATTCAGATCAGGTGCTGCTTAGTGCCTTGCGGTGTCGAAATTCAACAGACTTTAACATCTCATTCCTTTATGAGAGCTTTTGGTCATAGAGGCTGAACTTACGTTACATTAACCATCTCCTCATGGTAGTTGTATTATTGTTCAGTGATTATTGATTATCGAGTACTTCTCGACTTTGAAAATGCTTTTTATGGACCAACTTGTGCTTGAAATACGATACAATCAGCAAATCCAAATTTTTTGGCACCCTAAACATTTTCCAAAAAAAAAACCCTAAAAGAATTCTCAAAAATACTTTACACCATAAGCTATCAAAATCAGGTTGAACCAAAAATATACACCCTAATACACAGTCGAATTTGGACGTTTAATTGCAAAATAAATATTGAAAATTTTGTAGTAGGTTCAATAGAATTTATTATGAGATAATCATAATAAATTCTATTAAACCTACCACGAAGGAGACATAAGAATCAATTTATGTTATGAAAACATTATTTTGAGTCAATTTAGTCAAAAAAATTAAAATTGTACGTCACCGGTTTCTATTTTCGTTTCATAGAACAATTTCAAAACAACATATTCAGTTCGTTTAAATGAAACAAGGTTCAATTATCCGAAGTCCTTTTTATTTATAAGTGAAAAAAAAATGTTGATTTTTTTTTCATTTCGGCTTTTTGAACAATTTACATAAATTTCCGAAAAACGGCTTATTTTCGTATTCATTCATTTGATCAACAATGCACTCGTTAAGTACCTCCTTGATATTGGTCGCAATCAAATAGTCCATATGATTAAATTCCGGATACATAATGTGATGCAATGAAACTTTGCCGCCTAAAATATTTGCCAAACGTTCAACATCTTGCACAGCCACCCAGTCATCGTTGTCACTGTAGTACAGATCAATTGGAACTTGAGTATTCACATTCTTTAAATTGTACTCGGGTGGCTGGGTGGTGCCGTATTTCACAATGTTGCTGAGCGAACCGAGATCATAGCGACGGAATTTCCCCGAGTCACGTTCCTGTATGTAATGCAGTAGTTGACGCGTTGATGAGTCTGCCGGATAGGTGGCAAAGAAATCTGCTAACAGGGACTGAAAGGACATTTTCAAATAAATAAATCAAGAGTTTTTGATACAACGAAAGTAGGTACTACAATTTGAATAGATACAGCCGATATAGGCTAAAACAAAACTGGACTTCATTTTTTTCCTTTCATAAAATCGATTAACAGTTTGCTTAGAAACTACTTAACAGCTGGCAAAGCTGATAAAAAATTTGTCAACTTCCATATTTGAATACTGAAATGCCATATATTGACGATTTCAGTCCCGATTCTCATTTCAAAGAAACTAATTTCCGCAAATCTTAGTTTTGAATGAGAAAGAGGTAGAGGGGATTTGGAAAAGGAAAGGGGAAAAACTTGCTTGTACTGGCAATTCCTTATATGTTGGCTGTAGATTATTTTGACATTTTGAAAGGCATTTGCATTTGAAAAGGCAATAATGAGAACACAAATTGTTGAAACCGTATTTCCTTGTGTGAACACTAGAGGCATGATCAAAAGGGAATCATTCAAATTGCCTAGCCGATATATATTTGAAAATTTTCCCTAAAAAAACTAGGCTTCGTTTTCTTCCTTTCATAAAATCGATCAACAGATTTTTAGCAAACTGAACTTACACGATTTGTATACGGCGAAGGACCACCGGCAACCAGAAACAAAATATCAGCACACCAGTCTTGAATGGTCGACCGCTTGCAAAAGGGGGGCGCTATAGCGCGTAGCAATTCATCGCCCAGTGTAAACTGTGATTTACCTATGAGATTGGCCACGACATTGGGTTTCTCCAGCAGCGGAGAGAGAAAAGCAATAAGTGGTGAGCTCATGTGTTCCATAAAAACCGGAGGAGCCAGCAAGTGCGACGTCTTAATCTTATTATTGTAGTTGGGGCGGGATGACAGCATAACCATGAACGTGGTTGCACCCTGCGAGTGTCCCACATAATGTACAGCACGTTGGCCCGTAGTGGGAAGGATGTAATCGATCATGGCTGGTATATCGTAGTAACCAATTTCATGCCACGAAAACTCCCAGAATGAAGGTAATAACGGTGATTTCGAAATGTGTTTCTGCGAATAGTCAGTACAGCGGGCATTGCCAATCCATACATCATAGCCGGCATCAGACAACATATAGACCAAGCCATCGTCGGGTTCATTCAGAACCCAAAAGTCGGAGGAACATGTAAGACCATGCAGTAGAAGGACGACACTCTTGTTGTTATCCATTTGATTGGCCAAACGTTTGGAATACGGTATGCGGAACATGGTCAGTATGTAACCATCTTCGGTTTGTGCGGTATGACTTTCCCAAGGATAGTCATGTCTGGCTATACGATCGCCCTGAAAACAATTCGAGACCGAGGAATTATTCACGCTATTGCAACACGAATATCTACGTTAGACTCACTGTTGTCCTAAATAGTTTGGATGTAACAGTTACCACGTACAGACTAAGAACGACTAAGAGACTCGTATAAAAAACTTGCATTTTTCTCAAATTTTAAATTGCTAGTAATGTCGATATGCCGGATAGCTTTCTTTTATACCTCAGCCATAACTTATGATGTTATCTTATTTGTGTACCCTTCACTTTAGAATGGTGGGCATATTAAGTATGTCATTTGGTTTGTAAGAGATTGAAATATTTATTTCAAAACTTTATAAGATAAACTGATTATAAGATAAACTTCGAAGCGAAAGAGTCCAAATAAAAGTAGCTATCTGCTGCGAATATCGTATACGAAATTAAACCAAAGTATGAAAATTCCCATATAAAAGACTGAAACAACTCTAAAACTTTTTTTCTTTTTTTTTTACTAACACTCAGGGGATGCCCCCTATAAATGCAATGCACTGTGTTAGCGATGGCAAAGACGGGTATTGGAGGGAGGAAAGAGGGAGTAGTGTTTGTTGATGTTTGCCTTGAATTTGGCAATGTCATAGCAGGCTGGAAAAATACTTGCTGGAAGATTATTCCACATACGAACAGTTCGGCTGTAGAACGAATTATCTCTAGAGTGCGTCGTTCGGTCAACCGGCCATTTGACAATGAACGGATGAGACTCCCTGGATAGCCGAGTATTCCGGCTAAATGTTCTTACGATCGCTTGGTTTTAGCCTAATAAAAGCACACGTCCCAAAGGTCCGTGTTTATATTGCATGCAGCGTTGCCGTTGACTTTTTTCAAAAAGTATCACAAAAAGTATCATTTTCAAAAAAAAGTACCAAAAAAAAAGGTATCATTTTTAAAAAAAAAGTATAAAAAGTTTTAAAACGATTTTTTTATTTAAAAAATACGAATTCATGTAAAATAACAAAAAACAAAAATAATAATACAATAAAACAATAAACATTAAAACTAAAAAACAACTGTCAATGAAAATTTGGTACTTATGTACTTGGTACTTATTTTTTTGTAATTTTTTTTCGGAATTTGTCAATTAATTCCTGTTTTGGCTTCCAATCTTCTAAATCAGTATCTACCAAATTAAGAGCTGATAGTCTCTCATTACAGGTCTGAACTTTGAGTTTATTTGTTAGCTTATTTTTCATAAGAGAAAGTTTTGAAAAAATAAGCTCAGCGCAAGCACTGCTGTGTGGCAGTGTAAAAATATATGACACAAATTTATTTAATGTAGAGAACAAGGGCTCGTTGTAGGAATTTTTCATTTTTCCTACTTTCCCCCAAAACTCCTCAGCATCCCTAATATGGAAAAGGCGCTCCCATGTTTTTTCTTTTGTTAAAGCCTCCAAAGATTGATATTCGCTCACAAATTCATCTGCATCTTTAATTTTATAATTTTTATTTTTATTTATTTATTATTAATTACAATACAAAGTAAATTTATATTCTAATTTTGGGTCCAAGGGTAAACCGGGTGACAAAGACCATATGTTTTTTAGATTTTTTGCAGCGACAGACCAAAGCCTCTGGTGGGAATCGAACCCACAACCCCCACACTGATAGGCAAGCACGCTACCAACTCGCCTACCGGGGCGCCTAATTTTATAATTAAATTCAGATATTAAATCCAAATAATCTATATCAACATTTGATTTGATCATAGAGGGATCTAAAAACAAAAAGTATCAAATTTAGTATCAAAAACAAAAAAGTGGCAAGACCCAAAAAAAGTATCATTTTGATACTTTAGTATCATCAACGGCAACGCTGATTGCATGTATTAGCTCTAGAATTACCACTTCAGGGACCAGACGACAAAATAATTGGCCCCTGTGAAGGTATCACTATGAAATAAAATGTGTAGATTTTCCTGTCGTGCTCTTAGACCTAAATATTTGGGTAACCATGTATGTTACTTTCCGTGGCGTGGTATGTAGTGTGTGCGACTATCACACAGAAGAACCCGAGTTCAAAACCGGATAAGACCGTCAGACATTTTTCAGCGGCTGTTTTCACCTCGTAAATGTTGGCGACTTTACGAGTAAGAGAGCAATCTCTAAGTCATGTAAAAGTTCTCTAGATAAGCATTAGCCGTTCGGATCCGGCTTTAAACAGTAGATCCCGGTCAGTGAGTATACAAATTATATCGAACACAGCTCACGGATTCGAGAGAAATAACACACAACCAACTCCCCTATATTGCAAATGCCATCTTCGAATTGTCTCCCTGCTGTAGGGTAATCACCATTCGGCCAGATCGAATTTACCAAAATATTTACTGACGAATTGTCCACTTGTTCTATTCTGAAAAGATTATGAGTTATGATTGAAATGATGCGTAAACCCACAAGGTCAGGGCTCCTAAACGACAAGTCACTCATTTATTCCAAGACAAATAATAATAATACTAATAAAAACAATGACGTAACAGAATTCTGTATGACAGCCTTTTCTAATTTGTAGTCTTGTACTGTGCACCATTGAAAGGCATGACAGAAAAGTCGTTTCGCCAAAGAATAGATTATTTGAATTGTGACGGTCTTGCACTAACGATATGTTTACACCCGTTATGATGTGGTGTGAAAAAATAGATCACTAATTAGGAAAAATGTTAAAGATGGACAATGCTGACTTTTTGATACCCTACAGTACTGTGTTAATGCCAAAAACAGAGGTTGAATGGACGTCAACGTTCTAAAACATAAAAATGAGTTAAATGTCGAAGCTTTGGTGAAAGCACGGTAATGACTTGTGCTTTTTGTATTTTTTTAGTTTATGGAAAAATTCCCAAAAAAATCTCATACTTGACAGCTAAACGAGCCAAAAAAAATTACAAAACTTATGATTTATACACAGCAAATTTTCTTTTGAAATTATGACTCAGCGACTTTGACAATGCTTTTTATTGACCAATTTGTGTTAAAATACCATAAACTCATAAAACTCGAATTTTTCGCAAAAAAACTGTTTTCCAAATAATTTGAAAAAATTCTCAAAAACACTTTACACAATAAGCTATCACAACCAGGTTGAGCCATCCTAATGAACATATGTTGACGGTTGTGTTCTCCCTACTTCTTATTATCACTGACGACCTATTGGGTCCGACTGTGAACCCAAGCCTTACCTGACCAATCGCAAAATAAACCTTTTGTAATTCTCCACATAAATCCGAGGGAGAATCCGACTCGGCATGAAAGCGATCTTAACAAGGCGCTGCAAACCAAAGAGTAGCAGATGTGTTGTTAGCCCTCAACCACTAATTAAGAAGAAGCATTTGCATATACATCGAATTCTCAGACGTACCGTGTTTATATGGTTGGTTTACTGGGCTTACTTGTTCAGACCTTTAGAAAAAAAAAACTCTTGATAGTCTGTAAACCCCATCTACTGTTTTGGTGATGACAGCAACCTCTATCATTCATATTTTTTCAATATCGGGCAAGACCTCTGGAGTGCGTGCGAACGATGAATGACTCGTTCAACCTCGATTTGGCGACGATTTAGGAGCGGGGTCAAATGAACAGAGTACATTTTAGTGCATACACTCATGGTGTTCTGGGCATAAAGGTGCAGGCTGACGCTCGGTGGCCTATTAATATTTTTGAAATGTCAAAAGAAGCTTTCAACAGGTTTTGTCTTTTCTTGAAGTGGTACAAGAAATTATTCACACCATCTGATATGGTACATATTTACACCGCCTACATTTGACCCAAAATATTCCCTTCCTCTCATAGATATGGACAGAGGCTCCAATAAGATCTTTGCAGCTCCTGGATTGAGTACAAAGAAAGTGTTGGTGGTGATAAAGAATACTAGGGTATCCCACTCTATTGCTCCCATCCAATATCGGCGGAAATTGGGTTGTCCATCGCTATTCTTCGAATATCCGATGATACCCTAATTTCTTTTCGCTTACACAGTTCATTACTTTTGTAAGGGCAAATCCACTGCGTGGTGGTAAAATTTAAAAAATATCTGATTCTAAAAACAACTAAATCCTAATGATAATTATATATTTAAAAAAAAAAATAAACGTCGTTTTACCACAGTTCAAAACATTTCGTTTTTTATTGCACACAATAATTTGTTTACTATAAAATTGTCTTATTTTACTATTGCGACAGCAAATGTAGATAACGTGTGTGACAAATCAAAAGAATCATTTGTGTTTTATCTCAGTAAAATAATTACAACTGCCTAAAATGACAAGTACAATTCATTCATTTTGCACAAAAATATGAAAATAATTTATTTTATGTATTTGTAATCTTTTACGACGAAATGATTTGTTTAAACTTTTTCTTTGTGTGTTTTCATTACAGTAAAGCGTATTTCAGTAAAGCGTATTGCTCAAAAGCGGAGTCGACTGTATGATCAAATTTTTTATTATTGCGTTATGTTAAATGATCAGGGTTTGCTTGATGTCAAATGGAGAGAAATCATGGGTCAGCGAATCTTTTGATTGAAAAGAAGGAACAAAGAAACCAATAACAGTATCCAACAAAAAAAAGTTGTACGGAACTACACAATTCTGATGTTCTACGCTCGCCTGAGCACAAAAATGAAAAGTGTTTTTTTGTAATTTTTTTTTAAATTAAATTTTTAGAGTCATAAACTTTTACAACTTTTCCGATTTTGTTGAAATAAATATTAAAAAATTTAATTATTTTCAATGTTAAAAATTTTTTTTCGTAATTTTTTTTGTAAATACGATATCATAAAAATTCGTAATATCCAAAGAAATGTCCATTTTCAATTGTTTATCACGATGTACCATATCTGGCAATTAAAATGAGGTATGGAAGAAATCGATGGAGGATTTTCACTTTTATCGACAATTAGTGGAGATCCAATCTATTATCTCTGATTGAAAATAGACACTTTTTTCTTTTTTAAAAAATTACGATTTGGAAAATATTTCGATTTGTTTTTCACTCAGAATCTGAACATCAATTTGGTGGTCAATTTTTAAAATATATTTCACTCAAATCAATTGTCCTTTTTCGAGCCATAGAAAAAAATCCATAATAGAGTCAAAACTCTCTATAACGAACTCCAATTATAAGAACACAATTTTATCAAACAAAGAAAATATGGTAAATTTATAATTTTTCAATATTTAATCAAATTTAAAAAAAATAGTTTAAATTTAACAATTTAAAAAAAAAACTAATTGAATTAAACATTTGATTTTTTTGTTGTAGGGTAACTTATTGGTTTAGTTGGGAGTGAATTTTGCATGTACGTAATATCACCGAGGGTAGCAGATGTTTAATTGCTTGCCAAACATGAGATTACCTCAAATTGTTAACAAGTTCTTTATGTGTTTGCTAACAGACTTAACAGATGGTTTAGTTAATAGGCATGTTTTTTATAAGTGAATAAAATGCAATATTTTTGTGTGAAACACTGTAAAATGTTTTCGCAAAATCGTTTTTTGAAAAAATGGCTTAATTAAAACTGAGTAATTTTTACTGATGCTTGTAATTAGAAATCCAAATCTCGCAGAGCAACACAAGTTTAAAGAGATTGATGAAACATACCTGAACACAGAAAAACGCTGGTTTTGATAATTTTTAAAACAAAATGCTATTTCAACAAAATCGTTGTTAACAAACAGTGATGAATGTCAGTTTGTATGGAATTTAGAACTGTTGGTATTTTGTACACGAAATTTTAACTTAAAGAAGGAATGTTAATCCTATAGTTTAATTGAATGATTTGTTACTTATCCGAAACTCGTTTTATTGAAAGTTAAAACCTGAATGAAACGATATTGTTTTACTCTTTTGTCCACCAAATTAAGGTAATTGATATGATAAGAATTATTTTTTAGTGCACTTTTAAGATGGCCCTCGATTTAATCAAACTGGTAAATTACCAAATACAATAATACGTATGAACAAAATTAAATTTTGAAAATAATCAAAAGTAATCTCTGAAACTAGTCGAGTTATTTTCAGATTACTTTTAATTCTTTTTGATTTTTTATAGTAATCGAAAGTAATCCTGATTTTTTTAGATTATTTCTAATTGTAATCAAGTATCAGTCTTGAAAAACCGAATATAATCGTAATTTAATCACCTGTACCTCTAAAAAGAATGTAATTTAATTAGTAATTATTACGATTAGTAATCATTATTTAACAGCTATGATTTTAACCTATTGTTGATGATATGTATATTGAAAATAGGTGGTTTCAACAAAAAACACACAATTTATAGAACAATGAATTGATTGCGCCGAAATTCCGTAAAGATCGCCAAATTTAAAACAGTTGGCTGTTTTCGGCCGCAGTTATTCCGGAATGTTATCGCAAACTTCAACAAAACGTTGAACATTAGCATGATATTATTTGTCTTTTATACTTAGTAGATCATTTGATACAATCTTTAGAACTAGATACAATTTTTTCAATATACAACAAGCTGAAATATTCCCATTAAAATGGGATGTCAATTACTAAAATTACATATTAGTATTTCGATTTATTAAATTTCCAATAAAACACCCTATATCTTAAAATTTTCACTGGGCAATGGTTTACTATTTTATATACGTTTCGTTTTATTTTATAAGAGTTAACATAAACAAACAAATAAGCCACATTAAAAACACGTTTAATGTGTATTAATTAAAATAAATGAAACAATAGATTTTTTTTGTAAATATTTTTAATTTATCTATCATAATTGTTGGACTGTTCTGCAGACAACTAAACACATAGTATTTGGGTGATAAACAAATAAACACTTCGTATTTTGGTTGTCTTTGTTTTGCAGACAGACAGATAGTATTTGATATGACGTATACATATGGTGCTGGTGTATTTTTATGTCGTGTACACTATTTGAATACAGGTACGACCCTGAAAGTGATAGACTTATTAAGATTACACTAGATTGTACACATAGTTTAACCAAATTTGATACAGACAGGGTCTTTCAAGTATGTGATTCTTTTTTAAATGCAAATTAAACACATACTTTGAATTTTAATGTATTAAATAGAGAATAGAATGATACATGATTTATGAATTCCCCATCTCCCTAAGAATTTCGTCTGAAAAAAAAAGTTTTCTTAAAAAAAAACCATGTGGATGTTCGATGGCCAAATGAAAGCCAAATCCGTATGTTAAAATCAACCTGTGGTGGAAATCTTCTCATTTTCCAACATGCGTCGAATACCACATATACGCCAGGTTTAAAAAGTCATGTTCACTAATAAATTTTCCAAAATTAAGTGAAAAATATGTTCAGCTTTTGTAATTAGCAAGTCATGGGCATTTTTAACTTTAATCTTTAGCTAAATCAGCCAACACTATCAGTCATTGCATATCAGCAAAATCTAAAAAAAACATTTTTTAGACTTCCGCTGCTATTCTTTTAACATTTAACAGTTTACGCCGCTAAAAAATAACAACAACAGAAAATAAGCTGTTTCTCTTATTACTCTCTTGCTCACTTTTTCTTTCGCTTCTCCCTCGATCTCTGACTTTACAGCAACTGAGTATATGAGACACTAGTTGGATGCACTGAAATGAGAATAAAAAATAGTTTAGCTGATTTTTTTCAGCTTACTACGTCGATTTTTATTGGTTGCTCGTCAATTTTTATTTGTAAGCTGTTCACTTCGGAAGCTGCAACCTTCTTTAGCTTTTGTTTTCGAAATGGGTTAGCTTTTTGAGCGTCAGCTTTTGATTGTTTTTTTAAGTTGAAGAGACCTATTATGTTAGGGTTAATTTGGGTAAACTGAAAGAGAGTCAGCAATTAAAACACTGCATATGCTAAATATGTCGGAATGCAATGGCCGAGGAGCCATTTGAATGCAATTATTTTCCATTATTAACCGGAAGGATTGTACTTTCAAATAAGAAAAGAAATTTGAGAAAATATGCAGTAATTTTTTTTTATAGAATTTTCAAAAAAAAAGTTATTTGGCGGACCAAAAAATCACTGACCGGGATTTACTTTTTGTAAAGCCGGCTAATGCTTTTCTAGAGACTACTATCTTAGGCCCAATAAATGAGTCCACGTTGATCTTC
Organism: Hydrotaea cyrtoneurina; assembly: GCA_958296145.1. Lineage (NCBI taxonomy): Eukaryota > Metazoa > Arthropoda > Insecta > Diptera > Muscidae > Hydrotaea > Hydrotaea cyrtoneurina. The sequence goes on from OY282512.1 coordinate 114,535,188, forward strand.
GTTTTTCGTTTAAACTGAAGTTAAACTTCAAATTAAGTTTTTCAGTCAGAGTTTAATCGTCCAATATTGGACGTTACACCACAGTATAAGAGCCATATGATTGTGACATCAATGAACGAAAGAAGAACCAGAATCAAAATTATTTTGGATCACCAAATTCCACAAATATAATAAACTAGTAAGTTGTAATGCGCCTATGGCTCCCGTTGAAATAGGGAAAAAAATTTTGTTGAAAAAAAAAATTTTGTTGAAAAAAAAATTTGGAAAAAAAAAATTTGGGGAAAACACAATTTCTGTACAAAAAAAAATATTATTTTTTTTATTATTATCTTAATATATATTTACCCTCGACACTGATTCACTGATACACTGATTCCCTGATTCACTGACTCTGTCACGCAGTACGTAGGAATTTAAATAGGCATTCTATAATAATTCTATAAATAATAATAATAAAAAAAATAATATTTTTTTTTGTACAGAAATTGTGTTTTCCCCAAATTTTTTTTTTACCAAAATTTTTTTTTTCCAAAATTTTTTTTTCTTACAAATTTTTTTTTTACAAAATTTTTTTTTTTTCCAAATTTTTTTTTTTCAAGAAATTTTTTGTTTCTAAATTTTTTTTTTCAAGAAATTTTTTTTTCCCCAAAATTTTTTTTTTCAAGAAAATTTTTTTTTTTCAACAAAAATTTTTTTTTTCAGCAAACATTTTTTTTTCAACAACAATTTTTTTTTTCAGCAAAAATTTTTTTTTCAGCAAATTTTATTTTTTTTTTCAGCAAAAATTTTTTTTTCAGCAAATTTTATTTTTTTTTACAAAATAGTTTTCTCAAAATATTTTTTACAAAATTTTTAAAATTAAGTAACAAATACTTTCTCAACAAATTAACGGGCGCCATAGGCGCATTACAACTTACTAGTTATTTATAGAAAATTATAGAATGCCTATTTATATTCCTACGTACTGCGTGACAGAGTCAGTGAATCAGTGTCGAGGGTAAATATATATTAAGATTACATAAATAAAGCTGCGTGTAATTTTATTGGTGCTGCAATTGGTTTCCGACCACCACCACCATACAAGTGTCTTTTGGCCGTGCCAAAGTTCATTTAGGCGAGTTTTTTTAGATTTCATATTTTTTCAAAAAATTTGACGTGATACAGACATTTCCACGAGTTCTGACGTGTACATGAAAATCGCCGATACACGTGTATTTTTATATTTTCCCCTCTTTCCGAATATGTGCATTTGGTTCATAGGACAGAAAAAAATCTATTTTTTGTAACACGGTGTTATGTTTATGTTTATTTACTCATATAGTAATACCAAAGCCTTCAAGGCCAAAAATGTACTAAAATAAACATACCATCACAATATTCTAATTGTTTACTTAATTTTGTCTAGAATAAACACGCATTTAATGTTTCACATTTGTCTCGTTGATTAAATCGAATAAGTTAACTTCTTTGTGGGGACGTAAAGTAACTTTTAGTAAGAGCGAGTGTTCATGTACGGAGTTAGGGTGCCATCGATGAATACTAGAGTGGGCCAATTTAGTTGGTTAGAAAATGGGCTTCACTATGCGGCTTTGGGGTAATTTGTAAGCTCATTCAACGAATAAACCATGTATCTCAAATTGAGCTGTCATTGGCTATCTCGAACAACAGAAAGTGCTAAAAAAAAGTAAGCAACGGAAACAAAAAATACCACATTTTTTCCACCAATGGGGAAATTCCAAAATGATGAAAACGATTCTTCACCAGCTGAGAAACGAAGAAGATCGTTTCTAAGTAGCGACAGTGATAACATTTAATTATTAGTTAAATGCATTTTCTACCTCTTGAATTTAAAACATGTTTTAAGATTAATTTCTGTTTTTGTTTTTCTTTATAGCACGAATGAAATATTTAAATTTTGTATATTTTCATGTTTAAATTGAAATTAAATATATCTATTTTTGTTATGCTGATTTGAAGATATTGGAATGCATCCCTTGATTTTATATAAGCGTAGAGTATTTTTTTATGCGGTTTTGTTTTATGCGAATTTCTGGTGAACGTATAGACCTGAGTGTATGAAGTATTTCTATGGCTGAAAAAAACAACAAAAATGTATTAATATATTAGATCTATTCGCGATCAATACAAACTTAATGACATTTTTACGTGTGCCTTCTTTTAATTTGTTTGCATAAACAAAGATTAACATGTAGGGCCTTACAGGGGCTTTCAGTGGCGTTTTTTCTTGAATGCACATTTCAATAATTACTGCGATTTATGTCCCACTGCGTGATGTCGTGCTGCTATGCCTATTGTTTAAAATATTATATGCTGAGTATTTAAAATAAAAGGAAAACAATACACACATCACAGTATGACATAACAACATCTATGCCGAGATAAATATTTCGTGACGCCGTATGTAAATCGGTATATATTTATTTAGTTACCCCCCCAGTGGGCAATTCGGTTAATTTGAAATTTAAATAGCCATTTACAATGCGAATACGCAAGCATTTCAAACATTCCATTATAATTAAACAAATTTATATAGAGACGTCAATGTTGTTGCGTCTATCGATTATCACACATATAAATATTGCGCTGGAAGAAGAACATTTTTGAAAAAAAAAATCATTTTTTTATGGCATTTGCACCACTCATTTTCTATTTAAATAAAACCCATAATAATTGAGTTATCGGAATAAAAGTTATATCAGATATGGCATACATGTGGAATCAATGTATGGAATTCCATATAGATTATGGGAGGACACTTTCAGCTGTTAATTCATTGGAACCCCTTATGTGCCATTCTTCCATAAGTATCGGCCGAAACGTTGGCGATTTTTTTCCTGAGCTTGGATTGTTAGCATGAACCCACTACATAAGGTTACCTCATAAAAAAATCCATAAGAACGAGTTGGCCATTCGACCAGGCAATTGCTAGAGATTAGGGTTGTATTAGTCGACTCACGAATAAATTATGCCCACTTTTGATTATTAGAGAAAATCGACTTTTTCGTGTCGACTTTGTTTTGTTTAAATGAAAATATTTTTAATAGACTAGCAAATACCCGATACTTCTTAAGCGTACACTTCCCTTTCCCAGTAAAACACAAAATATTTTTTTAATTGCATTGACTTACAAAAAATATGTTATACCGACTCAAAACCTTTAAAATTTTTTATACCAATTTTTGGTGGTAGAAATTAATCTGAAATACATGTTCAGACTTTTTCAATTTTCCGCATTTTGGTCCCTTTTTCTACTTACTGCTGTTGTCAATCCCGAAACAATTTCTAAACATGTATGTCATTTCTATATCTCGCCCTTTAGATTTATTTTTAAAACGTTTTCCCGCATTCTCTATATTTTACAAGTCTTGGACCATTTTCCAGTTTTCAGTATTCTAAAACTTTTTCGTGTTCCCAAATTTTAAATTATTTTTCATATATATATTTCACCAGTTTCTGTTCCCTTTTTTTATCATTCCTGTCAATTTTTTTTACCTTTGTACCCTTTTTATCCCGTTTTGGTACATGATGCGTATTTTTCGTCCTTTTGTCCTATTTTGTTTCCTCTTTTTTCCTTTTTTTTTTATTTATTTATTGGTACTTGTTGTTGACAAAAATTTGTTTCACTATTTTTTTTTGTTTTTCCCCGCTTTTTGTCCCCCCTTTAATCCCGTGTTGGTCCCTTTTCCGTACCGGTTTAACTCTTTACCAGTAGTTGTTGCAATGCGTGGTTATGGTTTCAATGGGTTTGGGGATACAATGTTCCCGTTTTACAATTTTTTATGAGATTATTTCTCATTTATATTATAACTTCTTCATTACTTACAATTTTTGGCTCATTCCTGCCGATTACAATTCCCTTTTGGTTATTAATCCCATTTTCCTACTTCCCACCATTTCTGATTCATGTTGAAGCTTTTCCTTATTCAAATTTCTTTGATCGACCCTGTTAATTTAAAATCGACCCTTTTTCGTCCCTTCCCCGTTTTGGCTCCGTTTTTGTTCCATCTCTAACTCATCTCCACATGTTGTTGTCAAAAATTAGTTTCAGCTTTTTTTTTTTGATTTTTCCCACTTTTTGTTCCTTTTTTATGCAGTTGTTGATGCTGCCAAAAAACTGTTCGACCCTTATCTTATTTTATCCCTTTTTTTTGTCAATTTTTTATGCTGTTTTTACCTATTCTTGCCCAAAATGTTTTTCACCCTTTTTTATTTTTCTCCCGTTTTGATACGCTTTTACCACTTTTTCGTCCCTTCTCTGGCAATTCACGCTTTTTGGAAAAATTTGTTTCATTCTTTTTTTTTCCCATTTTTGTAACTTTTTTATCCCGTTTTGGTCCATTTTCGTCCCATCTCTATCTCATTTCCACATATAGTTGTCAAAAATTTTGTTTCAGTTTTTTTTTTATTTTCCCCACTTGTTGTTTCTTTTTTATCCCGTTGTTGTTGCCACAAATATATTCGACCATTTTTTATTTTCTCCCCGTTTTGTAAATTTTTTAACTGTTTGGCCTTTTATTTGTCCCGTCTCTAACTCATTTCCACCTGTTCTTGCCCTTTTTCGCCCTTTTTGATACGGTTTTACCACTTTATCGTCCAAAATTTTGTTTCATTCTTTTTTTCTATTTATTTTTTTCCCTTTTTGTAACTTTTTTATCCCATTTATCGTCCTATCTCTAAGTTATTTCCACCAGTTGTATACTGTTTGTCATTAATATTATACCAGTTTGGGGACCGTTTTGACCCGTTTAGTCCCCTTTTCCATTACATCCATTATTTTTGGCCCATTCCGATTAAAATTTTTTTCACACATTTTTGTTATTTTTTCGTCCCATCTCTAACTATTATTCACATGTTTTTACAAAAATGTGTTTCACCCTTTTTTCATTTTCCACCCATTTTTATCCCGTTTGGCCCCTTTTTCGTCCCATTTCAAACCCATTTCCACCTATTGTTGCTATTCCGAATTTCCAAAAATCCGATCTTAGCGGATGTCTAGGATGCAAGGGTGACTAATCAGTCAGTAACGCAAGAGTTTTATATTTTGAGATAGATGTAAAATTCGAAAAAGATCAAGGCAATGGTTGTCACAAATACATATATTTGGTTATTTTACTACAAGACATTAGTAAATAGGGAATAATTTTTTTTTAATTTTCCTACGGCCATAGTTTGAAAGCCAGTATTGATTGAAAACGAAAACCGTGTGTTCGGTTCATGTAGTTTCATACGTTTTTATCGTGCTCCATAGATATAACAAAAAATAGAGTCTGTTTTTCATTAGAGTGGTAATAATTTGGAGTCTACTCACTAAATTATTTAAGAATTCTGCTTTTCCATTTTACTCATGTAAATGTGTTGATGTGTACATACGTGTGTGTATAAACTAGAAGTCATTAAGCGTATTTGAGCTTCTTGTGTTAACACGTTTTTTTGATAAATTGCCCTTATTAGAGCGCGCTGCAGCCAAGAAAGTATTTTGATTAACACTCAGCCAATATATACACACCAGGTTTTCATTTCCGTACATTTACCCATACCACGCACACTCATAATTATTTGGTGAGGGGGTATTTAATAGGAGTTAAAGTCAACAGATATTGATATAATATTTCTGTTTTAAATATAGCAGGTCTGTTAGATTTTCAATCACAATATGAAACACAATAAAATTGTAATTGTGTTGGGCGCTGTGGACGCTACTAAAATATGTGCAGCCCTTGCTAAATAACCCGTTGCACTGATGCTTATTTGAATATTTTCCACATGAAGTTTGGCTTTTATTGTGATTCCCAACCAGAAGAAAGAAACACATTTTGATTGAATAGACAATATCGGTGGGGTGGGGTGGTCGTCAACATAAAAGTATTCATAAATATTAATGAATGCTATGCATGAAACAAAGTTTGAGTTAGGTTGGGATTTTGTATATGCCAGCATTCTTCTCTCCACCTTTAGGTTTGTCATTATAACTGTCGGTGTTCGATTTGTGGAGGCAAGGTCAATGATTACCTAGATTGTAGGGAGCAACCGTCAGAAAGAAAGTATTTATTTATGCGTGTTTGTATCGAAGCTACTCATATATCAGCCCGTGGCATGGTGTCGGTTTTTTTTTTTGGTAGTAAAACATTCAAAGAATGTTGAATGCTTGAAACACGATTACGAAGATAACGCACAGATATCTTCATAATATAAATATCAAAAAAAAAAAAAAATACAAGATGTTATATTATTATTTTGTTTTTACTTTTATTCAAATAACAATTTTACAATATTATTTTAGAGGCTCAGCGCCCCTAAAAGCTGGCAACTATTGTAAATAATTTACACTATTTATCTTAACAATTTTTAACAAAATTAATTAGTTTGAAAAAAAGTAGTAGATTTTTAAAAAATAGAAAATTTATACAATTCATAAAAAATTGGAGAACACTCAGAATTCGAATGAAAAACGGATTGTGTTTTTAGCCGGGAATTTATAAGATTTTTAACTTTCTGAAATATTCTTGAATTAGTTGATTTTATTATTGTCTAGTTTTTTAATTAAAGTTTTTAACTTAATTGAAAAAAAAAAATAAAATTTTAAATTATTATTCTGTTTAGAAAATAGTATTTTATTGTTTACATTTTTTTAAAGACAATCATGTCCCGGAAATTCCAGTGAAATTTCAAAATTTATGTAATATTGTACATCATACCATTGCAAAATGTTGTAGGTTTAGAAAATAAATAAAAGTGTCACTATATTATTGTAAGACGGCATTAGTTTGACGAAGGTTTTCTTTCAGTGTTGGCTAGTATTGAATTTACATTCGAATAAATAGTTTGTAGGTTTTATGTGCATATAAACATGAATATGCGGCTTTTCATATTTCGAAGAATGAATGAAATTAATTAATGAGATATTCATATACGATTTAAAGTCATGGGTACTGTCTTAGGGGTTTTTAATAAAGGATTTCGTTTGACAACTTTTCGTTTATTGAATACGACTGAATGAGGTCATTGCCTTTTGCAAATATGAATGAAAGTTTCATAAAATAGATGAATTAAAAAATCGATTTATTTTTTATTAATTTTATTTGAAACTATACCACCTTTCGAATGTTGCATGAATTTGTCACCAATTGTTTCTATTCATCCAAGTAATATTTAAATTAATAATTTAAAGTGAATGAATACAAACAAAAAAAAATGGATGTCAAATATTAGTATCTGAATCGACCACATTGTATTTCCATATATGGGGTATTTGTGGCCAGTTCTATCATAAAGCGTCCAATTTCTAGAAAGTATACCCTAAGAGAAAGGGAATTTGTTCATATTCGAGCTATAACATGTTTCCCCTACGAACTATAACATGGAATGGAGTGCACTATCGAGAGATGATTAATGATTTTTTATGGTCGGAGTTAATCTAGACAACGTTTACTTTCAACAAGACGGCGCTACGTGCCACACAATCAATGTAACCATTGGTCTTTTACGGGACATGTTTCCGGACCGTCTTATCTCTCGAAGAGTTGATCACAATTGGCCACCGAGATTTTGTGATTTAACACCTTGCGACTTCTTAATTTGGGGCCACGTGAAAGATAAGGTCTACGCCAACAGCCCAGCGTCGATTCAAGACCTCAAAGATGGAATTCGTGAGGCTATCGAGGACATAGGGCAGCCACTTTGTGATTTGGTAATGGAAAATTTCATGAAAAGAATATGGTTCTGTAATCGTGGTCGTGGGTGACCATTTGGCTGATGTTGTTTTTCCTCTTTATTATGAAATAAACATCGGATCTTTTATCTCAAAAAAATCCAATTTTCTTTGAATACCCAAATAACACCTCTTGTAGGAAATTCCTGTATATTCTAACCATTTGTCCATTATTTTCGAAATAGTTTTGTCTTTATTTTCATCTACAGTATTAGTTCGAAAACACGATCAAAATAACAAAAATTTTTGATATTAATGGCAACGATGGTTTCAACGATGGCTGTGTTGCTGCAACGGTTTCCTCAGATTTATCTATAGTAGAAATATTCGAAATATTTCTAAAATACATGAAATTTTCCGATTTGTAATGTGAATACCTGCCTACGGATCTCAAAAATTTTTGCTTAATCCAAAGTTTGACTTTTGGCGAATTGAATTGCATTTTGGATGACTGTCATCAGCAAAAGAGTAGCTTAGCTTCAGAGTCTCACCAAACAGGTCTCAATCAAAATAAGATATAGAGAAGGAGTATATAAACATCAAAATTATGATGAAAACAATATGACCTTCTTAAACCGACAAACTGTGTCCGGGACCTATTTGTTCAGTCAACTGTAACTAAAAACTTTTCACTTGGTCCATAAAAAAGATGAAAAAAAAACACATCCATTTGTACATATATAAGAAGATTTACTATTCATATTAATAACAATAATTTACTAATTAATATAATTGGTGTATAACTACTAAAATATCGGACTATTGTCTTTGCTTTGGTGGCAGATAGCCATTCGACGAGGGCACAATAGCACCAAGGCCATTTTCGGAGGCGCTATTAGTTTTAAGCGAAAATCCTTCGCCTTTAGACGCAAAATCCAGAACGGGAGCAACAGCTTCATTGGAAATGTGTGATGGTCCGCCCAAGCTGTCGTATTCTTGCTGAATGATTTGCTGGGCACGAATTGCATCCTCTGGCGTACGATATTTGACAAAGTGGACCTCAGGTTTTTCCGAATGACTTTGCTGAACGGACTGCAATTTGTTGGCCAAATCAGCGATATCGGTTTGTTTGCTTAGAACATAAATGGCGGTTTTCGATTCGGCCGTTTGCTTAGCCAATTGCAAGGCCGCATTGGCTAGACCATTATTTTCGGGTGCCTTAATGAAGACTACGCGCAGATTTTTACGCATAGCTGCGGACAAACGTTCTGCGGCATAGATGTCATTGAAGTCCTCTTCGGGTGCGGTATAGGAAAAGAATTCCTTATTATATTCGGGTAGTTGTTCTAGGGACTGGTATTGTTCTCCGGCGACTGTATCGGCAGGGTATCCACCGAGTCCATTGTCAATGCCAGAGGTAATTCCGTTGTTGGCATGTGTTGCTGGGGCAGCGGTGACTGAGTGTCCTCGATGTTTAAATCGATTGCCAAATCCATGATGCGATCCACCTGATGCGTAATTGTATCCCAGTTTTTCAGCATTGGCAAAAGCGAAGCAGAAAAAGATCTACAAAAAATACGATGAAATGGATTTTCAATATATTTATTTCAGTATTAATTACAATACGCCACAAAAGTAATATTTTGGTCCTATTGCATGATGTAAACCCTAAACTGCTGAATGTGTCTACTGAAATTGGCCCCCAAATGCAAATGCAACCCAAACAAATATGTTCCAACAAATTTCATGTTGCAATTTTCTGTATGAAATTGGGGCAGTCCACGGTCACATTAAGGTTTGGCTTGCAATTTCCCTATCGATGTTTATGAAGGAGCCACATTTTCCTTTTTTTTTTGTATTTATATCAAATAGAAAATTGAAATGCGGCATGTATTTGCCGAAAAGATGGAAAAACAACTCAGGCAAAACCATTTAAAACGACAATCGCGCGATTCTTGTTAGAAATTTTTCATTTGGTTTTTTTATTTATCCCAAAAACCAAATTAGAATGAAAAGTGTATTTATATCAAAGCCGCAATAAATTTTTAATTTTGCTTTTCTATATTTTTACACAGAAAAGAATGTGTCTGAAATTTCATAAAGCTTTTCTTTAAAATCGAATAAATATAAAAATAAATACAAAAAAAAAACAGTTGGACAAAAGAATTTAAATTTTTTTGTGTTGTGTTGTTCCCAAACGTATAGTTTTAATTTCTGATAAGGGAGATTTTTCTTGGGGCCATATTCATTCTGTCTTCCTGAATTCAAAGTCAGCCTAGATTGCCGGATATCTCTCAAAGACAAGTCTAGCTAGTTCGGCATTAGCCGTGATGATGATGGCTGACCTGACCAGATTATCATCGTTATGTTACGAAAGGACGAGGGCATGAATAGCTGAATTAGCATCGCACACCACACCGCGGAAAACAAATCTTACAAAGATAAAATCTTTAACAATATTTTTAGTCCCAAGAAATGGTGATAAAATCTGGTATTCCGTCTATTATTCTGTAAATGCTTTATTGTCAAGCCCGGAACAATTTCCAAACTTTTCTTTCCTACTTGTCGACCTTTATTATTTTTTAAAAAGTTTTCTCACTTCCTCTACCTTTCATTGTCCTCGAATTGTTAGCTAGTTTTATTAAACTTTTTGGTTTCCCCCCAACTTTTGTCCTTTTTTATCCCATTTTGGGTAGGTTTTTTACCTATTTGGCCCTTTGTATAAATTTTTATATTTTATCTGTCTTGGATTCTTCTTTGTCCCTATATTGCCTTCTTCCAGTTTCTGAAATAGTTTTTCGCAATATGTTAATGTTCTCTATTTTGGACCCATTCTGTACTTTTTACAAACTGTTATCCCCTTTACAACATAATTATAACTGCATATTCCTACATTTCGACCTTTTGTGATTATTTTTCATTTGTATATTTCACCAGTTTTGAATCCATTTTGTCTCTTTTTTCATTTCTTCCAAAAAATTTAATCATTCCTGACGACTAAATTTTTTTCACACATTTTTTTCCCCTTTTCGTACGTTTTGCCCTCTTTTTCGTACCTTCCCTAACTGTAATACACGTGTTGTTGCCAAAAATTTGCTTTACTTTTTTAATTTTGTCCCCTTTTTTATCCCGTTTTCGTTTCATCTCTTACTCATTTCCACATGTGCTGATTGTACACCAATTTTTTGCAACAAAAATCACATTATTTGATTATTTTTGGGACACATTTTACCCGTTTTACCCCCAGTTGTCTTAACAATTGTTGTTATGTTTTTTTCTTCTTCACGTTAGACTGAACCAACCAACAGATATTTGTTGTTGTTCCACTTTGTTCCTACTGTCTTAACACTTCTCAAAACTTTTAACTGTTTTTTTGAATTATTATTGAATTCTTTATTTTATTTTCAAATATGTATATTTGAATATTAACTGTGTGTTAATCCTTATTATCTCAATCTTCACTTTGTGCCAAATCATTCTTAATTTGCTCAATTCACTGATTGATTTTGATTTTTCGTTTTCTTGTTACACTTACGATAAATCCACGCATTTTGTTGTTGAAGCAATTTTAACGAACTTTAAAAGAAAACGTTAACGGAAACTGATGTTTTGACGTTTAGTCAATGTTTAAGCCAATAGATCGGCCATGCCAGCTATTTTATAGTCAAATCGATTATATTTGCGGTCGCATGCATGACGGCGACCCCTGAAATGATTGCAACATTGCACACACAATATGACATTTTACATCGCTGATTAATAACAGATGACGGCGACGGTATCGTAGTCGTCGCCGATGATGATGATCGTACGCTCGCTCAGCTGAAAAGAGGTGTTTGCAAAATATCAAACACAAAACGCGCTGGAGATAAAAAATGTTAGCGCCAAAACCAAATAGAAATTATGTAAAAACAAGTTCGATATTCGACACTTATTTGTGTACAGGGATGGAATGGACAGACGGTGTTTTTATTCACACATGTTAGCAGATGGCATTTTTTTGAGACATGTCAGTATTATATCAAAATGAATACGCAGCGCTAATACTAAAACTTGTTAAAGTATTTTGGGGACTACATTTGTGAATCACAACGTTTAGAGTTAACGGAAATCTATATAGCTTGGCATCTGTTTTTTTTAGTTCCATATGTGAGAAATGTCAAAATATCAGTTTATAGTGAAATATATAAAACCAAATACGTAAAACAAAAATGATCAATAAGAAAAATAAACGAACTTTTTAATTACATTACAAACGCCGTGTATATTAAGAATCTTTAACAGTTGGACATAAGCTGATTGAACTACAACTGTCCAGCGCTGTCTGTCACTTAATTGCAAGAGCAATCGTATCCATTTCTTTTAGTTTATGAGATTTATGTTAAAGTAATGTTTAATTGTCATTTGTTTAATTTTCAGCTGAAACAAGTGAGACAGTTTCAGTAGGTTAAGCCGACTTACCTACGCCCTCAGCTAAAAACATGAAATGTTCGTATATATAAATTGTTGGTAGTTTTTTTTTATTTAATTACAATATAAAGTAAATTAATATTCTAATTTTGGGTCCAAGGAAAAACCGGGTGACACAAATCATATGGTTACATTTTTACAGCGACAGACGAAAGCCTCTGGTGGGAATCGAACCTAACGCTACTAACTCGCCTACCGGGGCGCCTGTTTATTTTGTTATTTTATTTTTAGGCAAGGTAAGTGTAAAATTTGTTGGCCGACACCTATATCTACTAGGAGTTAACCGAACGGGCAAGGCCACCACCTTCAGATTTTATATTCGCCATAATAGCAACGCGAAATACCGAATTTAAGGGAAATAGAGTTCGATTGTACGATTTTTACTTACTGAAACATTCCTAAACTAGGTGATCTTATTACATTTAAATTGTATAGAATATTTTTTATTAAGATTAACTGCCTGTTCGTTCGTTCGTGACAAATTCTCTAAATTGAATGTCCAATAAAATGGATTTTTATCAGTGATGAGAGCTTATTCGCTTTGGGATTATGTTACACATGTCGATATCTAAAATATATCTGAAAATCACAATTCAATAATGTCTGAAACCCATTTTATAACGCTTCTAACATTGTCGATTTGTAACGAACGAACAAATTCGTTTTATGGAAACAGGCAGTAATTTCGTTTGATTTTTAATTCAAGTCTTATTAATTATTTCACGTTTTGGTTAAAAAAAAAGTAATAAAATGTTTAGGTTATTTTTGGGGAAAACAGTATTTTTTTCATTATGTTTTATAAAAAAAATCAAGTCCCGAGATTCCCGGGAAGATGTCGAAAAAATTCCCGATTTCCAACAGTTGAAAAACTCGGGAAATTAAAAACCCTAATTGTACCCCACAAAAAGTCAAACTCTGACGATGCATTGGCTTCTCCGATGGCTCCATGCGGCAATTTGGCTTGTTAAACCATATTGACCCAGCGTCCGATAAATCGAACACCATACGCTAACAAACACAGGAGAAAAAAAATCGCTAAACATAAATGGGTTAAAGTTAGCCGCCGAGATATCTGAGCTGTGTCAGATAATATGATTTTTCTCAGGCTTAAAGGTCCAATTAGTCTTGACGGCTGACGGTAGGCTCAATATTGTGCGATTAGTTATGACGGTAGGCGACGGTAAGACAAAACAGAAACAGCTAATTGAAGAGCATTTGTACAAAATATAATTTGTCTTCGTTTATAAATAAATTACTCATAACTTTAAACTATAAAATTTAATTTACAACTTATAAATAATTTCCGCGCGCAAAATATCCAAATGAAAACAATAACAATAAACAGCTGATCGGTCTTGACGGTTGATTCTGCAACCTGCAGAAGTCTACCGTCAATTTTAGTTGTCTCTCTCTAACACATGCAAAATTCAACCCCAACTCAAACAGCTGATCGTCTACCGTCAACCGTCAAGACTAATTGGGCCTTAAACTGAGAAGCGACATCGAAGCGGATGGCTGAGTATCTTCAATTGTTGACCTTGTAATTGATATCAATGTCGTGCCTACGTTTTTGGACTGTGTAGTACACTCTCGGCAAGGGCAGTCACATTATCTCTTATCACTAAAAAAAAACATAAATAAGAACATCTCTCATTTCATGTCGACTATGCCGGCAGTATTATGTGTGAGAGGTTAATCTCGAAAGCCCTGTAAATTGTCTCTAAAAAAAAGCTAAAACTGGTTAGCTGGCTTTTTAACATTATGCCCTAATCAGTGAGTACTTTAATTATATCGTGTGCAGTCCACTGATTCATACCAGGGCTGTGGAGACGAGCAGCTCCGACTGTAGCATTTTCAATAAGCTCGACTTCGGCTCCAGAGTCGACTTCGACTTTAGCTGTTCAATAACAAAAGATTAAAAATTGTTTTTCGGTCAGATATACTCTATATTATTCCGAGGTGCGTTCGTATCTTACAGATAAAAAAGTTCATATAATCGGAAATATTTCAAATTCTAAAAAATATTAACAGATTAATTTGTTTTCAATACATTTTATTTATTTTACGGGAAATGTAAGTAAATAAAACTCGGAATAATTACTTTGGAAGTAATTTAGTTTCCCTGTTCTATATTTAACATTTGTTTTCGTTTCATCTAAAAACGGTACAAACAATCGAGTTACAATTTTTGTGATTAATATTACAATGTTTAACATAGAAGGAAAACTAAGCAATAAATTAATAATGTAAAAAAATTGAGTGGTTGACGTCGATTTCAATTGTTTTTCTATTTCGTACAGCGCATTCATAGAGTCTAATCAAATTCTAGGACATCTGAATACGACGGTAGTTTAAAAAAAAAGTTGTTATGACATTTTACCACAAATTCAGTATTTCTCTCATGTCTTGGAATCTCTGGTAGAATTGAAATAACCTCCAGTCCGCTCTACCTCAATATTAACCCAGTTTTAGTCTCATAAATTGTCTACATAATCTCTTCTTATTAATGGCTGTACATAAAACATCCTGTGTCGCATGAGATGGTGTAGGGTATGCCACCCAAAAACTAAATGAGAAGACAACAAAAATGTACAGATAACCTTTTTCAAATTCCTCTAAAATACCCGTCATTAGTATTTGGCTATAAAATAAATATAGTTTGGGTAACTCCATACCCTACGTGTGTGTGTTTGAATCCACAGACACAGCCACTACCACAGTAGTGGTTACAGCCACATAAAGCCCAAAGATTCGAAATGTAGGCTCAAATTTATGTAACATGTTCACATTAGCACGAGTGCCAATTCCAAACAAACATTGTTAGTGTGTCTAACAAAACAATTTCAACTGGCCGCACAGCCCCAACACTCAAGCGAACGACACACATTTGACGATTCTCCTATCAAAACGCGCGCGCATCTTGTCAGAGCTCATCATAAACATGGAATATGTAAAAACAACTAATCACGGTTGAATTGACATCAATTTATGTCGGCCTATATCATTTTTATGTCGTCTCAGATGGTCGGTCGGCGGTCGGTCGTCTATTTGTCTGTGTCTGCCGCATGTAAACCAACCTATTTTTTGGTAGCTTTCTGTAAAGTAAATAAATAATCAAATTACTGGGTCATTGTAACAAACTGAATTAATTAGTTAATGGCCGATGTCTTAGGCATCGATTTATGAATGGATCGTTTAGATGTGAAGAAATTGGGAAGTGTGTTAACTGCATGTACACTAGGGTGTAACGACTAACTGGGAACGTCGGGGTGTTTTGCGATGGCTGTGGTTTATCACCTAAATCGCAGCGAGAGTTGGGTTAAATCTCAACTGCTTTTGAGTTCACTTATGTTTAGGGGGAGACCAAATGAAAAAGACAGCCCGAATAAAGAACGAGGCCAACTGGAAACATGGACAATGAACTAACTTATTGCGTTCCTATGGTCCTTAGAGGAATTTTACGGAATAATATTGAAAATATTACACGAATTGAGAGGCTTGGACTCAAAATTGATTGCCTAAAATATGGATATGGAAATAGTAATGACGGAAACACTTCAAGAACATTTTTGGAGAATGATGAAGTAACAGCCCGGATTACTGTTACTTCATCGCTGGAGACATTTTAAGAATGTTCGACGTTATTTTAAATGTAATCAACTTTTAGGAGACGTTAACAGCACTAAGTTTGAAGATAAAAAAACGTACTCCCACGGTACATACGATTTTAGCTCATGATAGCCTTTTAATTGAATACCAAGTCTTGCCGGAGAGTTATCGGAAGAAGAAATAACAGCATGACTGCTTTATCACGGTTCAAATACAAATAAATATGTGGGTTAATAACATATAACGTAATCATTTTGCTACAATTTCTGAACGCGTTGTCAACCCATTGCAAATTGTATATATCTTGGTCCAGGCATCGGCAAAATGGCTCTCTCACACGTACGATAGCTTATGCATTGAACAAATAAATCAAATTCATTTAGTCTCGCTTGAGCATTTGTTGGAAGAGGCTGTGTCGTCGGTGCTACAAGCCATACACTTAACAACATGTTTGATTACACTACTCAACAAAATGAAAAAAATTTCATGTACTCCGGATGCGATAATTTTTTCTGTGTAGATAACCTTGACATGAGCTCGAAAAACGCAATAAAAAAAATTTTTTTCGTTTGGGTTTTGTTTTTTTTTTTTTTTTTTTTAAATTTTAAAAAATTTTTTTTGGTCAATTTGTTTCGTCCGGCATAACTCGGAAACCACTAGCCCGATTTAATTGAATTAAATTTTAAAAAAAAAAGTCATATTTTTGTCACCCAACAAATTTTAATTTTTTTTGTAATAAAAAAGAAAAAACCTTACCACAGACAAAGTTGTGCATATGTCGAGCAAATTTTTAAATTCATACCTTTACTCAATTGCGAATAAAAGCGAATCGCGTGCATCGATTTTCATGATCTTTGTCTCATTTTGCTCATAGGTTATGTGACTTTACGTAAAAGTAATAAGATTTGACATTTCATTTTGGATTTTTTATGGATTTTTTAAAAAAAAAAATTTAAATCTTTAGGCAAAAAATAAGTTTTTTCCTTTATATATTCATTTTTAACTTGGAAACTGTTGCTTGTATAGGAAAACAATATATGAACAGATTAAGGGTAATTTTAAATTTTTTAAAATTTAATTCAATTAAATCGGGCTAGTGGTTCCCGAGTTATGCCGGACGAAACAAATTAACGAAATTTTTTTTTTTAAAATTTAAAAAAAAAAAAATAAAACAAAAACCAAACGAAAAAAAAAAATTTTATTGCGTTTTTCGAGCTCATGTCAAGGTTATCTACACAGAAAAAATTATCGCATCCCGAGTACATTTTGACTGTTGACTAGTGTTATGAATAGGAGTTTGATTTTTTTTTTTTTACAGAATTTTTTTTTCGGTTAAGCTCAATGACTTTTATGTCAAAAATATTTCTTTAACATGAATTCATTACAACTTAAACATAAAAGGGAATTACAATTTAAACATAAAAAGGGATGAGAAAATTACACTAATTTCCTTCAGTGCATTGAGAGAGCAGCTCACTAATACAAACGCAAAATAAAGTGTTATGTGAGCGCCGTACGCTGACAGAACATATCGAGCCCTAAGCGCTATTTCATCGTAAGCGACATTTTCTCAAAAAAGTTTTTATTGCGGTATTTAAAATGTTGTTTGGGACACATGGACACATTTCTATTTTTTTTAATGTACAAATAGATTTCTATGTTAATATTTTTTTATTTTCTTCCGACAAAACAGTCTTTTATGATCAGAAAATGGACTGAATCGAATGTGATCAAAAATTTCACAGAATGCTGACTGGGTCAAAGACACGCACAAGAACGCCCATATCGGCGAAAACATTTTATATCTCAAGCCTCTTGTTCTCTTTTCCACTCTTCCCTTTTTGGTGAGTTTTCTGCTTACCCTAATACATGTATAGTGTAAATTTCGTTCATTATGGGAACATTACGTATATATTAAAGACATATTTCCCAAATCCATTGTGACTTAAAATCGGTTTGTGGAAATCATCTCGAATTGCGTTTTTATAACTGCACATTTGCGGTGGGTTATTCAAAATCAAACTAGACTAGGCAGTGCTGGGCGCATGACGTCTTTTTTGTGACCCACTGTATTATCTTGATTACTTATCTAATCTGTATTGTCTAAAGTGGTATAAAATAGGTCATTTTGTCGTATTATCCAACAATGATAGCAATTTATGGGTTATAAAATTGTCGGCACCATTGTCCATTTGTTGACAACTTTTGATGGACTTCCCCAAAAGAAACTGGATAGTACAGATGGCGATAGCTTTTGCGTAATTGGAATACCAAATAGCTCTATTAAAATCTATTATGTTACAAATTTTTTACACGGTTATGATTTTGTTTCATGTACCGCTCCAAGCCGTAGCCAGATAGTATTGTCATGGTTTTGACAATAGTCGAAACATTTAAATTTTATGCTGGCGCATATTTGAATACATTTATGTGTACTAGGGCGGCCCTGCTTTTTTCCAGTTTAAAAGTATTTTTTTTTTAGATGTGTTAATTTTAGCTAAGCCACGTCCGAGTCACACCTCTACTTCTGTCCGTTTTGATTTTTTTCATTTTCAATTATTTTTATTTCTCCAGTTGCATTTTTCAAATTTTGCTCACATGTAGAAAAAGAAAAACTACGTCTAGTGATTTTTGAAATATACGCACATGGATTGAGAATATTTGGAGGTTAATGACTCATTTGACGGAAATTAGTAAACTAATTTTTTTTTATTTAATTAAATTGTATTCAAATGATAATTTGTGGAGCGTGTTGGAATTGTCTTAACGCTTCAAAGTACAGCGATCATTCGCATTATACATTTCTTCATCTGGTATGGATATGTAATGAGGGTGGCACACTTTGATATAATTTGTTTATTAACAATACATTAAATGGTTGTATGCTGACGACATACAAATTAAATGCATTAATAGTTTATTGAAACTTGGTGTGAGGTTAATAGTTTGTCAGTGACACAACTTTATATTTCAGCTGTTGGCGTTTACATTGTTAAAATGTCATGATAAAGAAAAACTAATTAAAGAACTTTTTGAAATTCTTGATAGTTTGTAGTTTTCTCTTTTTAATTTTTAAATAACGTGGGGAAATATTGCAAAATTATTTCCAAAGTCAGAACAGAAGTTTGGGCCGAAACAACGTACTAGAGAAAATACGTTCTTCAGCCGAACTTCCAGCAAGTGCCAGCCCTGACATTACCAAAATTCAAAGCCAAAGCCAACAAATTCCACTCCCTTATTCCTCTCTCCAATGCCTAATGCTAACACGAGCATGAGAGCATGAGTGTTAGTAAAAAAAAAGAAATAAATCAAGAAATATGGAGCATATTAACTTCAAGACGAACTAACATCAAAAAGAAGCGTCCCAATTGTTTTTTTTTTTGAAAAATATGATCCAAAATGTTTTCGAGATAGATTCCGCAGAAGCACTGAGGCAGCTTGAAGATTGGTAAAAAGACAATGGAGCAGACATATGGGAAATATTTTTGTAGTGCTAGGGGAAGAGTTTATTTATTTTCGCAATGGAATTACCCAGTCTAGTTAACATTGGATTAGTGAACAAATCATTTATAGAGCTCCATTCGTGTAAGCCCCACCCTAATACGCCTATACACACATATTGTTTATATATTTTGTATATGTGCGTGTGTGTGTGTGTTTGGCAGATTATGCAGAATTTGTTTATTTGGCAAAATTAATTTTGCATCCAATTAAGTAATTAATTTGCATATTATGCTTATGTTTCGCCGATGATTTGCTATGGAGTGTTACTGTATCCATTTGTCGGTCGTGTCCGATCCGTCAGTCTGTCTCAATAGTATTAAATTGTCATAATTTGTTTTTGGGATTTGCATGCTTATCGAGCACGTTTTTTTTTTGCCCACATACTCGTTTATTTATTGATTATTTAAAAAAAGCGGCAAAGGATAAAGGGACAGACATTTTCTTTACTGTAAGGGTCCTAAAAGGATATTGTCGGTGGTGTGATTGAGTATTTTCAAGTATTTGGATATTTCCAGTATTTCCATTACGGAGTTGACACACTTAGTCCATCATAGATGATTGAGATACTTTTGGGACTACCACTGTCGAATGTAAAGGACACATTTAGAGGTTTTGGAGTTTTGAACATTCCCAAATGATTGATATCGAATTTGTGCTATGCGACAGTCCTTCGTTCCTATAAACCTGATACAGGGTTATTGTTTTCTAACATCATTAAGTTTTTCTTTTTGCAGACTATAAAACTATAGCATTTTTATATTCTTCTTCTACATTTCCATTTATGCGGCTACGTCAATAGGGCAATACATCAGCTCAGTCACATCCAATCAGATACACTGTATCGTTTGGTGTTGTGGCCGCAAAACTCCTATTGCCTTGAGAATGAGGCTTCTTACCGAACAACGAACGCAAAGAACATTTAAGATGTTCCCTATAGCTTAGTCAGATGCGAATATAATAAGGTACAGACACAAATGTTGATTAGTTTGTCTGTCCGAAAAAATCTATAGATATTTTAGTTGGACGTTTGAAACGTGTAATAACGAGTCTTCTCAAAATAATCTATTATGTAAGTTGTTTCCGTAAAACTGTTAGCTTTTTCAATTTGTGGCAAAATATAGTCGAACATGACTACGTGAACAACCACAGTCCCGTGTGTATATTTATGGCTTTTGTTGCTGTAAACGGATTAGTGTTATTTACTTAGTAAACATACATTTTCTATGTTCAGACTCGATTTAAGTAGTAATCTGCCGACAAAATATGATGCATACATGAATTTATAAATATGCATGCATTATCGAGTATTAAATTCAAATAAAATTATTTATCAAATAGTTTCAATAACAATGGCCAGACTGCCAAATGTTTCAGTTGAGTCTCTCAAGCATGAACGGCTTTTGTCTCATCATTAGTCCGACCGACGTCTGTTTTTTTTTTAATTGTCATTTTCGCTTCCACATTGGTAAAAGGTAACTCTTAATGGGTTGCCGAATGGGAGGTGAGAAATTTACAGCATTTTTTTAAAACAAAAATAAATTATTTGTAATTCACACAAAAATATGCTATCTACATATATAAACAATTTTCAATACGAGTTTTATAAAAAGTCCCTGCGTTTTATAAACACCTGAAACCACAAATACGACACTAGTTTAATAAAAATCGTAATTTCCCATATGTACGTACTGTTTAATACACTATCGAACCATTTTCAATTCCAGCACTTAATACACCCTTCATCCACTGCGAGGGCAGACAAATATCTAAACGTGAGGTTCCTCTACGAAAATCTTTTTGTGGAGTTCTTCGAAAACAAGGTCCTATGAAATAATATTTCAACACGGCAATATCAAAACACATCGCTCAATTGCAACAGAACTTATCGATCATATAAAACCCACAATAAAAGGCAAAATTGGTCGGGCCTGACTATATTATATCTGCTTAGTATTTACATAGTTTGTAATTAATATACTCATGGATTTTATGTAATTTATTTAATTTGTAGAATTTGGTGAACCAAAATAATTTTGATTCTTCTTTCCTTGGGTGCTGTCCCAATCATATGGTCATCATACTCTAGATTAAACGCCCAATATTAGACGATTAAACTATGTTTTAAATTTGACTGAAAATACGATTTTAAAGTGTGACTTCAGTTTAAACGAAAAACGATGATCAACCTCGACTCATTTATTGGGCCTTAGACATTAAAATCGTAAATAGTTCAATGCGCAACTAGTCAATAACGCCAATTTCCTTATCAGCTGAATAAAGAATACAATCGAATTTAAAATAGTAACGCCTTGAATCAATTCACCACTGGTAGGATGGAGTACTGAACGACAGGTGGCGTGGGTGCTAGCCATGTCACACACCGGAGCTTTCGTGAATATCACATACAGACGGCGATGAAATGGAAAAAGCGTACTCATTTCTTAAAATATACACCTTCGAAAAAGAGTAAGCTTTTTCTAATCCAAGAACTATTAATATTAAATAAGATAAGTTGGGCACTGTTATCAACAGAGCGCACAATAAGAAGAAATTCTAATTTCAGAAAATTTAAAAAATGACTTACCTTTTATTATGCGAAAATCCTTTTCTGTAGACATTCAACTCAAGTAATATTTTAACGCAACTTCCGAGTGAAATTCCAATTGCAATTTTTATTCTTTTAACACACATAAATCGCGCACCACTTTGTTCATATTGCTGTTGTTGTGAGAGAGACAAGACGAACGCGCAACTGTTTTTAACACACACGCACACTCCCGACCACGGCATACACACTTATACGAACGACAACCACACACAATACGATTATTTACCTAAAATGCATTGTAGAATTTTGATAACCGGGAAAAAAACTTAGTAAACTTACGAATATTATCACTTTCCACTTAAATTTAACAAGATTTTATAAATTTTTTCACAATTGATCTAAAACACGTCCATGCTGAAAAATGGCGGCGGAAAAACTAAATGCTGATGTGCTTGTTCTTCTGTGACCAAACATGACACATGAATGTGTGCGAAAGGGACAGATCCAAAAGTCATAAGAGAATAGGATGAGGATATAGGAAATTAAGAAAATCAAAGTTTCATGACTAACTTTGCCATATTATTTGCAGAAATAAGTGTTAACCGATTTATACGACAGACAAATTCATCAAATAAACGCCAAAATTAAAATCGAAGGTTTTTTTTACATTCTTACACTAGTGTTCTGTCAGTCCGCCCTGCATACACACAAACATCAATAGTCAACAAAAACTGTATTCGCGGGCTTAGGTCGATATTTTAGCGCATTAGTTTTCATAGCCCGGGTGTCTTTGCACTATGTGAAGATTCTGATCCACAGGATTTTCACATTCCTGGCTATAATACTCTATCCTCTTGTGGTATACGTTTAATCGTGTTTTGTTCCACATTCAGCAGCATTTGGACTCACAAGATTCAGAATTTAACTCCTTCTAAGTTCAAGATTGGATTGCACATTTTACATGTAGGGTTTATTTACAGAAGTCCAAACCTCGAAGGGAGTTTACCCTGAAAGGCTTCGACGCCCTTTACGAATCCATTTCGATAATATTAGAATATTATCTTGGCTTTCCCATTCGAGCTATTCGGACCGAGCACAACAATTTTTACTAGCACAATTTACTAGAAAACATAGGCAATAATTTCGATGGTCTAGAAAATAGTTATCCTTGGAATAAGCACGTTTATTACCTCGAAGAATACTTCGATTAAATCTTCAAAGAATTGTTGGTTTCATCGGACATGCAACGATCCGAACTACTAAGGATTAAAATACACACTCGTTTTTCCCAATTCATTAGTGATTGATTGTTTCTGGAATACAAAGACTCCAAAATGCTTCCTTGATTGTTTTTTTTGGTTAACTCAGCTCATCAGTGTGTGTGAAGTGACCAGCAATATTCTGAGTAATTTTTCAATAAATCAGTCAATTACTAACGGATTTGAAAAAAAACGAGGTTGTATTTTACTTTTAACTAAATTCTAAAATTCGATATAATAATCCACTTTTTAATTAAGAATGTAAAAAAAACATCGATTTTAATTTAGGCGTTTATTTGATGGATTTGTCAGTCTTTAGACAATCAATATGGTAACGTTAGTCATGTAACTTTGATTTTCTTTATTTCCTACATCCTCGTCCTATTTTCTTAGCACTTTTGGATCTGTCCCTTTCGCACACACGCATATGTCATCTTTGATCAAAGAAGAACAAACACATCAGCATTCAGTTTCACCGCCGCGCTTGTTCCGTATGGACGTGCTTTAGATCAATTGTAAAAAAAGTTTTAAAATCTTGTTAAATTTAAGTGGAAAGTGATAATATTCGTAAGTTTACTAAGTTTTTTGCCCGGTTATCAAAATTCTACAATGCATTTTAGGTAAATAATCGTATTGTGTGTGGTTGTCGTTCGTATAAGTGTGTATGCCGTGGTCGGGAGTGTGCGTGTGTGTTAAAAACAGTTGCGCGTTCGTCTTGTCTCTCTCACAACAACAGCAATACGAACAAAGTGGTGCGCGATTTATGTGTGTTAAAAGAATAAAAATTGCAATTGGAATTTCACTCGGAAGTTTCGTTAAAATATTACTTAAGTTGAATGTCCACAGAAAAGAATTTTCGCATAATAAAAGGTAAGTAATTTTTTAATTTTTCTGAATTTAGAATTTCGTCTTGTTGTGCTCTCTGTTGATAACAGTGCCCAACTTATCTTATTTAATATTAATAGTTCTTGGATTGGAAAAAGCTTACTAAAGCTACTCTTAAGTAATGAGTACGCTTTTTCCATTTCATTGCCTTCTGTATGTGACATATATTGTTGAGTGATATTCACGAAAGCTCCGGTGTGTGACATGGCTAGCACCCACGCCACCTGTCGTTCAGTACTCCATCCTACAAGTGGTGAATTGGTTCAAGGCGTTACTATTTTGAATTCGGTTGTATTCTTTATTCAGCTGATCACGAAATTTACGTTATTGACTAGGTGCGCATTGAACTATTTACAGTATTTAAATGTGTAAGGCCCGATAAATGTTTCGAGGTTGATCTTCGTTTTTCGTTTAAACTGAAGTCACACCTTAAAATCATATTTTCAGTCAAATTTAAAACATAGTTTAATCGTCTAATATTGGGCGTTTAATCTAGAGTATGATGACCATATGATTGGGACAGCACTCAAGGAAAAAAAAAGGAAAAATCAAAATTATTTTCGTTCACCAAATTCTACAAATCAAATAAATTACATAAAATCCCTTGCTTTATAATATGAGTATATTAATTACAAACTATGTAAATACTAGGCAGATATAATATAGTCAGGACCGTCCAATGTTGCCTTTTCTTGTGGGTTTTATATGTTTGTGTGAATTACAAATAATTTGTATTTTTTTTAAAAAAATGCTGTAACTTTCTGACCTCTCATTCGGCAACCCATTAAGAATTACCTTTTACCAAAGTTAAAGCGAAAATAACAATTTAAAAAACAAACAGACGGTCGGAAGAATGATGAAACAAAAGCTTGAGAGACTCAAGAGAAACATTTGGCAGCCTGTCAATTGTTAATGGAACTATTATAATAAATTGTTTATTTGAATTTAATACTCGATAATGCATGCATATTTATAAATTCATGTGTGCATCATATTTTGTCGGCAGATTACTACTTAAATCGAGTCTGAATATAGAAAATGTATGTTTACAAAGTAAATAACACTAATCCGTTTACAGCAACAAAAGCCATAAATATACACACTGGACTGTGTTCTATAGTTGACTGTAGTTTCGTGTGTTTTACCGACACTTTTATAATAGATTATTTTTTAGAAGACTCGATATGATACGTTTCAAACGTTCACATTCAGAATTTAGCATTATAGATAAACCAAAATATCTATACGTTTTTTAGGATAGACGAACTACACACAATTTGTGTCTGTAGCTAATTTATATTCCCAAACAGAATCTTAATATATATTTACCCTCGACACTGATTCACTGATACACTGATTCCCTGATTCACTGATACACTGATTCACTGACTCTGTCACGCAGTACGTAGGAATTTAAATAGGCATTCTATAATTTTCTATAAATAATAATAATAAAAAAAAAATATTTTTTTTTGTACAGAAATTGTGTCTTCCCCAATTTTTTTTTCAACAAAATTTTTTTTTCCAAAAAAAATTTTTTTTCCAACAAAATTTTTTTTTCAAGAAAAATTTTTTTTTTGAACAAAATTTTTTTTTCCACAAACATTTTTTTTTTTCAACACAATTTTTTTTCCATATTTCAACGGGCGCCATAGGCGCATTACAACTTACTAGTGTGATTATAACGTAACTTGCTGTCCTGGCAGAGTTCGTCCTAACTACAATAGTATTGACTTAGATATTTAACTTAAATTTGCTAGCTGATACACAGGCGTTGTCAAGATTATTGACTCAGACTGGTCTAGAGAAATATAATTTTTCAAAATTCACATGGGACCGCCCACTAAATATAACTCGTATGCTATTAATATTACATATTTGTGTACAAAAATAGCGTGTTTTGGAAAAACAGACAACGAATTTATTAAATTCAACAAAGTACAACATTTGGGTGCGAATAAGTGTGTATTTGCAACTGTTTTCGTAATTCTTTTCTGCATTTACGCTCTTTAAAATAAAAGCAATACCGAGAGAATGAGATTGATTGTTATATAGAAATTCACAAATTGAAACAAATTAAAAAATGAACCAAAACTGCATACATCTACATTTGATATTTATCACCTACAAACAAGTTAATGTTTGTGGTATGGAAAAATAAATATATATGTTTGATGCGAACTTGTTTGCTGAAATTTGTTAAAATGGCAATTTTTTTCAGCGTGTATATAAAATAAGTTAATTTTATTCGATTTCGATTCGTGAGATCCATGTTTGCAGTATGATCGCGTGAAATATCCCCTTCGTTTTGAGAGATATTCTAGTCGTTAGAGTCATTTGCGTCTGTCCGATAATTTTTCGTATTTTTCTAAACTCAGTTGGTGTTTCAAAATTAAGAGTGTAGCAACAATTACGAATAACATAATTGAAATTATTGGTTAAATGTGTTTATAAAATTTTACAAATCCCTGCAGTATTTTGATAAAGTCTGATATCCAAGCTTTCTCCTACGTCGTCTTAATCACAATGAACCACATTTTCACTTTATTTCGTATTTCACAGCATCTGTGCGAGTAATTGATTCATTTATGTGCCTTCTTTATGGATATTTTATGTGGTAAATTTCTAATTTCTTGCCATAAAAATCGTAATTTGTTAAAAACCAAAAAGAATTAATTAAAACGACATAAAATGGAAGAAACCCATTTCGAACCCCCTGCCAATTACAAATGTGTACCTTGTGCACTGTAATATCTCCCTTGTCTGCCAACCCACCCACACAATTGGATGACACCATCATGGTACATAGTCCGCCTTTTACAACGACCACCCCCACCCGATTTTATGTTAGCATCATTGTCAGCGTTGTAGGCAGAACGTTTCTGTTTTTACCGTGTGTGGGTGTGCGTTTGTATTGAACTTAGCCAAATATGTCAATTCATTACAGATTTATGACAATTGCTTTATTTAACGATTAACTAAAGTTCACATTGTCGTAAATGTCGCCACAGAATACAGGCTTCGGTGAAATGCGAGTCGGAAAGGTTACGATATCATTTTTGTCATTTTATTTGTAGACATTTGTGAGGGGTCCTGATTTAGTTGTTGCAGGACGGGCGGGTAAACAGTTTTAAAACTTTGTGATTTTCTTTAAACTGTTTAATTGTTAGATCTATCAAATACATATATGTACATATACAGACAAAGACTTCAAATAAATTGAATCAACACGGTGTAACCAGTGCGATCCTTACTATATCAGAAGTCTACACACCCACCTCATTTAGGTAATTCCACAGCTGATCACTGATTTCACATAGTTCAGGAGTTATGAAGAATTTTAGTGTTCCAAAGAAACAATGTATTGCTGGTATAAAACCAGGTGATTTTCACACAAGGTTACATATTTATGGAGTTATAACGGTTTTAGGTTTTTCGGTGATTCCACAGACACCCGGCCCTCGCAAATGAACCACATTACATTATCGAATTCAATTGTAGAGGCACAAAACCCACACTCATTTGTTAAAAATGAATGAACGTGATATTTTAATCCTTTTTATTCCACTCATTGCGATTAATTGATGTGAATGTGAATAACATTAAACTAAAGTGGTAATTGAATATTTCATCTGTGTTGTTCGGTAAATGGCAGCGGCTCCAATAAATGGTAAGTGTGACTTCAGTCAAGTGGTTTGAACACAACACTCAAAGTGGTTTCATTCTAAAGGCCAACGAATGACGCCTCTAGCATAAGCGTTTATTGTGGCTGATGGTGAACGGAGAAAATTACAAATGCAGTTGAGCAACAACAATGATTAAATCCTTAAACAGAACACCTAGGTCAACTAATGGGAAGTATTTTTGATTTAACAAGGTTTAGTACTTAAGTCCAGTATGATTGTTAACATCTGTAAACAAGTGTGCTATATTTGAGCGACTTCATCACATTTCATGGAAATCCGCAAAATTAGTCGCCCAACAACATCTGTGACCGTACACGTTACAATATACAACAATATATTGAGGATTGATTTACATGGCTAAATGGATTCAGTATCTAATTCTGTATCTTTAATTCCCCAGATCATATTCTATCTATGTGTCAAAAGTATGGTACGTACGGCTTTACTTAAACCACGCTAAAAAAAAAACTTCATTTATGTACGGATTTTTGTAGCTAGGAATTCCTAATTGTATCCATAGTTGAGCCCGAATGGCCTTGATTTTTTGGATAGATCTATGTTCGTAATAGGGTAGAAAAAAGTTCGAAATGGACTTGTATGGATTGGATTGATTTAAGCCCGAATAAATATCTGAAATTATCGGAAACTGGGAGTGATTTAAAGAAAATTTTGATTAAAGTGATATCACAATATTCTTGTTCTAAGAATATTAAATTCATAATATGATGAGTTCGATATGGATTTAAAGAGAGTACATTTTTCTCTCAAAAATAGTTTTACGATTTTCATTTGATACGGCTCAAAAGTGTAACACATAGAAATATCCACATTAGACCCCAGGCGTCTTTGAACCAAATTCGATTCATGACTTTCTGAATCGTTTGAGCCATGTCCTGCTGGTACGCACGATAACTTTCGAAAGAGTTAAACAATCACTCTGAAATTTTTCATGGCTTAATATTTTCCCAAAACTGCTTATGGAATTGCATTTGGGCTATATGGCCAAACCCCTTCGGGTACCTCCCATACAAATCTGCTATTTCGCCTACTTTAGAAATCGTGTAATAATATCAATATCACCAGCGCGATCTTGCCCAAATTCTGTATTTAGTAAAACTATAGCTAGAAAAAGTTTCAGACAAAAACATGTAAGTCTGGCAACTCTCTTTCTGGAACCTCCCATACAAATGTACCATCCCGCACCTTAGAAATCGTGTAATTATCAATACGACCAATGCGATCTTGTCCAAATTATGTATTTAGTAAAGATATAGACGGACAAAGTTTCGGACAAAAACGTGAAAGTCTGGCAACTCCCATTCTGGTACCTCCCATACAAATGTACCATCCCGCCTACCTTAGAAATCGTGTAATATTATCAATACGACCAACGCGATATTGCCCAAAGATATAGACAGACAAAGTTTCGGACAAAAACTTGAAAGTCTGGCAACTCCCCTTGTGGTTTTCTATAACATTCGGAATTTTGAGGTTGCTATTATTTAATATGAGACTTGTATGTTTTACTGAGGGTGAGGGTATATATAAGTCGGTTTACCCGACTGCTTTTTTCGACATCGATACCAATTTTCGATGATTTTTTCTCCAATCATGGGTTATTATGTGCTATAGTCTTCCGTAATTAAACGAGAACTACTGTTCATTAATTCAAAAAACGACAAGCAGTAGCGCAAACAAATCTTTGTTTAAATAAATCAAGTACTTTTTTCTTATTATAAGAATTTTCGTACTTGATTTTAAAACTATACCATTTATACTTGCTTTAAGAATAACTAGCTACGAATCGTACCTATTTTTTGAAGTAAGATTTTAATTCCAGTACGATTAAGAATATTCTGCTGGAATTACGAATGTCATTTTTCTTTCTGTGTATAAGGATATTGTCTTTCAATTTATCTT
Source organism: Hydrotaea cyrtoneurina (assembly GCA_958296145.1). NCBI lineage: Eukaryota > Metazoa > Arthropoda > Insecta > Diptera > Muscidae > Hydrotaea > Hydrotaea cyrtoneurina. Next base: position 114,564,738 of record OY282512.1, read on the forward strand.
TTCACTTAGTCTTAACGATATTTGAAATTCCGATAACAAAAATACTGAACTTACCGTGTATGGGTGATTACATGGTGAACCATTTAATGAAAAATTGGGTTGATCGAATGAGTTACTGCTGAGCCAGCCGTGGTAGTCATATGAATGATATTGTGTTCCATTAATGAATGATAAAGTTCCACCTATGCAATAAAACCAGAAAATTGAAAATATGATCACTAGTTTTTTTAAAGCCGATTCAAGTATAAACATTTAAATGACCCACCCTGTACAAACTTGTAAATTAGATATGCCTTCAAAATTGATAAATACTAATGTGATAGTTATTATGTCAGTCCATTCCGTCCATCACCTGATACGCCTCCTGGTAAAAACAGCCAATCAAGCGTGGATTCCCTGCTATATTATTATTCAGCATTTTACTTTTGTTTTTATGTCAGAGGTTAAAAGTGTGTGTGTTTCGCAGAATCGAGAAATGAAATTCAATTGAATCCTGGCGAAATACCTACGCGTACATTTTGTTCTCACCCCTCTCAGCATTCACACATTCAGGGTGATGGGAAGACGATGTAGGTGCATGTGTATGTCAGCTACAGTTTTCTCGCAAACGATTACGCACATACAGCGAGCGTGTCTGTCTATTCCTATCAGACCCATATTGACAGTTTAATACTCTAGGCAAATTACCACGTACCGCACCGAATGGCTGGAACATACCGGATTTAAGAGTTGCACACCTTCGCTGCCTGGTCTATTTCTGCAACTACTACCACTGTGGTCCATTATGCTGTTGTTAGCAAAAAAAAAACACGCCGCTACGAATCAAAGGTGGGGCTGGGGAAGAGGTGGCATAGCAAGCGTTTCATATGGTACCTGGGGCAAGTATTTACTTTACTGTGTCATAAAAAGATATGGATGCTATGGAAAAAAGCGCAAAATTTTCACAACACACAATATTTCCATTGAAGAAGGCACACAAGGAGTGGGCGAATAACAGAATGAAAAACAATCATGAAACGGTTACTATTATTACCCGACAATTACTTTTAATTTCCCAACTTTCCACACCACACATGAGTTGGCAATACGTGTTGGAGTGGATGGGCGGCATGATGATGAGACGCTTGTACTGGGTGGGTATTTTATTGAATAACCTTTGACTGTATAAATGACTGGCAGCCATCGGGGAATGTGATTTCATAAACGGCAGGGATATTAAATTTCATCGTAGCCATCATATTCAATCAATTTATTACTTATTTATTTTATGGAGAAAAAACAACAACAAATAAATTGAATTAAATTCGTGTGAGTCATCTCCATAAGAACATATATACTCATATACTTCATATATACTCTTATTTTTACATAAATACAAATACAAATAAGACATGTTGTCCGAATGAATATAAATGCCACAACTCAAAGCATCTTCGGTATTGCGTTTGAGGGACCAGTGGACATATCGTGGAGCAGGAAACGAATTGCTTTCTTTATTAAAGCTTTGAACGTTTAATAAGTTCTAGCGTAATTTAAAGTATTATATTTGTGTTCCAGGAGTTTAATGCTTAATTTGTGTAGAGTTATATAGTTGCAACCAAAAGCCGACTTTTGGACCTTTTGACTTTTTCAAAAATTTAAAAAGTCGATTTTTCGACTTTTCCCTTTTTTTTTGAATTACAAGTCGATTTAAGTCGGCTTTTCATCTGTTTAATTGAAAATAATACAATTAAATTCAAACTTATACAAATTCTAGTTTAAAATGTAAAAAATAATAAAAAAAACAGAGAGATCTATTCAGTTCCACTTTATAGTATACTAGCAAATGCCCGCTACTTCGTAAGCATACATTTTCCTTCCCAGTAAAACTAAAAATATTTTTTAATTGCATTGGTTTACAAAAAAAATGTTTTATACCGACTCAGAAACTTTATTGCCTCCTTCAAGTTTTTGTCGGTAGATATTAATTTGAAAGACATGTTCACACATTTTTGATTTTCTCCGTTTTCGTACGTTTTGATACTCTTTTTCAGCAGTTGTTGCAAAGCGTAGTTATGGACTAATTTTCCAACAAAAATAACAATATTTGATTTGTCTGGATTTTTTTCGAAGGGATTTCCCGTTTTACCATTTGTGTCCGCTTCCTATCCGAATTTCGAAAAATCCGTTCATAGCTAATTTCATGATTTTAGCTTCAGCCGTTCAGGACAGTGATGAATTAGTCCGTCACGCCCTTTTTCGACCCACCTCTAACTCATTTCCACCTGTTGTAGATTATTTATCATTTATATTATACCAGCTTTTCCATTACATCCAAATTTGGGCCCATTCCTGTAGATTACAATTTTTTTCACACATTTTTGTTTTTCCACTTTTGTACTTTTTTTATCCCGTATTGGTACGTTTTTTCCACTTTTTCGACCCTTTTTAACTATTATCCACTTGTTTTTGCCTAAAAAATTTGTGTCAATCGCTTTTAATTGTTTCCCCTAGTGGTTCCCTTTTTTTTATCCCGTTCGTCCCACCTCTAGCTCATTTCCACCTGTTGTAGATTATTTCTCATTTCTTATTATACCAGTTTTGGGCCCGTTTTAGTTCCATTTTCCATTATTTCCATTTTTTTGGCCCATTCCAGTCGAAAAAAATTGTTTTCCCACATTTTTGTTTTTTCGACTTTTGTATTTTTTATCCACATGATTTTACAAAAATTTGTTTTAAAATTCTTTTTATTTTCAAATTTTTGTTGGCCCCTTTTTCGTCCTCATAACTCATTTCCACTAATTGTTGCCAATGGTAAAAAATTTGGAAAATGTTGTTGCCAATTTTCCAAAAAAAAAAGCACAGTATTTGAATTTTTTGTATTTTTGCGAATTTTGAAGGATTTTGGGAACACATTTTACCCGTTTTCCTCCATATTTATCATCTTCCAATCTGAATTTCCAAAAATCCGATCTTTGCGGATGTCTAGGCTGCAAGGGCTACATTCCCCCCAAATTTCATGATTTTTGCTTCAGCCGTTTAGCCAGGACAGTGATGAATCAGTCAGTCACTCATGCCTTTTATATATATAGACAAAAAAAATTCTACTTCGATTTGAACCACATATCCTGTTCAATAGATCGATGAAAAACGAACGTTCCATGAAGAAACAGACATTTACATCGGAATACATTTGCTAAGAATTACATTATTTTCAGTATAAAAGTTTTCAAATTGTCTGTTACTCAATTTCATCTCCTGTAAGCATATTTGGCGATTCAGATCGTGAACGAGTATCATTAGGCACTTGGAGAAGAACTCTGCTTAACATTTCGTCTTTGAAGATCTTTGAGTTCTTTAGTAGGCAACTCATTGCTCCTAAATAAGCGAACCATATTTGTTACCTTCAGAAGGAGTTACACACGCTGAAAAAAATGGTCATTTTAACAAAAATTTCAGCAAACAAATTTACATCACACATATATACATATATATATATATTTTTCCGATTCCCACCAGAGGCTTTCGTCTGTCGCTGCAAAAATCAAGCCAAATGGTCTCTGTCACCCGGTTTACCCTTGGACCCAAAATTAGAATATAAATTTACTTTGTATTGTAATTAATAAATAAATACTTTTTTGGCCATACATAGTACCGGTCAATGGCCTCCTCCAGTTGCTATAAACTGTACCTAATTTTAAGCAATTAAATATCTCTCCTAATATTGTTGCAAAAAAATTAGTTACCAAAATAAACAATAAGAAATAGGGTATGTTTTTTTAAATATAAATTTAAAAGGGCGTTACTCGCATTTTCGAATTTTTACCGGAGAAGGTAAAAACTTTACAACATTTAGAAAACTTCAGACATAAAAAAATTGTAAAGGCAATTTTAAATAGAAATGCGCAACAAATTTAAGCCAGAAATCATTTTTTTTTGGGATTTTGGCTACTCCCTTTTGAAAAAGGGTAATAAATCCGGTATTTTTTGAAAAAAATCGAGTTACGCCCTTTCTAAATTAAGCCATCGATGGGGGGAGATTTTAGCCATAGAACTGGAAAATTATCCCCGATTGGGATACAATTTAACAATAATTTTTCTTATCATTCCAGCTGTGTGCCTTATTTGTAAAAGTTACTTTTGTTTTATTTTTTTTTGCACTAAATATAGCGTATATCCCAAAAAGAACCCTTCCATCTTTCCAAATTGGTGTTTTTAAGATTTCTTGAAGGTCAACAGTTTTGTTGGTCCAAAGACGAAGTTTTTTTCAAAATCTATATTTTTTAAAATAGTTTTTACAACGAAAGCTTCTAAAATGTATGAGATACAGTTCATCAAATCAAATTAAATATTTTCAAATCTGAAAATCTTAAATCTGTAAAAAAAAAAAAATATAAAAATATTATTTCGTTCCAAAATTGAAAAACACGAAAATAAGTCAACTTTGGAAATATTAGTCCCTCCTTGCCTACAACTCAAAAATTGCCACAAGATCAAAAATTGTAGGTGTTTTTTCCGCTTTCCAGAATTATTGGTCGACGTAATAAAATACTATCCACAAATGCAATTTGTATGATTTTTGAAACTGTGCTTGGGATGGAAGGCCTCATAATGGTAGGTAGCGTGTACGACTCACACAGCGACTCTTATCCATGCCAGTGACAAAGACCATTCAATACATACGATTCAAAAGTAAACCACTAAATGGACCACCAACTTTACTTTGTTCTGACACTTTCTTCATTATCAATACACAATTTTCGGTTACATTGACAACCGTACATACTAATCAATCAGTTAAACTAACAGTTTACTATGTCGTTTTATTACCAGGCAATATAAACGGGCAGTGAGAAACTCGGTCTAAAGGAAACATCGATATGACATTCTTTTTTGTGGTCTAAGGCCAATCTAGTTTTCTAAAAATTTAATATGAAATAGTATAATTCAGCCATTTCATAGCGAGCGGATGCCCTTTTAAAATGTTATAGGAAAGAATACATATAGGTCTAGCTCATCAAACCAAGTACCGATAACAACAGAAAATCGACTAAATACTTTAATGACACTAAGTCTTTAAAAACAACCAACCTGTGTTATTTCATAGCTAAATCCTCCATACCATCGGATACACATATGCCTCCATTAACGTGTGTGTGAGTGCCCTAACACTAGCAAACACATGCGATGCATGTATTATGTTATACAATTTTATAGTCCTTTGGGCCATGGCCAGACATTAAATATTTTATGTCTAAGGGTCTACACACTACATGCATCGAGGTGATGTGAACAGCAATAGCAACATAGTCTGGCCTTAGATACTCATTTCGTATATGGCACGAGTATCTGTGATAAATACCTTGTATATGAGTGGTTCGCAAATGACCGTGGGTGCTATGAAATTGTATTGGAAAATCGGTGAAAGAATACCAAAACACATGGTCAATGCACAATAACAGATATGCCCAGCAACAGTTTCGATTGAAAAAAAATATGGTAATAGATTTCCTCTGTGAACGTTATAAAAGCTTCTATTTGTCTGGTTGTTCCAACAATGCATAGAAATATAGACTGTTTATGATGTTTTCAGTACAGGTATTTCATTTATCAACCACATTGTAGGGAACAGCTTCTAAAATCGTTTGCTGGACATATCAATATCCATCGATTTTCACCGGTTACCAACGTCGATGGCATGCTTACATGCAAAACATTGACCATGTGTTGTTCTCCAGCAGGTATGGCGGTGGTCAAGGTAAGGTGGTTGGATTATTTGCGATTGCTGTGCAACTAGTATTTATCCATTTCACTGTTTTCTCTACTTCACTTCCTTTGAAACGATTTATTATGGTATCCAGAAAATATAGGATATCTTTTAGTTTAGTCTGATATGTTACCATGACTATCGAATAGCCTTCGAAATGGTTTGCTTGTATATCAGTTCAAGGTGTCGTCCGTTTTCGTATGCATATTTGTTTAAGAGTCCATATAAAGTTTTTTAAGTTTTGTTTTTTGTTTTTACCGGGCAACAATGATTGTATTTATATGAGGCCGAAAGTGTTTTTGTCTTGTTTGATTTATGTTATCTTTGGTTTATCTTTAAATTGAACAATTAATTGAGTCGTCATCTCACTGTAGTCGGAAAGGTAGAATTTCAGAAGTTAGCTTCGAATTGCGCAATGTCGTTGTATAATTAGGACTGTTTATGACTTTGGTCCTTAATTACTGAGGGCCTGAAAAGTTGGGGAATCATACACAAAAATCTTAGGGAGTCAAATCAACTAACATCTACGAGACGAATGATAATACGATTACCGAACCTGGGGAATTCTTTATTTTTTAGGCGGCATTTTGCATTTGGGTTATTTTTCATACAGCTTTTTTCGACTTTTGTCGAACTGTAGCTATTGCACAGTGTTACAGTCGAGGAATTGATTTAACAAAAAATTTTTTTTCAACAAATTTTTTTTTCCATAAAAATTTTTTTTTTCAACAAAATTTTATTTTTTCCACAAAAATTTTTTTTTCAACAAAATTTTTTTTTTCAACAAAATTTTTTTTTTTCAACAAAATTTTTTTTTTCAACAAAATTTGTTTTCCATATTTCAACGGGCGCCATAGGCGCATTACAACTTACTATTACACATATTTATATAGGAAAGGGGAGTTTTTATCCCTTTTGCCATTTTCACCCCCTAAATGTAGATAAATCCAAACAATGTGTAGCCTATGTTACTCGCGGGGTTATTCGGAAGATTCCCTGAAAATTTCATCAAAATCGGTCTAGCCGTTTTCGAGTCCATACGTTACATACATACACACATCCATTTTTATATATATAGATAGATTCGTATGTGGAATAATCTTCCAGCAAGTGTTTTTCCTGCCTGCTATGACATTGCCAAATTCAAGGCAAACGTCAATAAACACTACTCCCTTTTTCCCTTCTTTCCCATCGCTAGCACAGTGCATTGCATGAATAGGGGGCATCACCTAAGTGTTAGTCAAAAAAAAAAATCGATTTCATTGCTAATGATTTAAATAATCAACATATGCCATTAATTGGTGTTTAACATTGGATTCATGTTGCTGCATACAAAATATCTACCCACTTACATTAATGCCAGTGACCTTTAACCTTTTACCATAAATCACACACACACATATCTGCCTTTTGTTCGTCAATATCCAGAACTATAAACACAATTGCTCGGAAATTAATTAGGTTTTCTTGATATTCATTTTTCATTTCCCATGTACGCATACGCACTTTCACAGACAATTGTAATTTCATTCATGTGTTAATTAATTTCTTGTATCAACAAGAATGACCCATTTACCTAAGTAATTATATTATTATGGGGACAATTTGGTTGAGGCAGTTAAATGGATTAGTATTGATTTTTCTCAGCACAAAATCATATACTCAATTACAATTAAATACATATATGCTAAATTAGTAAATGTTGTCTTGGAAGACACACCCAAAGTAAATGGATTCGTAAAGTGACGAAATATACAAATATTGAAACTACTATTTGGAAAACCAACCAACAATGTAATTCATACTAGTAAGTGTTCTGGAATTTTGACCGTGACGGCCTTTTTGAAGCACGGTGTTGTATCCATAGCCCCTCCCCACAATCATAGCCGAATCCTACCTCTTGGTTAGGAGTTGAGGCCTTCCTAACACCTCTCTACAACTCTTTAGGTCGTAGCACCCGGCTAACCGAACGCTACCTGCGATTTAGGTATTACTTATTACCTCCCTTAACATTCTATGAGGGAACTTCTCTCGAATCAATGAGCCGTACGCGATATCATTAATGTACTCACGGACCAGGACCTACTCCTTCAAGCCGTCTCCAGAAGGCTAATGCTTTGCTATAGAAGTTTTTGCATGGCTTAGAGATTACTGTCTTACTCGTACCAGGTTTTGAACCTAGGTTGTACTGTGTGGTAGTCGCACACACTACCGACCACTCCACGGTCGCCCAACATTTAAGCTATTACTCTTTTACAAATCAAAATGAATGGGTTTCATATCCATGACCTTATGCAAATGTATGCACTGTCACTCTTGTCCAGTTCGCTGAGCACCAGTCCATCCATTTGTATCATCTACAGATTAGATACAAATGCAAATTCATGCATACATTTGGAGTGACATTTTTTTTTTGCATGGGCCCTTTCCATTCGATTAAGGTAATATTTCAATCACATATTTTTGAAATGAGTGTAAAGCAAATGGAGTAAACAACGTTCACTTGAAATGTGGGGAGAGATCGACTTCACAATTGTCAGACACTGCACAGACACTTCAGCAGTATTGCACCTCCAAACTAAGAAATGAATAAATGTCCTTTTATTTGAATCTATCTTTAGTTAAATGCACCTCCAAACTATGAAATTAATAAAACTCAATTTATTTAACTCAACCTCTGCTCTACAGAATATAGAATACAGAGTCTGCCGATTTCAAATGTTAATAATTTTGTATAATGTCCACTAGGGTGGAGTGAAATTCAAAAAAAAAAAAGTTAACCTCGGAAAGAGATGTAGTCTGGGGTCCTAATGAGGGGAAAAATAAAGAAAAAATTTTTAAAAAATTTTTAGGGGTCGCGCCACTCCCTCGAAATTTGGAAATTATCGCTATTTTGGCGTTGATTTTAGAAAAATCCTAAAAAGTTTTATGTCAATAAATGTTTGCAATAAGGGCATGAAAAAATTTAAAAAAAATTTTCTCTTTGTTCAAAAATTTAAAAAAGTAAAATAAGTCAAATCGTCCCTTCTTCAGAAAATTGACTGAACAATGAAATCGCCACCAAAGCTACAAATATTAGTCGATTATCCTCATATTTGCCTCAAATACTTTTGTTTGGGCACTGAACAAGCTCAAACTTTTAAATTTCGAATAAGTTAAGTCGTTAATTTTTAGGATTTTTCTAAAATCAATGCCAAAATAGCGATAATTTCCAAATTTCGAGGGAGAGGCGCGACCCCTACAAATTTTTTAAAATTTGTTTTCTTTATTTTTCCCCTCATTAGGACCCCAGACTACATCTCTTTCCGAGGTTAACTTTTTCAAATTAAAAAAAAGCATGTTTTCACTGCACCCTAATGTCCACATTGACTAAAACATTGCAAGAATGTTACATTTTCTATATTTAGAAAGACTCTATTGACTCTGAGGTGAGTAGATATAATATTACTGTCCTAATTGTGTCTTTCAGTGCACATGGTTTAACGAAAGGTTACTTACACTTTCCGGTTTGATAAACCGCTTCCGATTGAAATTACTCATACCTGAAATACCCCTGAAATACATCACACAAATACATATACATACATATATGCTTCGACACTTTGGCACTTACTTATCTGTACACCTGCATATTCATGGAATCAATTTACCGTGAAAACAAACACATACGCACCGACTATCGACTGACAGGATGTACGACTGGCTGCAACCATATGTGGCCATGCTAACAACGAAAGCTTTTGTGACTTGTGATGGACGAAACGACAATTGGCATTTGTAGTCGTTCGTACGTGTCCGTCAAATGGAGGGAAACGTATTTGAATCGAAGTTACGAATCATCATTACAAGAAAACGAACGATGATAGAGTAGGTCCATGTCCATGTCCATGTCCATGCAGTATACAAAGGACGATGTGATCTGAATCGATTAGAAGCACTCATCTAAAGCCAAAGTCATTCGCACATATCTGTTGAAACGAATGTTGTGAAGTTGCATGTTGTCTAATGCCACAGTTCTCAACGTGTGCATGACGACCTCTACACACACACACACACACACATACAACAGGATGAAATGAGGCTAAGGACAGGAATCACTGAAAAGGTAAATGGTGATTGAATAAGTAGTAAAAATAAAGCTTAAAGGGAAATTCAGCATTGATTCGAATTCAATATTCGCCTTGGCATTTCTTGTAAACTGCCTGTACACACATATGTACATGAGAGTGACCGAATGCAGGACACATTTTGAGGTGGGTGCAGGGCTGGCAGTTATTTCCAGTTGACAGTTTGAGGATATGGTGCGGTACGCGATCTCACCGGTATCTGTAATCTGGCACAGAGCCCCTAGGATTTTTGTCCTTTGCTGAACAACTGGGAACGGTCCTTTTGAGAATTTAGCGGTGGTTGCAGGAAGAATTCGAATGGGAAGAATCGTGCAGATATGATCCCAACCGAATGATACTACCCAAATAGTAGCATTTGGCCGTGACTAACGAAGTTTAGGGATAACATAATGGGTTTACTTGGTTAGGTGGATGGAGATGGTAGCATCATCCTAGTTACTCCATGAATCGGTTATAAGTCGGTTTAGCCGACTGCGACTTTCTTGCATGGTCTTTTAAATTCCACTACAGACTGTTTGCTTCGAAATTGTATTCAAATTGGATGACGTGTAGCGTGTCACCTCCAATACATCTCAAAACTTAGAGCGACCATACACTACACGCTGAAAAAAATTTACCATTTTAACAAATTTCAGGAAACAAATTGTTTGTAGGTTATAAATATCAAATATATATATGTATAGATTTTTGTGTAATTTTCAATTTGTGAATCTCCATACACCAATTCATCCTATTCTCTCAGTTTTAGCTTTTATAATAAAGAGCGTAGAGTCAAACAAAAAAAAAAATTACGAAAACAGCTGCAAAAACACACATATTTGCACTGAAATATTGTACTTTGTTGAATTTTGTAAGTTTATTGTCTGTTTCTCTCAAACACGCTATTGTTTATACACAAATACGTCATATTAATAAATAATATGTTATATTTACATCTAAATAAGCTTTGTGTACAAGGAAATAAGATTTACTTGCTACAAAGTCCAAACACGCGTTTTACTTGTGTGTAAACATAATTTTATTAATAGAATCATGTTTGGGTGAAGCGAAGCGCACGGGTTGGCAGCTAGTCTATATAATAAAAATTAAATGATGATTTAATCGTATACTTAAGAATGGACGGTGGACCGATTTTGGTTTTTTTTTTCGATAAAAATTCGAGTGAGGTTACCTTGCGAAAGAGAAATTTCCACTGCCCGTATATTTGTCGATATTTGTCGTTCTGGACTTAATTTGTAAGGGTTGAAATGTAGGATAAACCCACATTCATTTTTATTGAAATTACTGACATTTCAACTGCACAACGGCTTTTTAACATAAAAGAAATTCCGAAGTCAATATTTTTGTACATATGGACAAAGTCTGCGGGGTCAGCTAGTTCTTATTAATAACAAGTGGACAAATAGTAAGTTCGGCCGGGCCGAATCTTATATACCCTCCATCATGGATTCGTTGCATTTCGATACCCATATGTCCATGTTTGTCAAGGAACGGTTTTTGGGCCGCTGGTGACCCGATAGTCCCAGAAACCGGATCAAAAAATTTAGGCAAATCATGAAAATAAAGGCATATTTGGGTTCGTGAGTAAATTTCGTTGCACTTCGATACCCATATGCGCATGTTTATCATGGGCCCTTTTTTGGGCCCCAAGGGTCCACGGAACCCATGAGCACGCCCATTTTTGGGATTTTTTTCCCCATCTATAAATTATATAAACTTAGAACAATTTTACCAAAAAAAATCAGATGTAGTGAAAAAAAATATTTGAAAACTTTGATTATGGTCTATATGGGATATATTTAGTCCCGTAAAGGGGAACTTTTTCCCCTTTGGTCCGATATTGCCCATTCTCGAACTTAACCTGCTTATGGGCAAAAAACATCTTCCTACAAAATTTCAGCTTCTTAGCGTTGGTCGTTCGCACTCTATCGTGATTTCAACAGACAACAGACGGACGGACGGACGGACAGACGGACATCGCTAGAATGTCTTAGAATGTTACACTGACCGATAATATATATACTTTATAGGGTCGCAGATCACTCTTTCGAGGTGTTGCAAACGGAATGACAAACTTAGTATATACTCCATCCGATGATGGAGTGTATAAAAAAGGGAAAAAACGAAAGTTATTTTAAATTAACAGTTTTTTTTTTTGGTCGAAACTATATTTTTAGCTTACCACTCACCACACCCTATATTCCAAATAAACTGTAGTGTCTTTTTTGTATTGTCTCGTATTCGGCATTGATATCGATTTTCAATGGGCATGAATTTGCCCTACATCTGCTCCCGCAGATACTGTGTGTACTTCAAAGTACATCATATTAATGGACTTGTTCGTTGCTTCATAATGATGACAATGCGTAGCTGTAAGTAGATTACCATATGTTAACGACTTGTTAGCAAGGCAGTCACGTTCTCAAGTTGGCTTTTTAAAATGGTATCTTGCCAACTTAGAATCCTCGGTCGACTTTAGAATAATAATATTGTATATTTCGAGAAATTATGCACATACACACTCAACTATGGGCTCTTTAAAGTTTTCTTTCGTACAGTTTAAATATTTCCAGCCAATCGCACAAAAAATATATTTTACATCGCTCTTTCCGAATACGTGCGTGCCACTAACTTATTTATGCATATGTTTGAAAATTTGTTAAAAATTCTCTAATTTATCTAAAAGCATCATAAATTTAGTTTGCCGTTGAAAGGGACCCTTCATGTCATTCAACTTGTATCGTCTGTAATCAAATTAATGGCCAACAGACGAACGAAGCGTCTGATAGGAGCAATTGCTGTCAAGGTTATGTTACCATTTCCACATTTCATCTTCTGTAATTTTACTAAGCGACTGACTATTTCGAAGTGCAGGTGTATTCAATTTGGATTTTCGCTTGGGGACACTTGAAGAGCGAAATGTCCACATGCAATTATTAAATGAATAATATACAAATTAGTTGTCAAAGCTGTGGGAAATATAAATATACGATTAACAGAACTACATGGAACACCATATCATTTAAATCGTCAACCAACCCGCAGTACTTTTGCTAATTAGTTCTTGTGAGTTTGCCGATATTGACGGAGTTTTTCGGGATTCTCATTTTCTCTTCGTTATAAGATAATATTATAAACAAGGCAAGAGACCATGTCATCAACATCCAACAATCTATAGCTAGATTTAATTTAGCAGCCAGCCATCTGCGGAGGTTTTTGCCTACAACGTATAGCAGGTTTCCATTCAGTTGAATTGACATTGAAGTCATGCGTAGCAGCATACAAAGGACAACTTGTTGCTTGTTTTGATATCATAAGATTGTCAGATTATAGGAAAAAATCCAAAGGACATGGCCGGTTTTGAAAAAAAATATAAACAATTATTTGCTAATAAGGTTCAAATCCTATAGCGAATGTATGTTATTGTCAAATTGATTGTCTCTGATATTAAACTCCAAAGGACATACATAAATCATCTGTGTTGAACCGTTGAATAATTTGTGGCTTAAGGGGGAATACAAATCGAATTTCCAAAATATTTACATGCGTGTCTGTCTGTCATCGTATCTTCATAAGATATGAGCAAAGTTCCAGGAATTGTGAAAAATGAGTTTGTTTTTATTCACATTACCTCTTTAAAGTACGGAATGAGTTCTCGAAATATTATTTATTGTAGTGTTGCCAATTGGCACTCAACAACAGTATTAAAGTTGCTGCAGAGCTCAAGTTTTTTTTAATTAATGTTTTGAAAGATGTTTATTTATTTTTCTTCTAAAATGTCTAAAGTACATCGAGTACAATTTACTAAAATAAGTCAAATTTTAATCGAGAATAAAAACAGTTGACGTTTTTGATCCTGTGTGAAGTTTCGTATCTATTTTTTCTGACCATTGTTTTTAAATGTTTTTCTTGAAATTGTAGGAAAATTATAAAGTGCTTTCTCAAGAAGCAACAACAATTGTTCAGAGTCCACAAAATGTGCCTATTTGGAGCATAAAGTTGCATATATAGTTCACTAATGGGTTGTATAGGGCTCTAACTTGTTCTCCTAATTGTGTGGATCGTAGGTTAAATTCCTGCAAAAAAATATGTTGCCCTTTTGAGCCCATTGTGATTAATTCAACTTCATAAACTCCTGCTCAATTTTCACGCATATGTTGTGGTGCTGGCGTGTAGTAAGTTAGTAAGTAAGATTTTCTGCTTATTTTAGAGTATTATACAGAAAAACCTGCATCGTCGATATCTCGATAACTAGGCGAGTTATCGATTACTTTTTGTTTTAAATATTCCGCCTAATATTTGAAGTTCGACAAATCAGAATTATCTGCTCTAGTAAAGCGGTAAAAAGTTATCGACTTTTTAAAAATTCAATCTCTGGTATCTCGATAACTAAGCGAGTTATCGATAAATGTTATTTAATTTTTTTGGCATATTTTATGGTGTCCTCAAAGAAATAAAATGGCAAAAAACTTAACTATTTGTTGAAACTTCAAACTCAAATACCTCGATAACTAAGGGAGTTATCGGTAATTGTTATTAAAGGTGTTTTATTTTTAGGTGTTTTAAAAAAAACCTATCAGTTTGAAGGTCCTAGGATTTAATCCTCAATTTTGGCGTAAAATACCCCAGTGTGCGACGTGAATCGAAGCGACGCACACCTCGGTAAAAAATGTTGCCGGCATTCGAGAGAGAGAAGATTAGCTGTTAATAATTGTTTGTTATCCGGCTTTTTTAAAACCTTAAATAACATATCAAAAACCTTCTGCAAGTATTAATTTTTGAGAATTAATTTTTTTCTCTTCAGATTGTTATTAAATTTTACAAAAAAAATTTCAAACTTTTTTTAAATGACTTCGATGTCATTCAGCAGGAAATATTTATCGAATATCCCTAAGAAATCAATAAATGTGTCGATAACACTGATCTAAACCAAAATCCTCTAACTCTCCAACTCTTCCCTTAGAAGAAGGCGTTGTAAACATGGACAATGACAAAGACTGTGTGCCACTGTCTCCAATTCCTCCTCATCCTCGCACATCCTGCAGAAGGCTGAAGATCTGCTATCCCATCTGCTGGTTATCGCCCTCATTGAGCAGAAGCCTGTGATGACTCCTATCCCCTGAGTGCTTTTTCTAATCTAGGCCACAAGACCTTCGATACATTGCAACACACTTTCGTTTTCCAGTTAGCATGTGTTTTTTAGGATATGTTCCTTTTGCCTTCTGAAAAAGTCGCTGATCAGCGGTTTAGCCGATATATCCGCTTCATCGGTATGCATAGCTGTGCCATGTTTGAGCATGCTCATCCGCGATTTTATTTCCTTCAATGTTACAGTGCCCTGGCGCCCAGCGCAAGCCTACCTTGTAGTCCCTTAGAAGTATCTTCTATTGACAACGTTTTATTTGGGTTGTCTATCAATCCCTTACTTTTTGCCCTTGACGATAGCTCCACCGAAGCCGCACACAAGACCTCACTGATGGTCGGGGGAATTTCCCAGATACGAGTATTACCAGGTCATCGGCGTAAGCTAAAATCTTCCTACCCCTTTGCTCGACTTCACTAGCAAAACCGCTAGAAGCTACAAAGTGGAGATAGAACTCCCCCTGGTAGGTTGATTGATAATTCCGCTGCCACGCATGTTATCTATCCAGAAGTATGGTACAAAAAGTTCCTTTCCCCATTCCTTTTGGACAAACACTCTAATCCCACCAAATATGCAATTCCATAAAGATTTTAAGCTGGAACTTAGTAGCCATCAGGTTTGTGAGCCTAAAGCGCAACACCCAAACTTGAGTATTATGTGCTAATGTTGTCGTTAGTAGTAATCTGTTATTTCTTATTAAATGTTAACGGGTAGTATGAAATTTAAATCTTTATAATGTCCATTTTAATTTACAGATGGATCACTTATGTATATGTTCACACAGTAAACCCATTTTTGTTTTTTTTTTGTTTTTATGAACTTATATGAATTAAATATAAATTTGATCATTGACAATGCGCTATGAAGTGATATAACAGTTTTTCTTTGGACATCCATATTTTAATTGCTTTTGCAGTCGATCACATCATCTGTTATTTCCACCAACAACAAATATCATACACACCCTTGACTTTTCGAACGAATCAATTAAATTCCATATTTCGCAATGGCTAATTAAAATATTTTCCAATATGCTCGAAAAAATTTTAAACTTCGTTTGTACCCATTTTGCGAATGCCGGATGTGGAACTGACTTATCGTCATGGTTTGAATTCAACTCACATTCCTTCCGTCATTGTGCAGGATACTCACTCGTATGATGATGCGACATGTTGAGCATATGTATATGAGTTCAAACAATGACTTCGACCCTTTTTTAAGGATACATAATGGGCACATACATATGTACATAAATACAATATGTAGGTATTGTAGAATAGTACGTGGCGGTGGCGTTTCGTCTTTTGTATGTACTTGTAAATTCAATACCAGGAACAGTGGAATTATCACATACTCGTGTACTTGGAGATTGCGATTGTCGATGCGTAACGATGCGACTTTAAAAAGACCAAGACCAAAAAAACATTTTCAATTGTCAATATTTGCACCTTTCTTATTGATTGATTGAGACCGTCGGAAGTGGAAAATATTTTAAGACAAAGTCCAAAGCCGTCGAAGGTGAATAATTTTTGTATAGCTTAAGCTTGTCCGGGACATATCTGGGAAAAATTTCAAAGTACAAAGCAGCAAAGATCCTATGATACTCTCTAAACAATTGGAACCAGAGTTAGAACTACTATTGCAATAATGACGGTGTCAACCCAACTAAAATGGAACTGGTACGGTTTACAAAGCGATATAAGATCTCACAATTAATTAACCTCACTAAATTGAAACTTTAACACCGAATCGAGAACCAGACGACATCTTCCTCAACGTGGAATGAACCCCCAAATTACGACAAAGACGATATTGACTAAACGCCTTTGTCGTCAAACCGATTCTGCGGTCTGGTGGTTGGCGCTGGAAAACAAGAATCACCAGAACGGTGGCGATTATGATGACTCTTTACAACGACAGTGACGTGGATATCAGATGGATCGTACTAAATACATTCTATTCGTCTTCAAGGGGACGCCATCGAGACGGATACAAATCTCTTAGAGGATTTGGTTGTGGCATCTACTTCCCCGCCAACAGTAAGTTCGTACGCCTGTCCGTTTTCTAATATTTTAAATTTCTGTTTTTAGGTTTATTTAAAAATCTATGTTTTTGAGACAAAGTTTATTGTCTAAAGCTAAAGTTTTTTATTTCTTAGAACTAATAGCAGAACAAAAAAAAAACTACAAAAAACAGCAAATTAAATTACATATTAAAAAATGTTCAGGGGTACGAACTAAGTGTGGATACTCGGATCAGCTAAATTTTAAACTGTCCCATAAACTACAGGACAACTGCACGAAAAGTTCAGCATCATGGGATATTTAGCCCCTGGAGAATGTTTTAAGAGCATCAAACATTGTCTCTGGAGGAGATAGCGAGATATTCGTCGGTTACACTTATATGGGTTGGGCATAGTTGATAACTGTACGGCTAATGCCATGCGAGAGCTGGCGCTACCCTTAAGGGAGTGTAGTTGTTAAAGAATCCAACCTGCCCGGAAACCAGTAATATCTGGCCAGTTATGGATGAGTGGACGATTCCAGCTGAGAAACATCATTGCGGTCAACAGTGGTCACTGGGATACATGGACTTCTGTAAAAATTTCAACGATTAAGAGTAGGGGGAGACCACCGAAAAACTTCTCTGTCATTGCCTTGCTAATGTGTAGTTAAGACGGAGACTGTTTGGTCTACAATTTTTAGAAGACAAAACTTATTATTATTTTAGAGAGCGTAGAAGGAAAAAAAATACGAAAACAGCTGCAAATACACACTTATTCGCAATGTTGCATTTAATACGTTTATCGTGCGTTTTTCCCAAACACGCCAATGCTTCTACACAAATACGTAATATTTATAACAACTGAGTTATATTTACACCTAAATAAGCTTTGTGTAGAAAGAAATAAGCTTTATTTGCTACAAAGTCCAAACACGCGGTATACTTCAAAAAAAAAAAATTTAAAATAGACAGGGTTTTCAGCGTGTACGTCCGTCTTCTGTATTTTGAGTACTTCACGGATAATATTGAACTTCAGAATAAAGACGATGCTTCTTCCTTAAGCTAAGCTTAATCAAGACTTGTATATTTAATACATTTCATTAGGGGAAATTGTGGAAATTTTTAACATATTAAGTTGGAAACAATTTAAAAACCAAATGCATTTCAGTAGAATTGAAAGAATTCAAAAGGAATATGTTAAATTTTCTCTCAAATTTCAATTAATTTTAATCAATCTCAACCTTAGCATAATGAATTTTACTTTGTTTTTTAACTATAAAATTGTTTGTGAGTTTATTAACTGCGCTGATTTTGTTTGGGTATTATTTTTTTTAATCAAATTCTACGAATTATTCCGCTGAACCCTTTGCAAGGTCATGAAACGGGTATAATTTTGCATCTAAATTACATTTAGATTATTCTGAAACAGTGACAATATTTTCCAATAATGTAAATCTAACCTATTACTAGTTTTAACTAGTAGAGTCTGCAAGCAATCCAGCGATTTTCACAAACTAATAATTGAATATTTTCAATCAGACCATAATCTTGTTATGCCATTTAAATGATGCACCAGTATGCGGTTCAATCATCTACTATCTCCATGATTGGGTTTATAAGCGATTCATCGCAAAGGTAACATCTAAAATATCCTTACACATCATATAAGATTTAGTAAAGCCCAATAAAAATGCAAAACATATAATTTTCGGAAAATTGTTTCACCGCATAGAAAAATGGGAAGTAATTTCCATTTTTCAATAAATCAGTTAAGACTTTATAAATGAATATTTTGCAAACAGCAACTGCATAAACATTTCAGTAGGAGAAATATAAAATTGTTAATAAAAATCTGTCCGCCTAAAATATGAAAAAATATGTATTTTCGAATATACATAATGTCCAATCATGCATACAGTTGAGTTCAATGAAATAGCATACATGTAAATTCAAGAAATCTCTTACATTGTTTAATACTCTACAAATGCAGGAAGATAATTCCCCACCTCAATTTTAACCGTTTTACCACTTATCAATAACACTCTGGAATTATAATCATTTTATTAGATTTTTTTACATTTTCCTGACAAAAATTTGTATAAAATTTCCTGCGCTATATGCATGTCCTGTAGTGTATATTTAGAGTATCTCTCTTATGAAATGCTAACCTGTACTCGGAAATACACCTTCATATACATTTCATTGGACCACCCAAAGACCATTTACACGGGAAATAGCCCTAGTAAAAACCATTTAAATGCAAATTAGGTTTAAAGTGAATCTTGGCATGAGTAAATCTACCAAAGTGCCTAAATGTGTTGATGCCTGCGAGTACGTACAGCAAAGAAATTCAAGGAGCTCAGATCAACATTGAAAAGTTGTCCAAATTTATCAGAGTTTTTGAGAGATCGGCGGTTGTGTTACTATGGTTAGTTTTCAAACTAGTGATTGGTTTGTAGATGTTTTTGTAATAATATGCAAGAAATATCTCTAAAATTAGAAACTAATCACTTATAATCAAATTAAAATATTTACTACCACAAGATTTGAAATGAGTTTAACTTTATTCATTTCTCCAATAATAATTGAACAGTTACGTTTATAGTAGCTTTGGTGGCCACATAAACTTTTGCAGACTTTAGTGGCACGTAAGTCGAAAATGTCACTTAAGTTAAATTCATTTAACTGCCACAAATGTATGCTATTCAATTTGCTTAATTGCCACACACAGGCACATAAGTAAGATTTAGTAACATCCACCAGTTTGCAGATAACCGCTTAGAGATCACTCAATCAATTCATATATTTTGTTCATTTCTGCAAAGAGATAAAGAAACTAATTGAATAATTGAGTGTTTTCCATTAAGCCGTGTTACCCAAAGATGTTATTGGCATAGAAATTAGAACTAAATTTAAAAAGTTATGTATGTTTGACAGTTGCCTTAACCTTTTAACCACTGACATCAAACCCTTTAACCATTAGAAATGGCTGTTGGAGATGGCCGTCTATAGACGGTCTTAGTGGTTAAAGGGTTAAATTAGCACTTAAGTGAATGCTAGCTAAACCAGAAATATTGTAGTATCAATATTAAATTTTAAAGTGTATATGTTTATATATTTTCTAGAAAATCAAGAGTGACTTTCGGGATTGGTCAAAGGGGTTAGGAGGATATGAAACACATGAAGATCACCAACACGTAAGTCAACTGCTTATATATTAATCTATATATATATATATATATATATATATTTTCTCAAATACACTAAATTTTGTCTGCTTCTCTTTTCCACGCTCTTTCAAAGAGATATCTGAAAATAATATTCTTTGCTAGAGAATTAGATCTTATTTTCGATATTAGTAGGAGAAGTATTTCACATAAGAACGAGAAAAAAAAAACTGAATTCAAACGGTCAAAATGCATGAAAAAAATTAATTTGATTGTTGTTCATGCAACGTCAATGTCGGTGTGACGAATACCCACAATTTTTCACTAATACCATTGTAAAACTATTCATGCATTTTGACCGTGTAAAGGGAGCATAAGAACTGTTTGTCAAGCCACACCTAGGATAAGAGCCTTTGCAAAAGTAGTTCCTATAAGAAAATGTGTTTTGTTGATGAATTTTATTTTTTTAACATACGCAACTCTATATTTTTCATTTCACAGTTTGTGGTAATTGGTTATAAGAAACAATCGCATATAAAGGGTGTTTTTTTATTGGGGTATAGAACTTTAAGTTGGCATCACTTTTTTAACTGGCGGCCATTTTGTCAGCTGTCAAGTGATTAATATTTAGTTTGGTTTGCCATTTCATCATGAACAAATTTATTTCGAAAGTAATGGTTCAGTTCGCGAAATTCACCGCAAGCTCCGTCCGAATGAATCGATTCGCCACCGTGCACAGCAATTGGAGCTTTGTCCATCAACTTTATGGAAGATTTTGCGCAAAGATCTTGGCTTGCGACCTTACAAGATCCAGCTTGTGCAAGAATTAAAGCCGCGAGACCATGCAATGCGTCGTGATTTTGGTGTATGGGCCGAAAATGAGATTCATCTCGATGCTGATTTTCCTCACAAAATTTAAATTGGACCTGTAGAATTGGCTTTATTCGAGCCAGCCGCGGCGGCCACATGCCCGAAATCATATTTAAACATTAATGGCATAAAATTATCCTTCCAATAAAGCCAAATTGATGGACATTAAAACGACTTTCTTGTGTTTTATTTCAATTCGAAGTTCTATACCTCAATAAAAAACACCCTTTATTAAAGAAATTTATGGTATTGGTTCTTATCTTATATGGATATGGATCTTCTTTTACTTACCTAAATTTGTTTTAGTTTGGATCCAAGGATAAGCGGATAAGCCCTGATATAAAAACAATGGTCGGATGGGAATGGAATTCTCATCGAATCCTACACTCTTACCCCTTTGTCACAAAAATGAAAACAAATTTGGACTACTCTTCGTTTTTCCCACGCGATAGTTCAGACAATTCGCCCATGTGTAGGGGTGCGTGTGCTTGTGTATGTATGACTGTCTGGTGAAGTATACGATTACGCTCTTATGTTTTCACATCCCCACAAAAGCACACTCGCTCGGTGGGTTGGTCGCTTTCACCCCACAGCCTCTTACCCCTCACACGAGGCCACTTGCCGTTGCATTGTTAAACGGTTGGGGCATGTGTTAAGATGCCTTCTGTACCGACACCGAGCCATGTGGCTATTTTACGTCTGACTACAAAAACCCTATTACACCTTTACACCTGTAGAGTAAGGGTGAGCTTTCTTTTTTCTGGTTTTCCAAGGACCTTCTCAGTTTTGAGGGTCTTGTATTTTTTGTATTTGGCCTTTTTCGCAGTATATGTATGTGCGAGTGTGTGCTGTACGTGTAGGCTTAAGTTCTGGGTCGTTCTCTTCCTTTCGAGTGTGATTATCGTAGATTTATAACAATTTCTTTAAACAAAATATGTTCCTGTCGGTGTTCTTTCTCTCATTCTTTCTCGTTGTGTTGTAAATTGTTGCGAAAATTTCCATAAATATAGTAAAGGTATTACGCAAAAGAGGGAGACCTGACGAACAGGAAAACCGCAAGCTAACGAATGTTAAAGTTGTTGAAATTCATAGACCTATAATTTGTTTAGGACATACGTAGAGGCTAAACATACGTTGTTTCTCCCTTTTGGCCTGTTCCGTTGGCGTTTTTGTACTCTTGTTTTTGCTGATGTTTTTTTTTTTTACTAAACATAGGGACGCAGTCATCAATTATGCAAATGTTTTATGTGAACAACTTCTCACGTACATATTTAAACATTAGAGAGGAGTGGCAAATAAACTAAAGGGGCTACATAGAATTTGTTGTTCTAATAACTCAACTCATCAAATTTTGTCTATGACTGATCATCATAGATTGAATTATATTTTGTGTCTGAATTGTTGTGCTACCGCATTTGATTTGTGGGTCTCAGCAGACTACAATTCTCATGTCAACCGAGTACATTATTTCGGTCCACTCTTATAAAAAATATATTCGTATCCACATTTGTATCTATTCACATACATAATACACACTTTGTAGTCCACATTCATGCATTTAAAATGAAATGATTGATTGATAAGGGAGATTTGGCAATCCGTCACTAATAAAATGGGGAACACAATATCTTCGGTAAATGTCTGCTGAATGTTTTGACCTTCACTTAAATATTTGGCCAATTTCCGATCCATATTTCAGGTCCGGCAATAAATAAAACGATCATTCGAAATGGTTTTGTTGCTTTTCAAAATATTTTCCGTGAAGATCAATACACAATTTCGAAGGAAAAATTGAGTTTTTGTATGAAAAAAAGTGATCACAGGAATTGCCTCTTTTTGCTCCAGCACGCTTAGTTACTGAGATATGACTGATTTTAGATGGCAAAGAAAAAATTTAATTTTTGTATGGAAAACAAGTGATCACAGGATTTACCCCTTTTTGCTCTAGGACGCTTAGTTACTGTGATTTGACTGAATTTAATCGACTGATGTCGAAGAAAAAAATAATTTTTGTATGGAAAATAAGTGATCACAGGATTTGCCCCTTTTTGCTCTAGGACGCTTAGTTACTGAGATATGACTGATTTTAGTTGTCCAAGAAAAAAAATAATTTTTGTATGGAAAAAAAGTGATTACAGGATTTGCCCCTTTTTGCTCTAGGACGCTTAGTTACTGAGATATGACTGATTTTAGTTGTCCGAGAAAAAAATAAATTTTTGTATGGAAAAAAAGTGATTACAGGATTTGCTCCTTTTTGCTCTAGGACGCTTAGTTACTGAGATACGACTGATAATTATCCAAAAAAAAAATTAATTTGTGTATGGAAAATAAGTGATCACAGGATTTGCCCCTTTTTGCTCTAGGACGCTTAGTTACTGAGATATGACTGATTTTAGTTGTCCAAGAAAAAAAATAATTTTTGTATGGAAAAAAAGTGATTACAGGATTTGCCCCTTTTTGCTCTAGGACGCTTAGTTACTGAGATATGACTGATTTTAGTTGTCCAAGAAAAAAATTAATTTTTGTGTGGAAATAAGTGATCACAGGATTTGCCCCTTTTTGCTCTAGGACGATTAGTTACTGAGATATGACTGATTTTAGTTGTCGAAGAAAAAAACTAATTTTTGTATGGAAAAAAAATGATCACAGGATTTGCCCCTTTTTGCTCTAGGACGCTTAGTTACTGTGATTTGACTGAATTTAATCGACTGATGTCGAAGAAAAAAAATAATTTTTATATGGAAAATAAGTGATCACAGGATTTGCCCCTTTTTGCTCTAGGACGCTTAGTTACTGAGATATGACTGATTTTAGTTGTCCAAGAAAAAAAATAATTTTTGTATGGAAAAAAGTGATCACAGGATTTGCCCCTTTTTGCTCTAGGACGCTTAGTTACTGAGATATGACTGATTTTAGTTGTCGAAGAAAAAAATAAATTTTTTGTATGGAAAATAAGTGATCACAGGAGATGCCCCTTTTTGATCTAGGACGCTTAGTTACTGAGATATGACTGATTTTAGTTGTCCAAGAAAAAAATTGATTTTTGTATGGAAAATAAGTGATCACAGGATTTGCACCTTTTTGCTCTAGGACGGTTAGTTACTGAGATATGTCTGATTTTAGTTGTCGAAGAAAAAAATTAATTTTTGTATGGAAAATAAGTGATCACAGGATTTGCCCCTTTTTGCTCTAGGACGCTTAGTTTCTGAGATATGACTGATTTTAGTTGTCCAAGAAAAAAATTGATTTTTGTATGGAAAATAAGTGATCACAGGATTTGCCTCTTTTTGCTCTAGGACGCTTAGTTACTGAGATATGACTGAATTTAGTTGGCCAAGAACAAAAAAAAATTTTTGTATGGAAAATAAGTGTTCACAGGATTTGCCCTTTTTTGCTCTAGGCCGCTTAGTTACTGAGATATGACTGAATTTATTTGTCCAAGTTACTGAGATATGACTGATGTCGAAGAAAAAAAGTGATCACAGGATTTGCCCCTTTTTGCTCTAGGACGCTTAGTTACTGAGATATGACTGATTTTAGTTGTCCAAGAAAAAAAATAATTTTTGTATGGAAAATAAGTGATCACAGGATTTGCCCCTTTTTGCTCTAGGACGCTTAGTTACTGAGATATGACTGATTTTAGTTGTCCAAGAAAAAAATAGATTTTTGTATGGAAAATAAGTGATTACAGGATTTGCCCATTTTTGCTCTAGGACGCTTAGTTACTGAGATATGACTGATTTTAATTGTCCAAGAAAAAAATTAATTTTTGTATGGAAAATAAGTGATCACAGGATTTGCCCCTTTTTGCTCTAGGACGCTTAGTTACTGAGATATGACTGATTTTAGTTGTCCAAGAAAAAAATTGATTTTTGTATGGAAAATAAGTGATTACAGGATTTGCCCATTTTTGCTCTAGGACGCTTAGTTACTGAGATATGACTGATTTTAATTGTCCGAGAAAAAAATAGAACGCTTAGTTTCTGAGATATGACTGATTTTAGTTGTCCAAGAAAAAAATGAATTTTTGTATGGAAAAAAAGTGATCACAGGATTTGCCCCTTTTTGCTCTAGGACGCTTAGTTACTGAGATATGACTGATTTTAGTTGTCCAAGAAAAAAATTGATTTTTGATTGGAAAATAAGTGATCACAGGATTTGCCCCTTTTTGCTCTAGGACGCTTAGTTACTGAGATATGACTGATTTTAGTTGTCCAAGAAAAAAATTGATTTTTGTATGGAAAATAAGTGATTACAGGATTTGCCCATTTTTGCTCTAGGACGCTTAGTTACTGAGATATGACTGATTTTAATTGTCCGAGAAAAAAATAGAACGCTTAGTTTCTGAGATATGACTGATTTTAGTTGTCCAAGAAAAAAATGAATTTTTGTATGGAAAAAAAGTGATCACAGGATTTGCCCCTTTTTGCTCTAGGACGCTTAGTCACTGAGATATGACTAATTTTAGTTGTCCAAGAAAAAAATTAATTTTTGTATGGAAAAAAAGTGATCACAGGATTTGCCCCTTTTTGCTCTAGGACGCTTAGTTACTGAGATACGACTGATTTTAGTTGTCCAAGAAAAAAATTAATTTTTGTATGGAAAAAAAGTGATCACAGGATTTGCCCCTTTTTGCTCTAGGACGCTTAGTTACTGAGATATGACTGATTTTAGTTGTCCAAGAAAAAAATTAA
Organism: Hydrotaea cyrtoneurina; assembly: GCA_958296145.1. Taxonomy (NCBI): domain Eukaryota; kingdom Metazoa; phylum Arthropoda; class Insecta; order Diptera; family Muscidae; genus Hydrotaea; species Hydrotaea cyrtoneurina. The sequence continues at coordinate 114,590,489 of OY282512.1, forward strand.
TTTTTGTATGGAAAATAAGTGATCACAGGATTTGCCCCTTTTTGCTCTAGGACGCTTAGTTACTGAGATATGACTGATTTTAGTTGCCCAAGAAAAAAATTAATTTTTGTGTGAAAAAAAAGTGATCACAGGATTTGCCCCTTTTCGCTCTAGGACGCTTAGTTACTGAGATATGACTGATTTTAGTTGTCCAAGAAAAAAAATAATTTTTGTATGGAAAAAAGTGATCACAGGATTTGCCCCTTTTTGCTCTAGGACGCTTAGTTACTGAGATATGACTGATTTTAGTTGTCGAAGAAAAAAATAAATTTTTTGTATGGAAAATAAGTGATCACAGGAGATGCCCCTTTTTGATCCAGGACGCTTAGTTACTGAGAAATGACTGATTTTAGTTGTCTAAGAAAAAAACTAATTTTTGTATGGAAAAAAAGTGATCACAGGATTTGCCCCTTTTTGCTCTAGATACGACTGATTTTAGTTGTCCAAGAAAAAAATTAATTTTTGTATGGAAAAAAAGTGATCACAGGATTTGCCCCTTTTTGCTCTAGGACGCTTAGTTTCTGAGATATGACTGATTTTAGTTTTCCAAGAAAAAAATTGATTTTTGTATGGAAAATAAGTGATCACAGGATTTGCCTCTTTTTGCTCTAGGACGCTTAGTTACTGAGATATGACTGAATTTAGTTGGCCAAGAACAAAAAAAAATTTTTGTATGGAAAATAAGTGTTCACAGGATTTGCCCTTTTTTGCTCTAGGCCGCTTAGTTACTGAGATATGACTGAATTTATTTGTCCAAGTTACTGAGATATGACTGATGTCGAAGAAAAAAAGTGATCACAGGATTTGCCCCTTTTTGCTCTAGGACGCTTAGTTACTGAGATATGACTGATTTTAGTTGTCCAAGAAAAAAATTGATTTTTGAATGGAAAATAAGTGATCACAGGATTTGCCCGTTTTTGCTCTAGGACGCTTAGTTACTGAGATATGACTGATTTTAGTTGTCCAAGAAAAAAATTGATTTTTGTATGGAAAATAAGTGATCACAGGATTGCCCATTTTTGCTCTAGGACGCTTAGTTACTGAGATATGACTGATTTTAATTGTCCAAGAAAAAAATTAATTTTTGTATGGAAAATAAGTGATCACAGGATTTGCCCCTTTTTGCTCTAGGACGCTTATTTACTGAGATATGACTGATTTTAGTTGTCCAAGAAAAAAATTAATTTTTGTATGGAAAAAAAGTGATTACAGGATTTGCCCCTTTTTGCTCTAGGACGCTTAGTTACTGAGATATGACTGATTTTAGTTGTCTAAGAAAAAAATAAATTTTTGTATGGAAAAAAAGGTGATTACAGGATTTGCCCCTTTTTGCTCTAGGACGCTTAGTTACTGAGATATGACTGATTTTAGTTGTCCAAGAAAAAAAATAATTTTTGTATGGAAAATAAGTGATCACAGGATTTGCCCCTTTTTGCTCTAGGACGCTTAGTTACTGAGATATGACTGATTTTAGTTGTCCAAGAAAAAAATTAATTTTTGTATGGAAAAAAAGTGATCACAGGATTTGCCTCTTTTTGCTCTAGGACGCTTAGTTACTGAGATATGACTGATTTTAATTGTCCGAGAAAAAAATAGAACGCTTAGTTTCTGAGATATGACTGATTTTAGTTGTCCAAGAAAAAAATGAATTTTTGTATGGAAAAAAAGTGATCACAGGATTTGCCCCTTTTTGCTCTAGGACGCTTAGTCACTGAGATATGACTAATTTTAGTTGTCCAAGAAAAAAATTAATTTTTGTATGGAAAAAAAGTGATCACAGGATTTGCCCCTTTTTGCTCTAGGACGCTTAGTTACTGAGATATGACTGATTTTAGTTGTCCAAGAAAAAAATTAATTTTTGTATGGAAAATAAGTGATCACAGGATTTGCCCCCTTTTTGCTCCAGGACGCTTAGTTATTGAGAAATGACTGATTTTAGTTGTCTAAGAAAAAAACTAATTTTTGTATGGAAAATAAGTGATCACAGGATTTGCCCCTTTTTGCTCTAGGACGCTTAGTTACTGAGATATGACTGATTTTAGTTGCCCAAGAAAAAAACTAATTTTTGTGTGAAAAAAAAGTGATCACAGGATTTGCCCCTTTTCGCTCTAGGACGCTTAGTTACTGAGATATGACTGATTTTAGTTGTCCAAGAAAAAAAATAATTTTTGTATGGAAAAAAGTGATAACAGGATTTGCCCCTTTTTGCTCTAGGACGCTTAGTTACTGAGATATGACTGATTTTAGTTGTCGAAGAAAAAAATAAATTTTTTGTATGGAAAATAAGTGATCACAGGAGATGCCCCTTTTTGATCTAGGACGCTTAGTTACTGAGATATGACTGATTTTAGTTGTCCAAGAAAAAAATTGATTTTTGTATGGAAAATAAGTGATCACAGGATTTGCACCTTTTTGCTCTAGGACGGTTAGTTACTGAGATATGACTGATTTTAGTTGTCGAAGAAAAAAATTAATTTTTGTATGGAAAATAAGTGATCACAGGATTTGCCCCTTTTTGCTCTAGGACGCTTAGTTTCTGAGATATGACTGATTTTAGTTGTCCAAGAAAAAAATTGATTTTTGTATGGAAAATAAGTGATCACAGGATTTGCCTCTTTTTGCTCTAGGACGCTTAGTTACTGAGATATGACTGAATTTAGTTGGCCAAGAACAAAAAAAAATTTTTGTATGGAAAATAAGTGTTCACAGGATTTGCCCTTTTTTGCTCTAGGCCGCTTAGTTACTGAGATATGACTGAATTTATTTGTCCAAGTTACTGAGATATGACTGATGTCGAAGAAAAAAAGTGATCACAGGATTTGCCACTTTTTGCTCTAGGACGCTTAGTTACTGAGATATGACTGATTTTAGTTGTCCAAGAAAAAAATTGATTTTTGAATGGAAAATAAGTGATCACAGGATTTGCCCCTTTTTGCTCTAGGACGCTTAGTTACTGAGATATGACTGATTTTAGTTGTCCAAGAAAAAAATTGATTTTTGTATGGAAAAAAAGTGATTACAGGATTTGCCCCTTTTTGCTCTAGGACGCTTAGTTACTGAGATATGACTGATTTTAGTTGTCTAAGAAAAAAATAAATTTTTGTATGGAAAAAAAGGTGATTACAGGATTTGCCCCTTTTTGCTCTAGGACGCTTAGTCCAAGAAAAAAATTAATTTTTGTATGGAAAAAAAGTGATCACAGGATTTGCCTCTTTTTGCTCTAGGACGCTTAGTTACTGAGATATGACTGATTTTAATTGTCCGAGAAAAAAATAGAACGCTTAGTTTCTGAGATATGACTGATTTTAGTTGTCCAAGAAAAAAATGAATTTTTGTATGGAAAAAAAGTGATCACAGGATTTGCCCCTTTTTGCTCTAGGACGCTTATTTACTGAGATATGACTGATTTTAGTTGTCCAAGAAAAAAATTAATTTTTGTATGGAAAAAAAGTGATTACAGGATTTGCCCCTTTTTGCTCTAGGACGCTTAGTTACTGAGATATGACTGATTTTAGTTGTCTAAGAAAAAAATAAATTTTTGTATGGAAAAAAAGGTGATTACAGGATTTGCCCCTTTTTGCTCTAGGACGCTTAGTCCAAGAAAAAAATTAATTTTTGTATGGAAAAAAAGTGATCACAGGATTTGCCTCTTTTTGCTCTAGGACGCTTAGTTACTGAGATATGACTGATTTTAATTGTCCGAGAAAAAAATAGAACGCTTAGTTTCTGAGATATGACTGATTTTAGTTGTCCAAGAAAAAAATGAATTTTTGTATGGAAAATAAGTGATCACAGGATTTGCCCCTTTTTGCTCTAGGACGCTTAGTTACTGAGATATGACTGATTTTAGTTGTCCAAGAAAAAAATTAATTTTTGTATGGAAAAAAAAGTGATCACAGGATTTGCCCCTTTTTGCTCTAGGACGCTTATTTACTGAGATATGACTGATTTTAGTTGTCCAAGAAAAAAATTAATTTTTGTATGGAAAAAAAGTGATTACAGGATTTGCCCCTTTTTGCTCTAGGACGCTTAGTTACTGAGATATGACTGATTTTAGTTGTCTAAGAAAAAAATAAATTTTTGTATGGAAAAAAAGGTGATTACAGGATTTGCCCCTTTTTGCTCTAGGACGCTTAGTCCAAGAAAAAAATTAATTTTTGTATGGAAAAAAAGTGATCACAGGATTTGCCTCTTTTTGCTCTAGGACGCTTAGTTACTGAGATATGACTGATTTTAATTGTCCGAGAAAAAAATAGAACGCTTAGTTTCTGAGATATGACTGATTTTAGTTGTCCAAGAAAAAAATGAATTTTTGTATGGAAAAAAAATGATCACAGGATTTGCCCCTTTTTGCTCTAGGACGCTTAGTTACTGAGATATGACTAATTTTAGTTGTCCAAGAAAAAAATTAATTTTTGTATGGAAAAAAAGTGATCACAGGATTTGCCCCTTTTTGCTCTAGGACGCTTAGTTACTGAGATACGACTGATTTTAGTTGTCCAAGAAAAAAATTAATTTTTGTATGGAAAATAAGTGATCACAGGATTTGCCCCTTTTTGCTCTAGGACGCTTAGTTACTGAGATATGACTGATTTTAGTTGTCCAAGAAAAAAAATTGATTTTTCTATGGAAAATAAGTGATCACAGGATTTGCCCCTTTTTGCTCTAGGACGCTTAGTTACTGAGATATGACTGATTTTAGTTGTCCAAGAAAAAAATTAATTTTTGTATGGAAAATAAGTGATCACAGGATTTGCTCCTTTTTGCTCTAGGACGCTTAGTTACTGAGATACGACTGATAATTATCCAAAAAAAAAAATTAATTTGTGTATGGAAAATAAGTGATCACAGGATTTGCCCCTTTTTGCTCTAGGACGCTTAGTTACTGAGATATGACTGATTTTAGTTGTCCAAGAAAAAAACTGATTTTTGTATGGAAAATAAGTGATCACAGGATTTGCCCCTTTTTGCTCTAGGACGCTTAGTTACTGATTTTAGTTGTCGAAGAAAAAAATTAATTTTTGTATGGAAAATAAGTGATCACAGGATTTGCTTCTTTTTTCTTTAGGACGCTTAGTTACTGAGATATGACTTATTTTAGTTGTCCAAGAAAAAAATTAATTTTTGTATGGAAAATAAGTGATCACAGGATTTGCCCCTTTTTGCTCTAGGACGCTTAGTTACTGAGATATGACTGATTTCAGTTGTCCAAGAAAAAAAATAATTTTTGTATGGAAAATAAGTGATCACAGGATTTGGCCCTTTTTACTCTAGGACACTTAGTTACTGAGATATGACTGATTTAAGTTGTCCAAGAAAAAAATTAATTTTTGTATGGAAAATAAGTGATCACAGGATTTGCTCCTTTTTGCTCTAGGACGCTTAGTTACTGAGATATGACTGATTTTAGTTGTCTAAGAAAAAAACTAATTTTTGTATGGAAAATAAGTGATCACAGGATTTGCCCCTTTTTGCTCTAGGACGCTTAGTTACTGAGATATGACTGATTTTAGTTGTCTAAGAAAAAAAATAATTTTTGTATGGAAAATAAGTGATCACAGGATTTGCCCCTTTTTGCTCTAGCACGCTTAGTTACTGAGATATGACTGATTTTAGTTGTCCAAGAAAAAAAATAATTTTTGTATGGAAAAAAAGTGATTACAGGATTTGCCCCTTTTTGCTCTAGGACTCTTAGTTACTGAGATATGACTGATTTTAGTTGTCCGAGAAAAAAAATAATTTTTGTATGGAAAATAAGTGATCACAGGATTTGCCCCTTTTTGCTCTAGGACGCTTAGTTACTGAGATATGACTGATTTTAGTTTTCCAAGAAAAAAATTTATTTTTGTATGGAAAATAAGTGATTACAGGATTTGCCCCTTTTTGCTCTAGGACGCTTAGTTACTGAGATATGACTGATTTTAGTTGTCCAAGAAAAAAATTGATTTTTGTATGGAAAATAAGTGATCACAGGATTTGCCCCTTTTTGCTCTAGGACGCTTAGTTACTGAGATATGACTGATTTTATTTGTCCAAGAAAAAAATTAATTTTTGTATGGAAAAAAAGTGATCACAGGATTTGCCCCTTTTTGCTCTAGGACGCCTAGTTATTGAGATATGACTGATTTTAGTTGTCCAAGAAAAAAATTAATTTTTGTATGGAAAATAAGTGATCACAGGATTTGCCACTTTTTGCTCTAGGACGCTTAGTTACTGAGATATGACTGATTTTAGTTGTCCAAGAAAAAAAATAATTTTTGTATGGAAAAAAAGTGATTACAGGATTTGCCCCTTTTTGCTCTAGGACGCTTAGTTACTGAGATATGACTGATTTTAGTTGTCCAAGAAAAAAATAATTTTTGTATGGAAAATAAGTGATCACAGGATTTGCCCCTTTTTGCTCTAGGACGCTTAGTTACTGAGATATGACTGATTTTAGTTGTCCAAGAAAAAAATTGATTTTTGTATGGAAAATAAGTGATCACAGGATTTTCCCCTTTTTGCTCTAGGACGCTTAGTTACTGAGATATGACTGATTTTAGTTGTCCATTGTCCATAATTTTTTTGCCTCTTTTGGATTTGCCTCTTTTTGCTCTAGGACGCTTAGTTACTGAGATATGACTGATTTTAATTGTCCGAGAAAAAAAATAAATTTTTGTATGGAAAAAAAGTGATTACAGGATTTGCCCCTTTTTGCTCTAGGACGCTTAATTTCTGAGATATGACTGATTTTAGTTGTCCAAGAAAAAAATTGATTTTTGTATGGAAAATAAGTGATCACAGGATTTGCCCCTTTTTGCTCTAGGACGCTTAGTTACTGAGATATGACTGATTTTAGTTGTCCAAGAAAAAAATTGATTTTTGTATGGAAAATAAGTGATCACAGGATTTGCCCCTTTTTGCTCTAGGACGCTTAGTTACTGAGATACGACTGATTTTAGTTGTCCAAGAAAAAAATTAATTTAATTTCTAGGACGCTTAGTTACTGAGATATGACTGATTTTAGTTGTCCGAGAAAAAAATAAATTTTTGTATGGAAAAAAAGAGATTACAGGATTTGCCCCTTTTTGCTCTAGGACGCTTAGTTACTGAGATATGACTGATTTTAGTTGTCCGAGAAAAAAATAAATGTTTGTATGGAAAAAAAGTGATTACATGATTTGCCCCTTTTTGCTCTAGGACGCTTAGTTACTGAGATACGACTGATTTTAGTTGTCCAAGAAAAAAAATAATTTTTGTATGGAAAATAAGTGATCACAGGATTTGCCCCTTTTTGCTCTAGGACGCTTAGTTACTGAGATATGACTGATTTTAGTTGTCCAAGAAAAAAATTAATTTTTGTATTGAAAATAAGTGATTACAGGATTTGCCCCTTTTTGCTCTAGGACGCTTAGTTACTGAGATATGACTGATTTTAGTTGTCCGAGAAAAAAATAAATTTTTGTATGGAAAAAAAGTGATCACAAGATTTGCCCCTTTTTGCTCTAGGACGCTTAGTTACTGAGATATGACTGATTTTAGTTGTCAAAGAAAAAAATTAATTTTTGTGTGGAAAAAAGGGTCACAAGATTTGCCCCTTTTTGCTCTAGGACGCTTAGTTACTGAGATATGACTGATTTTAGTTGTCCAAGAAAAAAATTGATTTTTGTATGGAAAATAAGTGATTACAGGATTTGCCCCTTTTTGCTCTAGGACGCTTAGTTACTCAGATATGACTGATTTTAGTTGTCAAAGAAAAAAATTAATTTTTGTGTGGAAAAAAGGGGTCACAAGATTTGCCCCTTTTTGCTCTAGGACGCTTAGTTACTGAGATATGACTGATTTTAGTTGTCCAAGAAAAAAAGTAATTTTTGTATGGAAGATAAGTGATCACAGCATTTGCCCCTTTTTGCTCTAGAACGCTTAGTTTCTAAGATATGACTGATTTTAGTTGTCCAAGAAAAAAATTGATTTTTGTATCGAAAATAAGTGATTACAGGATTTGCCCCTTTTTGCTCTAGGACGCTTAGTTACTGAGATATGAATGATTTTAGTTGTCCAAGAAAAAAAATAATTTTTGTATGGAAAATAAGTGATCACAAGATTTGCCCCTTTTTGCTCTAGGACGCTTAGTTACTGAGATATGACTGATTTTATTTGTCAAAGAAAAAAATTAATTTTTGTGTGGAAAAAAGGGGTCACAAGATTTGCCCCTTTTTGCTCTAGGACGCTTAGTTACTGAGATATGACTGATTTTAGTTGTCCAAGAAAAAAATTGATTTTTGTATGGAAAATAAGTGATTACAGGATTTGCCCCTTTTTGCTCTAGGACGCTTAGTTACTGAGATATGACTGATTTTAGTTGTCCAAGAAAAAAAATAATTTTTGTATGGAAAATAAGTGATCACAAGATTTGCCCCTTTTTGCTCTAGGACGCTTAGTTACTGAGATATGACTGATTTTAGTTGTCCAAGAAAAAAATTGATTTTTGTATGGAAAATAAGTGATTACAGGATTTGCCCCTTTTTGCTCTAGGACGCTTAGTTACTGAGATATGAATGATTTTAGTTGTCCAAGAAAAAAATTGATTTTTGTATCGAAAATAAGTGATTACAGGATTTGCCCCTTTTTGCTCTAGGACGCTTAGTTACTGAGATATGAATGATTTTAGTTGTCCAAGAAAAAAAATAATTTTTGTATCGAAAATAAGTGATTACAGGATTTGCCCCTTTTTGCTCTAGGACGCTTAGTTACTGAGATATGAATGATTTTAGTTGTCCAAGAAAAAAAATAATTTTTGTATGGAAAATAAGTGATCACAAGATTTGCCCCTTTTTGCTCTAGGACGCTTAGTTACTGAGATATGACTGATTTTAGTTGTCCAAGAAAAAAATTGATTTTTGTATGGAAAATAAGTGGTCACAGGATTTGCCCCTTTTTGCTCTAGGACGCTTAGTTACTGAGATATGACTGATTTTAGTTGTCCAAGAAAAAAATTAATTTTTGTATGGAAAAAAGTGATCACAGGATTTGCCACTTTTTGCTCTAGGACGCTTAGTTACTGAGATATGACTGATTTTAGTTGTCCAAGAAAAAAATTAATTTTTGTATGGAAAAAAAGTGATTACAGGATTTGCCCCTTTTTGCTCTAGGACGCTTAGTTACTGAGATATGACTGATTTTAGTTGTCCAAGAAAAAAATTGATTTTTGTATGGAAAATAAGTGATCACAGGATTTGCCCCTTTTTGCTCTAGGACGCTTAGTTACTGAGATATGACTGATTTTAGTTGTCCAGGAAAAAAAATAATTTTTGTATGGAAAATAAGTGATCACAGGATTTGCCCCTTTTTGCTCTAGGACGCTTAGTTACTGAGATACGACTGATTTTAGTTGTCCAAGAAAAAAATTAATTTTTGTATGGAAAAAAAAGTGATCACAGGATTTGCCCCTTTTTGCTCTAGGACGCTTAGTTACTGAGATATGACTGATTTTAGTTGTCCAAGAAAAAAATTAAGTGATCACAGGATTTGCCCCTTTTTGCTCTAGGACGCTTAGTTACTGAGATATGACTGATTTTAGTTGTCCAAGAAAAAAAATAATTTTTGTATGGAAAAAAAGTGATTACATGATTTGAACCTTTTTGCTCTAGGACGCTTAGTTACTGAGATATGACTGATTTTAGTTGTCTAAGAAAAAAATGAATTTTTGTATGGAAAAAAAGTGATCACAGGATTTGCCCCTTTTCGCTCTAGGACGCTTAGTTACTGAGATATGACTGATTTTAATTGTCCGAGAAAAAAATAAATTTTTGTATGGAAAAAAAGTGATTACAGGATTTGCCCCTTTTTGCTCTAGGACGCTTAGTTACTGAGATATGACTGATTTTAGTTGTCTAAGAAAAAAATTAATTTTTGTATGGAAAAAAAGTGATCACAGGATTTGCCCCTTTTCGCTCTAGGACGCTTAGTTACTGAGATATGACTGATTTTAATTGTCCGAGAAAAAAATAAATTTTTGTATGGAAAAAAAGTGATTACAGGATTTGCCCCTTTTTGCTCTAGGACGCTTAGTTACTGAGATATGACTGATTTTAGTTGTCCAAGAAAAACAATAATTTTTGTATGGAAAATAAGTGATCACAGGATTTGCCCCTTTTTGCTCTAGAACGCTTAGTTTCTGAGATATGACTGATTTTAGTTGTCCAAGAAAAAAATTGATTTTTGTATGGAAAATAAGTGATTACAGTATTTGCCCCTTTTTGCTCTAGGACGCTTAGTTACTGAGATATGACTGATTTTAATTGTCCGAGAAAAAAATAAATTTTTGTATGGAAAAAAAGTGATTACAGGATTTGCCCCTTTTCGCTCTTGGACGCTTAGTTACTGAGATATGACTGATTTTAATTGTCCAAGAAAAAAAAAAATTTTTGTATGGAAAATAAGTGATCACAGGATTTGCCCCTTTTTGCTCTAGGACGCTTAGTTACTGAGATATGACTGATTTTAGTTGTCCAAGAAAAAAACGAATTTTTGTATGGAAAAAAAGTGATCACAGGATTTGCCCCTTTTCGCTCTTGGACGCTTAGTTACTGAGATATGACTGATTTTAATTGTCCGAGAAAAAAATAAATTTTTGTATGGAAAAAAAATGATTACAGGATTTGCCCCTTTTTGCTCTAGGACGCTTAGTTACTGAGATATGACTGATTTTAGTTGTCCAAGAAAAAAACGAATTTTTGTATGGAAAAAAAGTGATCACAGGATTTGCCCCTTTTCGCTCTTGGACGCTTAGTTACTGAGATACGACTGATTTTAGTTGTCCAAGAAAAAAATTAATTTAATTTCTAGGACGCTTAGTTACTGAGATATGACTGATTTTAGTTGTCCGAGAAAAAAATAAATTTTTGTATGGAAAAAAAGAGATTACAGGATTTGCCCCTTTTTGCTCTAGGACGCTTAGTTACTGAGATATGACTGATTTTAGTTGTCCGAGAAAAAAATAAATTTTTGTATGGAAAAAAAGTGATTACATGATTTGCCCCTTTTTGCTCTAGGACGCTTAGTTACTGAGATACGACTGATTTTAGTTGTCCAAGAAAAAAAATAATTTTTGTATGGAAAATAAGTGATCACAGGATTTGCCCCTTTTTGCTCTAGGACGCTTAGTTACTGAGATATGACTGATTTTAGTTGTCAAAGAAAAAAATTAATTTTTGTGTGGAAAAAAGGGGTCACAAGATTTGCCCCTTTTTGCTCTAGGACGCTTAGTTACTGAGATATGACTGATTTTAGTTGTCCAAGAAAAAAATTGATTTTTGTATGGAAAATAAGTGATTACAGGATTTGCCCCTTTTTGCTCTAGGACGCTTAGTTACTGAGATATGACTGATTTTAGTTGTCAAAGAAAAAAATTAATTTTTGTGTGGAAAAAAGGGGTCACAAGATTTGCCCCTTTTTGCTCTAGGACGCTTAGTTACTGAGATATGACTGATTTTAGTTGTCCAAGAAAAAAAGTAATTTTTGTATGGAAGATAAGTGATCACAGCATTTGCCCCTTTTTGCTCTAGAACGCTTAGTTTCTAAGATATGACTGATTTTATTTGTCCAAGAAAAAAATTAATTTTTGTATGGAAAATAAGTGATTACAGGATTTGCCCCTTTTTGCTCTAGGACGCTTAGTTACTGAGATATGAATGATTTTAGTTGTCCAAGAAAAAAATTGATTTTTGTATCGAAAATAAGTGATTACAGGATTTGCCCCTTTTTGCTCTAGGACGCTTAGTTACTGAGATATGAATGATTTTAGTTGTCCAAGAAAAAAAATAATTTTTGTATCGAAAATAAGTGATTACAGGATTTGCCCCTTTTTGCTCTAGGACGCTTAGTTACTGAGATATGAATGATTTTAGTTGTCCAAGAAAAAAAATAATTTTTGTATGGAAAATAAGTGATCACAAGATTTGCCCCTTTTTGCTCTAGGACGCTTAGTTACTAAGATATGACTGATTTTAGTTGTCCAAGAAAAAAATTGATTTTTGTATGGAAAATAAGTGATTACAGGATTTGCCCCTTTTTGCTCTAGGACGCTTAGTTACTGAGATATGACTGATTTTAGTTGTCCAAGAAAAAAATTGATTTTTGTATGGAAAATAAGTGGTCACAGGATTTGCCCCTTTTTGCTCTAGGACGCTTAGTTACTGAGATATGACTGATTTTAGTTGTCCAAGAAAAAAATTAATTTTTGTATGGAAAAAAGTGATCACAGGATTTGCCCCTTTTTGCTCTAGGACGCTTAGTTACTGAGATATGACTGATTTTAGTTGTCCAAGAAAAAAATTAATTTTTGTATGGAAAAAAAGTGATTACAGGATTTGCCCCTTTTTGCTCTAGGACGCTTAGTTACTGAGATATGACTGATTTTAGTTGTCCAAGAAAAAAATTGATTTTTGTATGGAAAATAAGTGATCACAGGATTTGCCCCTTTTTGCTCTAGGACGCTTAGTTACTGAGATATGACTGATTTTAGTTGTCCAGGAAAAAAAATAATTTTTGTATGGAAAATAAGTGATCACAGGATTTGCCCCTTTTTGCTCTAGGACGCTTAGTTACTGAGATACGACTGATTTTAGTTGTCCAAGAAAAAAATTAATTTTTGTATGGAAAAAAAAGTGATCACAGGATTTGCCCCTTTTTGCTCTAGGACGCTTAGTTACTGAGATATGACTGATTTTAGTTGTCCAAGAAAAAAATTAAGTGATCACAGGATTTGCCCCTTTTTGCTCTAGGACGCTTAGTTACTGAGATATGACTGATTTTAGTTGTCCAAGAAAAAAAATAATTTTTGTATGGAAAAAAAGTGATTACATGATTTGAACCTTTTTGCTCTAGGACGCTTAGTTACTGAGATATGACTGATTTTAGTTGTCTAAGAAAAAAATGAATTTTTGTATGGAAAAAAAGTGATCACAGGATTTGCCCCTTTTCGCTCTAGGACGCTTAGTTACTGAGATATGACTGATTTTAATTGTCCGAGAAAAAAATAAATTTTTGTATGGAAAAAAAGTGATTACAGGATTTGCCCCTTTTTGCTCTAGGACGCTTAGTTACTGAGATATGACTGATTTTAGTTGTCTAAGAAAAAAATTAATTTTTGTATGGAAAAAAAGTGATCACAGGATTTGCCCCTTTTCGCTCTAGGACGCTTAGTTACTGAGATATGACTGATTTTAATTGTCCGAGAAAAAAATAAATTTTTGTATGGAAAAAAAGTGATTACAGGATTTGCCCCTTTTTGCTCTAGGACGCTTAGTTACTGAGATATGACTGATTTTAGTTGTCCAAGAAAAACAATAATTTTTGTATGGAAAATAAGTGATCACAGGATTTGCCCCTTTTTGCTCTAGAACGCTTAGTTTCTGAGATATGACTGATTTTAATTGTCCGAGAAAAAAATAAATTTTTGTATGGAAAAAAAGTGATTACAGGATTTGCCCCTTTTCGCTCTTGGACGCTTAGTTACTGAGATATGACTGATTTTAATTGTCCAAGAAAAAAAATAATTTTTGTATGGAAAATAAGTGATCACAGGATTTGCCCCTTTTTGCTCTAGGACGCTTAGTTACTGAGATATGACTGATTTTAGTTGTCCAAGAAAAAAACGAATTTTTGTATGGAAAAAAAGTGATCACAGGATTTGCCCCTTTTCGCTCTTGGACGCTTAGTTACTGAGATATGACTGATTTTAATTGTCCGAGAAAAAAATAAATTTTTGTATGGAAAAAAAGTGATTACAGGATTTGCCCCTTTTTGCTCTAGGACGCTTAGTTACTGAGATATGACTGATTTTAATTGTCCGAGAAAAAAATGAATTTTTGTATGGAAAAAAAATGATTACAGGATTTGCCCCTTTTTGCTCTAGGACGCTTAGTTACTGAGATATGACTGATTTTAGTTGTCCAAGAAAAAAACGAATTTTTGTATGGAAAAAAAGTGATCACAGGATTTGCCCCTTTTCGCTCTTGGACGCTTAGTTACTGAGATATGACTGATTTTAATTGTCCAAGAAAAAAAATAATTTTTGTATGAAAAATAAGTGATCACAGGATTTGCCCCTTTTTGCTCTAGGACGCTTAGTTACTGAGATCTGACTGATTTTAGTTGTCCAAGAAAAAAACGAATTTTTGTATGGAAAAAAAGTGATCACAGGATTTGCCCCTTTTCGCTCTTGGACGCTTAGTTACTGAGATATGACTGATTTTAATTGTCCGAGAAAAAAATAAATTTTTGTATGGAAAAAAAGTGATCACAGGATTTGCCCCTTTTTGCTCTAGGACGCTTAGTTACTGAGATATGACTGATTTTAGTTGTCCAAGAAAAAAAATAATTTTTGTATGGAAAATAAGTGATCACAGGATTTGCCCCTTTTTGCTCTAGGACGCTTAGTTACTGAGATATGACTGATTTTAGTTGTCCAAGAAAAAAAATAATTTTTGTATGGAAAAAAAGTGATTACAGGATTTGCCCCTTTTTGCTCTAGGACGCTTAGTTACTGAGATATGACTGATTTTAGTTGTCTAAGAAAAAAATTAATTTTTGTATGGAAAAAAAGTGATCACAGGATTTGCCCCTTTTTGCTCTAGGACGCTTAGTTACTGAGATATGACTGATTTTAGTTGTCCAAGAAAAAAAATAATTTTTGTATGGAAAATAAGTGATTACAGGATTTGCCCCTTTTTGCTCTAGGACGCTTAGTTACTGAGATATGACTGATTTTAGTTGTCTAAGAAAAAAATTAATTTTTGTATGGAAAAAAAGTGATCACAGGATTTGCCCATTTTCGCTCTAGGACGCTTAGTTACTGAGATATGACTGATTTTAGTTGTCCACGAAAAAAAATAATTTTTGTATGGAAAATAAGTGATTACAGGATTTGCCCCTTTTTGCTCTAGTTACTGAGATATGACCGATTTTAGTTGTCCAAGAAAAAAAATAATTTTTGTATGGAAAATAAGTGATCACAGGATTTGCCCCTTTTTGCTCTAGAACGCTTAGTTTCTGAGATATGACTGATTTTAGTTGTCCAAGAAAAAAATTGATTTTTGTATGAAAAATAAGTGATTACAGGATTTGCCCCTTTTTGCTCTAGGACTCTTAGTTACTGAGATATGACTGATTTTAGTTGTCCAAGAAAAAAAAATAATTTTTGTATGGAAAATAAGTGATCACAGGATTTGCCCCTTTTTGCTCTAGAACGCTTAGTTTCTGAGATATGACTGATTTTAGTTGTCCAAGAAAAAAACGAATTTTTGTATGGAAAAAAAGTGATCACAGGATTTGCCCCTTTTTGCTCTAGGACGCTTAGTTACTGAGATATGACTGATTTTAGTTGTCCAAGAAAAAAACGAATTTTTGTATGGAAAAAAAGTGATCACAGGATTTGCCCCTTTTCGCTCTTGGACGCTTAGTTACTGAGATATGACTGATTTTAGTTGTCCAAGAAAAAAATTGATTTTTGTATGGAAAATAAGTGATCACAGGATTTGCCCCTTTTTGCTCTAGGACGCTTAGTTACTGAGATATGACTGATTTTAGTTGTCCAGGAAAAAAAATAATTTTTGTATGGAAAATAAGTGATCACAGGATTTGCCCCTTTTTGCTCTAGGACGCTTAGTTACTGAGATACGACTGATTTTAGTTGTCCAAGAAAAAAATTAATTTTTGTATGGAAAAAAAAGTGATCACAGGATTTGCCCCTTTTTGCTCTAGGACGCTTAGTTACTGAGATATGACTGATTTTAGTTGTCCAAGAAAAAAATTAAGTGATCACAGGATTTGCCCCTTTTTGCTCTAGGACGCTTAGTTACTGAGATATGACTGATTTTAGTTGTCCAAGAAAAAAAATAATTTTTGTATGGAAAAAAAGTGATTACATGATTTGAACCTTTTTGCTCTAGGACGCTTAGTTACTGAGATATGACTGATTTTAGTTGTCTAAGAAAAAAATGAATTTTTGTATGGAAAAAAAGTGATCACAGGATTTGCCCCTTTTCGCTCTAGGACGCTTAGTTACTGAGATATGACTGATTTTAATTGTCCGAGAAAAAAATAAATTTTTGTATGGAAAAAAAGTGATTACAGGATTTGCCCCTTTTTGCTCTAGGACGCTTAGTTACTGAGATATGACTGATTTTAGTTGTCTAAGAAAAAAATTAATTTTTGTATGGAAAAAAAGTGATCACAGGATTTGCCCCTTTTCGCTCTAGGACGCTTAGTTACTGAGATATGACTGATTTTAATTGTCCGAGAAAAAAATAAATTTTTGTATGGAAAAAAAGTGATTACA
The DNA here is from genome assembly GCA_958296145.1 of Hydrotaea cyrtoneurina. Lineage (NCBI taxonomy): Eukaryota > Metazoa > Arthropoda > Insecta > Diptera > Muscidae > Hydrotaea > Hydrotaea cyrtoneurina. Next base: position 114,606,849 of record OY282512.1, read on the forward strand.
GGATTTGCCCCTTTTTGCTCTAGGACGCTTAGTTACTGAGATATGACTGATTTTAGTTGTCCAAGAAAAACAATAATTTTTGTATGGAAAATAAGTGATCACAGGATTTGCCCCTTTTTGCTCTAGAACGCTTAGTTTCTGAGATATGACTGATTTTAATTGTCCGAGAAAAAAATAAATTTTTGTATGGAAAAAAAGTGATTACAGGATTTGCCCCTTTTCGCTCTTGGACGCTTAGTTACTGAGATATGACTGATTTTAATTGTCCAAGAAAAAAAATAATTTTTGTATGGAAAATAAGTGATCACAGGATTTGCCCCTTTTTGCTCTAGGACGCTTAGTTACTGAGATATGACTGATTTTAGTTGTCCAAGAAAAAAACGAATTTTTGTATGGAAAAAAAGTGATCACAGGATTTGCCCCTTTTCGCTCTTGGACGCTTAGTTACTGAGATATGACTGATTTTAATTGTCCGAGAAAAAAATAAATTTTTGTATGGAAAAAAAGTGATTACAGGATTTGCCCCTTTTTGCTCTAGGACGCTTAGTTACTGAGATATGACTGATTTTAATTGTCCGAGAAAAAAATGAATTTTTGTATGGAAAAAAAATGATTACAGGATTTGCCCCTTTTTGCTCTAGGACGCTTAGTTACTGAGATATGACTGATTTTAGTTGTCCAAGAAAAAAACGAATTTTTGTATGGAAAAAAAGTGATCACAGGATTTGCCCCTTTTCGCTCTTGGACGCTTAGTTACTGAGATATGACTGATTTTAATTGTCCAAGAAAAAAAATAATTTTTGTATGAAAAATAAGTGATCACAGGATTTGCCCCTTTTTGCTCTAGGACGCTTAGTTACTGAGATCTGACTGATTTTAGTTGTCCAAGAAAAAAACGAATTTTTGTATGGAAAAAAAGTGATCACAGGATTTGCCCCTTTTCGCTCTTGGACGCTTAGTTACTGAGATATGACTGATTTTAATTGTCCGAGAAAAAAATAAATTTTTGTATGGAAAAAAAGTGATCACAGGATTTGCCCCTTTTTGCTCTAGGACGCTTAGTTACTGAGATATGACTGATTTTAGTTGTCCAAGAAAAAAAATAATTTTTGTATGGAAAATAAGTGATCACAGGATTTGCCCCTTTTTGCTCTAGGACGCTTAGTTACTGAGATATGACTGATTTTAGTTGTCCAAGAAAAAAAATAATTTTTGTATGGAAAAAAAGTGATTACAGGATTTGCCCCTTTTTGCTCTAGGACGCTTAGTTACTGAGATATGACTGATTTTAGTTGTCTAAGAAAAAAATTAATTTTTGTATGGAAAAAAAGTGATCACAGGATTTGCCCCTTTTTGCTCTAGGACGCTTAGTTACTGAGATATGACTGATTTTAGTTGTCCAAGAAAAAAAATAATTTTTGTATGGAAAATAAGTGATTACAGGATTTGCCCCTTTTTGCTCTAGGACGCTTAGTTACTGAGATATGACTGATTTTAGTTGTCTAAGAAAAAAATTAATTTTTGTATGGAAAAAAAGTGATCACAGGATTTGCCCATTTTCGCTCTAGGACGCTTAGTTACTGAGATATGACTGATTTTAGTTGTCCACGAAAAAAAATAATTTTTGTATGGAAAATAAGTGATTACAGGATTTGCCCCTTTTTGCTCTAGTTACTGAGATATGACCGATTTTAGTTGTCCAAGAAAAAAAATAATTTTTGTATGGAAAATAAGTGATCACAGGATTTGCCCCTTTTTGCTCTAGAACGCTTAGTTTCTGAGATATGACTGATTTTAGTTGTCCAAGAAAAAAATTGATTTTTGTATGAAAAATAAGTGATTACAGGATTTGCCCCTTTTTGCTCTAGGACTCTTAGTTACTGAGATATGACTGATTTTAGTTGTCCAAGAAAAAAAAATAATTTTTGTATGGAAAATAAGTGATCACAGGATTTGCCCCTTTTTGCTCTAGAACGCTTAGTTTCTGAGATATGACTGATTTTAGTTGTCCAAGAAAAAAACGAATTTTTGTATGGAAAAAAAGTGATCACAGGATTTGCCCCTTTTTGCTCTAGGACGCTTAGTTACTGAGATATGACTGATTTTAGTTGTCCAAGAAAAAAACGAATTTTTGTATGGAAAAAAAGTGATCACAGGATTTGCCCCTTTTCGCTCTTGGACGCTTAGTTACTGAGATATGACTGATTTTAATTGTCCGAGAAAAAAATAAATTTTTGTATGGAAAAAAAGTGATTACAGGATTTGCCCCTTTTTGCTCTAGGACGCTTAGTTACTGAGATATGACTGATTTTAATTGTCCGAGAAAAAAATAAATTTTTGTATGGAAAAAAAATGATTACAGGATTTGCCCCTTTTTGCTCTAGGACGCTTAGTTACTGAGATATGACTGATTTTAGTTGTCCAAGAAAAAAACGAATTTTTGTATGGAAAAAAAGTGATCACAGGATTTGCCCCTTTTCGCTCTTGGACGCTTAGTTACTGAGATTTGCCCCTTTTCGCTCTTGGACGCTTAGTTACTGAGATATGACTGATTTTAATTGTCCAAGAAAAAAAATAATTTTTGTATGGAAAATAAGTGATCACAGGATTTGCCCCTTTTTGCTCTAGGACGCTTAGTTACTGAGATATGACTGATTTTAGTTGTCCAAGAAAAAAACGAATTTTTGTATGGAAAAAAAGTGATCACAGGATTTGCCCCTTTTCGCTCTTGGACGCTTAGTTACTGAGATATGACTGATTTTAATTGTCCGAGAAAAAAATAAATTTTTGTATGGAAAAAAAGTGATCACAGGATTTGCCCCTTTTTGCTCTAGGACGCTTAGTTACTGAGATATGACTGATTTTAGTTGTCCAAGAAAAAAAATAATTTTTGTATGGAAAATAAGTGATCACAGGATTTGCCCCTTTTTGCTCTAGAACGCTTAGTTTCTGAGATATGACTGATTTTAGTTGTCCAAGAAAAAAACGAATTTTTGTATGGAAAAAAAGTGATCACAGGATTTGCCCCTTTTCGCTCTTGGACGCTTAGTTACTGAGATATGACTGATTTTAATTGTCCAAGAAAAAAAATAATTTTTGTATGGAAAATAAGTGATCACAGGATTTGCCCCTTTTTGCTCTAGGACGCTTAGTTACTGAGATATGACTGATTTTAGTTGTCCAAGAAAAAAACGAATTTTTGTATGGAAAAAAAGTGATCACAGGATTTGCCCCTTTTCGCTCTTGGACGCTTAGTTACTGAGATATGACTGATTTTAATTGTCCGAGAAAAAAATAAATTTTTGTATGGAAAAAAAGTGATTACAGGATTTGCCCCTTTTTGCTCTAGGACGCTTAGTTACTGAGATATGACTGATTTTAATTGTCCGAGAAAAAAATAAATTTTTGTATGGAAAAAAAATGATTACAGGATTTGCCCCTTTTTGCTCTAGGACGCTTAGTTACTGAGATATGACTGATTTTAGTTGTCCAAGAAAAAAACGAATTTTTGTATGGAAAAAAAGTGATCACAGGATTTGCCCCTTTTCGCTCTTGGACGCTTAGTTACTGAGATATGACTGATTTTAATTGTCCAAGAAAACAAATAATTTTTGTATGGAAAATAAGTGATCACAGGATTTGCCCCTTTTTGCTCTAGGACGCTTAGTTACTGAGATATGACTGATTTTAGTTGTCCAAGAAAAAAACGAATTTTTGTATGGAAAAAAAGTGATCACAGGATTTGCCCCTTTTCGCTCTTGGACGCTTAGTTACTGAGATATGACTGATTTTAATTGTCCGAGAAAAAAATAAATTTTTGTATGGAAAAAAAGTGATCACAGGATTTGCCCCTTTTTGCTCTAGGACGCTTAGTTACTGAGATATGACTGATTTTAGTTGTCCAAGAAAAAAACGAATTTTTGTATGGAAAAAAAGTGATCACAGGATTTGCCCCTTTTCGCTCTTGGACGCTTAGTTACTGAGATATGACTGATTTTAATTGTCCGAGAAAAAAATAAATTTTTGTATGGAAAAAAAGTGATTACAGGATTTGCCCCTTTTTGCTCTAGGACGCTTAGTTACTGAGATATGACTGATTTTAATTGTCCGAGAAAAAAATAAATTTTTGTATGGAAAAAAAATGATTACAGGATTTGCCCCTTTTTGCTCTAGGACGCTTAGTTACTGAGATATGACTGATTTTAGTTGTCCAAGAAAAAAACGAATTTTTGTATGGAAAAAAAGTGATCACAGGATTTGCCCCTTTTCGCTCTTGGACGCTTAGTTACTGAGATATGACTGATTTTAATTGTCCAAGAAAAAAACGAATTTTTGTATGGAAAAAAAGTGATCACAGGATTTGCCCCTTTTCGCTCTTGGACGCTTAGTTACTGAGATATGACTGATTTTAGTTGTCCAAGAAAAAAACGAATTTTTGTATGGAAAAAAAGTGATCACAGGATTTGCCCCTTTTCGCTCTTGGACGCTTAGTTACTGAGATATGACTGATTTTAATTGTCCGAGAAAAAAATAAATTTTTGTATGGAAAAAAAGTGATCACAGGATTTGCCCCTTTTTGCTTAGTTACTGAGATATGACTGATTTTAATTGTCCAAGAAAAAAAATAATTTTTGTATGGAAAATAAGTGATCACAGGATTTGCCCCTTTTTGCTCTAGGACGCTTAGTTACTGAGATATGACTGATTTTAGTTGTCCAAGAAAAAAATTAATTTTTGTATGGAAAAAAAGTGATTACAGGATTTGCCCCTTTTTGCTCTAGGACGCTTAGTTACTGAGATATGACTGATTTTAGTTGTCCAAGAAAAAAAATAATTTTTGTATGGAAAATAAGTGATCACAGGATTTGCCCATTTTTGCTCTTGTCCAAGAAAAAAAATAATTTTTGTTGCTCTAGGACGCTTAGTTACTGAGATATGAATGATTTTAGTTGTCCAAGAAAAAAAATAATTTTTGTATCGAAAATAAGTGATTACAGGATTTGCCCCTTTTTGCTCTAGGACGCTTAGTTACTGAGATATGAATGATTTTAGTTGTCCAAGAAAAAAAATAATTTTTGTATGGAAAATAAGTGATCACAAGATTTGCCCCTTTTTGCTCTAGGACGCTTAGTTACTGAGATATGACTGATTTTAGTTGTCCAAGAAAAAAATTGATTTTTGTATGGAAAATAAGTGATTACAGGATTTGCCCCTTTTTGCTCTAGGACGCTTAGTTACTGAGATATGACTGATTTTAGTTGTCCAAGAAAAAAATTGATTTTTGTACGGAAAATAAGTGGTCACAGGATTTGCCCCTTTTTGCTCTAGGACGCTTAGTTACTGAGATATGACTGATTTTAGTTGTCCAAGAAAAAAAATTTATTTTTGTATGGAAAAAAGTGATCACAGGATTTGCCCCTTTTTGCTCTAGGACGCTTAGTTACTGAGATATGACTGATTTTAGTTGTCCAAGAAAAAAATTAATTTTTGTATGGAAAAAAAGTGATTACAGGATTTGCCCCTTTTTGCTCTAGGACGCTTAGTTACTGAGATATGACTGATTTTAGTTGTCCAAGAAAAAAATTGATTTTTGTATGGAAAATAAGTGATCACAGGATTTGCCCCTTTTTGCTCTAGGACGCTTAGTTACTGAGATATGACTGATTTTAGTTGTCCAGGAAAAAAAATAATTTTTGTATGGAAAATAAGTGATCACAGGATTTGCCCCTTTTTGCTCTAGGACGCTTAGTTACTGAGATACGACTGATTTTAGTTGTCCAAGAAAAAAATTAAGTGATCACAGGATTTGCCCCTTTTTGCTCTAGGACGCTTAGTTACTGAGATATGACTGATTTTAGTTGTCCAAGAAAAAAAATAATTTTTGTATGATTTTAGTTGTCCAAGAAAAAAAATAATTTTTGTATGGAAAAAAAGTGATTACATGATTTGCCCCTTTTTGCTCTAGGACGCTTAGTTACTGAGATATGACTGATTTTAGTTGTCTAAGAAAAAAATGAATTTTTGTATGGAAAAAAAGTGATCACAGGATTTGCCCCTTTTCGCTCTAGGACGCTTAGTTACTGAGATATGACTGATTTTAATTGTCCGAGAAAAAAATAAATTTTTGTATGGAAAAAAAGTGATTACAGGATTTGCCCCTTTTTGCTCTAGGACGCTTAGTTACTGAGATATGACTGATTTTAGTTGTCTAAGAAAAAAATTAATTTTTGTATGGAAAAAAAGTGATCACAGGATTTGCCCCTTTTCGCTCTAGGACGCTTAGTTACTGAGATATGACTGATTTTAATTGTCCGAGAAAAAAATAAATTTTTGTATGGAAAAAAAGTGATTACAGGATTTGCCCCTTTTTGCTCTAGGACGCTTAGTTACTGAGATATGACTGATTTTAGTTGTCCAAGAAAAAAAATAATTTTTGTATGGAAAATAAGTGATCACAGGATTTGCCCCTTTTTGCTCTAGAACGCTTAGTTTCTGAGATATGACTGATTTTAGTTGTCCAAGAAAAAAATTGATTTTTGTATGGAAAATAAGTGATTACAGTATTTGCCCCTTTTTGCTCTAGGACTCTTAGTTACTGAGATATGACTGATTTTAGTTGTCCAAGAAAAAAAAATAATTTTTGTATGGAAAAAAAGTGATCAAAGGATTTGCCCCTTTTCGCTCTTGGACGCTTAGTTACTGAGATATGACTGATTTTAATTGTCCAAGAAAAAAAATAATTTTTGTATGGAAAATAAGTGATCACAGGATTTGCCCCTTTTTGCTCTAGGACGCTTAGTTACTGAGATCTGACTGATTTTAGTTGTCCAAGAAAAAAACGAATTTTTGTATGGAAAAAAAGTGATCACAGGATTTGCCCCTTTTCGCTCTTGGACGCTTAGTTACTGAGATATGACTGATTTTAATTGTCCGAGAAAAAAATAAATTTTTGTATGGAAAAAAAGTGATCACAGGATTTGCCCCTTTTTGCTCTAGGACGCTTAGTTACTGAGATATGACTGATTTTAGTTGTCCAAGAAAAAAAATAATTTTTGTATGGAAAATAAGTGATCACAGGATTTGCCCCTTTTTGCTCTAGGACGCTTAGTTACTGAGATATGACTGATTTTAGTTGGCCAAGAAAAAAAATAATTTTTGTATGGAAAAAAAGTGATCACAGGATTTGCCCCTTTTCGCTCTAGGACGCTTAGTTACTGAGATATGACTGATTTTAATTGTCCGAGAAAAAAAATAAATTTTTGTATGGAAAAAAAGTGATTACAGGATTTGCCCCTTTTTGCTCTAGGACGCTTAGTTACTGAGATATGACTGATTTTAGTTGTCCAAGAAAAAAAATAATTTTTGTATGGAAAATAAGTGATCACAGGATTTGCCCCTTTTTGCTCTAGGACGCTTAGTTACTGAGATATGACTGATTTTAGTTGTCCAGGAAAAAAATTAATTTTTGTGTGGAAAAAAGGGGTCACAGGATTTGCCCCTTTTTGCTCTAGGACGCTTAGTTACTGAGATATGACTGATTTTAATTGTCCGAGAAAAAAAATAAATTTTGTATGGAAAAAAAGTGATCACAGGATTTGCCCCTTTTTGCTCTAGGACGCTTAGTTACTGAGATATGACTGATTTTAGTTGTCCAAGAAAAAAAATAATTTTTGTATGGAAAATAAGTGATCACAGGATTTGCCCATTTTTGCTCTTGTCCAAGAAAAAAAATAATTTTTGTTGCTCTAGGACGCTTAGTTACTGAGATATGACTGATTTTAGTTGTCCAAGAAAAAAATTGATTTTTGTATGGAAAATAAGTGATTACAGGATTTGCCCCTTTTTGCTCTAGGACGCTTAGTTACTGAGATATGACTGATTTTAGTTGTCCAAGAAAAAAATTGATTTTTGTACGGAAAATAAGTGGTTACAGGATTTGCCCCTTTTTGCTCTAGGACGCTTAGTTACTGAGATATGACTGATTTTAGTTGTCCAAGAAAAAAAAATAATTTTTGTATGGAAAAAAAGTGATCACAGGATTTGCCCCTTTTCGCTCTTGGACGCTTAGTTACTGAGATATGACTGATTTTAATTGTCCAAGAAAAAAAATAATTTTTGTATGGAAAATAAGTGATCACAGGATTTGCCCCTTTTTGCTCTAGGACGCTTAGTTACTGAGATCTGACTGATTTTAGTTGTCCAAGAAAAAAACGAATTTTTGTATGGAAAAAAAGTGATCACAGGATTTGCCCCTTTTCGCTCTTGGACGCTTAGTTACTGAGATATGACTGATTTTAATTGTCCGAGAAAAAAATAAATTTTTGTATGGAAAAAAAGTGATCACAGGATTTGCCCCTTTTTGCTCTAGGACGCTTAGTTACTGAGATATGACTGATTTTAGTTGTCCAAGAAAAAAAATAATTTTTGTATGGAAAATAAGTGATCACAGGATTTGCCCCTTTTTGCTCTAGGACGCTTAGTTACTGAGATATGACTGATTTTAGTTGTCCAGGAAAAAAAATAATTTGTGTATGGAAAAAAAGTGATTACAGGATTTGCCCTTTTTTGCTCTAGGACGCTTAGTTACTGAGATATGACTGATTTTAGTTGTCCAAGAAAAAAAATAATTTTTGTATGGAAAATAAGTGATCACAGGATTTGCCCATTTTTGCTCTTGTCCAAGAAAAAAAATAATTTTTGTATGGAAAATAAGTGATCACAGGATTTGCCCCTTTTTGCTCTAGGACGCTTAGTTACTGAGATATGACTGATTTTAGTTGGCCAAGAAAAAAAATAATTTTTGTATGGAAAAAAAGTGATCACAGGATTTGCCCCTTTTCGCTCTAGGACGCTTAGTTACTGAGATATGACTGATTTTAATTGTCCGAGAAAAAAAATAAATTTTTGTATGGAAAAAAAGTGATTACAGGATTTGCCCCTTTTTGCTCTAGGACGCTTAGTTACTGAGATATGACTGATTTTAGTTGTCCAAGAAAAAAAATAATTTTTGTATGGAAAATAAGTGATCACAGGATTTGCCCCTTTTTGCTCTAGGACGCTTAGTTACTGAGATATGACTGATTTTAGTTGTCCAGGAAAAAAATTAATTTTTGTGTGGAAAAAAGGGGTCACAGGATTTGCCCCTTTTTGCTCTAGGACGCTTAGTTACTGAGATATGACTGATTTTAATTGTCCGAGAAAAAAAATAAATTTTGTATGGAAAAAAAGTGATCACAGGATTTGCCCCTTTTCGCTCTAGGACGCTTAGTTACTGAGATATGACTGATTTTAATTGTCCGAGAAAAAAATAAATTTTTGTATGGAAAAAAAGTGATTACAGGATTTGCCCTTTTTGCTCTAGGACGCTTAGTTACTGAGATATGACTGATTTTAGTTGTCCAAGAAAAAAATAATTTTTGTATGGAAAATAAGTGATCACAGGATTTGCCCATTTTTGCTCTTGTCCAAGAAAAAAAATAATTTTTGTTGCTCTAGGACGCTTAGTTACTGAGATATGACTGATTTTAGTTGTCCAAGAAAAAAATTGATTTTTGTATGGAAAATAAGTGATTACAGGATTTGCCCCTTTTTGCTCTAGGACGCTTAGTTACTGAGATATGACTGATTTTAGTTGTCCAAGAAAAAAATTGATTTTTGTACGGAAAATAAGTGGTTACAGGATTTGCCCCTTTTTGCTCTAGGACGCTTAGTTACTGAGATATGACTGATTTTAGTTGTCCAAGAAAAAAATTAATTTTTGTATGGAAAAAAAGTGATCACAGGATTTGCCTCTTTTTGCTCTAGGACGCTTAGTTACTGAGATATGACTGATTTTATTTGTCTAAGAAAAAAATGAATTTTTGTATGGAAAAAAAGTGATCACCGGATTTGCCCCTTTTTGCTTTAGGACGCTTAGTTACTGAGATATGACTGATTTTAGTTGTCCAGGAAAAAAATTAATTTTTGTGTGGAAAAAAGGGGTCACAGGATTTGCCCCTTTTTGCTCTAGGACGCTTAGTTACTGAGATATGACTGATTTTAATTGTCCGAGAAAAAAAATAAATTTTTGTATGGAAAAAAAGTGATTACAGGATTTGCCCCTTTTTGCTCTAGGACGCTTAGTTACTGAGATATGACTGATTTTAGTTGTCCAAGAAAAAAAATAATTTTTGTATGGAAAATAAGTGATCACAGGATTTGCCCATTTTTGCTCTTGTCCAAGAAAAAAAATAATTTTTGTATGGAAAATAAGTGATCACAGGATTTGCCCCTTTTTGCTCCAGGACGCTTAGTTACTGAGATATGACTGATTTTAGTTGTCCAAGAAAAAAAATAATTTTTGTATGGAAAAAGGATTTGCCCCTTTTCGCTCTAGGACGCTTAGTTACTGAGATATGACTGATTTTAATTGTCCGAGAAAAAAAATAAATTTTTGTATGGAAAAAAAGTGATTACAGGATTTGCCCCTTTTTGCTCTAGGACGCTTAGTTACTGAGATATGACTGATTTTAGTTGTCCAGGAAAAAAATTAATTTTTGTGTGGAAAAAAGGGGTCACAGGATTTGCCCCTTTTTGCTCTAGGACGCTTAGTTACTGAGATATGACTGATTTTAGTTGTCCAAGAAAAAAATTGATTTTTGTATGGAAAATAAGTGATTACAGGATTTGCCCCTTTTTGCTCTAGGACGCTTAGTTACTGAGATATGACTGATTTTAGTTGTCCAAGAAAAAAAATAATTTTTGTATGGAAAAAAAGTGATCACAGGATTTGCCCCTTTTCGCTCTAGGACGCTTAGTTACTGAGATATGACTGATTTTAATTGTCCGAGAAAAAAAATAAATTTTTGTATGGAAAAAAAGTGATTACAGGATTTGCCCCTTTTTGCTCTAGGACGCTTAGTTACTGAGATATGACTGATTTTAGTTGTCCAAGAAAAAAAATAATTTTTGTATGGAAAATAAGTGATCACAGGATTTGCCCCTTTTTGCTCTAGGACGCTTAGTTACTGAGATATGACTGATTTTAGTTGTCCAAGAAAAAAATTGATTTTTGTGTGGAAAAAAAGGGATCACAGGATTAGCTCCTTTTTGCTCTAGGACGCTTAGTTACTGATATGACTGATTTTAGTTGTCCAAGAAAAAAATTGATTTTTGTATGGAAAATAAGTGATTACAGGATTTGCCCCTTTTTGCTCTAGGACGCTTAGTTACTGAGATATGACTGATTTTAGTTGTCCAGGAAAAAAATTAATTTTTGTGTGGAAAAAAGGGGTCACAGGATTTGCCCCTTTTTGCTCTAGGACGCTTAGTTACTGAGATATGACTGATTTTAGTTGTCCAAGAAAAAAATTGATTTTTGTATGGAAAATAAGTGATTACAGGATTTGCCCCTTTTTGCTCTAGGACGCTTAGTTACTGAGATATGACTGATTTTAGTTGTCCAGGAAAAAAATTAATTTTTGTGTGGAAAAAAGGGGTCACAGGATTTGCCCCTTTTTGCTCTAGGACGCTTAGTTACTGAGATATGACTGATTTTAGTTGTCCAAGAAAAAAATTGATTTTTGTGTGGAAAAAAAGGGATCACAGGATTAGCTCCTTTTTGCTCTAGGACGCTTAGTTACTGATATGACTGATTTTAGTTGTCCAAGAAAAAAATTGATTTTTGTATGGAAAATAAGTGATTACAGGATTTGCCCCTTTTTGCTCTAGGACGCTTAGTTACTGAGATATGACTGATTTTAGTTGTCTAAGAAAAAAATTAATTTTTGTATGGAAAAAAAGGGGTCACAGGATTTGCCCCTTTTTGCTCTAGGACGCTTAGTTACTGAGATATGACTGATTTTAGTTGTCCAAGAAAAAAAATAATTTTTGTATGGAAAATAAGTGATTACAGGATTTGCCCCTTTTTGTCCTAGGACGCTTAGTTACTGAGATATGACTGATTTTAGTTGTCCAAGAAAAAAAATAATTTTTGTATGGAAAATAAGTGATCACAGGATTTGCCCCTTTTTGCTCTAGAACGCTTAGTTTCTGAGATATGACTGATTTTAGTTGTCCAAGAAAAAAATTGATTTTTGTATGAAAAATAAGTGATTACAGGATTTGCCCCTTTTTGCTCTAGGACTCTTAGTTACTGAGATATGACTGATTTTAGTTGTCCAAGAAAAAAAAATAATTTTTGTATGGAAAATAAGTGATCACAGGATTTGCCCCTTTTTGCTCTAGAACGCTTAGAACGCTTAGATATGACTGATTTTAGTTGTCCAAGAAATAAACGAATTTTTGTATGGAAAAAAAGTGATCACAGGATTTGCCCCTTTTCGCTCTTGGACGCTTAGTTACTGAGATATGACTGATTTTAGTTGTCCAGGAAAAAAATTAATTTTTGTATGAAAAATAAGTGATTACAGGATTTGCCCCTTTTTGCTCTAGGACTCTTAGTTACTGAGATATGACTGATTTTAGTTGTCCAAGAAAAAAAAATAATTTTTGTATGGAAAATAAGTGATCACAGGATTTGCCCCTTTTTGCTCTAGAACGCTTAGTTTCTGAGATATGACTGATTTTAGTTGTCCAAGAAAAAAACGAATTTTTGTATGGAAAAAAAGTGATCACAGGATTTGCCCCTTTTCGCTCTTGGACGCTTAGTTACTGAGATATGACTGATTTTAATTCTCCAAGAAAAAAAATAATTTTTGTATGGAAAATAAGTGATCACAGGATTTGCCCCTTTTTGCTCTAGGACGCTTAGTTACTGAGATATGACTGATTTTAGTTGTCCAAGAAAAAAACGAATTTTTGTATGGAAAAAAAGTGATCACAGGATTTGCCCCTTTTCGCTCTTGGACGCTTAGTTACTGAGATATGACTGATTTTAATTGTCCGAGAAAAAAATAAATTTTTGTATGGAAAAAAAGTGATTACAGGATTTGCCCCTTTTTGCTCTAGGACGCTTAGTTACTGAGATATGACTGATTTTAATTGTCCGAGAAAAAAATAAATTTTTGTATGGAAAAAAAATGATTACAGGATTTGCCCCTTTTTGCTCTAGGACGCTTAGTTACTGAGATATGACTGATTTTAGTTGTCCAAGAAAAAAACGAATTTTTGTATGGAAAAAAAGTGATCACAGGATTTGCCCCTTTTCGCTCTTGGACGCTTAGTTACTGAGATATGACTGATTTTAATTGTCCAAGAAAAAAAATAATTTTTGTATGGAAAATAAGTGATCACAGGATTTGCCCCTTTTTGCTCTAGGACACTTAGTTACTGAGATATGACTGATTTTAGTTGTCCAAGAAAAAAACGAATTTTTGTATGGAAAAAAAGTGATCACAGGATTTGCCCCTTTTCGCTCTTGGACGCTTAGTTACTGAGATATGACTGATTTTAATTGTCCGAGAAAAAAATAAATTTTTGTATGGAAAAAAAGTGATCACAGGATTTGCCCCTTTTTGCTCTAGGACGCTTAGTTACTGAGATATGACTGATTTTAGTTGTCCAGGAAAAAAATTAATTTTTGTGTGGAAAAAAGGGGTCACAGGATTTGCCCCTTTTTGCTCTAGGACGCTTAGTTACTGAGATATGACTGATTTTAGTTGTCCAAGAAAAAAATTAATTTTTGTATGGAAAAAAAGTGATCACAGGATTTGCCTCTTTTTGCTCTAGGACGCTTAGTTACTGAGATATGACTGATTTTAGTTGTCTAAGAAAAAAATGAATTTTTGTATGGAAAAAAAGTGATCACAGGATTTGCCCCTTTTCGCTCTTGGACGCTTAGTTACTGAGATATGACTGATTTTAGTTGTCCAAGAAAAAAACGAATTTTTGTATGGAAAAAAAGTGATCACATAATTTGCCCCTTTTCGCTCTTGGACGCTTAGTTACTGAGATATGACTGATTTTAATTGTCCGAGAAAAAAATAAATTTTTGTATGGAAAAAAAGTGATCACACGATTTGCCCCTTTTTGCTCTAGGACGCTTAGTTACTGAGATATGACTGATTTTAGTTGTCCAGGAAAAAAATTAATTTTTGTGTGGAAAAAAGGGGTCACAGGATTTGCCCCTTTTTGCTCTAGGACGCTTAGTTACTGAGATATGACTGATTTTAATTGTCCGAGAAAAAAAATAAATTTTTGTATGGAAAAAAAGTGATTACAGGATTTGCCCCTTTTTGCTCTAGGACGCTTAGTTACTGAGATATGACTGATTTTAGTTGTCCAAGAAAAAAAATAATTTTTGTATGGAAAATAAGTGATCACAGGATTTGCCCATTTTTGCTCTTGTCCAAGAAAAAAAATAATTTTTGTATGGAAAATAAGTGATCACAGGATTTGCCCCTTTTTGCTCCAGGACGCTTAGTTACTGAGATATGACTGATTTTAGTTGTCCAAGAAAAAAAATAATTTTTGTATGGAAAAAGGATTTGCCCCTTTTCGCTCTAGGACGCTTAGTTACTGAGATATGACTGATTTTAATTGTCCGAGAAAAAAAATAAATTTTTGTATGGAAAAAAAGTGATTACAGGATTTGCCCCTTTTTGCTCTAGGACGCTTAGTTACTGAGATATGACTGATTTTAGTTGTCTAAGAAAAAAATGAATTTTTGTATGGAAAAAAAGTGATCACAGGATTTGCCCCTTTTTGCTCTAGGACGCTTAGTTACTGAGATATGACTGATTTTAGTTGTCCAGGAAAAAAATTAATTTTTGTGTGGAAAAAAGGGGTCACAGGATTTGCCCCTTTTTGCTCTAGGACGCTTAGTTACTGAGATATGACTGATTTTAGTTGTCCAAGAAAAAAATTGATTTTTGTATGGAAAATAAGTGATTACAGGATTTGCCCCTTTTTGCTCTAGGACGCTTAGTTACTGAGATATGACTGATTTTAGTTGTCCAAGAAAAAAAATAATTTTTGTATGGAAAAAAAGTGATCACAGGATTTGCCCCTTTTCGCTCTAGGACGCTTAGTTACTGAGATATGACTGATTTTAATTGTCCGAGAAAAAAAATAAATTTTTGTATGGAAAAAAAGTGATTACAGGATTTGCCCCTTTTTGCTCTAGGACGCTTAGTTACTGAGATATGACTGATTTTAGTTGTCCAAGAAAAAAAATAATTTTTGTATGGAAAATAAGTGATCACAGGATTTGCCCCTTTTTGCTCTAGGACGCTTAGTTACTGAGATATGACTGATTTTAGTTGTCCAAGAAAAAAATTGATTTTTGTGTGGAAAAAAAGGGATCACAGGATTAGCTCCTTTTTGCTCTAGGACGCTTAGTTACTGATATGACTGATTTTAGTTGTCCAAGAAAAAAATTGATTTTTGTATGGAAAATAAGTGATTACAGGATTTGCCCCTTTTTGCTCTAGGACGCTTAGTTACTGAGATATGACTGATTTTAGTTGTCCAGGAAAAAAATTAATTTTTGTGTGGAAAAAAAGGGATCACAGGATTAGCTCCTTTTTGCTCTAGGACGCTTAGTTACTGATATGACTGATTTTAGTTGTCTAAGAAAAAAATGAATTTTTGTATGGAAAAAAAGTGATCACAGGATTTGCCCCTTTTCGCTCTAGGACGCTTAGTTACTGAGATATGACTGATTTTAATTGTCCGAGAAAAAAATAAATTTTTGTATGGAAAAAAAGTGATTACAGGATTTGCCCCTTTTTGCTCTAGGACGCTTAGTTACTGAGATATGACTGATTTTAGTTGTCCAGGAAAAAAATTAATTTTTGTGTGGAAAAAAGGGGTCACAGGATTTGCCCCTTTTTGCTCTAGGACGCTTAGTTACTGAGATATGACTGATTTTAGTTGTCCAAGAAAAAAATTGATTTTTGTATGGAAAATAAGTGATTACAGGATTTGCCCCTTTTTGCTCTAGGACGCTTAGTTACTGAGATATGACTGATTTTAATTGTCCGAGAAAAAAATAAATTTTTGTATGGAAAAAAAGTGATTACAGGATTTGCCCCTTTTTGCTCTAGGACGCTTAGTTACTGAGATATGACTGATTTTAGTTGTCCAAGAAAAAAAATAATTTTTGTATGGAAAAAAAGTGATTACATGATTTGCCCCTTTTTGCTCTAGGACGCTTAGTTACTGAGATATGACTGATTTTAGTTGTCTAAGAAAAAAATGAATTTTTGTATGGAAAAAAAGTGATCACAGGATTTGCCCCTTTTCGCTCTAGGACGCTTAGTTACTGAGATATGACTGATTTTAATTGTCCGAGAAAAAAATAAATTTTTGTATGGAAAAAAAGTGATTACAGGATTTGCCCCTTTTTGCTCTAGGACGCTTAGTTACTGAGATATGACTGATTTTAGTTGTCTAAGAAAAAAATTAATTTTTGTATGGAAAAAAAGTGATCACAGGATTTGCCCCTTTTCGCTCTAGGACGCTTAGTTACTGAGATATGACTGATTTTAGTTGTCCAAGAAAAAAAATAATTTTTGTATGGAAAATAAGTGATTACAGGATTTGCCCCTTTTTGTCCTAGGACGCTTAGTTACTGAGATATGACTGATTTTAGTTGTCCAAGAAAAAAAATAATTTTTGTATGGAAAATAAGTGATCACAGGATTTGCCCCTTTTTGCTCTAGAACGCTTAGTTTCTGAGATATGACTGATTTTAGTTGTCCAAGAAAAAAATTGATTTTTGTATGAAAAATAAGTGATTACAGGATTTGCCCCTTTTTGCTCTAGGACTCTTAGTTACTGAGATATGACTGATTTTAGTTGTCCAAGAAAAAAAAATAATTTTTGTATGGAAAATAAGTGATCACAGGATTTGCCCCTTTTTGCTCTAGGACGCTTAGTTACTGAGATATGACTGATTTTAGTTGTCCAAGAAAAAAACGAATTTTTGTATGGAAAAAAAGTGATCACAGGATTTGCCCCTTTTCGCTCTTGGACGCTTAGTTACTGAGATATGACTGATTTTAATTGTCCGAGAAAAAAATAAATTTTTGTATGGAAAAAAAGTGATTACAGGATTTGCCCCTTTTTGCTCTAGGACGCTTAGTTACTGAGATATGACTGATTTTAATTGTCCGAGAAAAAAATAAATTTTTGTATGGAAAAAAAATGATTACAGGATTTGCCCCTTTTTGCTCTAGGACGCTTAGTTACTGAGATATGACTGATTTTAGTTGTCCAAGAAAAAAACGAATTTTTGTATGGAAAAAAAGTGATCACAGGATTTGCCCCTTTTCGCTCTTGGACGCTTAGTTACTGAGATATGACTGATTTTAATTGTCCGAGAAAAAAATAAATTTTTGTATGGAAAAAAAGTGATCACAGGATTTGCCCCTTTTTGCTCTAGGACGCTTAGTTACTGAGATATGACTGATTTTAGTTGTCCAGGAAAAAAATTAATTTTTGTGTGGAAAAAAGGGGTCACAGGATTTGCCCCTTTTTGCTCTAGGACGCTTAGTTACTGAGATATGACTGATTTTAGTTGTCCAAGAAAAAAATTAATTTTTGTATGGAAAAAAAGTGATCACAGGATTTGCCTCTTTTTGCTCTAGGACGCTTAGTTACTGAGATATGACTGATTTTAGTTGTCTAAGAAAAAAATGAATTTTTGTATGGAAAAAAAGTGATCACAGGATTTGCCCCTTTTCGCTCTTGGACGCTTAGTTACTGAGATATGACTGATTTTAGTTGTCCAAGAAAAAAACGAATTTTTGTATGGAAAAAAAGTGATCACAGGATTTGCCCCTTTTCGCTCTTGGACGCTTAGTTACTGAGATATGACTGATTTTAATTGTCCGAGAAAAAAATAAATTTTTGTATGGAAAAAAAGTGATCACAGGATTTGCCCCTTTTTGCTCTAGGACGCTTAGTTACTGAGATATGACTGATTTTAGTTGTCCAGGAAAAAAATTAATTTTTGTGTGGAAAAAAGGGGTCACAGGATTTGCCCCTTTTTGCTCTAGGACGCTTAGTTACTGAGATATGACTGATTTTAGTTGTCTAAGAAAAAAATGAATTTTTGTATGGAAAAAAAGTGATCACAGGATTTGCCCCTTTTCGCTCTTGGACGCTTAGTTACTGAGATATGACTGATTTTAATTGTCCGAGAAAAAAAATAAATTTTTGTATGGAAAAAAAGTGATTACAGGATTTGCCCCTTTTTGCTCTAGGACGCTTAGTTACTGAGATATGACTGATTTTAGTTGTCCAAGAAAAAAAATAATTTTTGTATGGAAAATAAGTGATCACAGGATTTGCCCATTTTTGCTCTTGTCCAAGAAAAAAAATAATTTTTGTATGGAAAATAAGTGATCACAGGATTTGCCCCTTTTTGCTCCAGGACGCTTAGTTACTGAGATATGACTGATTTTAGTTGTCCAAGAAAAAAAATAATTTTTGTATGGAAAAAGGATTTGCCCCTTTTCGCTCTAGGACGCTTAGTTACTGAGATATGACTGATTTTAATTGTCCGAGAAAAAAAATAAATTTTTGTATGGAAAAAAAGTGATTACAGGATTTGCCCCTTTTTGCTCTAGGACGCTTAGTTACTGAGATATGACTGATTTTAGTTGTCTAAGAAAAAAATGAATTTTTGTATGGAAAAAAAGTGATCACAGGATTTGCCCCTTTTTGCTCTAGGACGCTTAGTTACTGAGATATGACTGATTTTAGTTGTCCAGGAAAAAAATTAATTTTTGTGTGGAAAAAAGGGGTCACAGGATTTGCCCCTTTTTGCTCTAGGACGCTTAGTTACTGAGATATGACTGATTTTAGTTGTCCAAGAAAAAAATGAATTTTTGTATGGAAAAAAAGTGATCACAGGATTTGCCCCTTTTCGCTCTTGGACGCTTAGTTACTGAGATATGACTGATTTTAATTGTCCGAGAAAAAAAATAAATTTTTGTATGGAAAAAAAGTGATTACAGGATTTTAGTTGTCCAAGAAAAAAACGAATTTTTGTATGGAAAAAAAGTGATCACAGGATTTGCCCCTTTTCGCTCTTGGACGCTTAGTTACTGAGATATGACTGATTTTAATTGTCCGAGAAAAAAATAAATTTTTGTATGGAAAAAAAGTGATCACAGGATTTGCCCCTTTTTGCTCTAGGACGCTTAGTTACTGAGATATGACTGATTTTAGTTGTCCAGGAAAAAAATTAATTTTTGTGTGGAAAAAAGGGGTCACAGGATTTGCCCCTTTTTGCTCTAGGACGCTTAGTTACTGAGATATGACTGATTTTAGTTGTCTAAGAAAAAAATGAATTTTTGTATGGAAAAAAAGTGATCACAGGATTTGCCCCTTTTCGCTCTTGGACGCTTAGTTACTGAGATATGACTGATTTTAATTGTCCGAGAAAAAAAATAAATTTTTGTATGGAAAAAAAGTGATTACAGGATTTGCCCCTTTTTGCTCTAGGACGCTTAGTTACTGAGATATGACTGATTTTAGTTGTCCAAGAAAAAAAATAATTTTTGTATGGAAAATAAGTGATCACAGGATTTGCCCATTTTTGCTCTTGTCCAAGAAAAAAAATAATTTTTGTATGGAAAATAAGTGATCACAGGATTTGCCCCTTTTTGCTCCAGGACGCTTAGTTACTGAGATATGACTGATTTTAGTTGTCCAAGAAAAAAAATAATTTTTGTATGGAAAAAGGATTTGCCCCTTTTCGCTCTAGGACGCTTAGTTACTGAGATATGACTGATTTTAATTGTCCGAGAAAAAAAATAAATTTTTGTATGGAAAAAAAGTGATTACAGGATTTGCCCCTTTTTGCTCTAGGACGCTTAGTTACTGAGATATGACTGATTTTAGTTGTCTAAGAAAAAAATGAATTTTTGTATGGAAAAAAAGTGATCACAGGATTTGCCCCTTTTTGCTCTAGGACGCTTAGTTACTGAGATATGACTGATTTTAGTTGTCCAGGAAAAAAATTAATTTTTGTGTGGAAAAAAGGGGTCACAGGATTTGCCCCTTTTTGCTCTAGGACGCTTAGTTACTGAGATATGACTGATTTTAGTTGTCCAAGAAAAAAATTGATTTTTGTATGGAAAATAAGTGATTACAGGATTTGCCCCTTTTTGCTCTAGGACGCTTAGTTACTGAGATATGACTGATTTTAGTTGTCCAAGAAAAAAAATAATTTTTGTATGGAAAAAAAGTGATCACAGGATTTGCCCCTTTTCGCTCTAGGACGCTTAGTTACTGAGATATGACTGATTTTAATTGTCCGAGAAAAAAAATAAATTTTTGTATGGAAAAAAAGTGATTACAGGATTTGCCCCTTTTTGCTCTAGGACGCTTAGTTACTGAGAAAAAAAATAAATGATTTTAGTTGTCCAAGAAAAAAATTGATTTTTGTGTGGAAAAAAAGGGATCACAGGATTAGCTCCTTTTTGCTCTAGGACGCTTAGTTACTGATATGACTGATTTTAGTTGTCCAAGAAAAAAATTGATTTTTGTATGGAAAATAAGTGATTACAGGATTTGCCCCTTTTTGCTCTAGGACGCTTAGTTACTGAGATATGACTGATTTTATTTGTCCAGGAAAAAAATTAATTTTTGTGTGGAAAAAAGGGGTCACAGGATTTGCCCCTTTTTGCTCTAGGACGCTTAGTTACTGAGATATGACTGATTTTAGTTGTCCAAGAAAAAAATTGATTTTTGTATGGAAAATAAGTGATTACAGGATTTGCCCCTTTTTGCTCTAGGACGCTTAGTTACTGAGATATGACTGATTTTAATTGTCCGAGAAAAAAATAAATTTTTGTATGGAAAAAAAGTGATTACAGGATTTGCCCCTTTTTGCTCTAGGACGCTTAGTTACTGAGATATGACTGATTTTAGTTGTCCAAGAAAAAAAATAATTTTTGTATGGAAAAAAAGTGATTACATGATTTGCCCCTTTTTGCTCTAGGACGCTTAGTTACTGAGATATGACTGATTTTAGTTGTCTAAGAAAAAAATGAATTTTTGTATGGAAAAAAAGTGATCACAGGATTTGCCCCTTTTCGCTCTAGGACGCTTAGTTACTGAGATATGACTGATTTTAATTGTCCGAGAAAAAAATAAATTTTTGTATGGAAAAAAAGTGATTACAGGATTTGCCCCTTTTTGCTCTAGGACGCTTAGTTACTGAGATATGACTGATTTTAGTTGTCTAAGAAAAAAATGAATTTTTGTATGGAAAAAAAGTGATCACAGGATTTGCCCCTTTTCGCTCTAGGACGCTTAGTTACTGAGATATGACTGATTTTAGTTGTCCAAGAAAAAAAATAATTTTTGTATGGAAAATAAGTGATTACAGGATTTGCCCCTTTTTGTCCTAGGACGCTTAGTTACTGAGATATGACTGATTTTAGTTGTCCAAGAAAAAAAATAATTTTTGTATGGAAAATAAGTGATCACAGGATTTGCCCCTTTTTGCTCTAGAACGCTTAGTTTCTGAGATATGACTGATTTTAGTTGTCCAAGAAAAAAATTGATTTTTGTATGAAAAATAAGTGATTACAGGATTTGCCCCTTTTTGCTCTAGGACTCTTAGTTACTGAGATATGACTGATTTTAGTTGTCCAAGAAAAAAAAATAATTTTTGTATGGAAAATAAGTGATCACAGGATTTGCCCCTTTTTGCTCTAGAACGCTTAGTTTCTGAGATATGACTGATTTTAGTTGTCCAAGAAAAAAACGAATTTTTGTATGGAAAAAAAGTGATCACAGGATTTGCCCCTTTTCGCTCTTGGACGCTTAGTTACTGAGATATGACTGATTTTAATTGTCCAAGAAAAAAAATAATTTTTGTATGGAAAATAAGTGATCACAGGATTTGCCCCTTTTTGCTCTAGGACGCTTAGTTACTGAGATATGACTGATTTTAGTTGTCCAAGAAAAAAACGAATTTTTGTATGGAAAAAAAGTGATCACAGGATTTGCCCCTTTTCGCTCTTGGACGCTTAGTTACTGAGATATGACTGATTTTAATTGTCCGAGAAAAAAATTAATTTTTGTATGGAAAAAAAGTGATTACAGGATTTGCCCCTTTTTGCTCTAGGACGCTTAGTTACTGAGATATGACTGATTTTAATTGTCCGAGAAAAAAATAAATTTTTGTATGGAAAAAAAATGATTACAGGATTTGCCCCTTTTTGCTCTAGGACGCTTAGTTACTGAGATATGACTGATTTTAGTTGTCCAAGAAAAAAACGAATTTTTGTATGGAAAAAAAGTGATCACAGGATTTGCCCCTTTTCGCTCTTGGACGCTTAGTTACTGAGATATGACTGATTTTAATTGTCCAAGAAAAAAAATAATTTTTGTATGGAAAAAAAGTGATCACAGGATTTGCCCCTTTTCGCTCTTGGACGCTTAGTTACTGAGATATGACTGATTTTAATTGTCCGAGAAAAAAATAAATTTTTGTATGGAAAAAAAGTGATCACAGGATTTGCCCGTTTTTGCTCTAGGACGCTTAGTTACTGAGATATGACTGATTTTAGTTGTCCAAGAAAAAAAATAATTTTTGTATGGAAAATAAGTGATCACAGGATTTGCCCCTTTTTGCTCTAGGACGCTTAGTTACTGAGATATGACTGATTTTAGTTGTCCAAGAAAAAAATTGATTTTTGTATGGAAAATAAGTGATCACAGGATTTGCCCCTTTTTGCTCTAGGACGCTTAGTTACTGAGATATGACTGATTTTAGTTGTCCAAGAAAAAAATTGATTTTTGTATGGAAAAAAAGTGATTATTTGCCCCTTTTTGCTCTAGGACGCTTAGTTACTGAGATATGACTGATTTCAGTTGTCTAAGAAAAAAATTGATTTTTGTATGGAAAATAAGTGATCACAGGATTTGCCCCTTTTTGCTCTAGGACGCTTAGTTACTGAGATACGACTGATTTTAGTTGTCCAAGAAAAAAATTAATTTAATTTCTAGGACGCTTAGTTACTGAGATATGACTGATTTTAGTTGTCCGAGAAAAAAATAAATTTTTGTATGGAAAAAAAGAGATTACAGGATTTGCCCCTTTTTGCTCTAGGACGCTTAGTTACTGAGATATGACTGATTTTAGTTGTCCGAGAAAAAAATAAATTTTTGTATGGAAAAAAAGTGATTACATGATTTGCCCCTTTTTGCTCTAGGACGCTTAGTTACTGAGATACGACTGATTTTAGTTGTCCAAGAAAAAAAATAATTTTTGTATGGAAAATAAGTGATCACAGGATTTGCCCCTTTTTGCTCTAGGACGCTTAGTTACTGAGATATGACTGATTTTAGTTGTCCAAGAAAAAAATTAATTTTTGTATTGAAAATAAGTGATTACAGGATTTGCCCCTTTTTGCTCTAGGACGCTTAGTTACTGAGATATGACTGATTTTAGTTGTCCGAGAAAAAAATAAATTTTTGTATGGAAAAAAAGTGATCACAAGATTTGCCCCTTTTTGCTCTAGGACGCTTAGTTACTGAGATATGACTGATTTTAGTTGTCAAAGAAAAAAATTAATTTTTGTGTGGAAAAAAGGGGTCACAAGATTTGCCCCTTTTTGCTCTAGGACGCTTAGTTACTGAGATATGACTGATTTTAGTTGTCCAAGAAAAAAATTGATTTTTGTATGGAAAATAAGTGATTACAGGATTTGCCCCTTTTTGCTCTAGGACGCTTAGTTACTGAGATATGACTGATTTTAGTTGTCAAAGAAAAAAATTAATTTTTGTGTGGAAAAAAGGGGTCACAAGATTTGCCCCTTTTTGCTCTAGGACGCTTAGTTACTGAGATATGACTGATTTTAGTTGTCCAAGAAAAAAAATAATTTTTGTATGGAAGATAAGTGATCACAGCATTTGCCCCTTTTTGCTCTAGAACGCTTAGTTTCTAAGATATGACTGATTTTAGTTGTCCAAGAAAAAAATTGATTTTTGTATCGAAAATAAGTGATTACAGGATTTGCCCCTTTTTGCTCTAGGACGCTTAGTTACTGAGATATGACTGATTTTAGTTGTCAAAGAAAAAAATTAATTTTTGTGTGGAAAAAAGGGGTCACAAGATTTGCCCCTTTTTGCTCTAGGACGCTTAGTTACTGAGATATGACTGATTTTAGTTGTCCAAGAAAAAAATTGATTTTTGTATGGAAAATAAGTGATTACAGGATTTGCCCCTTTTTGCTCTAGGACGCTTAGTTACTGAGATATGACTGATTTTAGTTGTCCAAGAAAAAAATTGATTTTTGTATGGAAAATAAGTGATCACAGGATTTGCCCCTTTTTGCTCTTGGACGCTTAGTTACTGAGATATGACTGATTTTAATTGTCCGAGAAAAAAATAAATTTTTGTATGGAAAAAAAGGGATTACAGGATTTGCCCCTTTTTGCTCTAGGACGCTTAGTTACTGAGATATGACTGATTTTAATTGTCCGAGAAAAAAATAAATTTTTGTATGGAAAAAAAATGATTACAGGATTTGCCCCTTTTTGCTCTAGGACGCTTAGTTACTGAGATATGACTGATTTTAGTTGTCCAAGAAAAAAACGAATTTTTGTATGGAAAAAAAGTGATCACAGGATTTGCCCCTTTTCGCTCTTGGACGCTTAGTTACTGAGATATGACTGATTTTAATTGTCCGAGAAAAAAATAAATTTTTGTATGGAAAAAAAGTGATCACAGGATTTGCCCCTTTTTGCTCTAGGACGCTTAGTTACTGAGATATGACTGATTTTAATTGTCCGAGAAAAAAATAGAACGCTTAGTTTCTGAGATATGACTGATTTTAGTTGTCCAAGAAAAAAATGAATTTTTGTATGGAAAAAAAGTGATCACAGGATTTGCCCCTTTTTGCTCTAGGACGCTTAGTTACTGAGATATGACTGATTTTAGTTGTCCAAGAAAAAAATTGATTTTTGTATGGAAAATAAGTGATTACAGGATTTGCCCCTTTTTGCTCTAGGACGCTTAGTTACTGAGATATGACTGATTTTAGTTGTCCAAGAAAAAAAATAATTTTTGTATGGAAAAAAAGTGATCACAGGATTTGCCCCTTTTCGCTCTAGGACGCTTAGTTACTGAGATATGACTGATTTTAATTGTCCGAGAAAAAAAATAAATTTTTGTATGGAAAAAAAGTGATTACAGGATTTGCCCCTTTTTGCTCTAGGACGCTTAGTTACTGAGAAAAAAAATAAATGATTTTAGTTGTCCAAGAAAAAAATTGATTTTTGTGTGGAAAAAAAGGGATCACAGGATTAGCTCCTTTTTGCTCTAGGACGCTTAGTTACTGATATGACTGATTTTAGTTGTCCAAGAAAAAAATTGATTTTTGTATGGAAAATAAGTGATTACAGGATTTGCCCCTTTTTGCTCTAGGACGCTTAGTTACTGAGATATGACTGATTTTAGTTGTCCAGGAAAAAAATTAATTTTTGTGTGGAAAAAAGGGGTCACAGGATTTGCCCCTTTTTGCTCTAGGACGCTTAGTTACTGAGATATGACTGATTTTAGTTGTCCAAGAAAAAAATTGATTTTTGTATGGAAAATAAGTGATTACAGGATTTGCCCCTTTTTGCTCTAGGACGCTTAGTTACTGAGATATGACTGATTTTAATTGTCCGAGAAAAAAATAAATTTTTGTATGGAAAAAAAGTGATTACAGGATTTGCCCCTTTTTGCTCTAGGACGCTTAGTTACTGAGATATGACTGATTTTAGTTGTCCAAGAAAAAAAATAATTTTTGTATGGAAAAAAAGTGATTACATGATTTGCCCCTTTTTGCTCTAGGACGCTTAGTTACTGAGATATGACTGATTTTAGTTGTCTAAGAAAAAAATGAATTTTTGTATGGAAAAAAAGTGATCACAGGATTTGCCCCTTTTCGCTCTAGGACGCTTAGTTACTGAGATATGACTGATTTTAATTGTCCGAGAAAAAAATAAATTTTTGTATGGAAAAAAAGTGATTACAGGATTTGCCCCTTTTTGCTCTAGGACGCTTAGTTACTGAGATATGACTGATTTTAGTTGTCTAAGAAAAAAATTAATTTTTGTATGGAAAAAAAGTGATCACAGGATTTGCCCCTTTTCGCTCTAGGACGCTTAGTTACTGAGATATGACTGATTTTAGTTGTCCAAGAAAAAAAATAATTTTTGTATGGAAAATAAGTGATTACAGGATTTGCCCCTTTTTGTCCTAGGACGCTTAGTTACTGAGATATGACTGATTTTAGTTGTCCAAGAAAAAAAATAATTTTTGTATGGAAAATAAGTGATCACAGGATTTGCCCCTTTTTGCTCTAGAACGCTTAGTTTCTGAGATATGACTGATTTTAGTTGTCCAAGAAAAAAATTGATTTTTGTATGAAAAATAAGTGATTACAGGATTTGCCCCTTTTTGCTCTAGGACTCTTAGTTACTGAGATATGACTGATTTTAGTTGTCCAAGAAAAAAAAATAATTTTTGTATGGAAAATAAGTGATCACAGGATTTGCCCCTTTTTGCTCTAGAACGCTTAGTTTCTGAGATATGACTGATTTTAGTTGTCCAAGAAAAAAACGAATTTTTGTATGGAAAAAAAGTGATCACAGGATTTGCCCCTTTTCGCTCTTGGACGCTTAGTTACTGAGATATGACTGATTTTAATTGTCCAAGAAAAAAAATAATTTTTGTATGGAAAATAAGTGATCACAGGATTTGCCCCTTTTTGCTCTAGGACGCTTAGTTACTGAGATATGACTGATTTTAGTTGTCCAAGAAAAAAACGAATTTTTGTATGGAAAAAAAGTGATCACAGGATTTGCCCCTTTTCGCTCTTGGACGCTTAGTTACTGAGATATGACTGATTTTAATTGTCCGAGAAAAAAATTAATTTTTGTATGGAAAAAAAGTGATTACAGGATTTGCCCCTTTTTGCTCTAGGACGCTTAGTTACTGAGATATGACTGATTTTAATTGTCCGAGAAAAAAATAAATTTTTGTATGGAAAAAAAATGATTACAGGATTTGCCCCTTTTTGCTCTAGGACGCTTAGTTACTGAGATATGACTGATTTTAGTTGTCCAAGAAAAAAACGAATTTTTGTATGGAAAAAAAGTGATCACAGGATTTGCCCCTTTTCGCTCTTGGACGCTTAGTTACTGAGATATGACTGATTTTAATTGTCCAAGAAAAAAAATAATTTTTGTATGGAAAAAAAGTGATCACAGGATTTGCCCCTTTTCGCTCTTGGACGCTTAGTTACTGAGATATGACTGATTTTAATTGTCCGAGAAAAAAATAAATTTTTGTATGGAAAAAAAGTGATCACAGGATTTGCCCGTTTTTGCTCTAGGACGCTTAGTTACTGAGATATGACTGATTTTAGTTGTCCAAGAAAAAAAATAATTTTTGTATGGAAAATAAGTGATCACAGGATTTGCCCCTTTTTGCTCTAGGACGCTTAGTTACTGAGATATGACTGATTTTAGTTGTCCAAGAAAAAAATTAATTTTTGTATGGAAAAAAAGTGATTACAGGATTTGCCCCTTTTTGCTCTAGGACGCTTAGTTACTGAGATATGACTGATTTTAGTTGTCCAAGAAAAAAAATAATTTTTGTATGGAAAATAAGTGATCACAGGATTTGCCCCTTTTTGCTCTAGGACGCTTAGTTACTGAGATATGACTGATTTTAGTTGTCCAAGAAAAAAATTGATTTTTGTATGGAAAATAAGTGATCACAGGATTTGCCCCTTTTTGCTCTAGGACGCTTAGTTACTGAGATATGACTGATTTTAGTTGTCCAAGAAAAAAATTGATTTTTGTATGGAAAAAAAGTGATTATTTGCCCCTTTTTGCTCTAGGACGCTTAGTTACTGAGATATGACTGATTTCAGTTGTCTAAGAAAAAAATTGATTTTTGTATGGAAAATAAGTGATCACAGGATTTGCCCCTTTTTGCTCTAGGACGCTTAGTTACTGAGATACGACTGATTTTAGTTGTCCAAGAAAAAAAATAATTTTTGTATGGAAAATAAGTGATCACAGGATTTGCCCCTTTTTGCTCTAGGACGCTTAGTTACTGAGATATGACTGATTTTAGTTGTCCAAGAAAAAAATTAATTTTTGTATTGAAAATAAGTGATTACAGGATTTGCCCCTTTTTGCTCTAGGACGCTTAGTTACTGAGATATGACTGATTTTAGTTGTCCGAGAAAAAAATAAATTTTTGTATGGAAAAAAAGTGATCACAAGATTTGCCCCTTTTTGCTCTAGGACGCTTAGTTACTGAGATATGACTGATTTTAGTTGTCAAAGAAAAAAATTAATTTTTGTGTGGAAAAAAGGGGTCACAAGATTTGCCCCTTTTTGCTCTAGGACGCTTAGTTACTGAGATATGACTGATTTTAGTTGTCCAAGAAAAAAATTGATTTTTGTATGGAAAATAAGTGATTACAGGATTTGCCCCTTTTTGCTCTAGGACGCTTAGTTACTGAGATATGACTGATTTTAGTTGTCAAAGAAAAAAATTAATTTTTGTGTGGAAAAAAGGGGTCACAAGATTTGCCCCTTTTTGCTCTAGGACGCTTAGTTACTGAGATATGACTGATTTTAGTTGTCCAAGAAAAAAAATAATTTTTGTATGGAAGATAAGTGATCACAGCATTTGCCCCTTTTTGCTCTAGAACGCTTAGTTTCTAAGATATGACTGATTTTAGTTGTCCAAGAAAAAAATTGATTTTTGTATCGAAAATAAGTGATTACAGGATTTGCCCCTTTTTGCTCTAGGACGCTTAGTTACTGAGATATGACTGATTTTAGTTGTCAAAGAAAAAAATTAATTTTTGTGTGGAAAAAAGGGGTCACAAGATTTGCCCCTTTTTGCTCTAGGACGCTTAGTTACTGAGATATGACTGATTTTAGTTGTCCAAGAAAAAAATTGATTTTTGTATGGAAAATAAGTGATTACAGGATTTGCCCCTTTTTGCTCTAGGACGCTTAGTTACTGAGATATGACTGATTTTAGTTGTCCAAGAAAAAAATTGATTTTTGTATGGAAAATAAGTGATCACAGGATTTGCCCCTTTTTGCTCTTGGACGCTTAGTTACTGAGATATGACTGATTTTAATTGTCCGAGAAAAAAATAAATTTTTGTATGGAAAAAAAGGGATTACAGGATTTGCCCCTTTTTGCTCTAGGACGCTTAGTTACTGAGATATGACTGATTTTAATTGTCCGAGAAAAAAATAAATTTTTGTATGGAAAAAAAATGATTACAGGATTTGCCCCTTTTTGCTCTAGGACGCTTAGTTACTGAGATATGACTGATTTTAGTTGTCCAAGAAAAAAACGAATTTTTGTATGGAAAAAAAGTGATCACAGGATTTGCCCCTTTTCGCTCTTGGACGCTTAGTTACTGAGATATGACTGATTTTAATTGTCCGAGAAAAAAATAAATTTTTGTATGGAAAAAAAGTGATCACAGGATTTGCCCCTTTTTGCTCTAGGACGCTTAGTTACTGAGATATGACTGATTTTAATTGTCCGAGAAAAAAATAGAACGCTTAGTTTCTGAGATATGACTGATTTTAGTTGTCCAAGAAAAAAATGAATTTTTGTATGGAAAAAAAGTGATCACAGGATTTGCCCCTTTTTGCTCTAGGACGCTTAGTTACTGAGATATGACTGATTTTAGTTGTCCAAGAAAAAAATTGATTTTTGTATGGAAAATAAGTGATTACAGGATTTGCCCCTTTTTGCTCTAGGACGCTTAGTTACTGAGATATGACTGATTTTAGTTGTCCAAGAAAAAAAATAATTTTTGTATGGAAAAAAAGTGATCACAGGATTTGCCCCTTTTCGCTCTAGGACGCTTAGTTACTGAGATATGACTGATTTTAATTGTCCGAGAAAAAAAATAAATTTTTGTATGGAAAAAAAGTGATTACAGGATTTGCCCCTTTTTGCTCTAGGACGCTTAGTTACTGAGAAAAAAAATAAATGATTTTAGTTGTCCAAGAAAAAAATTGATTTTTGTGTGGAAAAAAAGGGATCACAGGATTAGCTCCTTTTTGCTCTAGGACGCTTAGTTACTGATATGACTGATTTTAGTTGTCCAAGAAAAAAATTGATTTTTGTATGGAAAATAAGTGATTACAGGATTTGCCCCTTTTTGCTCTAGGACGCTTAGTTACTGAGATATGACTGATTTTAGTTGTCCAGGAAAAAAATTAATTTTTGTGTGGAAAAAAGGGGTCACAGGATTTGCCCCTTTTTGCTCTAGGACGCTTAGTTACTGAGATATGACTGATTTTAGTTGTCCAAGAAAAAAATTGATTTTTGTATGGAAAATAAGTGATTACAGGATTTGCCCCTTTTTGCTCTAGGACGCTTAGTTACTGAGATATGACTGATTTTAATTGTCCGAGAAAAAAATAAATTTTTGTATGGAAAAAAAGTGATTACAGGATTTGCCCCTTTTTGCTCTAGGACGCTTAGTTACTGAGATATGACTGATTTTAGTTGTCCAAGAAAAAAAATAATTTTTGTATGGAAAAAAAGTGATTACATGATTTGCCCCTTTTTGCTCTAGGACGCTTAGTTACTGAGATATGACTGATTTTAGTTGTCTAAGAAAAAAATGAATTTTTGTATGGAAAAAAAGTGATCACAGGATTTGCCCCTTTTCGCTCTAGGACGCTTAGTTACTGAGATATGACTGATTTTAATTGTCCGAGAAAAAAATAAATTTTTGTATGGAAAAAAAGTGATTACAGGATTTGCCCCTTTTTGCTCTAGGACGCTTAGTTACTGAGATATGACTGATTTTAGTTGTCTAAGAAAAAAATTAATTTTTGTATGGAAAAAAAGTGATCACAGGATTTGCCCCTTTTCGCTCTAGGACGCTTAGTTACTGAGATATGACTGATTTTAGTTGTCCAAGAAAAAAAATAATTTTTGTATGGAAAATAAGTGATTACAGGATTTGCCCCTTTTTGTCCTAGGACGCTTAGTTACTGAGATATGACTGATTTTAGTTGTCCAAGAAAAAAAATAATTTTTGTATGGAAAATAAGTGATCACAGGATTTGCCCCTTTTTGCTCTAGAACGCTTAGTTTCTGAGATATGACTGATTTTAGTTGTCCAAGAAAAAAATTGATTTTTGTATGAAAAATAAGTGATTACAGGATTTGCCCCTTTTTGCTCTAGGACTCTTAGTTACTGAGATATGACTGATTTTAGTTGTCCAAGAAAAAAAAATAATTTTTGTATGGAAAATAAGTGATCACAGGATTTGCCCCTTTTTGCTCTAGAACGCTTAGTTTCTGAGATATGACTGATTTTAGTTGTCCAAGAAAAAAACGAATTTTTGTATGGAAAAAAAGTGATCACAGGATTTGCCCCTTTTCGCTCTTGGACGCTTAGTTACTGAGATATGACTGATTTTAATTGTCCAAGAAAAAAAATAATTTTTGTATGGAAAATAAGTGATCACAGGATTTGCCCCTTTTTGCTCTAGGACGCTTAGTTACTGAGATATGACTGATTTTAGTTGTCCAAGAAAAAAACGAATTTTTGTATGGAAAAAAAGTGATCACAGGATTTGCCCCTTTTCGCTCTTGGACGCTTAGTTACTGAGATATGACTGATTTTAATTGTCCGAGAAAAAAATTAATTTTTGTATGGAAAAAAAGTGATTACAGGATTTGCCCCTTTTTGCTCTAGGACGCTTAGTTACTGAGATATGACTGATTTTAATTGTCCGAGAAAAAAATAAATTTTTGTATGGAAAAAAAATGATTACAGGATTTGCCCCTTTTTGCTCTAGGACGCTTAGTTACTGAGATATGACTGATTTTAGTTGTCCAAGAAAAAAACGAATTTTTGTATGGAAAAAAAGTGATCACAGGATTTGCCCCTTTTCGCTCTTGGACGCTTAGTTACTGAGATATGACTGATTTTAATTGTCCAAGAAAAAAAATAATTTTTGTATGGAAAAAAAGTGATCACAGGATTTGCCCCTTTTCGCTCTTGGACGCTTAGTTACTGAGATATGACTGATTTTAATTGTCCGAGAAAAAAATAAATTTTTGTATGGAAAAAAAGTGATCACAGGATTTGCCCGTTTTTGCTCTAGGACGCTTAGTTACTGAGATATGACTGATTTTAGTTGTCCAAGAAAAAAAATAATTTTTGTATGGAAAATAAGTGATCACAGGATTTGCCCCTTTTTGCTCTAGGACGCTTAGTTACTGAGATATGACTGATTTTAGTTGTCCAAGAAAAAAATTAATTTTTGTATGGAAAAAAAGTGATTACAGGATTTGCCCCTTTTTGCTCTAGGACGCTTAGTTACTGAGATATGACTGATTTTAGTTGTCCAAGAAAAAAAATAATTTTTGTATGGAAAATAAGTGATCACAGGATTTGCCCCTTTTTGCTCTAGGACGCTTAGTTACTGAGATATGACTGATTTTAGTTGTCCAAGAAAAAAATTGATTTTTGTATGGAAAATAAGTGATCACAGGATTTGCCCCTTTTTGCTCTAGGACGCTTAGTTACTGAGATATGACTGATTTTAGTTGTCCAAGAAAAAAATTGATTTTTGTATGGAAAAAAAGTGATTATTTGCCCCTTTTTGCTCTAGGACGCTTAGTTACTGAGATATGACTGATTTCAGTTGTCTAAGAAAAAAATTGATTTTTGTATGGAAAATAAGTGATCACAGGATTTGCCCCTTTTTGCTCTAGGACGCTTAGTTACTGAGATACGACTGATTTTAGTTGTCCAAGAAAAAAATTAATTTAATTTCTAGGACGCTTAGTTACTGAGATATGACTGATTTTAGTTGTCCGAGAAAAAAATAAATTTTTGTATGGAAAAAAAGAGATTACAGGATTTGCCCCTTTTTGCTCTAGGACGCTTAGTTACTGAGATATGACTGATTTTAGTTGTCCGAGAAAAAAATAAATTTTTGTATGGAAAAAAAGTGATTACATGATTTGCCCCTTTTTGCTCTAGGACGCTTAGTTACTGAGATACGACTGATTTTAGTTGTCCAAGAAAAAAAATAATTTTTGTATGGAAAATAAGTGATCACAGGATTTGCCCCTTTTTGCTCTAGGACGCTTAGTTACTGAGATATGACTGATTTTAGTTGTCCAAGAAAAAAATTAATTTTTGTATTGAAAATAAGTGATTACAGGATTTGCCCCTTTTTGCTCTAGGACGCTTAGTTACTGAGATATGACTGATTTTAGTTGTCCGAGAAAAAAATAAATTTTTGTATGGAAAAAAAGTGATCACAAGATTTGCCCCTTTTTGCTCTAGGACGCTTAGTTACTGAGATATGACTGATTTTAGTTGTCAAAGAAAAAAATTAATTTTTGTGTGGAAAAAAGGGGTCACAAGATTTGCCCCTTTTTGCTCTAGGACGCTTAGTTACTGAGATATGACTGATTTTAGTTGTCCAAGAAAAAAATTGATTTTTGTATGGAAAATAAGTGATTACAGGATTTGCCCCTTTTTGCTCTAGGACGCTTAGTTACTGAGATATGACTGATTTTAGTTGTCAAAGAAAAAAATTAATTTTTGTGTGGGAAAAAGGGGTCACAAGATTTGCCCCTTTTTGCTCTAGGACGCTTAGTTACTGAGATATGACTGATTTTAGTTGTCCAAGAAAAAAAATAATTTTTGTATGGAAGATAAGTGATCACAGCATTTGCCCCTTTTTGCTCTAGAACGCTTAGTTTCTAAGATATGACTGATTTTAGTTGTCCAAGAAAAAAATTGATTTTTGTATCGAAAATAAGTGATTACAGGATTTGCCCCTTTTTGCTCTAGGACGCTTAGTTACTGAGATATGACTGATTTTAGTTGTCAAAGAAAAAAATTAATTTTTGTGTGGAAAAAAGGGGTCACAAGATTTGCCCCTTTTTGCTCTAGGACGCTTAGTTACTGAGATATGACTGATTTTAGTTGTCCAAGAAAAAAATTGATTTTTGTATGGAAAATAAGTGATTACAGGATTTGCCCCTTTTTGCTCTAGGACGCTTAGTTACTGAGATATGACTGATTTTAGTTGTCCAAGAAAAAAATTGATTTTTGTATGGAAAATAAGTGATCACAGGATTTGCCCCTTTTTGCTCTTGGACGCTTAGTTACTGAGATATGACTGATTTTAATTGTCCGAGAAAAAAATAAATTTTTGTATGGAAAAAAAGGGATTACAGGATTTGCCCCTTTTTGCTCTAGGACGCTTAGTTACTGAGATATGACTGATTTTAATTGTCCGAGAAAAAAATAAATTTTTGTATGGAAAAAAAATGATTACAGGATTTGCCCCTTTTTGCTCTAGGACGCTTAGTTACTGAGATATGACTGATTTTAGTTGTCCAAGAAAAAAACGAATTTTTGTATGGAAAAAAAGTGATCACAGGATTTGCCCCTTTTCGCTCTTGGACGCTTAGTTACTGAGATATGACTGATTTTAATTGTCCGAGAAAAAAATAAATTTTTGTATGGAAAAAAAGTGATCACAGGATTTGCCCCTTTTTGCTCTAGGACGCTTAGTTACTGAGATATGACTGATTTTAATTGTCCGAGAAAAAAATAAATTTTTGTATGGAAAAAAAATGATTACAGGATTTGCCCCTTTTTGCTCTAGGACGCTTAGTTACTGAGATATGACTGATTTTAGTTGTCCAAGAAAAAAACGAATTTTTGTATGGAAAAAAAGTGATCACAGGATTTGCCCCTTTTCGCTCTTGGACGCTTAGTTACTGAGATATGACTGATTTTAATTGTCCAAGAAAAAAAATAATTTTTGTATGGAAAATAAGTGATCACAGGATTTGCCCCTTTTTGCTCTAGGACGCTTAGTTACTGAGATATGACTGATTTTAGTTGTCCAAGAAAAAAACGAATTTTTGTATGGAAAAAAAGTGATCACAGGATTTGCCCCTTTTCGCTCTTGGACGCTTAGTTACTGAGATATGACTGATTTTAATTGTCCGAGAAAAAAATAAATTTTTGTATGGAAAAAAAGTGATCACAGGATTTGCCCCTTTTTGCTCTAGGACGCTTAGTTACTGAGATATGACTGCTTTTAGTTGTCCAAGAAAAAAAATAATTTTTGTATGGAAAATAAGTGATCACAGGATTTGCCCCTTTTTGCTCTAGGACGCTTAGTTACTGAGATCCAAGAAAAAAATTAATTTTTGTATGGAAAAAAAGTGATTACAGGATTTGCCCCTTTTCGCTCTTGGACGCTTAGTTACTGAGATATGACTGATTTTAATTGTCCAAGAAAAAAACGAATTTTTGTATGGAAAAAAAGTGATCACAGGATTTGCCCCTTTTCGCTCTTGGACGCTTAGTTACTGAGATATGACTGATTTTAATTGTCCAAGAAAAAAAATAATTTTTGTATGGAAAATAAGTGATCACAGGATTTGCCCCTTTTTGCTCTAGGACGCTTAGTTACTGAGATATGACTGATTTTAGTTGTCCAAGAAAAAAACGAATTTTTGTATGGAAAAAAAGTGATCACAGGATTTGCCCCTTTTCGCTCTTGGACGCTTAGTTACTGAGATATGACTGATTTTAATTGTCCGAGAAAAAAATAAATTTTTGTATGGAAAAAAAGTGATCACAGGATTTGCCTCTTTTTGCTCTAGGACGCTTAGTTACTGAGATATGACTGATTTTAGTTGTCCAAGAAAAAAAATAATTTTTGTATGGAAAATAAGTGATCACAGGATTTGCCCCTTTTTGCTCTAGGACGCTTAGTTACTGAGATATGACTGATTTTAGTTGTCCAAGAAAAAAATTAATTTTTGTATGGAAAAAAAGTGATTACAGGATTTGCCCCTTTTTGCTCTAGGACGCTTAGTTACTGAGATATGACTGATTTTAGTTGTCCAAGAAAAAAAATAATTTTTGTATGGAAAATAAGTGATCACAGGATTTGCCCATTTTTGCTCTTGTCCAAGAAAAAAAATAATTTTTGTATGGAAAATAAGTGATCACAGGATTTGCCCCTTTTTGCTCTAGGACGCTTAGTTACTGAGATATGACTGATTTTAGTTGTCCAAGAAAAAAATTAATTTTTGTATGGAAAAAAAGTGATTACAGGATTTGCCCCTTTTTGCTCTAGGACGCTTAGTTACTGAGATATGACTGATTTTAGTTGTCCAAGAAAAAAAATAATTTTTGTATGGAAAATAAGTGATCACAGGATTTGCCCTTTTTTGCTCTAGGACGCTTAGTTACTGAGATATGACTGATTTTAGTTGTCCAAGAAAAAAATTGATTTTTGTATGGAAAATAAGTGATCACAGGATTTGCCCCTTTTTGCTCTAGGACGCTTAGTTACTGAGATATGACTGATTTCAGTTGTCTAAGAAAAAAATTGATTTTTGTATGGAAAATAAGTGATCACAGGATTTGCCCCTTTTTGCTCTTGGACGCTTAGTTACTGAGATATGACTGATTTTAGTTGTCCAAGAAAAAAATTAATTTTTGTATGGAAAATAAGTGATCACAGGATTTGCCCCTTTTTGCTCTAGGACGCTTAGTTACTGAGATATGACTGATTTTAGTTGCCCAAGAAAAAAATTGATTTTTGTGTGGAAAAAAAGGGATCACAGGATTAGCTCCTTTTTGCTCTAGGACGCTTAGTTACTGATATGACTGATTTTAGTTGTCCAAGAAAAAAATTTATTTTTGTATGGAAAATAAGTGATTACAGGATTTGCCCCTTTTTGCTCTAGGACGCTTAGTTACTGAGATATGACTGATTTTAGTTGTCCAGGAAAAAAATTAATTTTTGTATGGAAAAAAAGTGATCACAGGATTTGCCCCTTTTTGCTCTAGGACGCTTAGTTACTGAGATATGACTGATTTTAGTTGTCCAAGAAAAAAATTAATTTTTGTATGGAAAATAAGTGATCACAGGATTTGCCCCCTTTTTGCTCCAGGACGCTTAGTTACTGAGAAATGACTGATTTTAGTTGTCTAAGAAAAAAACTAATTTTTGTATGGAAAATAAGTGATCACAGGATTTGCCCCTTTTTGCTCTAGGACGCTTAGTTACTGAGATATGACTGATTTTAGTTGCCCAAGAAAAAAACTAATTTTTGTGTGAAAAAAAAGTGATCACAGGATTTGCCCCTTTTCGCTCTAGGACGCTTAGTTACTGAGATATGACTGATTTTAGTTGTCCAAGAAAAAAAATGATTTTTGTATGGAAAATAAGTGATCACAGGATTTGCCCCTTTTCGCTCTAGGACGCTTAGTTACTAAGATATGACTGATTTTAGTTGTCTAAGAAAAAAACTAATTTTTGTATGGAAAATAAGTGATCACAGGATTTGCCCCTTTTTGCTCTAGGACGCTTAGTTACTGAGCTATGACTGATTTCAGTTGTCCAAGAAAAAAATTAATTTTTGTATGGAAAATAAGAGACCACAGGATTTGCCCCTTTTTGCTCTAGGACGCTTAGTTACTGAGATATGACTGATTTTAGTTGTCCAAGAAAAAAATTGATTTTTGTATGGAAAATAAGTGATCACAGGATTTGCCCCTTTTTGCTCTAGGACGCTTAGTTACTGAGATATGACTGATTTTAGTTGTCCAAGAAAAAAATTAATTTTTGTATGGAAAATAAGTGATCACAGGATTTGCTCCTTTTTGCTCTAGGACGCTTAGTTACTGAGATACGACTGATAATTATCCAAAAAAAAAAATTAATTTGTGTATGGAAAATAAGTGATCACAGGATTTGCCCCTTTTTGCTCTAGGACGCTTAGTTACTGAGATATGACTGATTTTAGTTGTCCAAGAAAAAAACTGATTTTTGTATGGAAAATAAGTGATCACAGGATTTGCCCCTTTTTGCTCTAGGACGCTTAGTTACTGATTTTAGTTGTCGAAGAAAAAAATTAATTTTTGTATGGAAAATAAGTGATCACAGGATTTGCTTCTTTTTTCTTTAGGACGCTTAGTTACTGAGATATGACTGATTTTAGTTGTCCAAGAAAAAAATTAATTTTTGTATGGAAAATAAGTGATCACAGGATTTGCCCCTTTTTGCTCTAGGACGCTTAGTTACTGAGATATGACTGATTTCAGTTGTCCAAGAAAAAAATTAATTTTTGTATGGAAAATAAGTGATCACAGGATTTGGCCCTTTTTACTCTAGGACACTTAGTTACTGAGATATGACTGATTTAAGTTGTCCAAGAAAAAAATTAATTTTTGTATGGAAAATAAGTGATCACAGGATTTGCTCCTTTTTGCTCTAGGACGCTTAGTTACTGAGATATGACTGATTTTAGTTGTCTAAGAAAAAAACTAATTTTTGTATGGAAAATAAGTGATCACAGGATTTGGCCCTTTTTACTCTAGGACACTTAGTTACTGAGATATGACTGATTTAAGTTGTCCAAGAAAAAAATTAATTTTTGTATGGAAAATAAGTGATCACAGGATTTGCCCCTTTTTGCTCTAGGACGCTTAGTTACTGAGATATGACTGATTTTAGTGGTCCAGGAAAAAAAATAATTTTTGTATGGAAAAAAAGTGATCACAGGATTTGCCCCTTTTCGCTCTAGGACGCTTAGTTACTGAGATATGACTGATTTTAGTTGTCCAAGAAAAAAATTAATTTTTGTATGGAAAAAAAGTGATCACAGGATTTGCCCCTTTTTGCTCTAGGACGCTTAGTTACTGAGATATGACTGATTTTAATTGTCCAAGAAAAAAATTAATTTTTGTATGGAAAATAAGTGATCACAGGATTTGCCCCTTTTTGCTCCAGGACGCTTAGTTACTGAGAAATGACTGATTTTAGTTGTCCAAGAAAAAAATTAATTTTTGTATGGAAAAAAAGTGATCACAGGATTTGCCCCTTTTTGCTCTAGGACGCTTAGTTACTGAGATATGACTGATTTTAGTTGTCCAAGAAAAAAATTAATTTTTGTATGGAAAAAAAGTGATTATAGGATTAGCCCCTTTTTGCTCTAGCACGCTTAGTTACTGAGATATGACTGATTTTAGTTGTCCAAGAAAAAAAATAATTTTTGTATGGAAGATAAGTGATCACAGGATTTGCCCCTTTTTGCTCTAGAACGCTTAGTTTCTGAGATATGACTGATTGTAGTTGTCCAAGAAAAAAACTGATTTTTGTATGGAAAATAAGTGATTACAGGATTTGCCCCTTTTTGCTCTAGGACGCTTAGTTACTGAGATATGACTGATTTTAGTTGTCCAAGAAAAAAAATAATTTTTGTATGGAAAATAAGTGATCACAGGATTTGCCCCTTTTTGCTCTAGGACGCTTAGTTACTGAGATATGACTGATTTTAGTTGTCCAAGAAAAAAATTAATTTTTGTATGGAAAATAAGTGATCACAGGATTTGCCCCTTTTTGCTCTAGGACGCTTAGTTACTGAGATACGACTGATTTTAGTTGTCCAAGAAAAAAATTAATTTAATTTCTAGGACGCTTAGTTACTGAGATATGACTGATTTTAGTTGTCCGAGAAAAAAATAAATTTTTGTATGGAAAAAAAGAGATTACAGGATTTGCCCCTTTTTGCTCTAGGACGCTTAGTTACTGAGATATGACTGATTTTAGTTGTCCGAGAAAAAAATAAATTTTTGTATGGAAAAAAAGTGATTACATGATTTGCCCCTTTTTGCTCTAGGACGCTTAGTTACTGAGATACGACTGATTTTAGTTGTCCAAGAAAAAAAATAATTTTTGTATGGAAAATAAGTGATCACAGGATTTGCCCCTTTTTGCTCTAGGACGCTTAGTTACTGAGATATGACTGATTTTAGTTGTCCAAGAAAAAAATTAATTTTTGTATTGAAAATAAGTGATTACAGGATTTGCCCCTTTTTGCTCTAGGACGCTTAGTTACTGAGATATGACTGATTTTAGTTGTCCGAGAAAAAAATAAATTTTTGTATGGAAAAAAAGTGATCACAAGATTTGCCCCTTTTTGCTCTAGGACGCTTAGTTACTGAGATATGACTGATTTTAGTTGTCAAAGAAAAAAATTAATTTTTGTGTGGAAAAAAGGGGTCACAAGATTTGCCCCTTTTTGCTCTAGGACGCTTAGTTACTGAGATATGACTGATTTTAGTTGTCCAAGAAAAAAATTGATTTTTGTATGGAAAATAAGTGATTACAGGATTTGCCCCTTTTTGCTCTAGGACGCTTAGTTACTGAGATATGACTGATTTTAGTTGTCAAAGAAAAAAATTAATTTTTGTGTGGAAAAAAGGGGTCACAAGATTTGCCCCTTTTTGCTCTAGGACGCTTAGTTACTGAGATATGACTGATTTTAGTTGTCCAAGAAAAAAAATAATTTTTGTATGGAAGATAAGTGATCACAGCATTTGCCCCTTTTTGCTCTAGAACGCTTAGTTTCTAAGATATAACTGATTTTAGTTGTCCAAGAAAAAAATTGATTTTTGTATCGAAAATAAGTGATTACAGGATTTGCCCCTTTTTGCTCTAGGACGCTTAGTTACTGAGATATGACTGATTTTAGTTGTCAAAGAAAAAAATTAATTTTTGTGTGGAAAAAAGGGGTCACAAGATTTGCCCCTTTTTGCTCTAGGACGCTTAGTTACTGAGATATGACTGATTTTAGTTGTCCAAGAAAAAAATTGATTTTTGTATGGAAAATAAGTGATCACAGGATTTGCCCCTTTTTGCTCTAGGACGCTTAGTTACTGAGATATGACTGATTTTAGTTGTCCAAGAAAAAAATTGATTTTTGTATGGAAAATAAGTGATCACAGGATTTGCCCCTTTTTGCTCTTGGACGCTTAGTTACTGAGATATGACTGATTTTAATTGTCCGAGAAAAAAATAAATTTTTGTATGGAAAAAAAGGGATTACAGGATTTGCCCCTTTTTGCTCTAGGACGCTTAGTTACTGAGATATGACTGATTTTAATTGTCCGAGAAAAAAATACATTTTTGTATGGAAAAAAAATGATTACAGGATTTGCCCCTTTTTGCTCTAGGACGCTTAGTTACTGAGATATGACTGATTTTAGTTGTCCAAGAAAAAAACGAATTTTTGTATGGAAAAAAAGTGATCACAGGATTTGCCCCTTTTCGCTCTTGGACGCTTAGTTACTGAGATATGACTGATTTTAATTGTCCAAGAAAAAAAATAATTTTTGTATGGAAAATAAGTGAACACAGGATTTGCCCCTTTTTGCTCTAGGACGCTTAGTTACTGAGATATGACTGATTTTAGTTGTCCAAGAAAAAAACGAATTTTTGTATGGAAAAAAAGTGATCACAGGATTTGCCCCTTTTCGCTCTTGGACGCTTAGTTACTGAGATATGACTGATTTTAATTGTCCGAGAAAAAAATAAATTTTTGTATGGA
Organism: Hydrotaea cyrtoneurina; assembly: GCA_958296145.1. NCBI lineage: Eukaryota > Metazoa > Arthropoda > Insecta > Diptera > Muscidae > Hydrotaea > Hydrotaea cyrtoneurina. The sequence continues at coordinate 114,648,211 of OY282512.1, forward strand.
AAAAAAGTGATCACAGGATTTGCCCCTTTTTGCTCTAGGACGCTTAGTTACTGAGATATGACTGATTTTAATTGTCCGAGAAAAAAATAAATTTTTGTATGGAAAAAAAATGATTACAGGATTTGCCCCTTTTTGCTCTAGGACGCTTAGTTACTGAGATATGACTGATTTTAGTTGTCCAAGAAAAAAACGAATTTTTGTATGGAAAAAAAGTGATCACAGGATTTGCCCCTTTTCGCTCTTGGACGCTTAGTTACTGAGATATGACTGATTTTAGTTGTCCAAGAAAAAAACGAATTTTTGTATGGAAAAAAAGTGATCACAGGATTTGCCCCTTTTCGCTCTTGGACGCTTAGTTACTGAGATATGACTGATTTTAATTGTCCGAGAAAAAAATAAATTTTTGTATGGAAAAAAAGTGATCACAGGATTTGCCCCTTTTTGCTCTAGGACGCTTAGTTACTGAGATATGACTGATTTTAGTTGTCCAAGAAAAAAAATAATTTTTGTATGGAAAATAAGTGATCACAGGATTTGCCCCTTTTTGCTCTAGGACGCTTAGTTACTGAGATATGACTGATTTTAGTTGTCCAAGAAAAAAATTAATTTTTGTATGGAAAAAAAGTGATTACAGGATTTGCCCCTTTTTGCTCTAGGACGCTTAGTTACTGAGATATGACTGATTTTAGTTGTCCAAGAAAAAAAATAATTTTTGTATGGAAAATAAGTGATCACAGGATTTGCCCATTTTTGCTCTTGTCCAAGAAAAAAAATAATTTTTGTATGGAAAATAAGTGATCACAGGATTTGCCCCTTTTTGCTCTAGGACGCTTAGTTACTGAGATATGACTGATTTTAGTTGTCCAAGAAAAAAATTAATTTTTGTATGGAAAAAAAGTGATTACAGGATTTGCCCCTTTTTGCTCTAGGACGCTTAGTTACTGAGATATGACTGATTTTAGTTGTCCAGGAAAAAAATTAATTTTTGTATGGAAAAAAAGTGATCACAGGATTTGCCCCTTTTTGCTCTAGGACGCTTAGTTACTGAGATATGACTGATTTTAGTTGTCCAAGAAAAAAATTAATTTTTGTATGGAAAATAAGTGATCACAGGATTTGCCCCCTTTTTGCTCCAGGACGCTTAGTTACTGAGAAATGACTGATTTTAGTTGTCTAAGAAAAAAACTAATTTTTGTATGGAAAATAAGTGATCACAGGATTTGCCCCTTTTCGCTCTAGGACGCTTAGTTACTGAGATATGACTGATTTTAGTTGTCCAAGAAAAAAAATGATTTTTGTATGGAAAATAAGTGATCACAGGATTTGCCCCTTTTCGCTCTAGGACGCTTAGTTACTAAGATATGACTGATTTTAGTTGTCTAAGAAAAAAACTAATTTTTGTATGGAAAATAAGTGATCACAGGATTTGCCCCTTTTTGCTCTAGGACGCTTAGTTACTGAGCTATGACTGATTTCAGTTGTCCAAGAAAAAAATTAATTTTTGTATGGAAAATAAGAGACCACAGGATTTGCCCCTTTTTGCTCTAGGACGCTTAGTTACTGAGATATGACTGATTTTAGTTGTCCAAGAAAAAAATTGATTTTTGTATGGAAAATAAGTGATCACAGGATTTGCCCCTTTTTGCTCTAGGACGCTTAGTTACTGAGATATGACTGATTTTAGTTGTCCAAGAAAAAAATTAATTTTTGTATGGAAAATAAGTGATCACAGGATTTGCTCCTTTTTGCTCTAGGACGCTTAGTTACTGAGATACGACTGATAATTATCCAAAAAAAAAAATTAATTTGTGTATGGAAAATAAGTGATCACAGGATTTGCCCCTTTTTGCTCTAGGACGCTTAGTTACTGAGATATGACTGATTTTAGTTGTCCAAGAAAAAAACTGATTTTTGTATGGAAAATAAGTGATCACAGGATTTGCCCCTTTTTGCTCTAGGACGCTTAGTTACTGATTTTAGTTGTCGAAGAAAAAAATTAATTTTTGTATGGAAAATAAGTGATCACAGGATTTGCTTCTTTTTTCTTTAGGACGCTTAGTTACTGAGATATGACTGATTTTAGTTGTCCAAGAAAAAAATTAATTTTTGTATGGAAAATAAGTGATCACAGGATTTGCCCCTTTTTGCTCTAGGACGCTTAGTTACTGAGATATGACTGATTTCAGTTGTCCAAGAAAAAAATTAATTTTTGTATGGAAAATAAGTGATCACAGGATTTGCTCCTTTTTACTCTAGGACACTTAGTTACTGAGATATGACTGATTTAAGTTGTCCAAGAAAAAAATTAATTTTTGTATGGAAAATAAGTGATCACAGGATTTGCTCCTTTTTGCTCTAGGACGCTTAGTTACTGAGATATGACTGATTTTAGTTGTCTAAGAAAAAAACTAATTTTTGTATGGAAAATAAGTGATCACAGGATTTGGCCCTTTTTACTCTAGGACACTTAGTTACTGAGATATGACTGATTTAAGTTGTCCAAGAAAAAAATTAATTTTTGTATGGAAAATAAGTGATCACAGGATTTGCCCCTTTTTGCTCTAGGACGCTTAGTTACTGAGATATGACTGATTTTAGTGGTCCAGGAAAAAAAATAATTTTTGTATGGAAAAAAAGTGATCACAGGATTTGCCCCTTTTCGCTCTAGGACGCTTAGTTACTGAGATATGACTGATTTTAGTTGTCCAAGAAAAAAATTAATTTTTGTATGGAAAAAAAGTGATCACAGGATTTGCCCCTTTTTGCTCTAGGACGCTTAGTTACTGAGATATGACTGATTTTAATTGTCCAAGAAAAAAATTAATTTTTGTATGGAAAATAAGTGATCACAGGATTTGCCCCTTTTTGCTCCAGGACGCTTAGTTACTGAGAAATGACTGATTTTAGTTGTCCAAGAAAAAAATTAATTTTTGTATGGAAAAAAAGTGATCACAGGATTTGCCCCTTTTTGCTCTAGGACGCTTAGTTACTGAGATATGACTGATTTTAGTTGTCCAAGAAAAAAATTAATTTTTGTATGGAAAAAAAGTGATTATAGGATTAGCCCCTTTTTGCTCTAGCACGCTTAGTTACTGAGATATGACTGATTTTAGTTGTCCAAGAAAAAAAATAATTTTTGTATGGAAGATAAGTGATCACAGGATTTGCCCCTTTTTGCTCTAGAACGCTTAGTTTCTGAGATATGACTGATTGTAGTTGTCCAAGAAAAAAATTGATTTTTGTATGGAAAATAAGTGATTACAGGATTTGCCCCTTTTTGCTCTAGGACGCTTAGTTACTGAGATATGACTGATTTTAGTTGTCCAAGAAAAAAAATAATTTTTGTATGGAAAATAAGTGATCACAGGATTTGCCCCTTTTTGCTCTAGGACGCTTAGTTACTGAGATATGACTGATTTAATTGCCCAAGAAAAAAACTAATTTTTGTGTGGAAAAAAAGGGATCACAGGATTTGCCCCTTTTTGCTCTAGGACGCTTAGTTACTGAGATATGACTGACTTTAGTTGCCCAAGAAAAAAACTAATTTTTGTGTGGAAAAAAAGTGATCACAGGATTTGACCCTTTTTGCTCTAGGACGCTTAGTTACTGAGATATGACTGATTTTAGTTGTCCAAGAAAAAAATTAATTTTTGTATGGAAAAAAAGTGATCACAGGATTTGCCCCTTTTTGCTCTAGGACGCCTAGTTATTGAGATATGACTGATTTTAGTTGTCCAAGAAAAAAATTAATTTTTGTATGGAAAATAAGTGATCACAGGATTTGCCACTTTTTGCTCTAGCACGCTTAGTTACTGAGATATGACTGATTTTAGTTGTCCAAGAAAAAAAATAATTTTTGTATGGAAGATAAGTGATCACAGGATTTGCCCCTTTTTGCTCTAGAACGCTTAGTTTCTGAGATATGACTGATTGTAGTTGTCCAAGAAAAAAACTGATTTTTGTATGAAAATAAGTGATCACAGGATTTGCCCCTTTTTGCTCTAGGACGCTTAGTTACTGAGATATGACTGATTTTAGTTGTCCAAGAAAAAATACTTTTTGTATGGAAAAAAAGTGATTACAGGATTTGCCCCTTTTTGCTCTAGGACGCTTAGTTACTGAGATATGACTGATTTTAGTTGTCCGAGAAAAAAAAAAATTTTTGTATGGAAAAAAAGTGATTACAGGATTAGCGCCTTTTTGCTCTAGAACGCTTAGTTTCTGAGATATGACTGATTTTAGTTGTCCAAGAAAAAATTGATTTTTGTATGGAAAATAAGTGATTACAGGATTTGCCCCTTTTTGCTCTAGGACGCTTAGTTACTGAGATATGACTGATTTTAGTTGTCCAAGAAAAAAAATAATTTTTGTGTGGAAAAAAAGTGATTACAGGATTTGCCCCTTTTTGCTATAGGACGCTTAGTTACTGAGATATGACTGATTTTAGTTGTCCAAGAAAAAAAATAATTTTTGTGTGGAAAAAAAGTGACGCTTAGTTACTGAGATATGACTGATTTTAGTTGTCCAAGAAAAAAATTAATTTTTGTATGAAAAAAAGTGATTACAGGATTTGCCCCTTTTTGCTCTAGGACGCTTAGTTACTGAGATATGACTGATTTTAGTTGTCCAAGAAAAAAAATAATTTTTGTGTGGAAAAAAAGTGATTACAGGATTTGCCCCTTTTTGCTATAGGACGCTTAGTTACTGAGATATGACTGATTTTAGTTGTCCAAGAAAAAAAATAATTTTTGTGTGGAAAAAAAGTGACGCTTAGTTACTGAGATATGACTGATTTTAGTTGTCCAAGAAAAAAATTAATTTTTGTATGGAAAAAAAGTGATTACAGGATTTGCCCCTTTTTGCTCTAGGACGCTTAGTTACTGAGATATGACTGATTTTAGTTGTCCGAGAAAAAAAATAATTTTTGTATGGAAAATAAGTGATCACAGGATTTGCCCCTTTTTGCTCTAGGACGCTTAGTTACTGAGATATGACTGATTTTAGTTGTCCAAGAAAAAAAATTATTTTTGTATGGAAAATAAGTGATTACAGGATTTGCCCCTTTTTGCTCTAGGACGCTTAGTTACTGAGATATGACTGATTTTAGTTGTCCGAGAAAAAAATAAATTTTTGTATGGAAAATAAGTGATCACAGGATTTGCCCCTTTTTGCTCTAGGACGCTTAGTTACTGAGATATGACTGATTTTAGTTGTCCAAGAAAAAAATTAATTTTTGTATGGAAAAAAAGTGATCACAGGATTTGCCCCTTTTTGCTCTAGGACGCCTAGTTATTGAGATATGACTGATTTTAGTTGTCCAAGAAAAAAATTAATTTTTGTATGGAAAATAAGTGATCACAGGATTTGCCACTTTTTGCTCTAGGACGCTTAGTTACTGAGATATGACTGATTTTAGTTGTCCAAGAAAAAAAATAATTTTTGTATGGAAAAAAAGTGATTACAGGATTTGGCCCTTTTTGCTCTAGGACGCTTAGTTACTGAGATATGACTGATTTTAGTTGTCCAAGAAAAAAAATAATTTTTGTATGGAAAATAAGTGATCACAGGATTTGCCCCTTTTTGCTCTAGGACGCTTAGTTACTGAGATATGACTGATTTTAGTTGTCCAAGAAAAAAATTGATTTTTGTATGGAAAATAAGTGATCACAGGATTTTCCCCTTTTTGCTCTAGGACGCTTAGTTACTGAGATATGACTGATTTTAGTTGTCCATTGTCCATAATTTTTGTATGGAAAATAAGTGATCACAGGATTTGCCTCTTTTTGCTCTAGGACGCTTAGTTACTGAGATATGACTGATTTTAATTGTCCGAGAAAAAAAATAAATTTTTGTATGGAAAAAAAGTGATTACAGGATTTGCCCCTTTTTGCTCTAGGACGCTTAGTTTCTGAGATATGACTGATTTTAGTTGTCCAAGAAAAAAAATAATTTTTGTATGGAAAAAAAGGGATCACAGGATTAGCTCCTTTTTGCTCTAGGACGCTTAGTTACTGATATGACTGATTTTAGTTGTCCAAGAAAAAAATTGATTTTTGTATGGAAAATAAGTGATTACAGGATTTGCCCCTTTTTGCTCTAGGACGCTTAGTTACTGAGATATGACTGATTTTAGTTGTCCAGGAAAAAAATTAATTTTTGTGTGGAAAAAAGGGGTCACAGGATTTGCCCTTTTTTGCTCTAGGACGCTTAGTTACTGAGATATGACTGATTTTAATTGTCCGAGAAAAAAATAGAACGCTTAGTTTCTGAGATATGACTGATTTTAATTGTCCGAGAAAAAAATAGAACGCTTAGTTTGTGAGATATGACTGATTTTAGTTGTCCAAGAAAAAAATGAATTTTTGTATGGAAAAAAAGTGATCACAGGATTTGCCCCTTTTTGCTCTAGGACGCTTAGTTACTGAGATATGACTGATTTTAGTTGTCCAAGAAAAAAATTAATTTTTGTATGGAAAAAAAGTGATCACAGGATTTGCCCCTTTTTGCTCTAGGACGCCTAGTTATTGAGATATGACTGATTTTAGTTGTCCAAGAAAAAAATTAATTTTTGTATGGAAAATAAGTGATCACAGGATTTGCCACTTTTTGCTCTAGCACGCTTAGTTACTGAGATATGACTGATTTTAGTTGTCCAAGAAAAAAAATAATTTTTGTATGGAAAAAAAGTGATCACAGGATTTGCCTCTTTTTGCTCTAGGACGCTTAGTTACTGAGATATGACTGATTTTAATTGTCCGAGAAAAAAATAGAACGCTTAGTTTCTGAGATATGACTGATTTTAGTTGTCCAAGAAAAAAATGAATTTTTGTATGGAAAAAAAGTGATCACAGGATTTGCCCCTTTTTGCTCTAGGACGCTTAGTTACTGAGATATGACTAATTTTAGTTGTCCAAGAAAAAAATTAATTTTTGTATGGAAAAAAAGTGATCACAGGATTTGCCCCTTTTTGCTCTAGGACGCTTAGTTACTGAGATACGACTGATTTTAGTTGTCCAAGAAAAAAATTAATTTTTGTATGGAAAAAAAGTGATCACAGGATTTGCCCCTTTTTGCTCTAGGACGCTTAGTTACTGAGATATGACTGATTTTAGTTGTCCAAGAAAAAAATTAATTTTTGTATGGAAAATAAGTGATCACAGGATTTGCCCCCTTTTTGCTCCAGGACGCTTAGTTACTGAGAAATGACTGATTTTAGTTGTCTAAGAAAAAAACTAATTTTTGTATGGAAAATAAGTGATCACAGGATTTGCCCCTTTTTGCTCTAGGACGCTTAGTTACTGAGATATGACTGATTTTAGTTGCCCAAGAAAAAAACTAATTTTTGTGTGAAAAAAAAGTGATCACAGGATTTGCCCCTTTTCGCTCTAGGACGCTTAGTTACTGAGATATGACTGATTTTAGTTGTCCAAGAAAAAAAATGATTTTTGTATGGAAAATAAGTGATCACAGGATTTGCCCCTTTTCGCTCTAGGACGCTTAGTTACTAAGATATGACTGATTTTAGTTGTCTAAGAAAAAAACTAATTTTTGTATGGAAAATAAGTGATCACAGGATTTGCCCCTTTTTGCTCTAGGACGCTTAGTTACTGAGCTATGACTGATTTCAGTTGTCCAAGAAAAAAATTAATTTTTGTATGGAAAATAAGAGACCACAGGATTTGCCCCTTTTTGCTCTAGGACGCTTAGTTACTGAGATATGACTGATTTTAGTTGTCCAAGAAAAAAATTGATTTTTGTATGGAAAATAAGTGATCACAGGATTTGCCCCTTTTTGCTCTAGGACGCTTAGTTACTGAGATATGACTGATTTTAGTTGTCCAAGAAAAAAATTAATTTTTGTATGGAAAATAAGTGATCACAGGATTTGCTCCTTTTTGCTCTAGGACGCTTAGTTACTGAGATACGACTGATAATTATCCAAAAAAAAAAATTAATTTGTGTATGGAAAATAAGTGATCACAGGATTTGCCCCTTTTTGCTCTAGGACGCTTAGTTACTGAGATATGACTGATTTTAGTTGTCCAAGAAAAAAACTGATTTTTGTATGGAAAATAAGTGATCACAGGATTTGCCCCTTTTTGCTCTAGGACGCTTAGTTACTGATTTTAGTTGTCGAAGAAAAAAATTAATTTTTGTATGGAAAATAAGTGATCACAGGATTTGCTCCTTTTTGCTCTAGGACGCTTAGTTACTGAGATACGACTGATAATTATCCAAAAAAAAAAATTAATTTGTGTATGGAAAATAAGAGACCACAGGATTTGCCCCTTTTTGCTCTAGGACGCTTAGTTACTGAGATATGACTGATTTTAGTTGCCCAAGAAAAAAACTAATTTTTGTGTGAAAAAAAAGTGATCACAGGATTTGCCCCTTTTCGCTCTAGGACGCTTAGTTACTGAGATACGACTGATAATTATCCAAAAAAAAAAATTAATTTGTGTATGGAAAATAAGAGACCACAGGATTTGCCCCTTTTTGCTCTAGGACGCTTAGTTACTGAGATATGACTGATTTTAGTTGTCCAAGAAAAAAATTGATTTTTGTATGGAAAATAAGTGATCACAGGATTTGCCCCTTTTTGCTCTAGGACGCTTAGTTACTGAGATATGACTGATTTTAGTTGTCCAAGAAAAAAATTAATTTTTGTATGGAAAATAAGTGATCACAGGATTTGCTCCTTTTTGCTCTAGGACGCTTAGTTACTGAGATACGACTGATAATTATCCAAAAAAAAAAATTAATTTGTGTATGGAAAATAAGAGACCACAGGATTTGCCCCTTTTTGCTCTAGGACGCTTAGTTACTGAGATATGACTGATTTTAGTTGTCCAAGAAAAAAAATAATTTTTGTATGGAAAAAAAGTGATCACAGGATTTGCCCCTTTTTGCTCTAGGACGCCTAGTTATTGAGATATGACTGATTTTAGTTGTCCAAGAAAAAAATTAATTTTTGTATGGAAAATAAGTGATCACAGGATTTGCTCCTTTTTGCTCTAGGACGCTTAGTTACTGAGATACGACTGATAATTATCCAAAAAAAAAAATTAATTTGTGTATGGAAAATAAGAGACCACAGGATTTGCCCCTTTTTGCTCTAGGACGCTTAGTTACTGAGATATGACTGATTTTAGTTGTCCAAGAAAAAAATTGATTTTTGTATGGAAAATAAGTGATCACAGGATTTGCCCCTTTTTGCTCTAGGACGCTTAGTTACTGAGATATGACTGATTTTAGTTGTCCAAGAAAAAAATTAATTTTTGTATGGAAAAAAAGTGATTACAGGATTTGCCCCTTTTTGCTCTAGGACGCTTAGTTACTGAGATATGACTGATTTTAGTTGTCCAAGAAAAAAATTAATTTTTGTATGGAAAATAAGTGATCACAGGATTTGCTCCTTTTTGCTCTAGGACGCTTAGTTACTGAGATACGACTGATAATTATCCAAAAAAAAAAAATTAATTTGTGTATGGAAAATAAGAGACCACAGGATTTGCCCCTTTTTGCTCTAGGACGCTTAGTTACTGAGATATGACTGATTTTAGTTGTCCAAGAAAAAAATTAATTTTTGTATGGAAAATAAGTGATCACAGGATTTGCCCCTTTTTGCTCTAGGACGCTTAGTTACTGAGATATGACTGATTTCAGTTGTCCAAGAAAAAAATTAATTTTTGTATGGAAAATAAGTGATCACAGGATTTGGCCCTTTTTACTCTAGGACACTTAGTTACTGAGATATGACTGATTTAAGTTGTCCAAGAAAAAAATTAATTTTTGTATGGAAAATAAGTGATCACAGGATTTGCTCCTTTTTGCTCTAGGACGCTTAGTTACTGAGATATGACTGATTTTAGTTGTCTAAGAAAAAAACTAATTTTTGTATGGAAAATAAGTGATCACAGGATTTGGCCCTTTTTACTCTAGGACACTTAGTTACTGAGATATGACTGATTTAAGTTGTCCAAGAAAAAAATTAATTTTTGTATGGAAAATAAGTGATCACAGGATTTGCCCCTTTTTGCTCTAGGACGCTTAGTTACTGAGATATGACTGATTTTAGTGGTCAAGGAAAAAAAATAATTTTTGTATGGAAAAAAAGTGATCACAGGATTTGCCCCTTTTCGCTCTAGGACGCTTAGTTACTGAGATATGACTGATTTTAGTTGTCCAAGAAAAAAATTAATTTTTGTATGGAAAAAAAGTGATCACAGGATTTGCCCCTTTTTGCTCTAGGACGCTTAGTTACTGAGATATGACTGATTTTAATTGTCCAAGAAAAAAATTAATTTTTGTATGGAAAATAAGTGATCACAGGATTTGCCCCTTTTTGCTCCAGGACGCTTAGTTACTGAGAAATGACTGATTTTAGTTGTCCAAGAAAAAAATTAATTTTTGTATGGAAAAAAAGTGATCACAGGATTTGCCCCTTTTTGCTCTAGGACGCTTAGTTACTGAGATATGACTGATTTTAGTTGTCCAAGAAAAAAATTAATTTTTGTATGGAAAAAAAGTGATTATAGGATTAGCCCCTTTTTGCTCTAGCACGCTTAGTTACTGAGATATGACTGATTTTAGTTGTCCAAGAAAAAAAATAATTTTTGTATGGAAGATAAGTGATCACAGGATTTGCCCCTTTTTGCTCTAGAACGCTTAGTTTCTGAGATATGACTGATTGTAGTTGTCCAAGAAAAAAATTGATTTTTGTATGGAAAATAAGTGATTACAGGATTTGCCCCTTTTTGCTCTAGGACGCTTAGTTACTGAGATATGACTGATTTTAGTTGTCCAAGAAAAAAAATGATTTTTGTATGGAAAATAAGTGATCACAGGATTTGCCCCTTTTTGCTCTAGGACGCTTAGTTACTGAGATATGACTGATTTAATTGCCCAAGAAAAAAACTAATTTTTGTGTGGAAAAAAAGGGATCACAGGATTTGCCCCTTTTTGCTCTAGGACGCTTAGTTACTGAGATATGACTGACTTTAGTTGCCCAAGAAAAAAACTAATTTTTGTGTGGAAAAAAAGTGATCACAGGATTTGACCCTTTTTGCACTAGGACGCTTAGTTACTGAGATATGACTGATTTTAGTTGTCCAAGAAAAAAATTAATTTTTGTATGGAAAAAAAGTGATCACAGGATTTGCCCCTTTTTGCTCTAGGACGCCTAGTTATTGAGATATGACTGATTTTAGTTGTCCAAGAAAAAAACTAATTTTTGTATGGAAAATAAGTGATCACAGGATTTGCCACTTTTTGCTCTAGCACGCTTAGTTACTGAGATATGACTGATTTTAGTTGTCCAAGAAAAAAAATAATTTTTGTATGGAAGATAAGTGATCACAGGATTTGCCCCTTTTTGCTCTAGAACGCTTAGTTTCTGAGATATGACTGATTGTAGTTGTCCAAGATCACAGGATTTGCCCCTTTTTGCTCTAGGACGCTTAGTTACTGAGATATGACTGATTTTAGTTGTCCAAGAAAAAATACTTTTTGTATGGAAAAAAAGTGATTACAGGATTTGCCCCTTTTTGCTCTAGGACGCTTAGTTACTGAGATATGACTGATTTTAGTTGTCCGAGAAAAAAAAAAAATTTTGTATGGAAAAAAAGTGATTACAGGATTAGCGCCTTTTTGCTCTAGAACGCTTAGTTTCTGAGATATGACTGATTTTAGTTGTCCAAGAAAAAATTGATTTTTGTATGGAAAATAAGTGATTACAGGATTTGCCCCTTTTTGCTCTAGGACGCTTAGTTACTGAGATATGACTGATTTTAGTTGTCCAAGAAAAAAAATAATTTTTGTGTGGAAAAAAAGTGATTACAGGATTTGCCCCTTTTTGCTATAGGACGCTTAGTTACTGAGATATGACTGATTTTAGTTGTCCAAGAAAAAAAATAATTTTTGTGTGGAAAAAAAGTGACGCTTAGTTACTGAGATATGACTGATTTTAGTTGTCCAAGAAAAAAATTAATTTTTGTATGGAAAAAAAGTGATTACAGGATTTGCCCCTTTTTGCTCTAGGACGCTTAGTTACTGAGATATGACTGATTTTAGTTGTCCAAGAAAAAAAATAATTTTTGTATGGAAAATAAGTGATCACAGGATTTGCCCCTTTTTGCTCTAGGACTCTTAGTTACTGAGATATGACTGATTTTAGTTGTCCGAGAAAAAAATAAATTTTTGTATGGAAAATAAGTGATCACAGGATTTGCCCCTTTTTGCTCTAGGACGCTTAGTTACTGAGATATGACTGATTTTAGTTGTCCAAGAAAAAAATTAATTTTTGTATGGAAAAAAAGTGATCACAGGATTTGCCCCTTTTTGCTCTAGGACGCCTAGTTATTGAGATATGACTGATTTTAGTTGTCCAAGAAAAAAATTAATTTTTGTATGGAAAATAAGTGATCACAGGATTTGCCACTTTTTGCTCTAGGACGCTTAGTTACTGAGATATGACTGATTTTAGTTGTCCAAGAAAAAAAATAATTTTTGTATGGAAAAAAAGTGATTACAGGATTTGCCCCTTTTTGCTCTAGGACGCTTAGTTACTGAGATATGACTGATTTTAGTTGTCCAAGAAAAAAAATAATTTTTGTATGGAAAATAAGTGATCACAGGATTTGCCCCTTTTTGCTCTAGGACGCTTAGTTACTGAGATATGACTGATTTTAATTGTCCGAGAAAAAAAATAAATTTTTGTATGGAAAAAAAGTGATCACAGGATTTGCCCCTTTTTGCTCTAGGACGCTTAGTTACTGAGATATGACTGATTTTAGTTGTCCAAGAAAAAAATTGATTTTTGTATGGAAAATAAGTGATCACAGGATTTGCCCCTTTTTGCTCTAGGACGCTTAGTTACTGAGATATGACTGATTTTAGTTGTCCAAGAAAAAAAATGATTTTTGTATGGAAAAAAAGTGATTACAGGATTTGCCCCTTTTTGCTATAGGACGCTTAGTTACTGAGATATGACTGATTTTAGTTGTCCAAGAAAAAAAATAATTTTTGTGTGGAAAAAAAGTGACGCTAGTTACTGAGATATGACTGATTTTAGTTGTCCAAGAAAAAAATTAATTTTTGTATGAAAAAAAAGTGATTACAGGATTTGCCCCTTTTTGCTCTAGGACGCTTAGTTACTGAGATATGACTGATTTTAGTTGTCCGAGAAAAAAATAAATTTTTGTATGGAAAATAAGTGATTACAGGATTTGCCCCTTTTTGCTATAGGACGCTTAGTTACTGAGATATGACTGATTTTAGTTGTCCAAGAAAAAAATTGATTTTTGTATGGAAAATAAGTGATCACAGGATTTGCCCCTTTTTGCTCTAGGACGCTTAGTTACTGAGATATGACTGATTTTAGTTGTCCAAGAAAAAAATTAATTTTTGTATGGAAAAAAAGTGATCACAGGATTTGCCCCTTTTTGCTCTAGGACGCCTAGTTATTGAGATATGACTGATTTTAGTTGTCCAAGAAAAAAATTAATTTTTGTATGGAAAATAAGTGATCACAGGATTTGCCACTTTTTGCTCTAGGACGCTTAGTTACTGAGATATGACTGATTTTAGTTGTCCAAGAAAAAAAATAATTTTTGTATGGAAAAAAAGTGATTACAGGATTTGCCCCTTTTTGCTCTAGGACGCTTAGTTACTGAGATATGAATGATTTTAGTTGTCCAAGAAAAAAATTGATTTTTGTATGGAAAATAAGTGATTACAGGATTTGCCCCTTTTTGCTCTAGGACGCTTAGTTACTGAGATATGAATGATTTTAGTTGTCCAAGAAAAAAATTGATTTTTGTATCGAAAATAAGTGATTACAGGATTTGCCCCTTTTTGCTCTAGGACGCTTAGTTACTGAGATATGACTGATTTTAGTTGTCCATTGTCCATAATTTTTTTGCCTCTTTTGGATTTGCCTCTTTTTGCTCTAGGACGCTTAGTTACTGAGATATGACTGATTTTAATTGTCCGAGAAAAAAAATAAATTTTTGTATGGAAAAAAAGTGATTACAGGATTTGCCCCTTTTTGCTCTAGGACGCTTAGTTACTGAGATATGACTGATTTTAATTGTCCAAGAAAAAAATTAATTTTTGTATGGAAAATAAGTGATCACAGGATTTGCCCCTTTTTGCTCCAGGACGCTTAGTTACTGAGAAATGACTGATTTTAGTTGTCCAAGAAAAAAATTAATTTTTGTATGGAAAAAAAGTGATCACAGGATTTGCCCCTTTTTGCTCTAGGACGCTTAGTTACTGAGATATGACTGATTTTAGTTGTCCAAGAAAAAAATTAATTTTTGTATGGAAAAAAAGTGATTATAGGATTAGCCCCTTTTTGCTCTAGCACGCTTAGTTACTGAGATATGACTGATTTTAGTTGTCCAAGAAAAAAAATAATTTTTGTATGGAAGATAAGTGATCACAGGATTTGCCCCTTTTTGCTCTAGAACGCTTAGTTTCTGAGATATGACTGATTGTAGTTGTCCAAGAAAAAAATTGATTTTTGTATGGAAAATAAGTGATTATGACTGATTTTAGTTGTCCAAGAAAAAAAATGATTTTTGTATGGAAAATAAGTGATCACAGGATTTGCCCCTTTTTGCTCTAGGACGCTTAGTTACTGAGATATGACTGATTTAATTGCCCAAGAAAAAAACTAATTTTTGTGTGGAAAAAAAGGGATCACAGGATTTGCCCCTTTTTGCTCTAGGACGCTTAGTTACTGAGATATGACTGACTTTAGTTGCCCAAGAAAAAAACTAATTTTTGTGTGGAAAAAAAGTGATCACAGGATTTGACCCTTTTTGCTCTAGGACGCTTAGTTACTGAGATATGACTGATTTTAGTTGTCCAAGAAAAAAAATGATTTTTGTATGGAAAAAAAGTGATTACAGGATTTGCCCCTTTTTGCTCTAGGACGCTTAGTTACTGAGATATGACTGATTTTAGTTGTCCAAGAAAAAAAATAATTTTTGTATGGAAGATAAGTGATCACAGGATTTGCCCCTTTTTGCTCTAGAACGCTTAGTTTCTGAGATATGACTGATTGTAGTTGTCCAAGAAAAAAATTGATTTTTGTATGGAAAATAAGTGATTACAGGATTTGCCCCTTTTTGCTCTAGGACGCTTAGTTACTGAGATATGACTGATTTTAGTTCTCCAAGAAAAAAAATGATTTTTGTATGGAAAAAAAGTGATTACAGGATTTGCCCCTTTTTGCTCTAGGACGCTTAGTTACTGAGATATGACTGATTTTAGTTGTCCAAGAAAAAAAATAATTTTTGTATGGAAGATAAGTGATCACAGGATTTGCCCCTTTTTGCTCTAGAACGCTTAGTTTCTGAGATATGACTGATTGTAGTTGTCCAAGAAAAAAACTGATTTTTGTATGGAAAATAAGTGATCACAGGATTTGCCCCTTTTTGCTCTAGGACGCTTAGTTACTGAGATATGACTGATTTTAGTTGTCCAAGAAAAAATACTTTTTGTATGGAAAAAAAGTGATTACAGGATTTGCCCCTTTTTGCTCTAGGACGCTTAGTTACTGAGATATGACTGATTTTAGTTGTCCGAGAAAAAAAAAAAATTTTGTATGGAAAAAAAGTGATTACAGGATTAGCGCCTTTTTGCTCTAGAACGCTTAGTTTCTGAGAGATGACTGATTTTAGTTGTCCAAGAAAAAATTGATTTTTGTATGGAAAATAAGTGATTACAGGATTTGCCCCTTTTTGCTCTAGGACGCTTAGTTACTGAGATATGACTGATTTTAGTTGTCCAAGAAAAAAAATAATTTTTGTGTGGAAAAAAAGTGATTACAGGATTTGCCCCTTTTTGCTATAGGACGCTTAGTTACTGAGATATGACTGATTTTAGTTGTCCAAGAAAAAAAATAATTTTTGTGTGGAAAAAAAGTGACGCTTAGTTACTGAGATATGACTGATTTTAGTTGTCCAAGAAAAAAATTAATTTTTGTATGGAAAAAAAGTGATTACAGGATTTGCCCCTTTTTGCTCTAGGACGCTTAGTTACTGAGATATGACTGATTTTAGTTGTCCAAGAAAAAAAATAATTTTTGTATGGAAAATAAGTGATCACAGGATTTGCCCCTTTTTGCTCTAGGACTCTTAGTTACTGAGATATGACTGATTTTAGTTGTCCGAGAAAAAAAATAATTTTTGTATGGAAAATAAGTGATCACAGGATTTGCCCCTTTTTGCTCTAGGACGCTTAGTTACTGAGATATGACTGATTTTAGTTGTCCAAGAAAAAAATTTATTTTTGTATGGAAAATAAGTGATTACAGGATTTGCCCCTTTTTGCTCTAGGACGCTTAGTTACTGAGATATGACTGATTTTAGTTGTCCGAGAAAAAAATAAATTTTTGTATGGAAAATAAGTGATCACAGGATTTGCCCCTTTTTGCTCTAGGACGCTTAGTTACTGAGATATGACTGATTTTAGATGTCCAAGAAAAAAATTAATTTTTGTATGGAAAAAAAGTGATCACAGGATTTGCCCCTTTTTGCTCTAGGACGCCTAGTTATTGAGATATGACTGATTTTAGTTGTCCAAGAAAAAAATTAATTTTTGTATGGAAAATAAGTGATCACAGGATTTGCCACTTTTTGCTCTAGGACGCTTAGTTACTGAGATATGACTGATTTTAGTTGTCCAAGAAAAAAAATAATTTTTGTATGGAAAAAAAGTGATTACAGGATTTGCCCCTTTTTGCTCTAGGACGCTTAGTTACTGAGATATGACTGATTTTAGTTGTCCAAGAAAAAAAATAATTTTTGTATGGAAAATAAGTGATCACAGGATTTGCCCCTTTTTGCTCTAGGACGCTTAGTTACTGAGATATGACTGATTTTAGTTGTCCAAGAAAAAAATTGATTTTTGTATGGAAAATAAGTGATCACAGGATTTTCCCCTTTTTGCTCTAGGACGCTTAGTTACTGAGATATGACTGATTTTAGTTGTCCATTGTCCATAATTTTTGTATGGAAAATAAGTGATCACAGGATTTGCCTCTTTTTGCTCTAGGACGCTTAGTTACTGAGATATGACTGATTTTAATTGTCCGAGAAAAAAAATAAATTTTTGTATGGAAAAAAAGTGATCACAGGATTTGCCCCTTTTTGCTCTAGGACGCTTAGTTACTGAGATATGACTGATTTTAGTTGTCCAAGAAAAAAATTGATTTTTGTATGGAAAATAAGTGATCACAGGATTTGCCCCTTTTTGCTCTAGGACGCTTAGTTACTGAGATATGACTGATTTTAGTTGTCCAAGAAAAAAAATGATTTTTGTATGGAAAAAAAGTGATTACAGGATTTGCCCCTTTTTGCTATAGGACGCTTAGTTACTGAGATATGACTGATTTTAGTTGTCCAAGAAAAAAAATAATTTTTGTGTGGAAAAAAAGTGACGCTAGTTACTGAGATATGACTGATTTTAGTTGTCCAAGAAAAAAATTAATTTTTGTATGAAAAAAAAGTGATTACAGGATTTGCCCCTTTTTGCTCTAGGACGCTTAGTTACTGAGATATGACTGATTTTAGTTGTCCGAGAAAAAAATAAATTTTTGTATGGAAAATAAGTGATTACAGGATTTGCCCCTTTTTGCTATAGGACGCTTAGTTACTGAGATATGACTGATTTTAGTTGTCCAAGAAAAAAATTGATTTTTGTATGGAAAATAAGTGATCACAGGATTTGCCCCTTTTTGCTCTAGGACGCTTAGTTACTGAGATATGACTGATTTTAGTTGTCCAAGAAAAAAATTAATTTTTGTATGGAAAAAAAGTGATCACAGGATTTGCCCCTTTTTGCTCTAGGACGCCTAGTTATTGAGATATGACTGATTTTAGTTGTCCAAGAAAAAAATTAATTTTTGTATGGAAAATAAGTGATCACAGGATTTGCCACTTTTTGCTCTAGGACGCTTAGTTACTGAGATATGACTGATTTTAGTTGTCCAAGAAAAAAAATAATTTTTGTATGGATAAAAAGTGATTACAGGATTTGCCCCTTTTTGCTCTAGGACGCTTAGTTACTGAGATATGACTGATTTTAGTTGTCCAAGAAAAAAATTGATTTTTGTATGGAAAATAAGTGATTACAGGATTTGCCCCTTTTTGCTCTAGGACGCTTAGTTACTGAGATATGAATGATTTTAGTTGTCCAAGAAAAAAATTGATTTTTGTATGGAAAATAAGTGATTACAGGATTTGCCCCTTTTTGCTCTAGGACGCTTAGTTACTGAGATATGACTGATTTTAGTTGTCCATTGTCCATAATTTTTTTGCCTCTTTTGGATTTGCCTCTTTTTGCTCTAGGACGCTTAGTTACTGAGATATGACTGATTTTAATTGTCCGAGAAAAAAAATAAATTTTTGTATGGAAAAAAAGTGATTACAGGATTTGCCCCTTTTTGCTCTAGGACGCTTAGTTTCTGAGATATGACTGATTTTAGTTGTCCAAGAAAAAAATTGATTTTTGTATGGAAAATAAGTGATCACAGGATTTGCCCCTTTTTGCTCTAGGACGCTTAGTTACTGAGATATGACTGATTTTAGTTGTCCAAGAAAAAAATTGATTTTTGTATGGAAAATAAGTGATCACAGGATTTGCCCCTTTTTGCTCTAGGACGCTTAGTTACTGAGATACGACTGATTTTAGTTGTCCAAGAAAAAAATTAATTTAATTTCTAGGACGCTTAGTTACTGAGATATGACTGATTTTAGTTGTCCGAGAAAAAAATAAATTTTTGTATGGAAAAAAAGAGATTACAGGATTTGCCCCTTTTTGCTCTAGGACGCTTAGTTACTGAGATATGACTGATTTTAGTTGTCCGAGAAAAAAATAAATTTTTGTATGGAAAAAAAGTGATTACATGATTTGCCCCTTTTTGCTCTAGGACGCTTAGTTACTGAGATATGACTGATTTTAGTTGTCCAAGAAAAAAATTGATTTTTGTATGGAAAATAAGTGATTACAGGATTTGCCCCTTTTTGCTCTAGGACGCTTAGTTACTGAGATATGACTGATTTTAGTTGTCCGAGAAAAAAATAAATTTTTGTATGGAAAAAAAGTGATTACATGATTTGCCCCTTTTTGCTCTAGGACGCTTAGTTACTGAGATACGACTGATTTTAGTTGTCCAAGAAAAAAAATAATTTTTGTATGGAAAATAAGTGATTACAGGATTTGCCCCTTTTTGCTCTAGGACGCTTAGTTACTGAGATATGACTGATTTTAGTTGTCCAAGAAAAAAAATAATTTTTGTATGGAAAATAAGTGATCACAAGATTTGCCCCTTTTTGCTCTAGGACGCTTAGTTACTGAGATATGACTGATTTTAGTTGTCCAAGAAAAAAATTGATTTTTGTATGGAAAATAAGTGATTACAGGATTTGCCCCTTTTTGCTCTAGGACGCTTAGTTACTGAGATATGAATTATTTTAGTTGTCCAAGAAAAAAATTGATTTTTGTATCGAAAATAAGTGATTACAGGATTTGCCCCTTTTTGCTCTAGGACGCTTAGTTACTGAGATATGAATGATTTTAGTTGTCCAAGAAAAAAAATAATTTTTGTATCGAAAATAAGTGATTACAGGATTTGCCCCTTTTTGCTCTAGGACGCTTAGTTACTGAGATATGAATGATTTTAGTTGTCCAAGAAAAAAAATAATTTTTGTATGGAAAATAAGTGATCACAAGATTTGCCCCTTTTTGCTCTAGGACGCTTAGTTACTGAGATATGACTGATTTTAGTTGTCCAAGAAAAAAATTAATTGTTGTATGGAAAAAAGTGATCACAGGATTTGCCCCTTTTTGCTCTAGGACGCTTAGTTACTGAGATATGAATGATTTTAGTTGTCCAAGAAAAAAATTGATTTTTGTATCGAAAATAAGTGATTACAGGATTTGCCCCTTTTTGCTCTAGGACGCTTAGTTACTGAGATATGAATGATTTTAGTTGTCCAAGAAAAAAAATAATTTTTGTATCGAAAATAAGTGATTACAGGATTTGCCCCTTTTTGCTCTAGGACGCTTAGTTACTGAGATATGAATGATTTTAGTTGTCCAAGAAAAAAAATATTTTTTGTATGGAAAAAAAGTGATTACTGGATTTGCCCCTTTTTGCTCTAGGACGCTTAGTTACTGAGATATGACTGATTTTAGTTGTCCAAGAAAAAAAATAATTTTTGTATGGAAAAAAAGTGATTACAGGATTTGCCCCTTTTTGCTCTAGGACGCTTAGTTACTGAGATATGACTGATTTTAGTTGTCCAAGAAAAAAAATAATTTTTGTATGGAAAATAAGTGATCACAAGATTTGCCCCTTTTTGCTCTAGGACGCTTAGTTACTGAGATATGACTGATTTTAGTTGTCCAAGAAAAAAATTGATTTTTGTATGGAAAATAAGTGATTACAGGATTTGCCCCTTTTTGCTCTAGGACGCTTAGTTACTGAGATATGAATGATTTTAGTTGTCCAAGAAAAAAATTGATTTTTGTATCGAAAATAAGTGATTACAGGATTTGCCCCTTTTTGCTCTAGGACGCTTAGTTACTGAGATATGAATGATTTTAGTTGTCCAAGAAAAAAAATAATTTTTGTATCGAAAATAAGTGATTACAGGATTTGCCCCTTTTTGCTCTAGGACGCTAAGTTACTGAGATATGAATGATTTTAGTTGTCCAAGAAAAAAAATAATTTTTGTATGGAAAATAAGTGATCACAAGATTTGCCCCTTTTTGCTCTAGGACGCTTAGTTACTGAGATATGACTGATTTTAGTTGTCCAAGAAAAAAATTAATTGTTGAATGGAAAAAAGTGATCACAGGATTTGCCCCTTTTTGCTCTAGGACGCTTAGTTACTGAGATATGACTGATTTTAGTTGTCCAAGAAAAAAATTAATTTTTGTATGGAAAAAAAGTGATTACAGGATTTGCCCCTTTTTGCTCTAGGACGCTTAGTTACTGAGATATGACTGATTTTAGTTGTCCAAGAAAAAAATTGATTTTTGTATGGAAAATAAGTGATCACAGGATTTGCCCCTTTTTGCTCTAGGACGCTTAGTTACTGAAATATGACTGATTTTAGTTGTCCAGGAAAAAAAATAATTTTTGTATGGAAAATAAGTGATCACAGGATTTGCCCCTTTTTGCTCTAGGACGCTTAGTTACTGAGATACGACTGATTTTAGTTGTCCAAGAAAAAAATTAATTTTTGTATGGAAAAAAAAGTGGTCACAGGATTTGCCCCTTTTTGCTCTAGGACGCTTAGTTACTGAGATATGACTGATTTTAGTTGTCCAAGAAAAAAATTAAGTGATCACAGGATTTGCCCCTTTTTGCTCTAGGACGCTTAGTTACTGAGATATGACTGATTTTAGTTGTCCAAGAAAAAAAATAATTTTTGTATGGAAAAAAAGTGATTACATGATTTGAACCTTTTTGCTCTAGGACGCTTAGTTACTGAGATATGACTGATTTTAGTTGTCTAAGAAAAAAATGAATTTTTGTATGGAAAAAAAGTGATCACAGGATTTGCCCCTTTTCGCTCTAGGACGCTTAGTTACTGAGATATGACTGATTTTAATTGTCCGAGAAAAAAATAAATTTTTGTATGGAAAAAAAGTGATTACAGGATTTGCCCCTTTTTGCTCTAGGACGCTTAGTTACTGAGATATGACTGATTTTAGTTGTCTAAGAAAAAAATTAATTTTTGTATGGAAAAAAAGTGATCACAGGATTTGCCCCTTTTCGCTCTAGGACGCTTAGTTACTGAGATATGACTGATTTTAATTGTCCGAGAAAAAAATAAATTTTTGTATGGAAAAAAAGTGATTACAGGATTTGCCCCTTTTTGCTCTAGGACGCTTAGTTACTGAGATATGACTGATTTTAGTTGTCCAAGAAAAACAATAATTTTTGTATGGAAAATAAGTGATCACAGGATTTGCCCCTTTTTGCTCTAGAACGCTTAGTTTCTGAGATATGACTGATTTTAGTTGTCCAAGAAAAAAATTGATTTTTGTATGGAAAATAAGTGATTACAGTATTTGCCCCTTTTTGCTCTAGGACTCTTAGTTACTGAGATATGACTGATTTTAGTTGTCCAAGAAAAAAAAATAATTTTTGTATGGAAAATAAGTGATCACAGGATTTGCCCCTTTTTGCTCTAGAACGCTTAGTTTCTGAGATATGACTGATTTTAGTTGTCCAAGAAAAAAACGAATTTTTGTATGGAAAAAAAGTGATCACAGGATTTGCCCCTTTTCGCTCTAGGACGCTTAGTTACTGAGATATGACTGATTTTAATTGTCCAAGAAAAAAAATAATTTTTGTATGGAAAATAAGTGATTACAGGATTTGCCCCTTTTTGCTCTAGGACGCTTAGTTACTGAGATATGACTGATTTTAATTGTCCGAGAAAAAAATAAATTTTTGTATGGAAAATAAGTGATCACAGGATTTGCCCCTTTTTGCTCTAGGACGCTTAGTTACTGAGATATGACTGATTTTAGTTGTCCAAGAAAAAAACGAATTTTTGTATGGAAAAAAAGTGATCACAGGATTTGCCCCTTTTCGCTCTTGGACGCTTAGTTACTGAGATATGACTGATTTTAATTGTCCAAGAAAAAAAACAATTTTTGTATGGAAAATAAGTGATCACAGGATTTGCCCCTTTTTGCTCTAGGACGCTTAGTTACTGAGATATGACTGATTTTAGTTGTCCAAGAAAAAAACGAATTTTTGTATGGAAAAAAAGTGATCACAGGATTTGCCCCTTTTCGCTCTTGGACGCTTAGTTACTGAGATATGACTGATTTTAGTTGTCCAAGAAAAAAAAATAATTTTTGTATGGAAAATAAGTGATTACAGGATTTGCCCCTTTTTGCTCTAGGACGCTTAGTTACTGAGATATGACCGATTTTAGTTGTCCAAGAAAAAAAATAATTTTTGTATGGAAAATAAGTGATCACAGGATTTGCCCCTTTTTGCTCTAGAACGCTTAGTTTCTGAGATATGACTGATTTTAGTTGTCCAAGAAAAAAATTGATTTTTGTATGAAAAATAAGTGATTACAGGATTTGCCCCTTTTTGCTCTAGGACGCTTAGTTACTGAGATATGAATGATTTTAGTTGTCCAAGAAAAAAAATAATTTTTGTATGGAAAATAAGTGATCACAAGATTTGCCCCTTTTTGCTCTAGGACGCTTAGTTACTGAGATATGACTGATTTTAGTTGTCCAAGAAAAAAATTGATTTTTGTATGGAAAATAAGTGATTACAGGATTTGCCCCTTTTTGCTCTAGGACGCTTAGTTACTGAGATATGACTGATTTTAGTTGTCCAAGAAAAAAATTAATTTTTGTATGGAAAAAAAGTGATTACAGGATTTGCCCCTTTTTGCTCTAGGACGCTTAGTTACTGAGATATGACTGATTTTAGTTGTCCAAGAAAAAAATTGATTTTTGTATGGAAAATAAGTGGTCACAGGATTTGCCCCTTTTTGCTCTAGGACGCTTAGTTACTGAGATATGACTGATTTTAGTTGTCCAAGAAAAAAATTAATTTTTGTATGGAAAAAAGTGATCACAGGATTTTCCCCTTTTTGCTCTAGGACGCTTAGTTACTGAGATATGACTGATTTTAGTTGTCCAAGAAAAAAATTAATTTTTGTATGGAAAAAAAGTGATTACAGGATTTGCCCCTTTTTGCTCTAGGACGCTTAGTTACTGAGATATGACTGATTTTAGTTGTCCAAGAAAAAAATTGATTTTTGTATCGAAAATAAGTGATTACAGGAATTGCCCCTTTTTGCTCTAGGACGCTTAGTTACTGAGATATGAATGATTTTAGTTGTCCAAGAAAAAAAATAATGTTTGTATCGAAAATAAGTGATTACAGGATTTGCCCCTTTTTGCTCTAGGACGCTTAGTTACTGAGATATGAATGATTTTAGTTGTCCGAGAAAAAAATAAATTTTTGTATGGAAAAAAAGAGATTACAGGATTTGCCCCTTTTTGCTCTAGGACGCTTAGTTACTGAGATATGACTGATTTTAGTTGTCCAAGAAAAAAATTAATTTAATTTCTAGGACGCTTAGTTACTGAGATATGACTGATTTTAGTTGTCCAAGAAAAAAAATAATGTTTGTATCGAAAATAAGTGATTACAGGATTTGCCCCTTTTTGCTCTAGGACGCTTAGTTACTGAGATATGAATGATTTTAGTTGTCCAAGAAAAAAAATAATGTTTGTATCGAAAATAAGTGATTACAGGATTTGCCCCTTTTTGCTCTAGGACGCTTAGTTACTGAGATATGAATGATTTTAGTTGTCCGAGAAAAAAATAAATTTTTGTATGGAAAAAAAGAGATTACAGGATTTGCCCCTTTTTGCTCTAGGACGCTTAGTTACTGAGATACGACTGATTTTAGTTGTCCAAGAAAAAAATTAATTTAATTTCTAGGACGCTTAGTTACTGAGATATGACTGATTTTAGTTGTCCGAGAAAAAAATAAATTTTTGTATGGAAAAAAAGAGATTACAGGATTTGCCCCTTTTTGCTCTAGGACGCTTAGTTACTGAGATATGACTGATTTTAGTTGTCCGAGAAAAAAATAAATTTTTGTATGGAAAAAAAGTGATTACATGATTTGCCCCTTTTTGCTCTAGGACGCTTAGTTACTGAGATATGACTGATTTTAGTTGTCCAAGAAAAAAATTGATTTTTGTATGGAAAATAAGTGATTACAGGATTTGCCCCTTTTTGCTCTAGGACGCTTAGTTACTGAGATATGACTGATTTTAGTTGTCCGAGAAAAAAATAAATTTTTGTATGGAAAAAAAGTGATTACATGATTTGCCCCTTTTTGCTCTAGGACGCTTAGTTACTGAGATACGACTGATTTTAGTTGTCCAAGAAAAAAAATAATTTTTGTATGGAAAATAAGTGATTACAGGATTTGCCCCTTTTTGCTCTAGGACGCTTAGTTACTGAGATATGACTGATTTTAGTTGTCCAAGAAAAAAAATAATTTTTGTATGGAAAATAAGTGATCACAAGATTTGCCCCTTTTTGCTCTAGGACGCTTAGTTACTGAGATATGACTGATTTTAGTTGTCCAAGAAAAAAATTGATTTTTGTATGGAAAATAAGTGATTACAGGATTTGCCCCTTTTTGCTCTAGGACGCTTAGTTACTGAGATATGAATTATTTTAGTTGTCCAAGAAAAAAATTGATTTTTGTATCGAAAATAAGTGATTACAGGATTTGCCCCTTTTTGCTCTAGGACGCTTAGTTACTGAGATATGAATGATTTTAGTTGTCCAAGAAAAAAAATAATTTTTGTATCGAAAATAAGTGATTACAGGATTTGCCCCTTTTTGCTCTAGGACGCTTAGTTACTGAGATATGAATGATTTTAGTTGTCCAAGAAAAAAAATAATTTTTGTATGGAAAATAAGTGATCACAAGATTTGCCCCTTTTTGCTCTAGGACGCTTAGTTACTGAGATATGACTGATTTTAGTTGTCCAAGAAAAAAATTAATTGTTGTATGGAAAAAAGTGATCACAGGATTTGCCCCTTTTTGCTCTAGGACGCTTAGTTACTGAGATATGAATGATTTTAGTTGTCCAAGAAAAAAATTGATTTTTGTATCGAAAATAAGTGATTACAGGATTTGCCCCTTTTTGCTCTAGGACGCTTAGTTACTGAGATATGAATGATTTTAGTTGTCCAAGAAAAAAAATAATTTTTGTATCGAAAATAAGTGATTACAGGATTTGCCCCTTTTTGCTCTAGGACGCTTAGTTACTGAGATATGAATGATTTTAGTTGTCCAAGAAAAAAAATATTTTTTGTATGGAAAAAAAGTGATTACTGGATTTGCCCCTTTTTGCTCTAGGACGCTTAGTTACTGAGATATGACTGATTTTAGTTGTCCAAGAAAAAAAATAATTTTTGTATGGAAAAAAAGTGATTACAGGATTTGCCCCTTTTTGCTCTAGGACGCTTAGTTACTGAGATATGACTGATTTTAGTTGTCCAAGAAAAAAAATAATTTTTGTATGGAAAATAAGTGATCACAAGATTTGCCCCTTTTTGCTCTAGGACGCTTAGTTACTGAGATATGACTGATTTTAGTTGTCCAAGAAAAAAATTGATTTTTGTATGGAAAATAAGTGATTACAGGATTTGCCCCTTTTTGCTCTAGGACGCTTAGTTACTGAGATATGAATGATTTTAGTTGTCCAAGAAAAAAATTGATTTTTGTATCGAAAATAAGTGATTACAGGATTTGCCCCTTTTTGCTCTAGGACGCTTAGTTACTGAGATATGAATGATTTTAGTTGTCCAAGAAAAAAAATAATTTTTGTATCGAAAATAAGTGATTACAGGATTTGCCCCTTTTTGCTCTAGGACGCTAAGTTACTGAGATATGAATGATTTTAGTTGTCCAAGAAAAAAAATAATTTTTGTATGGAAAATAAGTGATCACAAGATTTGCCCCTTTTTGCTCTAGGACGCTTAGTTACTGAGATATGACTGATTTTAGTTGTCCAAGAAAAAAATTAATTGTTGAATGGAAAAAAGTGATCACAGGATTTGCCCCTTTTTGCTCTAGGACGCTTAGTTACTGAGATATGACTGATTTTAGTTGTCCAAGAAAAAAATTAATTTTTGTATGGAAAAAAAGTGATTACAGGATTTGCCCCTTTTTGCTCTAGGACGCTTAGTTACTGAGATATGACTGATTTTAGTTGTCCAAGAAAAAAATTGATTTTTGTATGGAAAATAAGTGATCACAGGATTTGCCCCTTTTTGCTCTAGGACGCTTAGTTACTGAAATATGACTGATTTTAGTTGTCCAGGAAAAAAAATAATTTTTGTATGGAAAATAAGTGATCACAGGATTTGCCCCTTTTTGCTCTAGGACGCTTAGTTACTGAGATACGACTGATTTTAGTTGTCCAAGAAAAAAATTAATTTTTGTATGGAAAAAAAAGTGGTCACAGGATTTGCCCCTTTTTGCTCTAGGACGCTTAGTTACTGAGATATGACTGATTTTAGTTGTCCAAGAAAAAAATTAAGTGATCACAGGATTTGCCCCTTTTTGCTCTAGGACGCTTAGTTACTGAGATATGACTGATTTTAGTTGTCCAAGAAAAAAAATAATTTTTGTATGGAAAAAAAGTGATTACATGATTTGAACCTTTTTGCTCTAGGACGCTTAGTTACTGAGATATGACTGATTTTAGTTGTCTAAGAAAAAAATGAATTTTTGTATGGAAAAAAAGTGATCACAGGATTTGCCCCTTTTCGCTCTAGGACGCTTAGTTACTGAGATATGACTGATTTTAATTGTCCGAGAAAAAAATAAATTTTTGTATGGAAAAAAAGTGATTACAGGATTTGCCCCTTTTTGCTCTAGGACGCTTAGTTACTGAGATATGACTGATTTTAGTTGTCTAAGAAAAAAATTAATTTTTGTATGGAAAAAAAGTGATCACAGGATTTGCCCCTTTTCGCTCTAGGACGCTTAGTTACTGAGATATGACTGATTTTAATTGTCCGAGAAAAAAATAAATTTTTGTATGGAAAAAAAGTGATTACAGGATTTGCCCCTTTTTGCTCTAGGACGCTTAGTTACTGAGATATGACTGATTTTAGTTGTCCAAGAAAAACAATAATTTTTGTATGGAAAATAAGTGATCACAGGATTTGCCCCTTTTTGCTCTAGAACGCTTAGTTTCTGAGATATGACTGATTTTAGTTGTCCAAGAAAAAAATTGATTTTTGTATGGAAAATAAGTGATTACAGTATTTGCCCCTTTTTGCTCTAGGACTCTTAGTTACTGAGATATGACTGATTTTAGTTGTCCAAGAAAAAAAAATAATTTTTGTATGGAAAATAAGTGATCACAGGATTTGCCCCTTTTTGCTCTAGAACGCTTAGTTTCTGAGATATGACTGATTTTAGTTGTCCAAGAAAAAAACGAATTTTTGTATGGAAAAAAAGTGATCACAGGATTTGCCCCTTTTCGCTCTAGGACGCTTAGTTACTGAGATATGACTGATTTTAATTGTCCAAGAAAAAAAATAATTTTTGTATGGAAAATAAGTGATTACAGGATTTGCCCCTTTTTGCTCTAGGACGCTTAGTTACTGAGATATGACTGATTTTAATTGTCCGAGAAAAAAATAAATTTTTGTATGGAAAATAAGTGATCACAGGATTTGCCCCTTTTTGCTCTAGGACGCTTAGTTACTGAGATATGACTGATTTTAGTTGTCCAAGAAAAAAACGAATTTTTGTATGGAAAAAAAGTGATCACAGGATTTGCCCCTTTTCGCTCTTGGACGCTTAGTTACTGAGATATGACTGATTTTAATTGTCCAAGAAAAAAAACAATTTTTGTATGGAAAATAAGTGATCACAGGATTTGCCCCTTTTTGCTCTAGGACGCTTAGTTACTGAGATATGACTGATTTTAGTTGTCCAAGAAAAAAACGAATTTTTGTATGGAAAAAAAGTGATCACAGGATTTGCCCCTTTTCGCTCTTGGACGCTTAGTTACTGAGATATGACTGATTTTAGTTGTCCAAGAAAAAAAAATAATTTTTGTATGGAAAATAAGTGATTACAGGATTTGCCCCTTTTTGCTCTAGGACGCTTAGTTACTGAGATATGACCGATTTTAGTTGTCCAAGAAAAAAAATAATTTTTGTATGGAAAATAAGTGATCACAGGATTTGCCCCTTTTTGCTCTAGAACGCTTAGTTTCTGAGATATGACTGATTTTAGTTGTCCAAGAAAAAAATTGATTTTTGTATGAAAAATAAGTGATTACAGGATTTGCCCCTTTTTGCTCTAGGACGCTTAGTTACTGAGATATGAATGATTTTAGTTGTCCAAGAAAAAAAATAATTTTTGTATGGAAAATAAGTGATCACAAGATTTGCCCCTTTTTGCTCTAGGACGCTTAGTTACTGAGATATGACTGATTTTAGTTGTCCAAGAAAAAAATTGATTTTTGTATGGAAAATAAGTGATTACAGGATTTGCCCCTTTTTGCTCTAGGACGCTTAGTTACTGAGATATGACTGATTTTAGTTGTCCAAGAAAAAAATTAATTTTTGTATGGAAAAAAAGTGATTACAGGATTTGCCCCTTTTTGCTCTAGGACGCTTAGTTACTGAGATATGACTGATTTTAGTTGTCCAAGAAAAAAATTGATTTTTGTATGGAAAATAAGTGGTCACAGGATTTGCCCCTTTTTGCTCTAGGACGCTTAGTTACTGAGATATGACTGATTTTAGTTGTCCAAGAAAAAAATTAATTTTTGTATGGAAAAAAGTGATCACAGGATTTTCCCCTTTTTGCTCTAGGACGCTTAGTTACTGAGATATGACTGATTTTAGTTGTCCAAGAAAAAAATTAATTTTTGTATGGAAAAAAAGTGATTACAGGATTTGCCCCTTTTTGCTCTAGGACGCTTAGTTACTGAGATATGACTGATTTTAGTTGTCCAAGAAAAAAATTGATTTTTGTATCGAAAATAAGTGATTACAGGAATTGCCCCTTTTTGCTCTAGGACGCTTAGTTACTGAGATATGAATGATTTTAGTTGTCCAAGAAAAAAAATAATGTTTGTATCGAAAATAAGTGATTACAGGATTTGCCCCTTTTTGCTCTAGGACGCTTAGTTACTGAGATATGAATGATTTTAGTTGTCCAAGAAAAAAATTTATTTTTGTATGGAAAATAAGTGGTCACAGGATTTGCCCCTTTTTGCTCTAGGACGCTTAGTTACTGAGATATGACTGATTTTAGTTGTCCAAGAAAAAAATTAATTTTTGTATGGAAAAAAGTGATCACAGGATTTGCCCCTTTTTGCTCTAGGACGCTTAGTTACTGAGATATGACTGATTTTAGTTGTCCAAGAAAAAAATTAATTTTTGTATGGAAAAAAAGTGATTACAGGATTTGCCCCTTTTTGCTCTAGGACGCTTAGTTACTGAGATATGACTGATTTTAGTTGTCCAAGAAAAAAATTGATTTTTGTATGGAAAATAAGTGATCACAGGATTTGCCCCTTTTTGCTCTAGGACGCTTAGTTACTGAGATATGACTGATTTTAGTTGTCCAAGAAAAAAATTAAGTGATCACAGGATTTGCCCCTTTTTGCTCTAGGACGCTTAGTTACTGAGATATGACTGATTTTAGTTGTCCAAGAAAAAAAAAAAATTTTGTATGGAAAAAAAGTGATTACATGATTTGCCCCTTTTTGCTCTAGGACGCTTAGTTACTGAGATATGACTGATTTTAGTTGTCTAAGAAAAAAATGAATTTTTGTATGGAAAAAAAATGATCACAGGATTTGCCCTTTTTCGCTCTAGGACGCTTAGTTACTGAGATATGACTGATTTTAATTGTCCGAGAAAAAAATAAATTTTTGTATGGAAAAAAAGTGATTACATGATTTGCCCCTTTTTGCTCTAGGACGCTTAGTTACTGAGATATGACTGATTTTAGTTGTCTAAGAAAAAAATTAATTTTTGTATGGAAAAAAAGTGATCACAGGATTTGCCCCTTTTCGCTCTAGGACGCTTAGTTACTGAGATATGACTGATTTTAATTGTCCGAGAAAAAAATAAATTTTTGTATGGAAAAAAAGTGATTACAGGATTTGCCCCTTTTTGCTCTAGGACGCTTAGTTACTGAGATATGACTGATTTTAGTTGTCCAAGAAAAAAATTAAGTGATCACAGGATTTGCCCCTTTTTGCTCTAGGACGCTTAGTTACTGAGATATGACTGATTTTAGTTGTCCAAGAAAAAAATAAATTTTTGTATGGAAAAAAAGTGATTACATGATTTGAACCTTTTTGCTCTAGGACGCTTAGTTACTGAGATATGACTGATTTTAGTTGTCTAAGAAAAAAATGAATTTTTGTATGGAAAAAAAGTGATCACAGGATTTGCCCCTTTTCGCTCTAGGACGCTTAGTTACTGAGATATGACTGATTTTAATTGTCCGAGAAAAAAATAAATTTTTGTATGGAAAAAAAGTGATTACATGATTTGCCCCTTTTTGCTCTAGGACGCTTAGTTACTGAGATATGACTGATTTTAGTTGTCTAAGAAAAAAATTAATTTTTGTATGGAAAAAAAGTGATCACAGGATTTGCCCCTTTTCGCTCTAGGACGCTTAGTTACTGAGATATGACTGATTTTAATTGTCCGAGAAAAAAATAAATTTTTGTATGGAAAAAAAGTGATTACATGATTTGCCCCTTTTTGCTCTAGGACGCTTAGTTACTGAGATATGACTGATTTTAGTTGTCTAAGAAAAAAATTAATTTTTGTATGGAAAAAAAGTGATCACAGGATTTGCCCCTTTTCGCTCTAGGACGCTTAGTTACTGAGATATGACTGATTTTAATTGTCCGAGAAAAAAATAAATTTTTGTATGGAAAAAAAGTGATTACAGGATTTGCCCCTTTTTGCTCTAGGACGCTTAGTTACTGAGATATGACTGATTTTAGTTGTCCAAGAAAAAAAATAATTTTTGTATGGAAAATAAGTGATCACAGGATTTGCCCCTTTTTGCTCTAGAACGCTTAGTTTCTGAGATATGACTGATTTTAGTTGTCCAAGAAAAAAATTGATTTTTGTATGGAAAATAAGTGATTACAGGATTTGCCCCTTTTCGCTCTTTGACGCTTAGTTACTGAGATATGAATGATTTTAGTTGTCCAAGAAAAAAAATAATTTTTGTATCGAAAATAAGTGATTACAGGATTTGCCCCTTTTTGCTCTAGAACGCTTAGTTTCTGAGATATGACTGATTTTAGTTGTCCAAGAAAAAAACGAATTTTTGTATGGAAAAAAAGTGATCACAGGATTTGCCCCTTTTCGCTCTTGGACGCTTAGTTACTGAGATATGACTGATTTTAGTTGTCCAAGAAAAAAAAATAATTTTTGTATGGAAAATAAGTGATTACAGGATTTGCCCCTTTTTGCTCTAGGACGCTTAGTTACTGAGATATGACCGATTTTAGTTGTCCAAGAAAAAAAATAATTTTTGTATGGAAAATAAGTGATCACAGGATTTGCCCCTTTTTGCTCTAGAACGCTTAGTTTCTGAGATATGACTGATTTTAGTTGTCCAAGAAAAAAATTGATTTTTGTATGAAAAATAAGTGATTACAGGATTTGCCCCTTTTTGCTCTAGGACTCTTAGTTACTGAGATATGACTGATTTTAGTTGTCCAAGAAAAAAAAATAATTTTTGTATGGAAAATAAGTGATCACAGGATTTGCCCCTTTTTGCTCTAGAACGCTTAGTTTCTGAGATATGACTGATTTTAGTTGTCCAAGAAAAAAACGAATTTTTGTATGGAAAAAAAGTGATCACAGGATTTGCCCCTTTTCGCTCTTGGACGCTTAGTTACTGAGATATGACTGATTTTAATTGTCCAAGAAAAAAAATAATTTTTGTATGGAAAATAAGTGATCACAGGATTTGCCCCTTTTTGCTCTAGGACGCTTAGTTACTGAGATATGACTGATTTTAGTTGTCCAAGAAAAAAACGAATTTTTGTATGGAAAAAAAGTGATCACAGGATTTGCCCCTTTTCGCTCTTGGACGCTTAGTTACTGAGATATGACTGATTTTAATTGTCCGAGAAAAAAATAAATTTTTGTATGGAAAAAAAATGATTACAGGATTTGCCCCTTTTTGCTCTAGGACGCTTAGTTACTGAGATATGACTGATTTTAGTTGTCCAAGAAAAAAACGAATTTTTGTATGGAAAAAAAGTGATTACACGATTTGCCCCTTTTCGCTCTTGGACGCTTAGTTACTGAGATATGAATGATTTTAGTTGTCCAAGAAAAAAATTAATTTTTGTATGGAAAAAAAGTGATTACAGGATTTGCCCCTTTTTGCTCTAGGACGCTTAGTTACTGAGATATGACTGATTTTAGTTGTCCAAGAAAAAAATTGATTTTTGTATGGAAAATAAGTGGTCACAGGATTTGCCCCTTTTTGCTCTAGGACGCTTAGTTACTGAGATATGACTGATTTTAGTTGTCCAAGAAAAAAATTAATTTTTGTATGGAAAAAAGTGATCACAGGATTTTCCCCTTTTTGCTCTAGGACGCTTAGTTACTGAGATATGACTGATTTTAGTTGTCCAAGAAAAAAATTAATTTTTGTATGGAAAAAAAGTGATTACAGGATTTGCCCCTTTTTGCTCTAGGACGCTTAGTTACTGAGATATGACTGATTTTAGTTGTCCAAGAAAAAAATTGATTTTTGTATCGAAAATAAGTGATTACAGGATTTGCCCCTTTTTGCTCTAGGACGCTTAGTTACTGAGATATGAATGATTTTAGTTGTCCAAGAAAAAAAATAATGTTTGTATCGAAAATAAGTGATTACAGGATTTGCCCCTTTTTGCTCTAGGACGCTTAGTTACTGAGATATGAATGATTTTAGTTGTCCAAGAAAAAAATTGATTTTTGTATGGAAAATAAGTGGTCACAGGATTTGCCCCTTTTTGCTCTAGGACGCTTAGTTACTGAGATATGACTGATTTTAGTTGTCCAAGAAAAAAATTAATTTTTGTATGGAAAAAAGTGATCACAGGATTTGCCCCTTTTTGCTCTAGGACGCTTAGTTACTGAGATATGACTGATTTTAGTTGTCCAAGAAAAAAATTAATTTTTGTATGGAAAAAAAGTGATTACAGGATTTGCCCCTTTTTGCTCTAGGACGCTTAGTTACTGAGATATGACTGATTTTAGTTGTCCAAGAAAAAAATTGATTTTTGTATGGAAAATAAGTGATCACAGGATTTGCCCCTTTTTGCTCTAGGACGCTTAGTTACTGAGATATGACTGATTTTAGTTGTCCAGGAAAAAAAATAATTTTTGTATGGAAAATAAGTGATCACAGGATTTGCCCCTTTTTGCTCTAGGACGCTTAGTTACTGAGATACGACTGATTTTAGTTGTCCAAGAAAAAAATTAATTTTTGTATGGAAAAAAAAGTGATCACAGGATTTGCCCCTTTTTGCTCTAGGACGCTTAGTTACTGAGATATGACTGATTTTAGTTGTCCAAGAAAAAAATTAAGTGATCACAGGATTTGCCCCTTTTTGCTCTAGGACGCTTAGTTACTGAGATATGACTGATTTTAGTTGTCCAAGAAAAAAAAAAAATTTTGTATGGAAAAAAAGTGATTACATGATTTGCCCCTTTTTGCTCTAGGACGCTTAGTTACTGAGATATGACTGATTTTAGTTGTCTAAGAAAAAAATGAATTTTTGTATGGAAAAAAAATGATCACAGGATTTGCCCTTTTTCGCTCTAGGACGCTTAGTTACTGAGATATGACTGATTTTAGTTGTCCAAGAAAAAAATTAATTTTTGTATGGAAAAAAAGTGATTACAGGATTTGCCCCTTTTTGCTCTAGGACGCTTAGTTACTGAGATATGACTGATTTTAGTTGTCCAAGAAAAAAATTGATTTTTGTATCGAAAATAAGTGATTACAGGATTTGCCCCTTTTTGCTCTAGGACGCTTAGTTACTGAGATATGAATGATTTTAGTTGTCCAAGAAAAAAAATAATGTTTGTATCGAAAATAAGTGATTACAGGATTTGCCCCTTTTTGCTCTAGGACGCTTAGTTACTGAGATATGAATGATTTTAGTTGTCCAAGAAAAAAATTGATTTTTGTATGGAAAATAAGTGATCACAGGATTTTCCCCTTTTTGCTCTAGGACGCTTAGTTACTGAGATATGACTGATTTTAGTTGTCCAAGAAAAAAATTAATTTTTGTATGGAAAAAAAGTGATTACAGGATTTGCCCCTTTTTGCTCTAGGACGCTTAGTTACTGAGATATGACTGATTTTAGTTGTCCAAGAAAAAAATTGATTTTTGTATCGAAAATAAGTGATTACAGGATTTGCCCCTTTTTGCTCTAGGACGCTTAGTTACTGAGATATGAATGATTTTAGTTGTCCAAGAAAAAAAATAATGTTTGTATCGAAAATAAGTGATTACAGGATTTGCCCCTTTTTGCTCTAGGACGCTTAGTTACTGAGATATGAATGATTTTAGTTGTCCAAGAAAAAAATTGATTTTTGTATGGAAAATAAGTGGTCACAGGATTTGCCCCTTTTTGCTCTAGGACGCTTAGTTACTGAGATATGACTGATTTTAGTTGTCCAAGAAAAAAATTAATTTTTGTATGGAAAAAAGTGATCACAGGATTTGCCCCTTTTTGCTCTAGGACGCTTAGTTACTGAGATATGACTGATTTTAGTTGTCCAAGAAAAAAATTAATTTTTGTATGGAAAAAAAGTGATTACAGGATTTGCCCCTTTTTGCTCTAGGACGCTTAGTTACTGAGATATGACTGATTTTAGTTGTCCAAGAAAAAAATTGATTTTTGTATGGAAAATAAGTGATCACAGGATTTGCCCCTTTTTGCTCTAGGACGCTTAGTTACTGAGATATGACTGATTTTAGTTGTCCAGGAAAAAAAATAATTTTTGTATGGAAAATAAGTGATCACAGGATTTGCCCCTTTTTGCTCTAGGACGCTTAGTTACTGAGATACGACTGATTTTAGTTGTCCAAGAAAAAAATTAATTTTTGTATGGAAAAAAAAGTGATCACAGGATTTGCCCCTTTTTGCTCTAGGACGCTTAGTTACTGAGATATGACTGATTTTAGTTGTCCAAGAAAAAAATTAAGTGATCACAGGATTTGCCCCTTTTTGCTCTAGGACGCTTAGTTACTGAGATATGACTGATTTTAGTTGTCCAAGAAAAAAAAAAAATTTTGTATGGAAAAAAAGTGATTACATGATTTGCCCCTTTTTGCTCTAGGACGCTTAGTTACTGAGATATGACTGATTTTAGTTGTCTAAGAAAAAAATGAATTTTTGTATGGAAAAAAAATGATCACAGGATTTGCCCTTTTTCGCTCTAGGACGCTTAGTTACTGAGATATGACTGATTTTAATTGTCCGAGAAAAAAATAAATTTTTGTATGGAAAAAAAGTGATTACATGATTTGCCCCTTTTTGCTCTAGGACGCTTAGTTACTGAGATATGACTGATTTTAGTTGTCTAAGAAAAAAATTAATTTTTGTATGGAAAAAAAGTGATCACAGGATTTGCCCCTTTTCGCTCTAGGACGCTTAGTTACTGAGATATGACTGATTTTAATTGTCCGAGAAAAAAATAAATTTTTGTATGGAAAAAAAGTGATTACAGGATTTGCCCCTTTTTGCTCTAGGACGCTTAGTTACTGAGATATGACTGATTTTAGTTGTCCAAGAAAAAAAATAATTTTTGTATGGAAAATAAGTGATCACAGGATTTGCCCCTTTTTGCTCTAGAACGCTTAGTTTCTGAGATATGACTGATTTTAGTTGTCCAAGAAAAAAATTGATTTTTGTATGGAAAATAAGTGATTACAGGATTTGCCCCTTTTCGCTCTTGGACGCTTAGTTACTGAGATATGAATGATTTTAGTTGTCCAAGAAAAAAAATAATTTTTGTATCGAAAATAAGTGATTACAGGATTTGCCCCTTTTTGCTCTAGAACGCTTAGTTTCTGAGATATGACTGATTTTAGTTGTCCAAGAAAAAAACGAATTTTTGTATGGAAAAAAAGTGATCACAGGATTTGCCCCTTTTCGCTCTTGGACGCTTAGTTACTGAGATATGACTGATTTTAGTTGTCCAAGAAAAAAAAATAATTTTTGTATGGAAAATAAGTGATCACAGGATTTGCCCCTTTTTGCTCTAGAACGCTTAGTTTCTGAGATATGACTGATTTTAGTTGTCCAAGAAAAAAACGAATTTTTGTATGGAAAAAAAGTGATCACAGGATTTGCCCCTTTTCGCTCTTGGACGCTTAGTTACTGAGATATGACTGATTTTAATTGTCCAAGAAAAAAAATAATTTTTGTATGGAAAATAAGTGATCACAGGATTTGCCCCTTTTTGCTCTAGGACGCTTAGTTACTGAGATATGACTGATTTTAGTTGTCCAAGAAAAAAACGAATTTTTGTATGGAAAAAAAGTGATCACAGGATTTGCCTCTTTTCGCTCTTGGACGCTTAGTTACTGAGATATGACTGATTTTAATTGTCCGAGAAAAAAATAAATTTTTGTATGGAAAAAAAGTGATCACAGGATTTGCCCCTTTTTGCTCTAGGACGCTTAGTTACTGAGATATGACTGATTTTAATTGTCCGAGAAAAAAATAAATTTTTGTATGGAAAAAAAATGATTACAGGATTTGCCCCTTTTTGCTCTAGGACGCTTAGTTACTGAGATATGACTGATTTTAGTTGTCCAAGAAAAAAACGAATTTTTGTATGGAAAAAAAGTGATCACAGGATTTGCCTCTTTTCGCTCTTGGACGCTTAGTTACTGAGATATGACTGATTTTAATTGTCCGAGAAAAAAATAAATTTTTGTATGGAAAAAAAGTGATCACAGGATTTGCCCCTTTTTGCTCTAGGACGCTTAGTTACTGAGATATGACTGATTTTAATTGTCCGAGAAAAAAATAAATTTTTGTATGGAAAAAAAATGATTACAGGATTTGCCCCTTTTTGCTCTAGGACGCTTAGTTACTGAGATATGACTGATTTTAGTTGTCCAAGAAAAAAACGAATTTTTGTATGGAAAAAAAGTGATCACAGGATTTGCCCCTTTTCGCTCTTGGACGCTTAGTTACTGAGATATGACTGATTTTAATTGTCCAAGAAAAAAAATAATTTTTGTATGGAAAATAAGTGATCACAGGATTTGCCCCTTTTTGCTCTAGGACGCTTAGTTACTGAGATCTGACTGATTTTAGTTGTCCAAGAAAAAAACGAATTTTTGTATGGAAAAAAAGTGATCACAGGATTTGCCCCTTTTCGCTCTTGGACGCTTAGTTACTGAGATATGACTGATTTTAATTGTCCGAGAAAAAAATAAATTTTTGTATGGAAAAAAAGTGATCACAGGATTTGCCCCTTTTTGCTCTAGGACGCTTAGTTACTGAGATATGACTGATTTTAGTTGTCCAAGAAAAAAAATAATTTTTGTATGGAAAATAAGTGATCACAGGATTTGCCCCTTTTCGCTCTAGGACGCTTAGTTACTGAGATATGACTGATTTTAGTTGTCCAAGAAAAAAACGAATTTTTGTATGGAAAAAAAGTGATCACAGGATTTGCCCCTTTTCGCTCTTGGACGCTTAGTTACTGAGATATGACTGATTTTAATTGTCCGAGAAAAAAATAAATTTTTGTATGGAAAAAAAGTGATTACAGGATTTGCCCCTTTTTGCTCTAGGACGCTTAGTTACTGAGATATGACTGATTTTAATTGTCCGAGAAAAAAAATTACAGGATTTGCCCCTTTTTGCTCTAGGACGCTTAGTTACTGAGATATGACTGATTTTAGTTGTCCAAGAAAAAAACGAATTTTTGTATGGAAAAAAAGTGATCACAGGATTTGCCCCTTTTCGCTCTTGGACGCTTAGTTACTGAGATATGACTGATTTTAATTGTCCGAGAAAAAAAATTACAGGATTTGCCCCTTTTTGCTCTAGGACGCTTAGTTACTGAGATATGACTGATTTTAGTTGTCCAAGAAAAAAACGAATTTTTGTATGGAAAAAAAGTGATCACAGGATTTGCCCCTTTTCGCTCTTGGACGCTTAGTTACTGAGATATGACTGATTTTAATTGTCCAAGAAAAAAAATAATTTTTGTATGGAAAATAAGTGATCACAGGATTTGCCCCTTTTTGCTCTAGGACGCTTAGTTACTGAGATATGACTGATTTTAGTTGTCCAAGAAAAAAACGAATTTTTGTATGGAAAAAAAGTGATCACAGGATTTGCCCCTTTTCGCTCTTGGACGCTTAGTTACTGAGATATATCTGATTTTAATTGTCCGAGAAAAAAATAAATTTTTGTATGGAAAAAAAGTGATCACAGGATTTGCCCCTTTTTGCTCTAGGACGCTTAGTTACTGAGATATGACTGATTTTAGTTGTCCAAGAAAAAAATTAATTTTTGTATGGAAAAAAAGTGATTACAGGATTTGCCCCTTTTTGCTCTAGGACGCTTAGTTACTGAGATATGACTGATTTTAGTTGTCCAAGAAAAAAAATAATTTTTGTATGGAAAATAAGTGATCACAGGATTTGCCCTTTTTTGCTCTAGGACGCTTAGTTACTGAGATATGACTGATTTTAGTTGTCCAAGAAAAAAATTGATTTTTGTATGGAAAATAAGTGATCACAGGATTTGCCCCTTTTTGCTCTAGGACGCTTAGTTACTGAGATATGACTGATTTTAGTTGTCCAAGAAAAAAATTGATTTTTGTATGGAAAATAAGTGATCACAGGATTTGCCCCTTTTTGCTCTAGGACTCTTAGTTACTGAGATATGACTGATTTTAGTTGTCCAAGAAAAAAAAATAATTTTTGTATGGAAAATAAGTGATCACAGGATTTGCCCCTTTTTGCTCTAGAACGCTTAGTTTCTGAGATATGACTGATTTTAGTTGTCCAAGAAAAAAACGAATTTTTGTATGGAAAAAAAGTGATCACAGGATTTGCCCCTTTTCGCTCTTGGACGCTTAGTTACTGAGATATGACTGATTTTAATTGTCCAAGAAAAAAAATAATTTTTGTATGGAAAATAAGTGATCACAGGATTTGCCCCTTTTTGCTCTAGGACGCTTAGTTACTGAGATATGACTGATTTTAGTTGTCCAAGAAAAAAACGAATTTTTGTATGGAAAAAAAGTGATCACAGGATTTGCCCCTTTTCGCTCTTGGACGCTTAGTTACTGAGATATGACTGATTTTAATTGTCCGAGAAAAAAATAAATTTTTGTATGGAAAAAAAGTGATTACAGGATTTTCCCCTTTTTTGCTCTAGGACGCTTAGTTACTGAGATATGACTGATTTTAATTGTCCGAGAAAAAAATAAATTTTTGTATGGAAAAAAAATGATTACAGGATTTGCCCCTTTTTGCTCTAGGACGCTTAGTTACTGAGATATGACTGATTTTAGTTGTCCAAGAAAAAAACGAATTTTTGTATGGAAAAAAAGTGATCACAGGATTTGCCCCTTTTCGCTCTTGGACGCTTAGTTACTGAGATATGACTGATTTTAATTGTCCAAGAAAAAAAATAATTTTTGTATGGAAAATAAGTGATCACAGGATTTGCCCCTTTTTGCTCTAGGACGCTTAGTTACTGAGATATGACTGATTTTAGTTGTCCAAGAAAAAAACGAATTTTTGTATGGAAAAAAAGTGATCACAGGATTTGCCCCTTTTCGCTCTTGGACGCTTAGTTACTGAGATATATCTGATTTTAATTGTCCGAGAAAAAAATAAATTTTTGTATGGAAAAAAAGTGATCACAGGATTTGCCCCTTTTTGCTCTAGGACGCTTAGTTACTGAGATATGACTGATTTTAGTTGTCCAAGAAAAAAAATAATTTTTGTATGGAAAATAAGTGATCACAGGATTTGCCCCTTTTTGCTCTAGGACGCTTAGTTACTGAGATATGACTGATTTTAGTTGTCCAAGAAAAAAATTAATTTTTGTATGGAAAAAAAGTGATTACAGGATTTGCCCCTTTTTGCTCTAGGACGCTTAGTTACTGAGATATGACTGATTTTAGTTGTCCAAGAAAAAAAATAATTTTTGTATGGAAAATAAGTGATCACAGGATTTGCGCTTTTTTGCTCTAGGACGCTTAGTTACTGAGATATGACTGATTTTAGTTGTCCAAGAAAAAAACGAATTTTTGTATGGAAAAAAAGTGATCACAGGATTTGCCCCTTTTCGCTCTTGGACGCTTAGTTACTGAGATATATCTGATTTTAATTGTCCGAGAAAAAAATAAATTTTTGTATGGAAAAAAAGTGATCACAGGATTTGCCCCTTTTTGCTCTAGGACGCTTAGTTACTGAGATATGACTGATTTTAGTTGTCCAAGAAAAAAAATAATTTTTGTATGGAAAATAAGTGATCACAGGATTTGCCCCTTTTTGCTCTAGGACGCTTAGTTACTGAGATATGACTGATTTTAGTTGTCCAAGAAAAAAATTAATTTTTGTATGGAAAAAAAGTGATTACAGGATTTGCCCCTTTTTGCTCTAGGACGCTTAGTTACTGAGATATGACTGATTTTAGTTGTCCAAGAAAAAAAATAATTTTTGTATGGAAAATAAGTGATCACAGGATTTGCGCTTTTTTGCTCTAGGACGCTTAGTTACTGAGATATGACTGATTTTAGTTGTCCAAGAAAAAAATTGATTTTTGTATGGAAAATAAGTGATCACAGGATTTGCCCCTTTTTGCTCTAGGACGCTTAGTTACTGAGATATGACTGATTTTAGTTGTCCAAGAAAAAAATTGATTTTTGTATGGAAAATAAGTGATCACAGGATTTGCCCCTTTTTGCTCTAGGACGCTTAGTTACTGAGATATGACTGATTTCAGTTGTCTAAGAAAAAAATTGATTTTTGTATGGAAAATAAGTGATCACAGGATTTGCCCCTTTTTGCTCTTGGACGCTTAGTTACTGAGATATGACTGATTTTAGTTGTCCAAGAAAAAAATTGATTTTTGTATGGAAAATAAGTGATCACAGGATTTGCCCCTTTTTGCTCTAGGACGCTTAGTTACTGAGATATGACTGATTTTAGTTGTCCAAGAAAAAAATTCATTTTTGTATGGAAAATAAGTGATCACAGGATTTGCCCCTTTTTGCTCTAGGACGCTTAGTTACTGAGATATGACTGATTTCAGTTGTCTAAGAAAAAAATTGATTTTTGTATGGAAAATAAGTGATTACAGTATTTGCCCCTTTTTGCTCTAGGACTCTTAGTTACTGAGATATGACTGATTTTAGTTGTCCAAGAAAAAAAAATAATTTTTGTATGGAAAATAAGTGATCACAGGATTTGCCTCTTTTTGCTCTAGAACGCTTAGTTTCTGAGATATGACTGATTTTAGTTGTCCAAGAAAAAAACGAATTTTTGTATGGAAAAAAAGTGATCACAGGATTTGCCTCTTTTCGCTCTTGGACGCTTAGTTACTGAGATATGACTGATTTTAATTGTCCGAGAAAAAAATAAATTTTTGTATGGAAAAAAAGTGATTACAGGATTTGCCCCTTTTTGCTCTAGGACGCTTAGTT
Organism: Hydrotaea cyrtoneurina; assembly: GCA_958296145.1. NCBI lineage: Eukaryota > Metazoa > Arthropoda > Insecta > Diptera > Muscidae > Hydrotaea > Hydrotaea cyrtoneurina. The sequence continues at coordinate 114,690,519 of OY282512.1, forward strand.
ACTGAGATATGACTGATTTTAATTGTCCGAGAAAAAAATAAATTTTTGTATGGAAAAAAAATGATTACAGGGTTTGCCCCTTTTTGCTCTAGGACGCTTAGTTACTGAGATATGACTGATTTTAGTTGTCCAAGAAAAAAACGAATTTTTGTATGGAAAAAAAGTGATCACAGGATTTGCCCCTTTTCGCTCTTGGACGCTTAGTTACTGAGATATGACTGATTTTAATTGTCCAAGAAAAAAAATAATTTTTGTATGGAAAATAAGTGATCACAGGATTTGCCCCTTTTTGCTCTAGGACGCTTAGTTACTGAGATCTGACTGATTTTAGTTGTCCAAGAAAAAAACGAATTTTTGTATGGAAAAAAAGTGATCACAGGATTTGCCCCTTTTCGCTCTTGGACGCTTAGTTACTGAGATATGACTGATTTTAATTGTCCGAGAAAAAAATAAATTTTTGTATGGAAAAAAAGTGATCACAGGATTTGCCCCTTTTTGCTCTAGGACGCTTATTTACTGAGATATGACTGATTTTAGTTGTCCAAGAAAAAAAATAATTTTTGTATGGAAAATAAGTGATCACAGGATTTGCCCCTTTTTGCTCTAGGACGCTTAGTTACTGAGATATGACTGATTTTAGTTGTCCAAGAAAAAAATTAAAATAAATTTTTTTGCTCTAGGACGCTTAGTTACTGAGATATGACTGATTTTAGTTGTCCAAGAAAAAAAATAATTTTTGTATGAAAAATAAGTGATCACAGGATTTGCCCATTTTTGCTCTTGTCCAAGAAAAAAAATAATTTTTGTATGGAAAATAAGTGATCACAGGATTTGCCCCTTTTTGCTCTAGGACGCTTAGTTACTGAGATATGACTGATTTTAGTTGTCCAAGAAAAAAAATATTTTTTGTATGGAAAATAAGTGATCACAGGATTTGCCCCTTTTTGCTCTAGGACGCTTAGTTACTGAGATATGACTGATTTTAGTTGTCCAAGAAAAAAATTGATTTTTGTGTGGAAAAAAAGGGATCACAGGATTAGCTCCTTTTTGCTCTAGGACGCTTAGTTACTGATATGACTGATTTTAGTTGTCCAAGAAAAAAATTGATTTTTGTATGGAAAATAAGTAATTACAGGATTTGCCCCTTTTTGCTCTAGGACGCTTAGTTACTGAGATATGACTGATTTTAGTTGTCCAGGAAAAAAATTAATTTTTGTGTGGAAAAAAGGGGTCACAGGATTTGCCCCTTTTTGCTCTAGGACGCTTAGTTACTGAGATATGACTGATTGTAGTTGTCCAAGAAAAAAATTGATTTTTGTATGGAAAATAAGTGATTACAGGATTTGCCCCTTTTTGCTCTAGGACGCTTAGTTACTGAGATATGACTGATTTTAATTGTCCGAGAAAAAAATAAATTTTTGTATGGAAAAAAAGTGATTACAGGATTTGCCCCTTTTTGCTCTAGGACGCTTAGTTACTGAGATATGACTGATTTTAGTTGTCCAAGAAAAAAAATAATTTTTGTATGGAAAAAAAGTGATTACATGATTTGCCCCTTTTTGCTCTAGGACGCTTAGTTACTGAGATATGACTGATTTTAGTTGTCTAAGAAAAAAATGAATTTTTGTATGGAAAAAAAGTGATCACAGGATTTGCCCCTTTTCGCTCTAGGACGCTTAGTTACTGAGATATGACTGATTTTAGTTGTCCAAGAAAAAACATAATTTTTGTATGGAAAATAAGTGATTACAGGATTTGCCCCTTTTTGTCCTAGGACGCTTAGTTACTGAGATATGACTGATTTTAGTTGTCCAAGAAAAAAAATAATTTTTGTATGGAAAAAAAGTGATTACATGATTTGCCCCTTTTTGCTCTAGGACGCTTAGTTACTGAGATATGACTGATTTTAATTGTCCAAGAAAAAAAATAATTTTTGTATGGAAAATAAGTGATCACAGGATTTGCCCCTTTTTGCTCTAGGACGCTTAGTTACTGAGATATGACTGATTTTAGTTGTCCAAGAAAAAAACGAATTTTTGTATGGAAAAAAAGTGATCACAGGATTTGCCCCTTTTCGCTCTTGGACGCTTAGTTACTGAGATATGACTGATTTTAATTGTCCGAGAAAAAAATAAATTTTTGTATGGAAAAAAAGTGATTACAGGATTTGCCCCTTTTTGCTCTAGGACGCTTAGTTACTGAGATATGACTGATTTTAATTGTCCGAGAAAAAAATAAATTTTTGTATGGAAAAAAAATGATTACAGGATTTGCCCCTTTTTGCTCTAGGACGCTTAGTTACTGAGATATGACTGATTTTAGTTGTCCAAGAAAAAAACGAATTTTTGTATGGAAAAAAAGTGATCACAGGATTTGCCCCTTTTCGCTCTTGGACGCTTAGTTACTGAGATATGACTGATTTTAATTGTCCAAGAAAAAAAATTATTTTTGTATGGAAAATAAGTGATCACAGGATTTGCCCCTTTTTGCTCTAGGACGCTTAGTTACTGAGATATGACTGATTTTAGTTGTCCAAGAAAAAAAATAATTTTTGTATGGAAAATAAGTGATCACAGGATTTGCCCCTTTTTGCTCTAGGACGCTTAGTTACTGAGATATGACTGATTTTAGTTGTCCAAGAAAAAAATTAATTTTTGTATGGAAAATAAGTGATCACAGGATTTGCCCCTTTTTGCTCTAGGACGCTTAGTTACTGAGATATGACTGATTTTAGTTGCCCAAGAAAAAAATTGATTTTTGTGTGGAAAAAAAGGGATCACAGGATTACCTCCTTTTTGCTCTAGGACGCTTAGTTACTGATATGACTGATTTTAGTTGTCCAAGAAAAAAATTGATTTTTGTATGGAAAATAAGTGATTACAGGATTTGCCCCTTTTTGCTCTAGGACGCTTAGTTACTGAGATATGACTGATTTTAGTTGTCCAGGAAAAAAATTAATTTTTGTGTGGAAAAAAGGGGTCACAGGATTTGCCCCTTTTTGCTCTAGGACGCTTAGTTACTGAGATATGACTGATTTTAGTTGTCCAAGAAAAAAAATAATTTTTGTATGGAAAATAAGTGATCACAGGATTTGCCCATTTTTGCTCTAGGACGCTTAGTTACTGAGATATGACTGATTTTAGTTGTCCAAGAAAAAAACGAATTTTTGTATGGAAAAAAAGTGATCACAGGATTTGCCCCTTTTCGCTCTTGGACGCTTAGTTACTGAGATATGACTGATTTTAATTGTCCAAGAAAAAAAATAATTTTTGTATGGAAAATAAGTGATCACAGGATTTGCCCCTTTTTGCTCTAGGACGCTTAGTTACTGAGATATGACTGATTTTAGTTGTCCAAGAAAAAAACGAATTTTTGTATGGAAAAAAAGTGATCACAGGATTTGCCCCTTTTCGCTCTTGGACGCTTAGTTACTGAGATATATCTGATTTTAATTGTCCGAGAAAAAAATAAATTTTTGTATGGAAAAAAAGTGATCACAGGATTTGCCCCTTTTTGCTCTAGGACGCTTAGTTACTGAGATATGACTGATTTTAGTTGTCCAAGAAAAAAAATAATTTTTGTATGGAAAATAAGTGATTACAGGATTTGCCCCTTTTTGCTCTAGGACGCTTAGTTACTGAGATATGACTGATTTTAATTGTCCAAGAAAAAAAAATTATTTTTGTATGGAAAATAAGTGATCACAGGATTTGCCCCTTTTTGCTCTAGGACGCTTAGTTACTGAGATATGACTGATTTTAGTTGTCCAAGAAAAAAACGAATTTTTGTATGGAAAAAAAGTGATCACAGGATTTGCCCCTTTTCGCTCTTGGACGCTTAGTTACTGAGATATATCTGATTTTAATTGTCCGAGAAAAAAATAAATTTTTGTATGGAAAAAAAGTGATCACAGGATTTGCCCCTTTTTGCTCTAGGACGCTTAGTTACTGAGATATGACTGATTTTAGTTGTCCAAGAAAAAAACGAATTTTTGTATGGAAAAAAAGTGATCACAGGATTTGCCCCTTTTCGCTCTTGGACGCTTAGTTACTGAGATATATCTGATTTTAATTGTCCGAGAAAAAAATAAATTTTTGTATGGAAAAAAAGTGATCACAGGATTTGCCCCTTTTTGCTCTAGGACGCTTAGTTACTGAGATATGACTGATTTTAGTTGTCCAAGAAAAAAATTAATTTTTGTATGGAAAAAAAGTGATTACAGGATTACCTCCTTTTTGCTCTAGGACGCTTAGTTACTGAGATATGACTGATTTTAGTTGTCCAAGAAAAAAACGAATTTTTGTATGGAAAAAAAGTGATCACAGGATTTGCCCCTTTTCGCTCTTGGACGCTTAGTTACTGAGATATGACTGATTTTAATTGTCCAAGAAAAAAAATAATTTTTGTATGGAAAATAAGTGATTACAGGATTTGCCCCTTTTTGCTCTAGGACGCTTAGTTACTGAGATATGACTGATTTTAGTTGTCCAAGAAAAAAACGAATTTTTGTATGGAAAAAAAGTGATCACAGGATTTGCCCCTTTTCGCTCTTGGACGCTTAGTTACTGAGATATATCTGATTTTAATTGTCCGAGAAAAAAATAAATTTTTGTATGGAAAAAAAGTGATCACAGGATTTGCCCCTTTTTGCTCTAGGACGCTTAGTTACTGAGATATGACTGATTTTAGTTGTCCAAGAAAAAAAATAATTTTTGTATGGAAAATAAGTGATCACAGGATTTGCCCCTTTTTGCTCTAGGACGCTTAGTTACTGAGATATGACTGATTTTATTTGTCCAAGAAAAAAATTAATTTTTGTATGGAAAAAAATTAATTTTTGTATGGAAAAAAAGTGATTACAGGATTTGCCCCTTTTTGCTCTAGGACGCTTAGTTACTGAGATATGACTGATTTTAGTTGTCCAAGAAAAAAATTGATTTTTGTATGGAAAATAAGTGATCACAGGATTTGCCCCTTTTTGCTCTAGGACGCTTAGTTACTGAGATATGACTGATTTCAGTTGTCTAAGAAAAAAATTGATTTTTGTATGGAAAATAAGTGATCACAGGATTTGCCCCTTTTTGCTCTTGGACGCTTAGTTACTGAGATATGACTGATTTTAGTTGTCCAAGAAAAAAATTGATTTTTGTATGGAAAATAAGTGATCACAGGATTTGCCCCTTTTTGCTCTAGGACGCTTAGTTACTGAGATATGACTGATTTTAGTTGCCCAAGAAAAAAATTGATTTTTGTGTGGAAAAAAAGGGATCACAGGATTACCTCCTTTTTGCTCTAGGACGCTTAGTTACTGATATGACTGATTTTAGTTGTCCAAGAAAAAAATTGATTTTTGTATGGAAAATAAGTGATTACAGGATTTGCCCCTTTTTGCTCTAGGACGCTTAGTTACTGAGATATGACTGATTTTAGTTGTCCAGGAAAAAAATTAATTTTTGTGTGGAAAAAAGGGGTCACAGGATTTGCCCCTTTTTGCTCTAGGACGCTTAGTTACTGAGATATGACTGATTTTAGTTGTCCAAGAAAAAAAATAATTTTTGTATGGAAAATAAGTGATCACAGGATTTGCCCCTTTTTGCTCTAGGACGCTTAGTTACTGAGATATGACTGATTTTAGTTGTCCAAGAAAAAAACGAATTTTTGTATGGAAAAAAAGTGATCACAGGATTTGCCCCTTTTCGCTCTTGGACGCTTAGTTACTGAGATATATCTGATTTTAATTGTCCGAGAAAAAAATAAATTTTTGTATGGAAAAAAAGTGATCACAGGATTTGCCCCTTTTTGCTCTAGGACGCTTAGTTACTGAGATATGACTGATTTTAGTTGTCCAAGAAAAAAAATAATTTTTGTATGGAAAATAAGTGATCACAGGATTTGCCCATTTTTGCTCTTGTCCAAGAAAAAAAATAATTTTTGTATGGAAAATAAGTGATCACAGGATTTGCCCCTTTTTGCTCTAGGACGCTTAGTTACTGAGATATGACTGATTTCAGTTGTCTAAGAAAAAAATTGATTTTTGTATGGAAAATAAGTGATCACAGGATTTGCCCCTTTTTGCTCTAGGACGCTTAGTTACTGAGATATGACTGATTTTAGTTGCCCAAGAAAAAAATTGATTTTTGTGTGGAAAAAAAGGGATCACAGGATTACCTCCTTTTTGCTCTAGGACGCTTAGTTACTGATATGACTGATTTTAGTTGTCCAAGAAAAAAATTGATTTTTGTATGGAAAATAAGTGATTACAGGATTTGCCCCTTTTTGCTCTAGGACGCTTAGTTACTGAGATATGACTGATTTTAGTTGTCCAGGAAAAAAATTAATTTTTGTGTGGAAAAAAGGGGTCACAGGATTTGCCCCTTTTTGCTCTAGGACGCTTAGTTACTGAGATATGACTGATTTTAGTTGTCCAAGAAAAAAATTGATTTTTGTATGGAAAATAAGTGATCACAGGATTTGCCCCTTTTTGCTCTAGGACGCTTAGTTACTGAGATATGACTGATTTTAGTTGTCCAAGAAAAAAATTAATTTTTGTATGGAAAATAAGTGATCACAGGATTTGCCCCTTTTTGCTCTAGGACGCTTAGTTACTGAGATATGACTGATTTTAGTTGTCTAAGAAAAAAAATAATTTTTGTATGGAAAAAAAGTGATCACAGGATTTGCCCCTTTTCGCTCTAGGACGCTTAGTTACTGAGATATGACTGATTTTAGTTGTCCAAGAAAAAAATTGATTTTTGTATGGAAAATAAGTGATCACAGGATTTGCCCCTTTTTGCTCTAGGACGCTTAGTTACTGAGATATACTGATTTTAATTGTCCAAGAAAAAAATTAATTTTTGTATGGAAAATAAGTGATCACAGGATTTGCCCCTTTTTGCTCTAGGACGCTTAGTTACTGAGATATGACTGATTTTAGTTGCCCAAGAAAAAAATTTATTTTTGTGTGGAAAAAAAGGGATCACAGGATTAGCTCCTTTTTGCTCTAGGACGCTTAGTTACTGAGATATGACTGAATTTATTTGTCCAAAAAAAAATTAATTTTTGTGTGGAAAAAAGGGGTCACAGCATTTGCCCCTTTTTGCTCTAGGACGCTTAGTTTCTAAGATATGACTGATTTTAGTTGTCCAAGAAAAAAATTGATTTTTGTATGGAAAATAAGTAATCACAGGATTTGCCCCTTTTTGCTCTAGGACGCTTAGTTACTGAGATATAACTGATTTTAGTTGTCCAGGAAAAAAAATAATTTTTGTATGGAAAAAAAGTGATTACAGGATTTGCCCCTTTTTGCTCTAGGACGCTTAGTTACTGAGATATGACTGATTTTAATTGTCCGAGAAAAAAATAAATTTTTGTATGGAAAAAAAGTGATTACAGGATTTGCCCCTTTTTGCTCTAGGACGCTTAGTTACTGAGATATGACTGATTTCAGATGTCCAAGAAAAAAATTGATTTTTGTATGGAAAATAAGTGATCACAGGATTTGCCCCTTTTTGCTCTAGGACGCTTAGTTACTGAGATATGACTGATTTTAGTTGCCCAAGAAAAAAATTGATTTTTGTATGGAAAATAAGTGTTCACAGGATTTGCCGCTTTTTGCTCTAGAACGCTTAGTTACTGAGATATGACTGATTTTAGTTGTCCAGGAAAAAAATTAATTTTTGTGTGGAAAAAAGGGGTCACAGGATTTGCCCCTTTTTGCTCTAGGACGCTTAGTTACTGAGATATAACTGATGTTATTTGTCCAAGAAAAAAATAAATTTTTGTGTGGAAAAAAGGGGTCACAGGATTTGCCCCTTTTTGCTCTAGGACGCTTAGTTTCTGATATATGACTGATTTTAGGTGTCCAAGAAAAAAATTGATTTTTGTGTGGAAAAAAAGGGATCACAGGATTAGCTCCTTTTTGCTCTAGGGCGCTTAGTTACTGAGATATGACTGATTTTATTTGTCCAAGAAAAAAATAAATTTTTGTGTGGAAAAAAGGGGTCACAGGATTTGCCCCTTTTTGCTCTAGGACGCTTAGTTTCTGAGATATGACTGATTTTAGGTGTCCAAGAAAAAAATTGATTTTTGTATGGAAAATAAGTGATCACAGGATTTGCCCCTTTTTGCTCTAGGACGCTTAGTTACTGAGATATGACTGATTTTAGTTGTCCAGGAAAAAAAATAATTTTTGTATGGAAAATAAGTGATCACAGGATTTGCCCCTTTTTGCTCTAGGACGCTTAGTTACTGAGATATGACTGATTTTAGTTGTCCAAGAAAAAAATTGATTTTTGTATGGAAAATAAGTGATCACAGGATTTGCCCCTTTTTGCTCTAGGACGCTTAGTTACTGAGATATGACTGATTTTAGTTGTCCAGGAAAAAAAATAATTTTTGTATGGAAAATAAGTGATCACAGGATTTGCCCCTTTTTGCTCTAGGACGCTTAGTTACTGAGATATGACTGATTTTAGTTGTCCAAGAAAAAAATTGATTTTTGTATGGAAAATAAGTGATCACAGGATTTGCCCCTTTTTGCTCTAGGACGCTTAGTTACTGAGATATGACTGATTTTAGTTGCCCAAGAAAAAAATTGATTTTTGTATGGAAAATAAGTGATCACAGGATTTGCCGCTTTTTGCTCTAGAACGCTTAGTTACTGAGATATGACTGATTTTAGTTGTCCAGGAAAAAAATTAATTTTTGTGTGGAAAAAAGGGGTCACAGGATTTGCCCCTTTTTGCTCTAGGACGCTTAGTTACTGAGATATGACTGATTTTATTTGTCCAAGAAAAAAATAAATTTTTGTGTGGAAAAAAGGGGTCACAGGATTTGCCCCTTTTTGCTCTAGGACGCTTAGTTTCTGATATATGACTGATTTTAGGTGTCCAAGAAAAAAATTGATTTTTGTGTGGAAAAAAAGGGATCACAGGATTAGCTCCTTTTTGCTCTAGGGCGCTTAGTTACTGAGATATGACTGATTTTATTTGTCCAAGAAAAAAATAAATTTTTGTGTGGAAAAAAGGGGTCACAGGATTTGCCCCTTTTTGCTCTAGGACGCTTAGTTTCTGAGATATGACTGATTTTAGGTGTCCAAGAAAAAAATTGATTTTTGTATGGAAAATAAGTGATCACAGGATTTGCCCCTTTTTGCTCTAGGACGCTTAGATACTGAGATATGACTGATTTTAGTTGTCCAAGAAAAAAATTGATTTTTGTATGGAAAATAAGTGATCACAGGATTTGCCCCTTTTTGCTCTAGGACGCTTAGTTACTGAGATATGACTGATTTTAGTTGTCCAAGAAAAAAATTGATTTTTGTATGGAAAATAAGTGATCACAGGATTTGCCCCTTTTTGCTCTAGGACGCTTAGTTACTGAGATATGACTGATTTTAGTTGCCCAAGAAAAAAATTGATTTTTGTGTGGAAAAAAAGGGATCACAGGATTAGTTCCTTTTTGCTCTCGGACGCTTAGTTACTGAGATATGACTGATTTTAGTTGTCTAAGAAAAAAAATAATTTTTGTATGGAAAAAAAGTGATCACAGGATTTGCCCCTTTTCGCTCTAGGACGCTTAGTTACTGAGATATGACTGATTTTAGTTGTCCAAGAAAAAAATTGATTTTTGTATGGAAAATAAGTGATCACAGGATTTGCCCCTTTTTGCTCTAGGACGCTTAGTTACTGAGATATGACTGATTTTAGTTGTCCAAGAAAAAAATTGATTTTTGTATGGAAAATAAGTGATCACAGGATTTGCCCCTTTTTGCTCTAGGACGCTTAGTTACTGAGATATGACTGATTTTAGTTGTCCAAGAAAAAAATTAATTTTTGTATGGAAAATAAGTGATCACAGGATTTGCCCCTTTTTGCTCTAGGACGCTTAGTTTCTGAGATATGTCTGATTTTAGTTGTCCAAGAAAAAAATTGATTTTTGTATGGAAAATAAGTGATCACAGGATTTGCCCCTTTTTGCTCTAGGACGCCTAGTTACTGAGATATGACTGATTTTAGTTGTCCAAGAAAAAAATTGATATTTTGTATCCAAGAAAAAAATTAATTTTTGTATGGAAAATAAGTGATCACAGGATTTGCCCCTTTTTGCTCTAGGACGCTTAGTTACTGAGATATGACTGATTTTAGTTGTCCAAGAAAAAAATTGATTTTTGTATGGAAAATAAGTGATCACAGGATTTGCCCCTTTTTGCTCTAGGACGCTTAGTTACTGAGATATGACTGATTTTAGTTGCCCAAGAAAAAAAATTGATTTTTGTGTGGAAAAAAGGGATCACAGGATTTGCCCCTTTTTGCTCTAGGACGCTTAGTTACTGAGATATGACTGATTTTAGTTGTCCAAGAAAAAAAAATTGATTTTTGTATGGAAAATAAGTGATCACAGGATTTGCCCCTTTTTGCTCTAGGACGCTTAGTTACTGAGATATGACTGATTTTATTTGTCCAAGAAAAAAAATAATTTTTGTGTGGAAAAAAGGGGTCACAGGATTTGCCCCTTTTTGCTCTAGGACGCTTAGTTACTGAGATATGACTGATTTTAGTTGTCCAAGAAAAAAATTGATTTTTGTATGGAAAATAAGGGGTCACAGGATTTGCCCCTTTTTGCTCTAGGACGCTTAGTTACTGAGATATAACTGATTTTATTTGTCCAAGAAAAAAATAAATTCTTGTGTGGAAAAAAGGGGCAAATCCTGTGACCCCTTTTTTCCACACAAGAATTTATTTTTTTCTTGGACAAATAAAATCAGTTATATCTCAGTAACTAATCTCAGTTACTGAGATATGACTGATTTTAATTGTCCGAGAAAAAAATAAATTTTTGTATGGAAAAAAAGTGATTACAGGATTTGCCCCTTTTTGCTCTAGGACGCTTAGTTACTGAGATATGACTGATTTTAGTTGCCCAAGAAAAAAATTGATTTTTGTATGGAAAATAAGTGATCACAGGATTTGCCGCTTTTTGCTCTAGAACGCTTAGTTACTGAGATATGACTGATTTTAGTTGTCCAGGAAAAAAATTAATTTTTGTGTGGAAAAAAGGGGTCACAGGATTTGCCCCTTTTTGCTCTAGGACGCTTAGTTACTGAGATATAACTGATTTTATTTGTCCAAGAAAAAAATAAATTTTTGTGTGGAAAAAAGGGGTCACAGGATTTGCTCCTTTTTGCTCTAGGACGCTTAGTTTCTGAGATATGACTGATTTCAGATGTCCAGGAAAAAAAATAATTTTTGTATGGAAAATAAGTGATCACAGGATTTGCCCCTTTTTGCTCTAGGACGCTTAGTTACTGAGATATGACTGATTTTAGTTGTCCAAGAAAAAAATTGATTTTTGTATGGAAAATAAGTGATCACAGGATTTGCCCCTTTTTGCTCTAGGACGCTTAGTTACTGAGATATGACTGATTTTAGTTGTCCAGGAAAAAAAATAATTTTTGTATGGAAAATAAGTGATCACAGGATTTGCCCCTTTTTGCTCTAGGACGCTTAGTTACTGAGATATGACTGATTTTAGTTGTCCAAGAAAAAAATTGATTTTTGTATGGAAAATAAGTGATCACAGGATTTGCCCCTTTTTGCTCTAGGACGCTTAGTTACTGAGATATGACTGATTTTAGTTGCCCAAGAAAAAAATTGATTTTTGTATGGAAAATAAGTGATCACAGGATTTGCCGCTTTTTGCTCTAGAACGCTTAGTTACTGAGATATGACTGATTTTAGTTGTCCAGGAAAAAAATTAATTTTTGTGTGGAAAAAAGGGGTCACAGGATTTGCCCCTTTTTGCTCTAGGACGCTTAGTTACTGAGATATGACTGATTTTATTTGTCCAAGAAAAAAATAAATTTTTGTGTGGAAAAAAGGGGTCACAGGATTTGCCCCTTTTTGCTCTAGGACGCTTAGTTTCTGATATATGACTGATATTAGGTGTCCAAGAAAAAAATTGATTTTTGTGTGGAAAAAAAGGGATCACAGGATTAGCTCCTTTTTGCTCTAGGGCGCTTAGTTACTGAGATATGACAGATTTTATTTGTCCAAGAAAAAAATAAATTTTTGTGTGGAAAAAAGGGGTCACAGGATTTGCCCCTTTTTGCTCTAGGACGCTTAGTTTCTGAGATATGACTGATTTTAGGTGTCCAAGAAAAAAATTGATTTTTGTATGGAAAATAAGTGATCACAGGATTTGCCCCTTTTTGCTCTAGGACGCTTAGTTACTGAGATATGACTGATTTTAGTTGTCCAGGAAAAAAAATAATTTTTGTATGGAAAATAAGTGATCACAGGATTTGCCCCTTTTTGCTCTAGGACGCTTAGTTACTGAGATATGACTGATTTTAGTTGTCCAAGAAAAAAATTGATTTTTGTATGGAAAATAAGTGATCACAGGCTTTGCCCCTTTTTGCTCTTGGACGCTTAGTTACTGAGATATGACTGATATTAGTTGTCCAAGAAAAAAATTGATTTTTGTATGGAAAATAAGTGATCACAGGCTTTGCCCCTTTTTGCTCTAGGACGCTTAGTTACTGAGATATGACTGATTTTAGTTGTCTAAGAAAAAAATTTATTTTTGTATGGAAAATAAGTGATCACAGGATTTGCCCCTTTTTGCTCTTGGACGCTTAGTTACTGAGATATGACTGATTTTAGTTGTCCAAGAAAAAAATTGATTTTTGTATGGAAAATAAGTGATCACAGGATTTGCCCCTTTTTGCTCTAGGACGCTTAGTTACTGAGATATGACTGATTTTAGTTGTCCAAGAAAAAAATTGATTTTTGTGTGGAAAAAAAGGGATCACAGGATTAGCTCCTTTTTGCTCTAGGACGCTTAGTTACTGATATGACTGATTTTAGTTGTCCAAGAAAAAAATTGATTTTTGTATGGAAAATAAGTGATCACAGGATTTGCCCCTTTTTGCTCTAGGACGCTTAGTTACTGAGATATGACTGATTTTAGTTGTCCAAGAAAAAAATTGATTTTTGTATGGAAAAAAAGTGATCACAGTATTTGCCCCTTTTTGCTCTAGAACGCTTAGTTACTGAGATATGACTGATTTTAGTTGTCCAAGAAAAAAACGAATTTTTGTATGGAAAAAAAGTGATCACAGGATTTGCCCCTTTTCGCTCTTGGACGCTTAGTTACTGAGATATGACTGATTTTAGTTGTCCAAGAAAAAAATTGATTTTTGTATGGAAAATAAGTGATCACAGGCTTTGCCCCTTTTTGCTCTTGGACGCTTAGTTACTGAGATATGACTGATTTTAGTTGTCCAAGAAAAAAATTGATTTTTGTATGGAAAATAAGTGATCACAGGCTTTGCCCCTTTTTGCTCTAGGACGCTTAGTTACTGAGATATGACTGATTTTAGTTGTCTAAGAAAAAAATTGATTTTTGTGTGGAAAAAAAGGGATCACAGGATTAGCTCCTTTTTGCTCTAGGACGCTTAGTTACTGATATGACTGATTTTAGTTGTCCAAGAAAAAAATTGATTTTTGTATGGAAAATAAGTGATCACAGGATTTGCCCCTTTTTGCTCTAGAACGCTTAGTTTCTGAGATATGACTGATTTTAGTTGTCCAAGAAAAAAACGAATTTTTGTATGGAAAAAAAGTGATCACAGGATTTGCCCCTTTTCGCTCTTGGACGCTTAGTTACTGAGATATGACTGATTTTAATTGTCCAAGAAAAAAAATAATTTTTGTATGGAAAATAAGTGATCACAGGATTTGCCCCTTTTTGCTCTAGGACGCTTAGTTACTGAGATATGACTGATTTTAGTTGTCCAAGAAAAAAATTGATTTTTGTGTGGAAAAAAAGGGATCACAGGATTAGCTCCTTTTTGCTCTAGGGCGCTTAGTTACTGAGATATGACTGATTTTATTTGTCCAAGAAAAAAATAAATTTTTGTGTGGAAAAAAGGGGTCACAGGATTTGCCCCTTTTTGCTCTAGGACGCTTAGTTACTGAGATATGACTGATTTTAGTTGTCCAAGAAAAAAATTGATTTTTGTGTGGAAAAAAAGGGATCACAGGATTTGCCCCTTTTTGCTCTAGGACGCTTAGTTACTGAGATATGACTGATTTTAGTTGTCCAAGAAAAAAATTGATTTTTGTGTGGAAAAAAAGGGATCACAGGATTAGCTCCTTTTTGCTCTAGGGCGCTTAGTTACTGAGATATGACTGATTTTATTTGTCCAAGAAAAAAATAAATTTTTGTGTGGAAAAAAGGGGTCACAGGATTTGCCCCTTTTTGCTCTAGGACGCTTAGTTACTGAGATATGACTAATTTTAGTTGTCCAAGAAAAAAATTGATTTTTGTGTGGAAAAAAAGGGATCACAGGATTAGCTCCTTTTTGCTCTAGGACGCTTAGTTACTGATATGACTGATTTTAGTTGTCCAAGAAAAAAATTGATTTTTGTATGGAAAATAAGTGATCACAGGATTTGCCCCTTTTTGCTCTAGGACGCTTAGTTACTGAGATATGACTGATTTTAGTTGTCCAAGAAAAAAATTGATTTTTGTATGGAAAATAAGTGATCACAGGCTTTGCCCCTTTTTGCTCTAGGACGCTTAGTTACTGATATGACTGATTTTAGTTGTCCAAGAAAAAAATTGATTTTTGTATGGAAAATAAGTGATCACAGGATTTGCCCCTTTTTGCTCTAGGACGCTTAGTTACTGAGATATGACTGATTTTAGTTGTCCAAGAAAAAAATTGATTTTTGTATGGAAAATAAGTGATCACAGGCTTTGCCCCTTTTTGCTCTTGGACGCTTAGTTACTGAGATATGACTGATTTTAGTTGTCCAAGAAAAAAATTGATTTTTGTATGGAAAATAAGTGATCACAGGCTTTGCCCCTTTTTGCTCTAGGACGCTTAGTTACTGAGATATGACTGATTTTATTTGTCCAAGAAAAAAATTAATTTTTGTGTGGAAAAAAGGGGTCACAGGATTTGCCCCTTTTTGCTCTAGGACGCTTAGTTACTGAGATATGACTGATTTTAGTTGTCCAAGAAAAAAATTAATTTTTGTATGGAAAAAAAGTGATCACAGGATTTGCCCCTTTTTGCTCTAGGACGCTTAGTTACTGAGATATGACTGATTTTAGTTGTCCAAGAAAAAAATTAATTTTTGTATGGAAAAAAAGTGATCACAGGATTTGCCCCTTTTTGCTCTAGGACGCTTAGTTACTGAGATATGACTGATTTTAGTTGTCCAGGAAAAAAAATAATTTTTGTATGGAAAAAAAGTGATTACAGGATTTGCCCCTTTTTGCTCTAGGACGCTTAGTTACTGAGATATGACTGATTTTAGTTGTCCAAGAAAAAAATTAATTTTTGTATGGAAAAAAAGTGATCACAGGATTTGCCCCTTTTTGCTCTAGGACGCTTAGTTACTGAGATATGACTTATTTTAGTTGTCCAAGAAAAAAATTAATTTTTGTATGGAAAAAAAGTGATCACAGGATTTGCCCCTTTTTGCTCTAGGACGCTTAGTTACTGAGATATGACTGATTTTAGTTGTCCAAGAAAAAAATAGATTTTTGTATGGAAAAAAAGTGATCACAGGATTTGCCCCTTTTTGCTCTAGGACGCTTAGTTACTGAGATATGACTGATTTTAGTTGTCCAAGAAAAAAATTGATTTTTGTATGGAAAATAAGTGATCACAGGATTTGCCCCTTTTTGCTCTAGGACGCTTAGTTACTGAGATATGACTGATTTTAGTTGTCCAAGAAAAAAATTGATTTTTGTATGGAAAATAAGTGATCACAGGATTTGCCCCTTTTTGCTCTAGGACGCTTAGTTACTGAGATATGACTGATTTTAGTTGTCCAAGAAAAAAATTAATTTTTGTATGGAAAATAAGTGATCACAGGATTTGCCCCTTTTTGCTCTAGGACGCTTAGTTACTGAGATATGACTGATTTTAGTTGTCTAAGAATAAAATTAATTTTTGTATGGAAAAAAAGTGATCACAGGATTTGCCCCTTTTCGCTCTAGGACGCTTAGTTACTGAGATATGACTGATTTTAGTTGTCCAAGAAAAAAATTGATTTTTGTATGGAAAATAAGTGATCACAGGATTTGCCCCTTTTTGCTCTAGGACGCTTAGTTACTGAGATATGACTGATTTTAGTTGCCCAAGAAAAAAATTGATTTTTGTATGGAAAATAAGTGATCACAGAATTTGCCCCTTTTTGCTCTAGGACGCTTAGTTACTGAGATATGACTGATTTTAGTTGTCTAAGAATAAAATTAATTTTTGTATGGAAAAAAAGTGATCACAGGATTTGCCCCTTTTCGCTCTAGGACGCTTAGTTACTGAGATATGACTGATTTTATTTGTCCAAGAAAAAAATTAATTTTTGTGTGGAAAAAAGGGGTCACAGGATTTGCCCCTTTTTGCTCTAGGACGCTTAGTTTCTGATATATGACTGATATTAGGTGTCCAAGAAAAAAATTGATTTTTGTGTGGAAAAAAAGGGATCACAGGATTAGCTCCTTTTTGCTCTAGGGCGCTTAGTTACTGAGATATGACTGATTTTATTTGTCCAAGAAAAAAATAAATTTTTGTGTGGAAAAAAGGGGTCACAGGATTTGCCCCTTTTTGCTCTAGGACGCTTAGTTTCTGAGATATGACTGATTTTAGGTGTCCAAGAAAAAAATTGATTTTTGTATGGAAAATAAGTGATCACAGGATTTGCCCCTTTTTGCTCTAGGACGCTTAGTTACTGAGATATGACTGATTTTAGTTGTCCAGGAAAAAAAATAATTTTTGTATGGAAAATAAGTGATCACAGGATTTGCCCCTTTTTGCTCTAGGACGCTTAGTTACTGAGATATGACTGATTTTAGTTGTCCAAGAAAAAAATTGATTTTTGTATGGAAAATAAGTGATCACAGGCTTTGCCCCTTTTTGCTCTTGGACGCTTAGTTACTGAGATATGACTGATTTTAGTTGTCCAAGAAAAAAATTGATTTTTGTATGGAAAATAAGTGATCACAGGCTTTGCCCCTTTTTGCTCTAGGACGCTTAGTTACTGAGATATGACTGATTTTAGTTGTCTAAGAAAAAAATTTATTTTTGTATGGAAAATAAGTGATCACAGGATTTGCCCCTTTTTGCTCTTGGACGCTTAGTTACTGAGATATGACTGATTTTAGTTGTCCAAGAAAAAAATTGATTTTTGTATGGAAAATAAGTGATCACAGGATTTGCCCCTTTTTGCTCTAGGACGCTTAGTTACTGAGATATGACTGATTTTAGTTGTCCAAGAAAAAAATTGATTTTTGTGTGGAAAAAAAGGGATCACAGGATTTGCCCCTTTTTGCTCTAGGACGCTTAGTTACTGAGATATGACTGATTTTAGTTGTCCAAGAAAAAAATTGATTTTTGTGTGGAAAAAAAGGGATCACAGGATTAGCTCCTTTTTGCTCTAGGGCGCTTAGTTACTGAGATATGACTGATTTTATTTGTCCAAGAAAAAAATAAATTTTTGTGTGGAAAAAAGGGGTCACAGGATTTGCCCCTTTTTGCTCTAGGACGCTTAGTTACTGAGATATGACTGATTTTAGTTGTCCAAGAAAAAAATTGATTTTTGTGTGGAAAAAAAGGGATCACAGGATTTGCCCCTTTTTGCTCTAGAAGGCTTAGTTACTGAGATATGACTGATTTTAGTTGTCCAAGAAAAAAATTGATTTTTGTGTGGAAAAAAAGGGATCACAGGATTAGCTCCTTTTTGCTCTAGGGCGCTTAGTTACTGAGATATGACTGATTTTATTTGTCCAAGAAAAAAATAAATTTTTGTGTGGAAAAAAGGGGTCACAGGATTTGCCCCTTTTTGCTCTAGGACGCTTAGTTACTGAGATATGACTGATTTTAGTTGTCCAAGAAAAAAATTGATTTTTGTGTGGAAAAAAAGGGATCACAGGATTAGCTCCTTTTTGCTCTAGGACGCTTAGTTACTGATATGACTGATTTTAGTTGTCCAAGAAAAAAATTGATTTTTGTATGGAAAATAAGTGATCACAGGATTTGCCCCTTTTTTCTCTAGGACGCTTAGTTACTGAGATATGACTGATTTTAGTTGTCCAAGAAAAAAATTGATTTTTGTATGGAAAATAAGTGATCACAGGCTTTGCCCCTTTTTGCTCTAGGACGCTTAGTTACTGATATGACTGATTTTAGTTGTCCAAGAAAAAAATTGATTTTTGTATGGAAAATAAGTGATCACAGGATTTGCCCCTTTTTGTTCTAGGACGCTTAGTTACTGAGATATGACTGATTTTAGTTGCCCAAGAAAAAAATTGATTTTTGTATGGAAAATAAGTGATTACAGGATTTGCCCATTTTTGCTCTAGGACGCTTAGTTACTGAGATATGACTGATTTTAGTTGTCTAAGAAAAAAATTAATTTTTGTATGGAAAATAAGTGATCACAGGATTTGCCCCTTTTTGCTCTAGGACGCTTAGTTACTGAGATATGACTGATTTTAGTTGCCCAAGAAAAAAAATGATTTTTGTATGGAAAATAAGTGATCACAGGATTTGCCCCTTTTTGCTCTAGGACGCTTAGTTACTGAGATATGACTGATTTTAGTTGTCCAAGAAAAAAATTAATTTTTGTATGGAAAAAAAGTGATCACAGGATTTGCCCCTTTTTGCTCTAGGACGCTTAGTTACTGAGATATGACTGATTTTAATTGTCCGAGAAAAAAATAAATTTTTGCATGGAAAAAAAGTGATCACAGGATTTGCCCATTTTTGTTCTAGGACGCTTAGTTACTGAGATATGACTGATTTTAATTGTCCGAGAAAAAAATAAATTTTTGCATGGAAAAAAAGTGATCACAGGATTTGCCCCTTTTTGCTCTAGGACGCTTAGTTACTGAGATATGACTGATTTTAGTTGTCCAAGAAAAAAATTGATTTTTGTATGGAAAATAAGTGATCACAGGATTTGCCCCTTTTTGCTCTAGGACGCTTAGTTACTGAGATATGGCTGATTTTAGTTGTCCAAGAAAAAAATTAATTTTTGTATGGAAAATAAGTGATCACAGGATTTGCCCCTTTTTGCTCTAGGACGCTTAGTTACTGAGATATGACTGATTTTAGTTGTCCAGGAAAAAAAATAATTTGTGTATGGAAAAAAAGTGATTACAGGATTTGCCCTTTTTTGCTCTAGGACGCTTAGTTACTGAGATATGACTGATTTTATTTGTCCAAGAAAAAAAAAAATAATTTTTGTATGGAAGATAAGTGATCACAGGATTTGCCACTTTTTGCTCTAGGACGCTTAGTTTCTGAGATATGACTGATTTTAGTTGTCCAAGAAAAAAATTGATTTTTGTATGGAAAATAAACGATTACAGGATTTGCCCCTTTTTGCTCTAGGACGCTTAGTTACTGAGATATGACTGATTTTAGTTGTCCAAGAAAAAAATTGATTTTTGTATGGAAAATAAGTGATCACAGGATTTGCCCCTTTTTGCTCTAGGACGCTTAGTTACTGAGATATGACTGATTTTAGTTGTCCAAGAAAAAAAATAATTTTTGTATGGAAAATAAGTGATCACAGGATTTGCCCCTTTTTGCTCTAGGACGCTTAGTTACTGAGATATGACTGATTTTAGTTGTCCAAGAAAAAAAATGATTTTTGTATGGAAAATAAGTGATCACAGGATTTGCCCCTTTTTGCTCTAGGACGCTTAGTTACTGAGATATGACTGATTTTATTTGTCCAAGAAAAAAATAAATTTTTGTGTGGAAAAAAGGGGTCACAGGATTTGCCCCTTTTTGCTCTAGGACGCTTAGTTTCTGATATATGACTGATTTTAGGTGTCCAAGAAAAAAATTGATTTTTGTGTGGAAAAAAAGGGATCACAGGATTAGCTCCTTTTTGCTCTAGGGCGCTTAGTTACTGAGATATGACTGATTTTATTTGTCCAAGAAAAAAATAAATTTTTGTGTGGAAAAAAGGGGTCACAGGATTTGCCCCTTTTTGCTCTAGGACGCTTAGTTTCTGAGATATGACTGATTTTAGGTGTCCAAGAAAAAAATTGATTTTTGTATGGAAAATAAGTGATCACAGGATTTGCCCCTTTTTGCTCTAGGACGCTTAGTTACTGAGATGTGACTGATTTTAGTTGTCCAGGAAAAAAAATAATTTTTGTATGGAAAATAAGTGATCACAGGATTTGCCCCTTTTTGCTCTAGGACGCTTAGTTACTGAGATATGAC
Organism: Hydrotaea cyrtoneurina; assembly: GCA_958296145.1. NCBI lineage: Eukaryota > Metazoa > Arthropoda > Insecta > Diptera > Muscidae > Hydrotaea > Hydrotaea cyrtoneurina. The sequence continues at coordinate 114,710,776 of OY282512.1, forward strand.
TGATTTTAGTTGTCCAAGAAAAAAATTGATTTTTGTATGGAAAATAAGTGATCACAGGCTTTGCCCCTTTTTGCTCTAGGACGCTTAGTTACTGAGATATGACTGATTTTAGTTGTCTAAGAAAAAAATTGATTTTTGTATGGAAAATAAGTGATCACAGGATTTGCCCCTTTTTGCTCTTGGACGCTTAGTTACTGAGATATGACTGATTTTAGTTGTCCAAGAAAAAAATTGATTTTTGTATGGAAAATAAGTGATCACAGGATTTGCCCCTTTTTGCTCTAGGACGCTTAGTTACTGAGATATGACTGATTTTAGTTGTCCAAGAAAAAAAATAATTTTTGTATGGAAAATAAGTGATCACAGGATTTGCCCCTTTTTGCTCTAGGACGCTTAGTTACTGAGATATGACTGATTTTAGTTGTCCAAGAAAAAAAATAATTTTTGTATGGAAAATAAGTGATCACAGGATTTGCCCCTTTTTGCTCTAGGACGCTTAGTTACTGAGATATGACTGATTTTAGTTGCCCAAGAAAAAAATTGATTTTTGTGTGGAAAAAAAGGGATCACAGGATTAGCTCCTTTTTGCTCTAGGACGCTTAGTTACTGATATGACTGATTTTAGTTGTCCAAGAAAAAAATTGATTTTTGTATGGAAAATAAGTGATCACAGGATTTGCCCCTTTTTGCTCTAGGACGCTTAGTTACTGATATATGACTGATTTTAGTTGTCCAAGAAAAAAATTGATTTTTGTATGGAAAATAAGTGATCACAGGATTTGCCCCTTTTTGCTCTAGGGACGCTTAGTTACTGAGATATGACTGATTTTAGTTGTCCAGGAAAAAAAAATAATTTGTGTATGGAAAAAAAGTGATTACAGGATTTGCCCTTTTTTGCTCTAGGACGCTTAGTTACTGAGATATGACTGATTTTATTTGTCCAAGAAAAAAAAAATAATTTTTGTATGGAAGATAAGTGATCACAGGATTTGCCCTTTTTTGCTCTAGGACGCTTAGTTACTGAGATATGACTGATTTTATTTGTCCAAGAAAAAAAAAATAATTTTTGTATGGAAGATAAGTGATCACAGGATTTGCCCCTTTTTGCTCTAGGACGCTTAGTTACTGAGATATGACTGATTTTAGATGTCCAAGAAAAAAATTGATTTTTGTATGGAAAATAAGTGATCACAGGATTTGCCCCTTTTTGTTCTAGGACGCTTAGTTACTGAGATATGACTGATTTTAGTTGTCCAAGAAAAAAATTGATTTTTGTATGGAAAATAAGTGATCACAGGATTTGCCCCTTTTTGCTCTAGGACGCTTAGTTACTGAGATATGACTGATTTTAGTTGCCCAAGAAAAAAAATGATTTTTGTATGGAAAATAAGTGATTACAGGATTTGCCCATTTTTGTTCTAGGACGCTTAGTTACTGAGATATGACTGATTTTAGTTGCCCAAGAAAAAAAATGATTTTTGTATGGAAAATAAGTGATTACAGGATTTGCCCATTTTTGCTCTAGGACGCTTAGTTACTGAGATATGACTGATTTTAGTTGTCTAAGAAAAAAATTAATTTTTGTATGGAAAATAAGTGATCACAGGATTTGCCCCTTTTTGCTCTAGGACGCTTAGTTACTGAGATATGACTGATTTTAGTTGCCCAAGAAAAAAAATGATTTTTGTATGGAAAATAAGTGATCACAGGATTTGCCCCTTTTTGCTCTAGGACGCTTAGTTACTGAGATATGACTGATTTTAGTTGCCCAAGAAAAAAAATGATTTTTGTATGGAAAATAAGTGATTACAGGATTTGCCCATTTTTGTTCTAGGACGCTTAGTTACTGAGATATGACTGATTTTAATTGTCCGAGAAAAAAATAAATTTTTGCATGGAAAAAAAGTGATCACAGGATTTGCCCATTTTTGTTCTAGGACGCTTAGTTACTGAGATATGACTGATTTTAATTGTCCGAGAAAAAAATAAATTTTTGCATGGAAAAAAAATGATCACAGGATTTGCCCCTTTTTGCTCTAGGACGCTTAGTTACTGAGATATGACTGATTTTAGTTGTCCAAGAAAAAAATTGATTTTTGTATGGAAAATAAGTGATCACAGGATTTGCCCCTTTTTGCTCTAGGACGCTTAGTTACTGAGATATGGCTGATTTTAGTTGTCCAAGAAAAAAATTAATTTTTGTATGGAAAATAAGTGATCACAGGATTTGCCCCTTTTTGCTCTAGGACGCTTAGTTACTGAGATATGACTGATTTTAGTTGTCCAGGAAAAAAAATAATTTGTGTATGGAAAAAAAGTGATTACAGGATTTGCCCTTTTTTGCTCTAGGACGCTTAGTTACTGAGATATGACTGATTTTATTTGTCCAAGAAAAAAAAAAATAATTTTTGTATGGAAGATAAGTGATCACAGGATTTGCCACTTTTTGCTCTAGGACGCTTAGTTTCTGAGATATGACTGATTTTAGTTGTCCAAGAAAAAAATTGATTTTTGTATGGAAAATAAACGATTACAGGATTTGCCCCTTTTTGCTCTAGGACGCTTAGTTACTGAGATATGACTGATTTTAGTTGTCCAAGAAAAAAATTGATTTTTGTATGGAAAATAAGTGATCACAGGATTTGCCCCTTTTTGCTCTAGGACGCTTAGTTACTGAGATATGACTGATTTTAGTTGTCCAAGAAAAAAAATAATTTTTGTATGGAAAATAAGTGATCACAGGATTTGCCCCTTTTTGCTCTAGGACGCTTAGTTACTGAGATATGACTGATTTTAGTTGTCCAAGAAAAAAAATGATTTTTGTATGGAAAATAAGTGATCACAGGATTTGCCCCTTTTTGCTCTAGGACGCTTAGTTACTGAGATATGACTGATTTTAGATGTCCAAGAAAAAAATTGATTTTTGTATGGAAAATAAGTGATCACAGGATTTGCCCCTTTTTGTTCTAGGACGCTTAGTTACTGAGATATGACTGATTTTAGTTGTCCAAGAAAAAAATTGATTTTTGTATGGAAAATAAGTGATCACAGGATTTGCCCCTTTTTGCTCTAGGACGCTTAGTTACTGAGATATGACTGATTTTAGTTGCCCAAGAAAAAAAATGATTTTTGTATGGAAAATAAGTGATTACAGGATTTGCCCATTTTTGTTCTAGGACGCTTAGTTACTGAGATATGACTGATTTTAGTTGCCCAAGAAAAAAAATGATTTTTGTATGGAAAATAAGTGATTACAGGATTTGCCCATTTTTGCTCTAGGACGCTTAGTTACTGAGATATGACTGATTTTAGTTGTCTAAGAAAAAATTAATTTTTGTATGGAAAATAAGTGATCACAGGATTTGCCCCTTTTTGCTCTAGGACGCTTAGTTACTGAGATATGACTGATTTTAGTTGCCCAAGAAAAAAAATGATTTTTGTATGGAAAATAAGTGATTACAGGATTTGCCCATTTTTGTTCTAGGACGCTTAGTTACTGAGATATGACTGATTTTAATTGTCCGAGAAAAAAATAAATTTTTGCATGGAAAAAAAGTGATCACAGGATTTGCCCCTTTTTGCTCTAGGACGCTTAGTTACTGAGATATGACTGATTTTAGTTGTCCAAGAAAAAAATTGATTTTTGTATGGAAAATAAGTGATCACAGGATTTGCCCCTTTTTGCTCTAGGACGCTTAGTTACTGAGATATGACTGATTTTAGTTGTCCAAGAAAAAAATTAATTTTTGTATGGAAAATAAGTGATCACAGGATTTGCCCCTTTTTGCTCTAGGACGCTTAGTTACTGAGATATGACTGATTTTAGTTGTCCAAGAAAAAAATTAATTTTTGTATGGAAAATAAGTGATCACAGGATTTGCCCCTTTTTGCTCTAGGACGCTTAGTTACTGAGATATGACTGATTTTAGTTGCCCAAGAAAAAAAATGATTTTTGTATGGAAAATAAGTGATTACAGGATTTGCCCATTTTTGTTCTAGGACGCTTAGTTACTGAGATATGACTGATTTTAGTTGCCCAAGAAAAAAAATGATTTTTGTATGGAAAATAAGTGATTACAGGATTTGCCCATTTTTGCTCTAGGACGCTTAGTTACTGAGATATGACTGATTTTAGTTGTCTAAGAAAAAAATTAATTTTTGTATGGAAAAAAAGTGATCACAGGATTTGCCCCTTTTTGCTCTAGGACGCTTAGTTACTGAGATATGACTGATTTTAGTTGTCCAAGAAAAAAATTAATTTTTGTATGGAAAATAAGTGATCACAGGATTTGCCCCTTTTTGCTCTAGGACGCTTAGTTACTGAGATATGACTGATTTTAGTTGTCCAAGAAAAAAATTGATTTTTGTATGGAAAATAAGTGATCACAGGATTTGCCCCTTTTTGCTCTAGGACGCTTAGTTACTGAGATATGACTGATTTTAGTTGCCCAAGAAAAAAAATGATTTTTGTATGGAAAATAAGTGATTACAGGATTTGCCCATTTTTGTTCTAGGACGCTTAGTTACTGAGATATGACTGATTTTAGTTGCCCAAGAAAAAAAATGATTTTTGTATGGAAAATAAGTGATTACAGGATTTGCCCATTTTTGCTCTAGGACGCTTAGTTACTGAGATATGACTGATTTTAGTTGTCTAAGAAAAAAATTAATTTTTGTATGGAAAAAAAGTGATCACAGGATTTGCCCCTTTTTGCTCTAGGACGCTTAGTTACTGAGATATGACTGATTTTAGTTGTCCAAGAAAAAAATTAATTTTTGTATGGAAAAAAAGTGATCACAGGATTTGCCCCTTTTTGCTCTAGGACGCTTAGTTACTGAGATATGACTGATTTTAGTTGTCCAAGAAAAAAATAGATTTTTGTATGGAAAATAAGTGATCACAGGATTTGCCCCTTTTTGCTCTAGGACGCTTAGTTACTGAGATATGACTGATTTTAGTTGTCCAAGAAAAAAATAGATTTTTGTATGGAAAATAAGTGATCACAGGATTTGCCCCTTTTTGCTCTAGGACGCTTAGTTACTGAGATATGACTGATTTTAGTTGTCCAAGAAAAAAATTAATTTTTGTATGGAAAATAAGTGATCACAGGATTTGCCCCTTTTTGCTCTAGGACGCTTAGTTTCTGAGATATGACTGATTTTAGTTGTCCAAGAAAAAAATTAATTTTTGTATGGAAAATAAGTGATCACAGGATTTGCCCCTTTTTGCTCTAGGACGCTTAGTTACTGAGATATGACTGATTTTATTTGTCCAAGAAAAAAAAAAATAATTTTTGTATGGAAGATAAGTGATCACAGGATTTGCCACTTTTTGCTCTAGGACGCTTAGTTTCTGAGATATGACTGATTTTAGTTGTCCAAGAAAAAAATTAATTTTTGTATGGAAAATAAGTGATCACAGGATTTGCCCCTTTTTGCTCTAGGACGCTTAGTTACTGAGATATGACTGATTTTAGTTGTCCAGGAAAAAAAATAATTTGTGTATGGAAAAAAAGTGATTACAGGATTTGCCCTTTTTTGCTCTAGGACGCTTAGTTACTGAGATATGACTGATTTTATTTGTCCAAGAAAAAAAAAAATAATTTTTGTATGGAAGATAAGTGATCACAGGATTTGCCACTTTTTGCTCTAGGACGCTTAGTTTCTGAGATATGACTGATTTTAGTTGTCCAAGAAAAAAATTGATTTTTGTATGGAAAATAAGTGATCACAGGATTTGCCCCTTTTTGCTCTAGGACGCTTAGTTACTGAGATATGACTGATTTTAGTTGTCCAAGAAAAAAAATAATTTTTGTATGGAAAATAAGTGATCACAGGATTTGCCCCTTTTTGCTCTAGGACGCTTAGTTACTGAGATATGACTGATTTTAGTTGTCCAAGAAAAAAAATGATTTTTGTATGGAAAATAAGTGATCACAGGATTTGCCCCTTTTTGCTCTAGGACGCTTAGTTACTGAGATATGACTGATTTTAGATGTCCAAGAAAAAAATTGATTTTTGTATGGAAAATAAGTGATCACAGGATTTGCCCCTTTTTGTTCTAGGACGCTTAGTTACTGAGATATGACTGATTTTAGTTGTCCAAGAAAAAAATTGATTTTTGTATGGAAAATAAGTGATCACAGGATTTGCCCCTTTTTGCTCTAGGACGCTTAGTTACTGAGATATGACTGATTTTAGTTGTCCAAGAAAAAAATTGATTTTTGTATGGAAAATAAGTGATCACAGGATTTGCCCCTTTTTGCTCTAGGACGCTTAGTTACTGAGATATGACTGATTTTAGTTGCCCAAGAAAAAAAACGATTTTTGTATGGAAAATAAGTGATTACAGGATTTGCCCATTTTTGTTCTAGGACGCTTAGTTACTGAGATATGACTGATTTTAGTTGCCCAAGAAAAAAAATGATTTTTGTATGGAAAATAAGTGATTACAGGATTTGCCCATTTTTGCTCTAGGACGCTTAGTTACTGAGATATGACTGATTTTAGTTGTCTAAGAAAAAAATTAATTTTTGTATGGAAAATAAGTGATCACAGGATTTGCCCCTTTTTGCTCTAGGACGCTTAGTTACTGAGATATGACTGATTTTAGTTGCCCAAGAAAAAAAAATGATTTTTGTATGGAAAATAAGTGATCACAGGATTTGCCCCTTTTTGCTCTAGGACGCTTAGTTACTGAGATATGACTGATTTTAGTTGCCCAAGAAAAAAAATGATTTTTGTATGGAAAATAAGTGATTACAGGATTTGCCCATTTTTGTTCTAGGACGCTTAGTTACTGAGATATGACTGATTTTAATTGTCCGAGAAAAAAATAAATTTTTGCATGGAAAAAAAGTGATTACAGGATTTGCCCCTTTTTGCTCTAGGACGCTTAGTTACTGAGATATGACTGATTTTAGTTGTCTAAGAAAAAAATTAATTTTTGTATGGAAAATAAGTGATCACAGGATTTGCCCCATTTTGCTCTAGGACGCTTAGTTACTGAGATATGACTGATTTTAGTTGTCCAAGAAAAAAATTGATTTTTGTATGGAAAATAAGTGATCACAGGATTTGCCCCTTTTTGCTCTAGGACGCTTAGTTACTGAGATATGACTGATTTTAGTTGCCCAAGAAAAAAATTGATTTTTGTATGGAAAATAAGTGATCACAGGATTTGCCCCTTTTTGCTCTAGGACGCTTAGTTACTGAGATATGACTGATTTTAGTTGTCCAAGAAAAAAATTGATTTTTGTATGGAAAATAAGTGATCACAGGATTTGCCCCTTTTTGCTCTAGGACGCTTAGTTACTGAGATATGACTGATTTTAGTTGCCCAAGAAAAAAATTGATTTTTGTGTGGAAAAAAAGGGATCACAGGATTACCTCCTTTTTGCTCTAGGACGCTTAGTTACTGAGATATGACTGATTTTATTTGTCCAAGAAAAAAATTAATTTTTGTGTGGAAAAAAGGGGTCACAGCATTTGCCCCTTTTTGCTCTAGAACGCTTAGTTTCTAAGATATGACTGATTTTAGTTGTCCAAGAAAAAAATTGATTTTTGTATGGAAAATAAGTAATCACAGGATTTGCCCCTTTTTGCTCTAGGACGCTTAGTTACTGAGATATGACTGATTTTAGTTGTCCAGGAAAAAAAATAATTTTTGTATGGAAAAAAAGTGATTACAGGATTTGCCCATTTTTGCTCTAGGACGCTTAGTTACTGAGATATGACTGATTTTAATTGTCCGAGAAAAAAATAAATTTTTGTATGGAAAAAAAGTGATTACAGGATTTGCCCCTTTTTGCTCTAGGACGCTTAGTTACTGAGATATGACTGATTTTAGTTGTCCAGGAAAAAAATTAATTTTTGTGTGGAAAAAAGGGGTCACAGGATTTGCCCCTTTTTGCTCTAGGACGCTTAGTTACTGAGATATGACTGATTTTATTTGTCCAAGAAAAAAATTAATTTTTGTGTGGAAAAAAGGGGTCACAGGATTTGCCCCTTTTTGGAAAAAAGGGGTCACAGGATTTGCCCCTTTTTGCTCTAGGACGCTTAGTTTCTGAGATATGACTGATTTTAGGTGTCCAAGAAAAAAATTGATTTTTGTATGGAAAATAAGTGATCACAGGATTTGCCCCTTTTTGCTCTAGGACGCTTAGTTACTGAGATATGACTGATTTTAGTTGTCCAGGAAAAAAAATAATTTTTGTATGGAAAATAAGTGATCACAGGATTTGCCCCTTTTTGCTCTAGGACGCTTAGTTACTGAGATATGACTGATTTTAGTTGTCCAGGAAAAAAAATAATTTGTGTATGGAAAAAAAGTGATTACAGGATTTGCCCTTTTTTGCTCTAGGACGCTTAGTTACTGAGATATGACTGATTTTATTTGTCCAAGAAAAAAAAAAATAATTTTTGTATGGAAGATAAGTGATCACAGGATTTGCCACTTTTTGCTCTAGGACGCTTAGTTTCTGAGATATGACTGATTTTAGTTGTCCAAGAAAAAAATTGATTTTTGTATGGAAAATAAGTGATCACAGGATTTGCCCCTTTTTGCTCTAGGACGCTTAGTTACTGAGATATGACTGATTTTAGTTGTCCAAGAAAAAAAATAATTTTTGTATGGAAAATAAGTGATCACAGGATTTGCCCCTTTTTGCTCTAGGACGCTTAGTTACTGAGATATGACTGATTTTAGTTGTCCAAGAAAAAAATTGATTTTTGTATGGAAAATAAGTGATCACAGGCTTTGCCCCTTTTTGCTCTAGGACGCTTAGTTACTGAGATATGACTGATTTTAGTTGTCCAAGAAAAAAATTAATTTTTGTATGGAAAATAAGTGATCACAGGATTTGCCCCTTTTTGCTCTAGGACGCTTAGTTACTGAGATATGACTGATTTTAGTTGTCCAAGAAAAAAATTGATTTTTGTATGAAAAAAAAGGGATCACAGGATTAGTTCCTTTTTGCTCTAGGACGCTTAGTTACTGAGATATGACTGATTTTATTTGTCCAAGAAAAAAATTAATTTTTGTGTGGAAAAAAGGGGTCACAGGATTTGCCCCTTTTTGCTCTAGGGCGCTTAGTTACTGAGATATGACTGATTTTATTTGTCCAAGAAAAAAATAAATTTTTGTGTGGAAAAAAGGGGTCACAGGATTTGCCCCTTTTTGCTCTAGGACGCTTAGTTTCTGAGATATGACTGATTTTAGGTGTCCAAGAAAAAAATTGATTTTTGTATGGAAAATAAGTGATCACAGGATTTGCCCCTTTTTGCTCTTGGACGCTTAGTTACTGAGATATGACTGATTTTAGTTGTCCAAGAAAAAAATTGATTTTTGTATGGAAAATAAGTGATCACAGGATTTGCCCCTTTTTGCTCTAGGACGCTTAGTTACTGAGATATGACTGATTTTAGTTGTCCAAGAAAAAAATTAATTTTTGTATGGAAAATAAGTGATCACAGGATTTGCCCCTTTTTGCTCTAGGACGCTTAGTTACTGAGATATGACTGATTTTAGTTGTCCAAGAAAAAAATTAATTTTTGTATGGAAAATAAGTGATCACAGGATTTGCCCCTTGTTGCTCTAGGACGCTTAGTTACTGAGATATGACTGATTTTAGTTGTCCAAGAAAAAAATTGATTTTTGTATGGAAAAAAAGGGATCACAGGATTAGTTCCTTTTTGCTCTAGGACGCTTAGTTACTGAGATATGACTGATTTTATTTGTCCAAGAAAAAAATTAATTTTTGTGTGAAAAAAAGGGGTCACAGGATTTGCCCCTTTTTGCTCTAGGACGCTTAGTTACTGAGATATGACTGATTTTAGTTGTCCAAATTAATTTTTGTGTGGAAAAAAGGGGTCACAGGATTTGCCCCTTTTTGCTCTAGGACGCTTAGTTTCTGAGATATGACTGATTTTAGTTGTCCAAGAAAAAAATAGATTTTTGTATGGAAAATAAGTGATCACAGGATTTGCCCCTTTTTGCTCTAGGACGCTTAGTTACTGAGATATGACTGATTTTAGTTGTCCAGGAAAAAAAATAATTTGTGTATGGAAAAAAGTGATTACAGGATTTGCCCTTTTTTGCTCTAGGACGCTTAGTTACTGAGATATGACTGATTTTATTTGTCCAAGAAAAAAAAAAATAATTTTTGTATGGAAGATAAGTGATCACAGGATTTGCCACTTTTTACTCTAGGACGCTTAGTTTCTGAGATATGACTGATTTGAGTTGTCCAAGAAAAAAACTGATTTTTGTATGGAAAATAAACGATTACAGGATTTGCCCCTTTTTGCTCTAGGACGCTTAGTTACTGAGATATGACTGATTTTAGTTGTCCAAGAAAAAAATTAATTTTTGTATGGAAAATAAGTGATCACAGGATTTGCCCCTTTTTGCTCTAGGACGCTTAGTTACTGAGATATGACTGATTTTAGTTGTCCAAGAAAAAAATTGATTTTTGTATGGAAAATAAGTGATCACAGGATTTGCCCCTTTTTGCTCTAGGACGCTTAGTTACTGAGATATGACTGATTTTAGTTGCCCAAGAAAAAAATTGATTTTTGTGTGGAAAAAAAGGGATCACAGGATTAGTTCCTTTTTGCTCTAGGACGCTTAGTTACTGAGATATGACTGATTTTATTTGTCCAAGAAAAAAATTAATTTTTGTGTGGAAAAAAGGGGTCACAGGATTTGCCCCTTTTTGCTCTAGGACGCTTAGTTACTGAGATATGACTGATTTTAGTTGTCCAAATTAATTTTTGTGTGGAAAAAAGGGGTCACAGGATTTGCCCCTTTTTGCTCTAGGACGCTAAGTTTCTGAGATATGACTGATTTTAGTTGTCCAAGAAAAAAATAGATTTTTGTATGGAAAATAAGTGATCACAGGATTTGCCCCTTGTTGCTCTAGGACGCTTAGTTACTGAGATATGACTGATTTTAGTTGTCCAAGAAAAAAATTGATTTTTGTATGGAAAAAAAGGGATCACAGGATTAGTTCCTTTTTGCTCTAGGACGCTTAGTTACTGAGATATGACTGATTTTATTTGTCCAAGAAAAAAATTAATTTTTGTGTGAAAAAAAGGGGTCACAGGATTTGCCCCTTTTTGCTCTAGGACGCTTAGTTACTGAGATATGACTGATTTTAGTTGTCCAAATTAATTTTTGTGTGGAAAAAAGGGGTCACAGGATTTGCCCCTTTTTGCTCTAGGACGCTTAGTTTCTGAGATATGACTGATTTTAGTTGTCCAAGAAAAAAATAGATTTTTGTATGGAAAATAAGTGATCACAGGATTTGCCCCTTTTTGCTCTAGGACGCTTAGTTACTGAGATATGACTGATTTTAGTTGTCCAGGAAAAAAAATAATTTGTGTATGGAAAAAAGTGATTACAGGATTTGCCCTTTTTTGCTCTAGGACGCTTAGTTACTGAGATATGACTGATTTTATTTGTCCAAGAAAAAAAAAATAATTTTTGTATGGAAGATAAGTGATCACAGGATTTGCCACTTTTTACTCTAGGACGCTTAGTTTCTGAGATATGACTGATTTGAGTTGTCCAAGAAAAAAATTGATTTTTGTATGGAAAATAAACGATTACAGGATTTGCCCCTTTTTGCTCTAGGACGCTTAGTTACTGAGATATGACTGATTTTAGTTGTCCAAGAAAAAAATTAATTTTTGTATGGAAAATAAGTGATCACAGGATTTGCCCCTTTTTGCTCTAGGACGCTTAGTTACTGAGATATGACTGATTTTAGTTGTCCAAGAAAAAAATTGATTTTTGTATGGAAAATAAGTGATCACAGGATTTGCCCCTTTTTGCTCTAGGACGCTTAGTTACTGAGATATGACTGATTTTAGTTGCCCAAGAAAAAAATTGATTTTTGTGTGGAAAAAAAGGGATCACAGGATTAGTTCCTTTTTGCTCTAGGACGCTTAGTTACTGAGATATGACTGATTTTATTTGTCCAAGAAAAAAATTAATTTTTGTGTGGAAAAAAGGGGTCACAGGATTTGCCCCTTTTTGCTCTAGGACGCCTAGTTACTGAGATATGACTGATTTTAGTTGTCCAAGAAAAAAATTGATTTTTGTATGGAAAATAAGTGATCACAGGATTTGCCCCTTTTTGCTCTAGGACGCTTAGTTACTGAGATATACTGATTTTAGTTGTCAAAGAAAAAAAATTAATTTTTGTATGGAAAATAAGTGATCACAGGATTTGCCCCTTTTTGCTCTAGGACGCTTAGTTACTGAGATATGACTGATTTTAGTTGTCCAAGAAAAAAAATAATTTTTGTATGGAAAATAAGTGATCACAGGATTTGCCCCTTTTTGCTCTAGGACGCTTAGTTACTGAGAAATGACTGATTTTAGTTGTCCAAGAAAAAAATAGATTTTTGTATGGAAAATAAGTGATCACAGGATTTGCCCCTTTTTGCTCTAGGACGCTTAGTTACTGAGATATGACTGATTTTAGTTGTCCAAGAAAAAAAATAATTTTTGTATGGAAAATAAGTGATCACAGGATTTGCCCCTTTTTGCTCTAGGACGCTTAGTTACTGAGATATGACTGATTTTAGTTGTCCAAGAAAAAAATTGATTTTTGTATGGAAAATAAGTGATCACAGGATTTGCCCCTTTTTGCTCTAGGACGCTTAGTTATTGAGATATGACTGATTTTATTTGTCCAAGAAAAAAATTAATTTTTGTGTGGAAAAAAGGGGTCACAGGATTTGCCCCTTTTTGCTCTAGGACGCTTAGTTTCTAAGATATGACTGATTTTAGTTGTCCAAGAAAAAAATTGATTTTTGTATGGAAAATAAGTGATCACAGGATTTGCCCCTTTTTGCTCTAGGACGCTTAGTTACTGAGATATGACTGATTTTAGTTGCCCAAGAAAAAAAATGATTTTTGTTACTGAGATATGACTGATTTTAATTGTCCGAGAAAAAAATAAATTTTTGTATGGAAAAAAAGTGATTACAGGATTTGCCCCTTTTTGCTCTAGGACGCTTAGTTACTGAGATATGACTGATTTTAGTTGTCTAAGAAAAAAATTGATTTTTGTATGGAAAATAAACGATTACAGGATTTGCCCCTTTTTGCTCTAGGACGCTTAGTTACTGAGATATGACTGATTTTAGTTGTCCAAGAAAAAAATTAATTTTTGTATGGAAAATAAGTGATCACAGGATTTGCCCCTTTTTGCTCTAGGACGCTTAGTTACTGAGATATGACTGATTTTAGTTGTCCAAGAAAAAAATTGATTTTTGTATGGAAAATAAGTGATCACAGGATTTGCCCCTTTTTGCTCTAGGACGCTTAGTTACTGAGATATGACTGATTTTAGTTGCCCAAGAAAAAAATTGATTTTTGTGTGGAAAAAAAGGGATCACAGGATTAGTTCCTTTTTGCTCTAGGACGCTTAGTTACTGAGATATGACTGATTTTATTTGTCCAAGAAAAAAATTAATTTTTGTGTGGAAAAAAGGGGTCACAGGATTTGCCCCTTTTTGCTCTAGGACGCCTAGTTACTGAGATATGACTGATTTTAGTTGTCCAAGAAAAAAATTGATTTTTGTATGGAAAATAAGTGATCACAGGATTTGCCCCTTTTTGCTCTAGGACGCTTAGTTACTGAGATATACTGATTTTAGTTGTCAAAGAAAAAAAATTAATTTTTGTATGGAAAATAAGTGATCACAGGATTTGCCCCTTTTTGCTCTAGGACGCTTAGTTACTGAGATATGACTGATTTTAGTTGTCCAAGAAAAAAAATAATTTTTGTATGGAAAATAAGTGATCACAGGATTTGCCCCTTTTTGCTCTAGGACGCTTAGTTACTGAGAAATGACTGATTTTAGTTGTCCAAGAAAAAAAATAATTTTTGTATGGAAAATAAGTGATCACAGGATTTGCCCCTTTTTGCTCTAGGACGCTTAGTTACTGAGATATGACTGATTTTAGTTGTCCAAGAAAAAAATTGATTTTTGTATGGAAAATAAGTGATCACAGGATTTGCCCCTTTTTGCTCTAGGACGCTTAGTTATTGAGATATGACTGATTTTAGTTGCCCAAGAAAAAAATTGATTTTTGTGTGGAAAAAAAGGGATCACAGGATTAGCTCCTTTTTGCTCTAGGACGCTTAGTTACTGAGATATGACTGATTTTATTTGTCCAAGAAAAAAATTAATTTTTGTGTGGAAAAAAGGGGTCACAGGATTTGCCCCTTTTTGCTCTAGGACGCTTAGTTTCTAAGATATGACTGATTTTAGTTGTCAAAGAAAAAAATTGATTTTTGTATGGAAAATAAGTGATCACAGGATTTGCCCCTTTTTGCTCTAGGACGCTTAGTTACTGAGATATGACTGATTTTAGTTGCCCAAGAAAAAAAATGATTTTTGTTACTGAGATATGACTGATTTTAATTGTCCGAGAAAAAAATAAATTTTTGTATGGAAAAAAAGTGATTACAGGATTTGCCCCTTTTTGCTCTAGGACGCTTAGTTACTGAGATATGACTGATTTTAGTTGTCTAAGAAAAAAATTAATTTTTGTATGGAAAATAAGTGATCACAGGATTTGCCCCATTTTGCTCTAGGACGCTTAGTTACTGAGATATGACTGATTTTAGTTGTCCAAGAAAAAAATTGATTTTTGTATGGAAAATAAGTGATCACAGGATTTGCCCCTTTTTGCTCTAGGACGCTTAGTTACTGAGATATGACTGATTTTAGTTGCCCAAGAAAAAAATTGATTTTTGTATGGAAAATAAGTGATCACAGGATTTGCCCCTTTTTGCTCTAGGACGCTTAGTTACTGAGATATGACTGATTTTAGTTGTCCAGGAAAAAAAATAATTTTTGTGTGGAAAAAAGGGGTCACAGGATTTGCCCCTTTTTGCTCTAGGACGCTTAGTTTCTGAGATATGACTGATTTTAGTTGTCCAAGAAAAAAATTAATTTTTGTGTGGAAAAAAGGGGTCACAGGATTTGCCCCTTTTTGCTCTAGGACGCTTAGTTACTGAGATATGACTGATTTTAGTTGTCCAAGAAAAAAATTGATTTTTGTATGGAAAATAAGTGATCACAGGATTTGCCCCTTTTTGCTCTAGGACGCTTAGTTACTGAGATATGACTGATTTTAGTTGCCCAAGAAAAAAATTGATTTTTGTGTGGAAAAAAAGGGATCACAGGATTAGCTCCTTTTTGCTCTAGGACGCTTAGTTACTGAGATATGACTGATTTTATTTGTCCAAGAAAAAAATTGATTTTTGTATGGAAAATAAGTGATCACAGGATTTGCCCCTTTTTGCTCTAGGACGCTTAGTTACTGAGATATGACTGATTTTAGTTGCCCAAGAAAAAAATTGATTTTTGTATGGAAAATAAGTGATCACAGAATTTGCCCCTTTTTGCTCTAGGACGCTTAGTTACTGAGATATGACTGATTTTAGTTGTCCAGGAAAAAAATTAATTTTTGTGTGGAAAAAAGGGGTCACAGGATTTGCCCCTTTTTGCTCTAGGACGCTTAGTTTCTGAGATATGACTGATTTTAGTTGTCCAAGAAAAAAATTAATTTTTGTGTGGAAAAAAGGGGTCACAGGATTTGCCCGTTTTTGCTCTAGCACGCTTAGTTACTGAGATATGACTGATTTTAGTTGTCCAAGAAAAAAATTAATTTTTGTATGGAAAATAAGTGATCACAAGATTTGCCCCTTTTTGCTCTAGGACGCTTAGTTACTGAGATATGACTGATTTTAGTTGCCCAAGAAAAAAATTGATTTTTGTATGGAAAATAAGTGATCACAGAATTTGCCCCTTTTTGCTCTAGGACGCTTAGTTACTGAGATATGACTGATTTTAGTTGTCCAGGAAAAAAATAAATTTTTGTGTGGAAAAAAGGGGTCACAGGATTTGCTCCTTTTTGCTCTAGGACGCTTAGTTTCTGAGATATGACTGATTTTAGGTGTCCAAGAAAAAAATTAATTTTTGTATGGAAAATAAGTGATCACAGGATTTGCCCCTTTTTGCTCTAGGACGCTTAGTTACTGAGATATGACTGATTTTAGTTGTCCAAGAAAAAAAAATAATTTTTGTATGGAAAAAAAGTGATTACAGGATTTGCCCATTTTTGTTCTAGGACGCTTAGTTACTGAGATATGACTGATTTTAATTGTCCGAGAAAAAAATAAATTTTTGTATGGAAAAAAAGTGATTACAGGATTTGCCCCTTTTTGCTCTAGGACGCTTAGTTACTGAGATATGACTGATTTTAGTTGCCCAAGAAAAAAATTGATTTTTGTGTGGAAAAAAAGGGATCACAGGATTAGCTCCTTTTTGCTCTAGGACGCTTAGTTACTGAGATATGACTGATTTTATTTGTCCAAGAAAAAAATTAATTTTTGTGTGGAAAAAAGGGGTCACAGGATTTGCCCCTTTTTGCTCTAGGACGCTTAGTTTCTAAGATATGACTGATTTTAGTTGTCCAAGAAAAAAATTGATTTTTGTATGGAAAATAAGTGATCACAGGATTTGCCCCTTTTTGCTCTAGGACGCTTAGTTACTGAGATATGACTGATTTTAGTTGTCCAAGAAAAAAAAATAATTTTTGTATGGAAAAAAGTGATTACAGGATTTGCCCATTTTTGTTCTAGGACGCTTAGTTACTGAGATATGACTGATTTTAATTGTCCGAGAAAAAAATAAATTTTTGTATGGAAAAAAAGTGATTACAGGATTTGCCCCTTTTTGCTCTAGGACGCTTAGTTACTGAGATATGACTGATTTTAGTTGTTTAAGAAAAAAATTAATTTTTGTATGGAAAATAAGTGATCACAGGATTTGCCCCATTTTGCTCTAGGACGCTTAGTTACTGAGATATGACTGATTGTCCAAGAAAAAAATTGATTTTTGTATGGAAAATAAGTGATCACAGGATTTGCCCCTTTTTGCTCTAGGACGCTTAGTTACTGAGATATGACTGATTTTAGTTGCCCAAGAAAAAAATTGATTTTTGTATGGACGCTTAGTTTCTGAGATATGACTGATTTTAGTTGTCCAAGAAAAAAATTAATTTTTGTGTGGAAAAAAGGGGTCACAGGATTTGCCCGTTTTTGCTCTAGGACGCTTAGTTACTGAGATATGACTGATTTTAGTTGTCCAAGAAAAAAATTAATTTTTGTATGGAAAATAAGTGATCACAAGATTTGCCCCTTTTTGCTCTAGGACGCTTAGTTACTGAGATATGACTGATTTTAGTTGTCCAAGAAAAAAATTGATTTTTGTATGGAAAATAAGTGATCACAGGATTTGCCCCTTTTTGCTCTAGGACGCTTAGTTACTGAGATATGACTGATTTTAGTTGCCCAAGAAAAAAATTGATTTTTGTATGGAAAATAAGTGATCACAGAATTTGCCCCTTTTTGCTCTAGGACGCTTAGTTACTGAGATATGACTGATTTTAGTTGTCCAGGAAAAAAATTAATTTTTGTGTGGAAAAAAGGGGTCACAGGATTTGCCCCTTTTTGCTCTAGGACGCTTAGTTTCTGAGATATGACTGATTTTAGTTGTCCAAGAAAAAAATTAATTTTTGTGTGGAAAAAAGGGGTCACAGGATTTGCCCGTTTTTGCTCTAGGACGCTTAGTTACTGAGATATGACTGATTTTAGTTGTCCAAGAAAAAAATTAATTTTTGTATGGAAAATAAGTGATCACAAGATTTGCCCCTTTTTGCTCTAGGACGCTTAGTTACTGAGATATGACTGATTTTAGTTGTCCAAGAAAAAAATTGATTTTTGTATGGAAAATAAGTGATCACAGGATTTGCCCCTTTTTGCTCTAGGACGCTTAGTTACTGAGATATGACTGATTTTAGTTGCCCAAGAAAAAAATTAATTTTTGTGTGGAAAAAAGGGGTCACAGGATTTGCCCGTTTTTGCTCTAGGACGCTTAGTTACTGAGATATGACTGATTTTAGTTGTCCAAGAAAAAAATTAATTTTTGTATGGAAAATAAGTGATCACAGGATTTGCCCCTTTTTGCTCTAGGACGCTTAGTTACTGAGATATGACTGATTTTATTTGTCCAAGAAAAAAATTAATTTTTGTGTGGAAAAAAGGGGTCACAGGATTTGCCCCTTTTTGCTCTAGGACGCTTAGTTTCTAAGATATGACTGATTTTAGTTGTCCAAGAAAAAAATTGATTTTTGTATGGAAAATAAGTGATCACAGGATTTGCCCCTTTTTGCTCTAGGACGCTTAGTTACTGAGATATGACTGATTTTAGTTGTCCAAGAAAAAAAAATAATTTTTGTATGGAAAAAAGTGATTACAGGATTTGCCCATTTTTGTTCTAGGACGCTTAGTTACTGAGATATGACTGATTTTAATTGTCCGAGAAAAAAATAAATTTTTGTATGGAAAAAAAGTGATTACAGGATTTGCCCCTTTTAGCTCTAGGACGCTTAGTTACTGAGATATGACTGATTTTAGTTGTTTAAGAAAAAAATTAATTTTTGTATGGAAAATAAGTGATCACAGGATTTGCCCCATTTTGCTCTAGGACGCTTAGTTACTGAGATATGACTGATTGTCCAAGAAAAAAATTGATTTTTGTATGGAAAATAAGTGATCACAGGATTTGCCCCTTTTTGCTCTAGGACGCTTAGTTACTGAGATATGACTGATTTTAGTTGCCCAAGAAAAAAATTGATTTTTGTATGGACGCTTAGTTTCTGAGATATGACTGATTTTAGTTGTCCAAGAAAAAAATTAATTTTTGTGTGGAAAAAAGGGGTCACAGGATTTGCCCGTTTTTGCTCTAGGACGCTTAGTTACTGAGATATGACTGATTTTAGTTGTCCAAGAAAAAAATTAATTTTTGTATGGAAAATAAGTGATCACAAGATTTGCCCCTTTTTGCTCTAGGACGCTTAGTTACTGAGATATGACTGATTTTAGTTGTCCAAGAAAAAAATAGATTTTTGTATGGAAAATAAGTGATCACAGGATTTGCCCCTTTTTGCTCTAGGACGCTTAGTTACTGAGATATGACTGATTTTAGTTGCCCAAGAAAAAAATTGATTTTTGTATGGAAAATAAGTGATCACAGAATTTGCCCCTTTTTGCTCTAGGACGCTTAGTTACTGAGATATGACTGATTTTAGTTGTCCAGGAAAAAAATTAATTTTTGTGTGGAAAAAAGGGGTCACAGGATTTGCCCGTTTTTGCTCTAGGACGCTTAGTTACTGAGATATGACTGATTTTAGTTGTCCAAGAAAAAAATTAATTTTTGTATGGAAAATAAGTGATCACAAGATTTGCCCCTTTTTGCTCTAGGACGCTTAGTTACTGAGATATGACTGATTTTAGTTGTCCAAGAAAAAAATTGATTTTTGTATGGAAAATAAGTGATCACAGGATTTGCCCCTTTTTGCTCTAGGACGCTTAGTTACTGAGATATGACTGATTTTAGTTGCCCAAGAAAAAAATTAATTTTTGTGTGGAAAAAAGGGGTCACAGGATTTGCCCGTTTTTGCTCTAGGACGCTTAGTTACTGAGATATGACTGATTTTAGTTGTCCAAGAAAAAAATTAATTTTTGTATGGAAAATAAGTGATCACAGGATTTGCCCCTTTTTGCTCTAGGACGCTTAGTTACTGAGATATGACTGATTTTAGTTGCCCAAGAAAAAAATAAATTTTTGTGTGGAAAAAAGGGGTCACAGGATTTGCCCCTTTTTGCTCTGGGACGCTTAGTTACTGAGATATGACTGATTTTAGTTGTCCAGGAAAAAAAATAATTTTTGTATGGAAAAAAGGGGTCACAGGATTTGCCCCTTTTTGCTCTAGGACGCTTAGTTTCTGAGATATGACTGATTTTAGTTGTCCAAGAAAAAAATTGATTTTTGTGTGGAAAAAAGGGGTCACAGGATTTGCCCCTTTTTGCTCTGGGACGCTTAGTTACTGAGATATGACTGATTTTAGTTGTCCAGGAAAAAAAATAATTTTTGTATGGAAAAAAGGGGTCACAGGATTTGCCCCTTTTTGCTCTAGGACGCTTAGTTTCTGAGATATGACTGATTTTAGTTGTCCAAGAAAAAAATTGATTTTTGTATGGAAAATAAGTGATCACAGGATTTGCCCCTTTTTGCTCTAGGACGCTTAGTTACTGAGATATGACTGATTTTAGTTGTCCAGGAAAAAAAATAATTTTTGTATGGAAAAAAAAGTGATTACAGGATTTGCCCCTTTTTGCTCTAGGACGCTTAGTTACTGAGATATGACTGATTTTAATTGTCCGAGAAAAAAATAAATTTTTGTATGGAAAAAAAGTGATTACAGGATTTGCCCCTTTTTGCTCTAGGACGCTTAGTTACTGAGATATGACTGATTTTAGTTGTCCAGGAAAAAAATTAATTTTTGTGTGGAAAAAAGGGGTCACAGGATTTGCCCCTTTTTGCTCTAGGACGCTTAGTTTCTGAGATATGACTGATTTTAGTTGTCCAAGAAAAAAATTAATTTTTGTGTGGAAAAAAGGGGTCACAGGATTTGCCCGTTTTTGCTCTAGGACGCTTAGTTACTGAGATATGACTGATTTTAGTTGTCCAAGAAAAAAATTAATTTTTGTATGGAAAATAAGTGATCACAAGATTTGCCCCTTTTTGCTCTAGGACGCTTAGTTACTGAGATATGACTGATTTTAGTTGTCCAAGAAAAAAATTGATTTTTGTATGGAAAATAAGTGATCACAGGATTTGCCCCTTTTTGCTCTAGGACGCTTAGTTACTGAGATATGACTGATTTTAGTTGCCCAAGAAAAAAATTGATTTTTGTGTGGAAAAAAAGGGATCACAGGATTAGCTCCTTTTTGCTCTAGGACGCTTAGTTACTGAGATATGACTGATTTTAGTTGCCCAAGAAAAAAATAAATTTTTGTGTGGAAAAAAGGGGTCACAGGATTTGCCCCTTTTTGCTCTGGGACGCTTAGTTACTGAGATATGACTGATTTTAGTTGTCCAGGAAAAAAAATAATTTTTGTATGGAAAAAAGGGGTCACAGGATTTGCCCCTTTTTGCTCTAGGACGCTTAGTTTCTGAGATATGACTGATTTTAGTTGTCCAAGAAAAAAATTGATTTTTGTATGGAAAATAAGTGATCACAGGATTTGCCCCTTTTTGCTCTAGGACGCTTAGTTACTGAGATATGACTGATTTTAGTTGTCCAGGAAAAAAAATAATTTTTGCATGGAAAAAAAAGTGATTACAGGATTTGCCCCTTTTTGCTCTAGGACGCTTAGTTACTGAGATATGACTGATTTTAGTTGCCCAAGAAAAAAATTGATTTTTGTATGGAAAATAAGTGATCACAGGATTTGCCCCTTTTTGCTCTAGGACGCTTAGTTACTGAGATATGACTGATTTTAGTTGTCCAGGAAAAAAATTAATTTTTGTGTGGAAAAAAGGGGTCACAGGATTTGCCCCTTTTTGCTCTAGGACGCTTAGTTTCTGAGATATGACTGATTTTAGTTGTCCAAGAAAAAAATTAATTTTTGTGTGGAAAAAAGGGGTCACAGGATTTGCCCGTTTTTGCTCTAGGACGCTTAGTTACTGAGATATGACTGATTTTAGTTGTCCAAGAAAAAAATTAATTTTTGTATGGAAAATAAGTGATCACAAGATTTGCCCCTTTTTGCTCTAGGACGCTTAGTTACTGAGATATGACTGATTTTAGTTGTCCAAGAAAAAAATTGATTTTTGTATGGAAAATAAGTGATCACAGGATTTGCCCCTTTTTGCTCTAGGACGCTTAGTTACTGAGATATGACTGATTTTAGTTGCCCAAGAAAAACATTGATTTTTGTGTGGAAAAAAAGGGATCACAGGATTAGCTCCTTTTTGCTCTAGGACGCTTAGTTACTGAGATATGACTGATTTTATTTGTCCAAGAAAAAAATAAATTTTTGTGTGGAAAAAAGGGGTCACAGGATTTGCTCCTTTTTGCTCTAGGACGCTTAGTTTCTGAGATATGACTGATTTTAGGTGTCCAAGAAAAAAATTAATTTTTGTATGGAAAATAAGTGATCACAGGATTTGCCCCTTTTTGCTCTAGGACGCTTAGTTACTGAGATATGACTGATTTTAGTTGCCCAAGAAAAAAATTGATTTTTGTGTGGAAAAAAAGGGATCACAGGATTAGCTCCTTTTTGCTCTAGGACGCTTAGTTACTGATATGACTGATTTTAGTTGTCCAAGAAAAAAATTGATTTTTGTATGGAAAATAAGTGATTACAGGATTTGCCCCTTTTTGCTCTAGGACGCTTAGTTACTGAGATATGACTGATTTTAGTTGTCCAGGAAAAAAATTAATTTTTGTATGGAAAATAAGTGATTACAGGATTTGCCCATTTTTGCTCTAGGACGCTTAGTTACTGATATGACTGATTTTAGTTGTCCAAGAAAAAAATAGATTTTTGTATGGAAAATAAGTGATCACAAGATTTGCCCCTTTTTGCTCTAGGACGCTTAGTTACTGAGATATGACTGATTTTAGTTGTCCAAGAAAAAAATTGATTTTTGTATGGAAAATAAGTGATCACAGGATTTGCCCCTTTTTGCTCTAGGACGCTTAGTTACTGAGATATGACTGATTTTAGTTGCCCAAGAAAAACATTGATTTTTGTGTGGAAAAAAAGGGATCACAGGATTAGCTCCTTTTTGCTCTAGGACGCTTAGTTACTGAGATATGACTGATTTTATTTGTCCAAGAAAAAAATAAATTTTTGTGTGGAAAAAAGGGGTCACAGGATTTGCTCCTTTTTGCTCTAGGACGCTTAGTTTCTGAGATATGACTGATTTTAGGTGTCCAAGAAAAAAATTAATTTTTGTATGGAAAATAAGTGATCACAGGATTTGCCCCTTTTTGCTCTAGGACGCTTAGTTTCTGAGATATGACTGATTTTAGTTGTCCAAGAAAAAAAATGATTTTTGTATGGAAAATAAGTGATCACAGGATTTGCCCCTTTTTGCTCTGGGACGCTTAGTTACTGAGATATGACTGATTTTAGTTGTCCAGGAAAAAAAATAATTTTTGTATGGAAAAAAGGGGTCACAGGATTTGCCCCTTTTTGCTCTAGGACGCTTAGTTTCTGAGATATGACTGATTTTAGTTGTCCAAGAAAAAAATTGATTTTTGTATGGAAAATAAGTGATCACAGGATTTGCCCCTTTTTGCTCTAGGACGCTTAGTTACTGAGATATGACTGATTTTAGTTGTCCAAGAAAAAAATTAATTTTTGTATGTAAAATAAGTGATCACAGGATTTGCCCCTTTTTGCTCTAGGACGCTTAGTTACTGAGATATGACTGATTTTAGTTGTCCAAGAAAAAAATTGATTTTTGTGTGGAAAAAAAGTGATTACAGGATTTGCCCTTTTTTGCTCTAGGACGCTTAGTTACTGAGATATGACTGATTTTATTTGTCCAAGAAAAAAAAAATAATTTTTGTATGGAAGATAAGTCATCACAGGATTTGCCACTTTTTGCTCTAGGACGCTTAGTTTCTGAGATATGACTGATTTTAGTTGTCCAAGAAAAAAATAGATTTTTGTATGGAAAATAAGTGATCACAGGATTTGCCCCTTTTTGCTCTAGGACGCTTAGTTACTGAGATATGACTGATTTTAGTTGTCCAGGAAAAAAAATAATTTTTGTATGGAAAAAAAGTGATTACAGGATTTGCCCTTTTTTGCTCTAGGACGCTTAGTTACTGAGATATGACTGATTTTATTTGTCCAAGAAAAAAAAAATAATTTTTGTATGGAAGATAAGTCATCACAGGATTTGCCACTTTTTGCTCTAGGACGCTTAGTTTCTGAGATATGACTGATTTTATTTGTCCAAGAAAAAAAAAATAATTTTTGTATGGAAAATAAGTGATCACAGGATTTGCCCCTTTTTGCTCTAGGACGCTTAGTTACTGAGATATGACTGATTTTAGTTGTCCAAGAAAAAAATTAATTTTTGTATGGAAAATAAGTGATCACAGGATTTGCCCCTTTTTGCTCTAGGACGCTTAGTTACTGAGATATGACTGATTTTAGTTGTCCAAGAAAAAAATTGATTTTTGTATGGAAAATAAGTGATCACAGGATTTGCCCCTTTTTGCTCTAGGACGCTTAGTTACTGAGATATGACTGATTTTAGTTGCCCAAGAAAAAAATTGATTTTTGTGTGGAAAAAAAGGGATCACAGGATTAGCTCCTTTTTGCTCTAGGACGCTTAGTTACTGAGATATGACTGATTTTATTTGTCCAAGAAAAAAATAAATTTTTGTGTGGAAAAAAGGGGTCACAGGATTTGCCCCTTTTTGCTCTAGGACGCTTAGTTTCTAAGATATGACTGATTTTAGTTGTCCAAGAAAAAAATTGATTTTTGTATGGAAAAAAGGTGATTACAGGATTTGCCCATTTTTGCTCTAGGACGCTTAGTTACTGAGATATGACTGATTTTAGTTGTCCAAGAAAAAAATAAATTTTTGTGTGGAAAAAAGGGGTCACAGGATTTGCCCCTTTTTGCTCTAGGACGCTTAGTTACTGAGATATGACTGATTTTAGTTGTCCAAGAAAAAAATAGATTTTTGTATGGAAAATAAGTGATCACAGGATTTGCCCCTTTTTGCTCTAGGACGCTTAGTTACTGAGATATGACTGATTTTAGTTGTCCAGGAAAAAAAATAATTTTTGTATGGAAAAAAAGTGATTACAGGATTTGCCCATTTTTGCTCTAGGACGCTTAGTTACTGAGATATGACTGATTTTAGTTGTCCAAGAAAAAAATGAATTTTTGTATGGAAAATAAGTGATCACAGGATTTGCCCCTTTTTGCTCTAGGACGCTTAGTTACTGAGATATGACTGATTTTAGTTGTCCAGGAAAAAAAATAATTTTTGTATGGAAAAAAAGTGATTACAGGATTTGCCCATTTTTGCTCTAGGACGCTTAGTTACTGAGATATGACTGATTTTAATTGTCCGAGAAAAAAATAAATTTTTGTATGGAAAAAAAGTGATTACAGGATTTGCCCCTTTTTGCTCTAGGACTCTTAGTTACTGAGATATGACTGATTTTAGTTGTCTAAGAAAAAAATTAATTTTTGTATGGAAAATAAGTGATCACAGGATTTGCCCCATTTTGCTCTAGGACGCTTAGTTACTGAGATATGACTGATTTTAGTTGTCCAAGAAAAAAATAGATTTTTGTATGGAAAATAAGTGATCACAGGATTTGCCCCTTTTTGCTCTAGGACGCTTAGTTACTGAGATATGACTGATTTTAGTTGCCCAAGAAAAAAATTGATTTTTGTATGGAAAATAAGTGATCACAGGATTTGCCCCTTTTTGCTCTAGGACGCTTAGTTACTGAGATATGACTGATTTTAGTTGCCCAAGAAAAAAATTGATTTTTGTATGGAAAATAAGTGATCACAGGATTTGCCCCTTTTTGCTCTAGGACGCTTAGTTACTGAGATATGACTGATTTTAGTTGTCCAGGAAAAAAATTAATTTTTGTGTGGAAAAAAGGGGTCACAGGATTTGCCCCTTTTTGCTCTAGGACGCTTAGTTTCTGAGATATGACTGATTTTAGTTGTCCAAGAAAAAAATTAATTTTTGTGTGGAAAAAAGGGGTCACAGGATTTGCCCGTTTTTGCTCTAGGACGCTTAGTTACTGAGATATGACTGATTTTAGTTGTCCAGGAAAAAAAATAATTTTTGTATGGAAAAAAAGTGATTACAGGATTTGCCCATTTTTGCTCTAGGACGCTTAGTTACTGAGATATGACTGATTTTAGTTGTCCAAGAAAAAAATGAATTTTTGTATGGAAAATAAGTGATCACAGGATTTGCCCCTTTTTGCTCTAGGACGCTTAGTTACTGAGATATGACTGATTTTAGTTGTCCAGGAAATAAAATAATTTTTGTATGGAAAAAAAGTGATTACAGGATTTGCCCATTTTTGCTCTAGGACGCTTAGTTACTGAGATATGACTGATTTTAATTGTCCGAGAAAAAAATAAATTTTTGTATGGAAAAAAAGTGATTACAGGATTTGCCCCTTTTTGCTCTAGGACTCTTAGTTACTGAGATATGACTGATTTTAGTTGTCTAAGAAAAAAATTAATTTTTGTATGGAAAATAAGTGATCACAGGATTTGCCCCATTTTGCTCTAGGACGCTTAGTTACTGAGATATGACTGATTTTAGTTGTCCAAGAAAAAAATAGATTTTTGTATGGAAAATAAGTGATCACAGGATTTGCCCCTTTTTGCTCTAGGACGCTTAGTTACTGAGATATGACTGATTTTAGTTGCCCAAGAAAAAAATTGATTTTTGTATGGAAAATAAGTGATCACAGGATTTGCCCCTTTTTGCTCTAGGACGCTTAGTTACTGAGATATGACTGATTTTAGTTGTCCAGGAAAAAAATTAATTTTTGTGTGGAAAAAAGGGGTCACAGGATTTGCCCCTTTTTGCTCTAGGACGCTTAGTTTCTGAGATATGACTGATTTTAGTTGTCCAAGAAAAAAATTAATTTTTGTGTGGAAAAAAGGGGTCACAAGATTTGCCCGTTTTTGCTCTAGGACGCTTAGTTACTGAGATATGACTGATTTTAGTTGTCCAAGAAAAAAATTAGTTTTTGTATGGAAAATAAGTGATCACAGGATTTGCCCCTTTTTTGCTCTAGGACGCTTAGTTACTGAGATATGACTGATTTTAGTTGTCTAAGAAAAAAATTAATTTTTGTATGGAAAAAAAGTGATCACAGGATTTGCCCCTTTTTCCTCTAGGACGCTTAGTTACTGAGATATGAATGATTTTAGTTGTCCAAGAAAAAAATTGATTTTTGTATGGAAAAGAAGTGATCACAGGATTTGCCCCTTTTTGCTCTAGGACGCTTAGTTACTGAGATATGACTGATTTTAGTTGTCCAAGAAAAAAATTGATTTTTGTATGGAAAATAAGTGATCACAGGATTTGCCCCTTTTTGCTCTAGGACGCTTAGTTACTGAGATATGACTGATTTTAGTTGTCCAAGAAAAAAATTGATTTTTGTATGGAAAATAAGTGATCACAGGATTTGCCCCTTTTTGCTCTAGGACGCTTAGTTACTGAGATATGACTGATTTTAGTTGTCCAAGAAAAAAATGAATTTTTGTATGGAAAATAAGTGATCACTGGATTTGCCCCTTTTTGCTCTAGGACGCTTAGTTTCTGAGATATGACTGATTTTAGTTGTCCAAGAAAAAAATTGATTTTTGTATGGAAAATAAGTGATCACAGGATTTGCCCCTTTTTGCTCTAGGACGCTTAGTTACTGAGATATGACTGATTTTAGTTGTCCAAGAAAAAAATTGATTTTTGTATGGAAAATAAGTGATCACAGGATTTGCCCCTTTTTGCTCTAGGACGCTTAGTTTCTGAGATATGACTGATTTTAGTTGTCCAAGAAAAAAAATAATTTTTGTATGGAAAAAAAGTGATTACAGGATTTGCCCTTTTTTGCTCTAGGACGCTTAGTTACTGAGATATGACTGATTTTATTTGTCCAAGAAAAAAAAAATAATTTTTGTATGGAAAATAAGTGATCACAGGATTTGCCACTTTTTGCTCTAGGACGCTTAGTTTCTGAGATATGACTGATTTTAGTTGTCCAAGAAAAAAATTGATTTTTGTATGGAAAATAAACGATTACAGGATTTGCCCCTTTTTGCTCTAGGACGCTTAGTTACTGAGATATGACTGATTTTAATTGTCCAAGAAAAAAATTGATTTTTGTATGGAAAATAAGTGATTACAGGATTTGCCCCTTTTTGCTCTAGGACGCTTAGTTACTGAGATATGACTGATTTTAGTTGTCCAGGAAAAAAAATAATTTTTGTATGGAAAAAAAGTGATTACAGGATTTGCCCATTTTTGCTCTAGGACGCTTAGTTACTGAGATATGACTGATTTTAATTGTCCGAGAAAAAAATAAATTTTTGTATGGAAAAAAAGTGATTACAGGATTTGCCCCTTTTTGCTCTAGGACTCTTAGTTACTGAGATATGACTGATTTTAGTTGTCCAAGAAAAAAATTAATTTTTGTGTGGAAAAAAGGGGTCACAGGATTTGCCCGTTTTTGCTCTAGGACGCTTAGTTACTGAGATATGACTGATTTTAGTTGTCCAGGAAAAAAAATAATTTTTGTATGGAAAAAAAGTGATTACAGGATTTGCCCATTTTTGCTCTAGGACGCTTAGTTACTGAGATATGACTGATTTTAGTTGTCCAAGAAAAAAATGAATTTTTGTATGGAAAATAAGTGATCACAGGATTTGCCCCTTTTTGCTCTAGGACGCTTAGTTACTGAGATATGACTGATTTTAGTTGTCCAGGAAAAAAAATAATTTTTGTATGGAAAAAAAGTGATTACAGGATTTGCCCATTTTTGCTCTAGGACGCTTAGTTACTGAGATATGACTGATTTTAATTGTCCGAGAAAAAAATGAATTTTTGTATGGAAAATAAGTGATCACAGGATTTGCCCCTTTTTGCTCTAGGACGCTTAGTTACTGAGATATGACTGATTTTAGTTGTCCAGGAAAAAAAATAATTTTTGTATGGAAAAAAAGTGATTACAGGATTTGCCCATTTTTGCTCTAGGACGCTTAGTTACTGAGATATGACTGATTTTAGTTGTCCAAGAAAAAAATGAATTTTTGTATGGAAAATAAGTGATCACAGGATTTGCCCCTTTTTGCTCTAGGACGCTTAGTTACTGAGATATGACTGATTTTAGTTGTCTAAGAAAAAAATTAATTTTTGTATGGAAAATAAGTGATCACAGGATTTGCCCCATTTTGCTCTAGGACGCTTAGTTACTGAGATATGACTGATTTTAGTTGTCCAAGAAAAAAATAGATTTTTGTATGGAAAATAAGTGATCACAGGATTTGCCCCTTTTTGCTCTAGGACGCTTAGTTACTGAGATATGACTGATTTTAGTTGCCTAAGAAAAAAATTGATTTTTGTATGGAAAATAAGTGATCACAGGATTTGCCCCTTTTTGCTCTAGGACGCTTAGTTACTGAGATATGACTGATTTTAGTTGTCCAGGAAAAAAATTAATTTTTGTGTGGAAAAAAGGGGTCACAGGATTTGCCCCTTTTTGCTCTAGGACGCTTAGTTTCTGAGATATGACTGATTTTAGTTGTCCAAGAAAAAAATTAATTTTTGTGTGGAAAAAAGGGGTCACAGGATTTGCCCGTTTTTGCTCTAGGACGCTTAGTTACTGAGATATGACTGATTTTAGTTGTCCAAGAAAAAAAATAATTTTTGTATGGAAAATAAGTGATCACAAGATTTGCCCCTTTTTGCTCTAGGACGCTTAGTTACTGAGATATGACTGATTTTATTTGTCCAAGAAAAAAATTAATTTTTGTGTGGAAAAAAGGGGTCACAGGATTTGCCCCTTTTTGCTCTAGGACGCTTAGTTTCTAAGATATGACTGATTTTAGTTGTCCAAGAAAAAAATAGATTTTTGTATGGAAAAGAAGTGATCACAGGATTTGCCCCTTTTTGCTCTAGGACGCTTAGTTACTGAGATATGACTGATTTTAGTTGTCCAAGAAAAAAATTGATTTTTGTATGGAAAATAAGTGATCACAGGATTTGCCCCTTTTTGCTCTAGGACGCTTAGTTACTGAGATATGACTGATTTTAGTTGTCCAAGAAAAAAATTAGTTTTTGTATGGAAAATAAGTGATCACAGGATTTGCCCCTTTTTTGCTCTAGGACGCTTAGTTACTGAGATATGACTGATTTTAGTTGTCTAAGAAAAAAATTAATTTTTGTATGGAAAAAAAGTGATCACAGGATTTGCCCCTTTTTCCTCTAGGACGCTTAGTTACTGAGATATGAATGATTTTAGTTGTCCAAGAAAAAAATTGATTTTTGTATGGAAAAGAAGTGATTACAGGATTTGCCCCTTTTTGCTCTAGGACGCTTAGTTACTGAGATATGACTGATTTTAGTTGTCCAAGAAAAAAATTGATTTTTGTATGGAAAATAAGTGATCACAGGATTTGCCCCTTTTTGCTCTAGGACGCTTAGTTACTGAGATATGACTGATTTTAATTGTCCAAGAAAAAAATTGATTTTTGTATGGAAAATAAGTGATCACAGGATTTGCCCCTTTTTGCTCTAGGACGCTTAGTTTCTGAGATATGACTGATTTTAGTTGTCCAAGAAAAAAATTGATTTTTGTATGGAAAATAAGTGATCACAGGATTTGCCCCTTTTTGCTCTAGGACGCTTAGTTACTGAGATATGACTGATTTTAGTTGTCCAAGAAAAAAATTGATTTTTGTATGGAAAATAAGTGATCACAGGATTTGCCCCTTTTTGCTCTAGGACGCTTAGTTTCTGAGATATGACTGATTTTAGTTGTCCAAGAAAAAAATTGATTTTTGTATGGAAAATAAGTGATCACAGGATTTGCCCCTTTTTGCTCTAGGACGCTTAGTTACTGAGATATGACTGATTTTAGTTGTCCAGGAAAAAAAATAATTTTTGTATGGAAAAAAAGTGATTACAGGATTTGCCCTTTTTTGCTCTAGGACGCTTAGTTACTGAGATACGACTGATTTTATTTGTCCAAGAAAAAAAAAATAATTTTTGTATGGAAAATAAGTGATCACAGGATTTGCCACTTTTTGCTCTAGGACGCTTAGTTTCTGAGATATGACTGATTTTAGTTGTCCAAGAAAAAAATTGATTTTTGTATGGAAAATAAACGATTACAGGATTTGCCCCTTTTTGCTCTAGGACGCTTAGTTACTGAGATATGACTGATTTTAATTGTCCAAGAAAAAAATTGATTTTTGTATGGAAAATAAGTGATTACAGGATTTGCCCCTTTTTGCTCTAGGACGCTTAGTCACTGAGATATGACTGATTTTAGCTGTCCAAGAAAAAAATTGATTTTTGTATGGAAAATAAGTTATCACAGGATTTGCCCCTTTTTGCTCTAGGACGCTTAGTTACTGAGATATGACTGATTTTAGTTGTCCAAGAAAAAAATTGATTTTTGTATGGAAAATAAGTGATCACAGGATTTGCCCCTTTTTGCTCTAGGACGCTTAGTTACAGAGATATGACTGATTTTAGTTGTCCAAGAAAAAAATTGATTTTTGTATGGAAAATAAGTGATCACAGGATTTGCCCCTTTTTGCTCTAGGACGCTTAGTTACTGAGATATGACTGATTTTATTTGTCCAAGAAAAAAATTAATTTTTGTGTGGAAAAAAGGGGTCACAGGATTTGCCCCTTTTTGCTCTAGGACGCTTAGTTTCTGAGATATGACTGATTTTAGTTGTCCAAGAAAAAAATTGATTTTTGTATGGAAAATAAGTGATCACAGGATTTGCCCCTTTTTGCTCTAGGACGCTTAGTTACTGAGATATGACTGATTTTAGTTGTCCAGGAAAAAAAATAATTTTTGTATGGAAAAAAGGGGTCACAGGATTTGCCCCTTTTTGCTCTAGGACGCTTAGTTTCTGAGATATGACTGATTTTAGTTGTCCAAGAAAAAAATTGATTTTTGTATGGAAAATAAGTGATCACAGGATTTGCCCCTTTTTGCTCTAGGACGCTTAGTTACTGAGATATGACTGATTTTAGTTGTCCAGGAAAAAAAATAATTTTTGTATGGAAAAAAAGTGATTACAGGATTTGCCCCTTTTTGCTCTAGGACGCTTAGTTACTGAGATATGACTGATTTTATTTGTCCAAGAAAAAAAAAATAATTTTTGTATGGAAGATAAGTGATCACAGGATTTGCCACTTTTTGCTCTAGGACGCTTAGTTTCTGAGATATGACTGATTTTAGTTGTCCAAGAAAAAAATTGATTTTTGTATGGAAAATAAACGATTACAGGATTTGCCCCTTTTTGCTCTAGGACGCTTAGTTACTGAGATATGACTGATTTTAGTTGTCCAAGAAAAAAATTGATTTTTGTATGGAAAATAAGTGATCACAGGATTTGCCCCTTTTTGCTCTAGGACGCTTAGTTACTGAGATATGACTGATTTTAGTTGTCCAGGAAAAAAAATAATTTTTGTATGGAAAAAAGGGGTCACAGGATTTGCCCCTTTTTGCTCTAGGACGCTTAGTTACTGAGATATGACTGATTTTATTTGTCCAAGAAAAAAATTAATTTTTGTGTGGAAAAAAGGGGTCACAGGATTTGCCCCTTTTTGATCTAGGACTCTTAGTTTCTGAGATATGACTGATTTTAGTTGTCCAAGAAAAAAATTGATTTTTGTATGGAAAATAAGTGATCACAGGATTTGCCCCTTTTTGCTCTAGGACGCTTAGTTACTGAGATATGACTGATTTTAGTTGTCCAAGAAAAAAATTGATTTTTGTATGGAAAATAAGTAATCACAGGATTTGCCCCTTTTTGCTCTAGGACGCTTAGTTACTGAGATATGACTGATTTTAGTTGTCCAGGAAAAAAAATAATTTTTGTATGGAAAAAAAGTGATTACAGGATTTGCCCCTTTTTGCTCTAGGACGCTTAGTTACTGAGATATGACTGATTTTATTTGTCCAAGAAAAAAAAAATAATTTTTGTATGGAAGATAAGTGATCACAGGATTTGCCCCATTTTGCTCTAGGACGCTTAGTTTCTGAGATATGACTGATTTTAGTTGTCCAAGAAAAAAATTGATTTTTGTATGGAAAATAAACGATTACAGGATTTGCCCCTTTTTGCTCTAGGACGCTTAGTTACTGAGATATGACTGATTTTAATTGTCCAAGAAAAAAATTGATTTTTGTATGGAAAATAAGTGATTACAGGATTTGCCCCTTTTTGCTCTAGGACGCTTAGTTACTGAGATATGACTGATTTTAGTTGTCCAAGAAAAAAATTGATTTTTGTATGGAAAATAAGTGATCACAGGATTTGCCCCTTTTTGCTCTAGGACGCTTAGTTACTGAGATATGACTGATTTTAGTTGTCCAAGAAAAAAATTAATTTTTGTATGGAAAAAAAGTGATTACAGGATTTGCCCCTTTTTGCTCTAGGACGCTTAGTTACTGAGATATAACTGATTTTATTTGTCCAAGAAAAATAAAATAATTTTTGTATGGAAGATAAGTGATCACAGGATTTGCCCCTTTTTGCTCTAGGACGCTTAGTTTCTGAGATATGACTGATTTTAGTTGTCCAAGAAAAAAATTGATTTTTGTATGAAAAATAAACGATTACAGGATTTGCCCCTTTTTGCTCTAGGACGCTTAGTTACTGAGATATGACTGATTTTAATTGTCCAAGAAAAAAATTGATTTTTGTATGGAAAATAAACGATTACAGGATTTGCCCCTTTTTGCTCTAGGACGCTTAGTTACTGAGATATGACTGATTTTAATTGTCCAAGAAAAAAATTGATTTTTGTATGGAAAATAAGTGATTACAGGATTTGCCCCTTTTTGCTCTAGGACGCTTAGTTACTGAGATATGACTGATTTTAGTTGTCCAAGAAAAAAATTGATTTTTGTATGAAAAATAAACGATTACAGGATTTGCCCCTTTTTGCTCTAGGACGCTTAGTTACTGAGATATGACTGATTTTAGTTGTCCAAGAAAAAAATTGATTTTTGTATGGAAAATAAACGATTACAGGATTTGCCCCTTTTTGCTCTAGGACGCTTAGTTACTGAGATATGACTGATTTTAATTGTCCAAGAAAAAAATTGATTTTTGTATGGAAAATAAGTGATTACAGGATTTGCCCCTTTTTGCTCTAGGACGCTTAGTTACTGAGATATGACTGATTTTAGTTGTCCAAGAAAAAAATTGATTTTTGTATGGAAAATAAGTGATCACAGGATTTGCCCCTTTTTGCTCTAGGACGCTTAGTTACTGAGACATGACTGATTTTAGTTGTCCAAGAAAAAAATTAATTTTTGTATGGAAAAAAAGTGATTACAGGATTTGCCCCTTTTTGCTCTAGGACGCTTAGTTACTGAGATATAACTGATTTTATTTGTCCAAGAAAAAAAAAATAATTTTTGTATGGAAGATAAGTGATCACAGGATTTGCCCCTTTTTGCTCTAGGACGCTTAGTTTCTGAGATATGACTGATTTTAGTTGTCCAAGAAAAAAATTGATTTTTGTATGAAAAATAAACGATTACAGGATTTGCCCCTTTTTGCTCTAGGACGCTTAGTTACTGAGATATGACTGATTTTAATTGTCCAAGAAAAAAATTGATTTTTGTATGGAAAATAAGTGATTACAGGATTTGCCCCTTTTTGCTCTAGGACGCTTAGTTACTGAGATATGACTGATTTTAGTTGTCCAAGAAAAAAATTAATTTTTGTATGGAAAAAAAGTGATCACAGGATTTGCCCCTTTTTGCTCTAGGACGCTTAGTTACTGAGATATGACTGATTTTAGTTGTCCAAGAAAAAAATTTGTTTTTGTATGGAAAATAAGTGATCACAGGATTTGCCCCTTTTTGCTCTAGGACGCTTAGTTACTGAGATATGACTGATTTTAATTGTCCAAGAAAAAAATTGATTTTTGTATGGAAAATAAGTGATTACAGGATTTGCCCCTTTTTGCTCTAGGACGCTTAGTCACTGAGATATGACTGATTTTAGCTGTCCAAGAAAAAAATTGATTTTTGTATGGAAAATAAGTTATCACAGGATTTGCCCCTTTTTGCTCTAGGACGCTTAGTTACTGAGATATGACTGATTTTAGTTGTCCAAGAAAAAAATTGATTTTTGTATGGAAAATAAGTGATCACAGGATTTGCCCCTTTTTGCTCTAGGACGCTTAGTTACAGAGATATGACTGATTTTAGTTGTCCAAGAAAAAAATTGATTTTTGTATGGAAAATAAGGGGTCACAGGATTTGCCCCTTTTTGCTCTAGGACGCTTAGTTTCTGAGATATGACTGATTTTAGTTGTCCAAGAAAAAAATTGATTTTTGTATGGAAAATAAGTGATCACAGGATTTGCCCCTTTTTGCTCTAGGACGCTTAGTTACTGAAATATGACTGATTTTAGTTGTCCAGGAAAAAAAATAATTTTTGTATGGAAAAAAGGGGTCACAGGATTTGCCCCTTTTTGCTCTAGGACGCTTAGTTTCTGAGATATGACTGATTTTAGTTGTCCAAGAAAAAAATTGATTTTTGTATGGAAAATAAGTGATCACAGGATTTGCCCCTTTTTGCTCTAGGACGCTTAGTTACTGAGATATGACTGATTTTAGTTGTCCAGGAAAAAAAATAATTTTTGTATGGAAAAAAAGTGATTACAGGATTTGCCCCTTTTTGCTCTAGGACGCTTAGTTACTGAGATATGACTGATTTTATTTGTCCAAGAAAAAAAAAATAATTTTTGTATGGAAGATAAGTGATCACAGGATTTGCCACTTTTTGCTCTAGGACGCTTAGTTTCTGAGATATGACTGATTTTAGTTGTCCAAGAAAAAAATTGATTTTTGTATGGAAAATAAACGATTACAGGATTTGCCCCTTTTTGCTCTAGGACGCTTAGTTACTGAGATATGACTGATTTTAGTTGTCCAAGAAAAAAATTGATTTTTGTATGGAAAATAAGTGATCACAGGATTTGCCCCTTTTTGCTCTAGGACGCTTAGTCACTGAGATATGACTGATTTTATTTGTCCAAGAAAAAAATTAATTTTTGTGTGGAAAAAAGGGGTCACAGGATTTGCCCCTTTTTGATCTAGGACTCTTAGTTTCTGAGATATGACTGATTTTAGTTGTCCAAGAAAAAAATTGATTTTTGTATGGAAAATAAGTGATCACAGGATTTGCCCCTTTTTGCTCTAGGACGCTTAGTTACTGAGATATGACTGATTTTAGTTGTCTAAGAAAAAAATTGATTTTTGTATGGAAAATAAGTGATCACAGGATTTGCCCCTTTTTGCTCTAGGACGCTTAGTTACTGAGATATACTGATTTTAGTTGTCCAAGAAAAAAATTGATTTTTGTATGGAAAATAAGTGATCACAGGATTTGCCCCTTTTTGCTCTAGGACGCTTAGTTACTGAGATATGACTGATTTTAGTTGTCTAAGAAAAAAAATTGATTTTTGTATGGAAAAAAAGTGATTACAGGATTTGCCCCTTTTTGCTCTAGGACGCTTAGTTACTGAGATATGACTGATTTTAGTTGTCCAAGAAAAAAATTGATTTTTGTATGGAAAATAAGTGATCACAGGATTTGCCCCTTTTTGCTCTAGGACGCTTAGTTACTGAGATATGACTGATTTTAGTTGTCCAAGAAAAAAATTGATTTTTGTATGGAAAATAAGTGATCACAAGATTTGCCCCTTTTTGCTCTAGGACGCTTAGGTACTGAGATATGACTGATTTTAGTTGTCCAAGAAAAAATTAATTTTTGTATGGAAAATAAGTGATCACAGGATTTGCCCCTTTTTGCTCTAGGACGCTTAGTTACTGAGATATGACTGATTTTAGTTGTCCAAGAAAAAAATTGATTTTTGTATGGAAAAAAAGGGATCACAGGATTAGCTCCTTTTTGCTCTAGGACGCTTAGTTACTGAGATATGACTGATTTTAGTTGTCCAAGAAAAAAAATAATTTTTGTGTGGAAAAAAGGGCTCACAGGATTTGCCCCTTTTTGCTCTAGGACGCTTAGTTTCTGAGATATGACTGATTTTAGTTGTCCAAGAAAAAAATTGATTTTTGTATGGAAAAAAAGTGATCACAGGATTTGCCCCTTTTTGCTCTAGGACGCTTAGTTTCTGAGATATGACAGATTTTAGTTGTCCAAGAAAAAAATTAATTTTTGTATGGAAAAAAAGTGATCACAGGATTTGCCCCTTTTTGCTCTAGGACGCTTAGTTACTGAGATATGACTGATTTTAGTTGTCCAAGAAAAAAATTAATTTTTGTATGGAAAAAAAGTGATCACAGGATTTGCCCCTTTTTGCTCTAGGACGCTTAGTTACTGAGATATGACTGATTTTAGTTGTCCAAGAAAAAAATTGATTTTTGTATGGAAAATAAGTGATCACAAGATTTGCCCCTTTTTGCTCTAGGACGCTTAGGTACTGAGATATGACTGATTTTAGTTGTCCAAGAAAAAATTAATTTTTGTATGGAAAATAAGTGATCACAGGATTTGCCCCTTTTTGCTCTAGGACGCTTAGTTACTGAGATATGACTGATTTTAGTTGTCCAAGAAAAAAATTGATTTTTGTATGGAAAAAAAGGGATCACAGGATTAGCTCCTTTTTGCTCTAGGACGCTTAGTTACTGAGATATGACTGATTTTAGTTGTCCAAGAAAAAAAATAATTTTTGTGTGGAAAAAAGGGCTCACAGGATTTGCCCCTTTTTGCTCTAGGACGCTTAGTTTCTGAGATATGACTGATTTTAGTTGTCCAAGAAAAAAACTGATTTTTGTATGGAAAAAAAGTGATCACAGGATTTGCCCCTTTTTGCTCTAGGACGCTTAGTTTCTGAGATATGACAGATTTTAGTTGTCCAAGAAAAAAATTAATTTTTGTATGGAAAAAAAGTGATCACAGGATTTGCCCCTTTTTGCTCTAGGACGCTTAGTTACTGAGATATGACTGATTTTAGTTGTCCAAGAAAAAAATTAATTTTTGTATGGAAAAAAAGTGATCACAGGATTTGCCCCTTTTTGCTCTAGGACGCTTAGTTACTGAGATATGACTGATTTTAGTTGTCCAAGAAAAAAATTAATTTTTGTATGGAAAAAAAAGTGATCACAGGATTTGCCCCTTTTTGTATGGAAAAAAAGTGATCACAGGATTTGCCCCTTTTTGCTCTAGGACGCTTAGTTACTGAGATATGACTGATTTTAGTTGTCCAAGAAAAAAATTAATTTTTGTATGGAAAAAAAGTGATCACTGGATTTGCCCCTTTTTGTATGGAAAATAAGTGATCACAGGATTTGCCCCTTTTTGCTCTAGGACGCTTAGTTACTGAGATATGACTGATTTTAGTTGTCCAAGAAAAAAAATTAATTTTTGTATGGAAAAAAAGTGATCACAGGATTTGCCCCTTTTTGCTCTAGGACGCTTAGTTACTGAGATATGACTGATTTTAGTTGTCCAAGAAAAAAAATTAATTTTTGTATGGAAAATAAGTGATCACAGGATTTGCCCCTTTTTGCTCTAGGACGCTTAGTTACTGAGATATGACTGATTTTAGTTGTCCAAGAAACAAATTGATTTTTGTATGGAAAACAAGTGATCACAGGATTTGCCCCTTTTTGCTCTAGGACGCTTAGTTACTGAGATATGACTGATTTTAATTGTCCAAGAAAAAAAATTAATTTTTGTATGGAAAATAAGTGATCACAGGATTTGCCCCTTTTTGCTCTAGGACGCTTAGTTTCTGAGATATGACAGATTTTAGTTGTCCAAGAAAAAAATTGATTTTTGTATGGAAAATAAGTGATCACAGGATTTGCCCCTTTTTGCTCTAGGACGCTTAGTTACTGAGATATGACTGATTTTAGTTGTCCAAGAAAAAAAATTAATTTTTGTATGGAAAATAAGTGATCACAGGATTTGCCCCTTTTTGCTCTAGGACGCTTAGTTTCTGAGATATGACTGATTTTAGTTGTCCAAGAAAAAAAATTAATTTTTGTATGGAAAATAAGTGATCACAGGATTTGCCCCTTTTTGCTCTAGGACGCTTAGTTTCTGAGATATGACTGATTTTAGTTGTCCAAGAAAAAAAATTAATTTTTGTATGGAAAATAAGTGATCACAGGATTTGCCCCTTTTTGCTCTAGGACGCTTAGTTACTGAGATATGACTGATTTTAATTGTCCAAGAAAAAAAATTAATTTTTGTATGGAAAATAAGTGATCACAGGATTTGCCCCTTTTTGCTCTAGGACGCTTAGTTTCTGAGATATGACAGATTTTAGTTGTCCAAGAAAAAAATTGATTTTTGTATGGAAAATAAGTGATCACAGGATTTGCCCCTTTTTGCTCTAGGACGCTTAGTTACTGAGATATGACTGATTTTAGTTGTCCAAGAAAAAAAATTAATTTTTGTATGGAAAATAAGTGATCACAGGATTTGCCCCTTTTTGCTCTAGGACGCTTAGTTTCTGAGATATGACTGATTTTAGTTGTCCAAGAAAAAAAATTAATTTTTGTATGGAAAATAAGTGATCACAGGATTTGCCCCTTTTTGCTCTAGGACGCTTAGTTTCTGAGATATGACTGATTTTAGTTGTCCAAGAAAAAAAATTAATTTTTGTATGGAAAATAAGTGATCACAGGATTTGCCCCTTTTTGCTCTAGGACGCTTAGTTACTGAGATATGATTGATTTTAATTGTCCAAGAAAAAAATTGATTTTTGTATGGAAAATAAGTGATTACAGGATTTGCCCCTTTTTGCTCTAGGACGCTTAGTTACTGAGATATGACTGATTTTAGTTGTCCAAGAAAAAAATTAATTTTTGTATGGAAAAAAAGTGATCACAGGAATTGCCCCTTTTTGTATGGAAAATAAGTGATCACAGGATTTGCCCCTTTTTGCTCTAGGACGCTTAGTTACTGAGATATGACTGATTTTAGTTGTCCAAGAAAAAACTAATTTTTGTATGGAAAAAAAGTGATCACAGGATTTGCCCCTTTTTGCT
Source organism: Hydrotaea cyrtoneurina (assembly GCA_958296145.1). Lineage (NCBI taxonomy): Eukaryota > Metazoa > Arthropoda > Insecta > Diptera > Muscidae > Hydrotaea > Hydrotaea cyrtoneurina. The sequence goes on from OY282512.1 coordinate 114,750,525, forward strand.
CTAGGACGCTTAGTTACTGAGATATGATTGATTTTAATTGTCCAAGAAAAAAATTTATTTTTGTATGGAAAATAAGTGATTACAGGATTTGCCCCTTTTTGCTCTAGGACGCTTAGTTACTGAGATATGACTGATTTTAGTTGTCCAAGAAAAAAATTGATTTTTGTATGGAAAATAAGTGATTACAGGATTTGCCCCTTTTTGCTCTAGGACGCTTAGTTACTGAGATATGATTGATTTTAATTGTCCAAGAAAAAAATTGATTTTTGTATGGAAAATAAGTGATTACAGGATTTGCCCGTTTTTGCTCTAGGACGCTTAGTTACTGAGATATGACTGATTTTAGTTGTCCAAGAAAAAAATTAATTTTTGTATGGAAAAAAAGTGATCACAGGATTTGCCCCTTTTTGTATGGAAAATAAGTGATCACAGGATTTGCCCCTTTTTGCTCTAGGACGCTTAGTTACTGAGATATGATTGATTTTAATTGTCCAAGAAAAAAATTTATTTTTGTATGGAAAATAAGTGATTACAGGATTTGCCCCTTTTTGCTCTAGGACGCTTAGTTACTGAGATATGACTGATTTTAGTTGTCCAAGAAAAAAATTGATTTTTGTATGGAAAATAAGTGATTACAGGATTTGCCCCTTTTTGCTCTAGGACGCTTAGTTACTGAGATATGATTGATTTTAATTGTCCAAGAAAAAAATTGATTTTTGTATGGAAAATAAGTGATTACAGGATTTGCCCGTTTTTGCTCTAGGACGCTTAGTTACTGAGATATGACTGATTTTAGTTGTCCAAGAAAAAAATTAATTTTTGTATGGAAAAAAAGTGATCACAGGATTTGCCCCTTTTTGTATGGAAAATAAGTGATCACAGGATTTGCCCCTTTTTGCTCTAGGACGCTTAGTTACTGAGATATGACTGATTTTAGTTGTCCAAGAAAAAAATTAATTTTTGTATGGAAAAAAAGTGATCACAGGATTTGCCCCTTTTTGCTCTAGGACGCTTAGTTACTGAGATATGACTGATTTTAGTTGTCCAAGAAAAAAATTAATTTTTGTATGGAAAAAAAGTGATCACAGGATTTGCCCCTTTTTGTATGGAAAATAAGTGATCACAGGATTTGCCCCTTTTTGCTCTAGGACGCTTAGTTACTGAGATATGATTGATTTTAATTGTCCAAGAAAAAAATTGATTTTTGTATGGAAAATAAGTGATTACAGGATTTGCCCCTTTTTGCTCTAGGACGCTTAGTTACTGAGATATGACTGATTTTAGTTGTCCAGGAAAAAAAATAATTTTTGTATGGAAAAAAGGGGTCACAGGATTTGCCCCTTTTTGCTCTAGGACGCTTAGTTACTGAGATATGACTGATTTTAATTGTCCAAGAAAAAAAAATTAATTTTTGTATGGAAAATAAGTGATCACAGGATTTGCCCCTTTTTGCTCTAGGACGCTTAGTTTCTGAGATATGACAGATTTTAGTTGTCCAAGAAAAAAAATTAATTTTTGTATGGAAAATAAGTGATCACAGGATTTGCCCCTTTTTGCTCTAGGACGCTTAGTTTCTGAGATATGACAGATTTTAGTTGTCCAAGAAAAAAATTAATTTTTGTATGGAAAATAAGTGATCACAGGATTTGCCCCTTTTTGCTCTAGGACGCTTAGTTACTGAGATATGACTGATTTTAGTTGTCCAAGAAACAAATTGATTTTTGTATGGAAAATAAGTGATCACAGGATTTGCCCCTTTTTGCTCTAGGACGCTTAGTTACTGAGATATGACTGATTTTAATTGTCCAAGAAAAAAAATTAATTTTTGTATGGAAAATAAGTGATCACAGGATTTGCCCCTTTTTGCTCTAGGACGCTTAGTTTCTGAGATATGACAGATTTTAGTTGTCCAAGAAAAAAATTGATTTTTGTATGGAAAATAAGTGATCACAGGATTTGCCCCTTTTTGCTCTAGGACGCTTAGTTACTGAGATATGACTGATTTTAGTTGTCCAAGAAAAAAATTGATTTTTGTATGGAAAATAAGTGATCACAGGATTTGCCCCTTTTTGCTCTAGGACGCTTAGTTACTGAGATATGACTGATTTTAGTTGTCTAAGAAAAAAATTGATTTTTGTATGGAAAATAAGTGATCACAGGATTTGCCCCTTTTTGCTCTAGGACGCTTAGTTACTGAGATATGACTGATTTTAGTTGTCCAAGAAAAAAATTGATTTTTGTATGGAAAATAAGTGATCACAGGATTTGCCCCTTTTTGCTCTAGGACGCTTAGTTACTGAGATATGACTGATTTTAGTTGTCCAAGAAAAAAATTGATTTTTGTATGGAAAATAAGTGATCACAAGATTTGCCCCTTTTTGCTCTAGGACGCTTAGGTACTGAGATATGACTGATTTTAGTTGTCCAAGAAAAAATTAATTTTTGTATGGAAAATAAGTGATCACAGGATTTGCCCCTTTTTGCTCTAGGACGCTTAGTTACTGAGATATGACTGATTTTAGTTGTCCAAGAAAAAAATTGATTTTTGTATGGAAAAAAAGGGATCACAGGATTAGCTCCTTTTTGCTCTAGGACGCTTAGTTACTGAGATATGACTGATTTTAGTTGTCCAAGAAAAAAAATAATTTTTGTGTGGAAAAAAGGGCTCACAGGATTTGCCCCTTTTTGCTCTAGGACGCTTAGTTTCTGAGATATGACTGATTTTAGTTGTCCAAGAAAAAAATTGATTTTTGTATGGAAAATAAGTAATCACAGGATTTGCCCCTTTTTGCTCTAGGACGCTTAGTTACTGAGATATGACTGATTTTAGTTGTCCAGGAAAAAAAATAATTTTTGTATGGAAAAAAAGTGATTACAGGATTTGCCCCTTTTTGCTCTAGGACGCTTAGTTACTGAGATATGACTGATTTTAATTGTATGGAAAAAAAGTGATTACAGGATTTGCCCCTTTTTGCTCTAGGACGCTTAGTTACTGAGATATGACTGATTTTATTTGTCCAAGAAAAAAAAAATAATTTTTGTATGGAAGATAAGTGATCACAGGATTTGCCCCTTTTTGCTCTAGGACGCTTAGTTTCTCAGATATGACTGATTTTAGTTGTCCAAGAAAAAAATTGATTTTTGTATGGAAAATAAACGATTACAGGATTTGCCCCTTTTTGCTCTAGGACGCTTAGTTACTGAGATATGACTGATTTTAATTGTCCAAGAAAAAAATTGATTTTTGTATGGAAAATAAGTGATTACAGGATTTGCCCCTTTTTGCTCTAGGACGCTTAGTTACTGAGATATGACTGATTTTAGTTGTCCAAGAAAAAAATTGATTTTTGTATGGAAAATAAGTGATCACAGGATTTGCCCCTTTTTGCTCTAGGACGCTTAGTTACTGAGATATGACTGATTTTAGTTGTCCAAGAAAAAAATTAATTTTTGTATGGAAAAAAAGTGATTACAGGATTTGCCCCTTTTTGCTCTAGGACGCTTAGTTACTGAGATATAACTGATTTTATTTGTCCAAGAAAAAAAAAATAATTTTTGTATGGAAGATAAGTGATCACAGGATTTGCCCCTTTTTGCTCTAGGACGCTTAGTTTCTGAGATATGACTGATTTTAGTTGTCCATGAAAAAAATTGATTTTTGTATGAAAAATAAGTGATTACAGGATTTGCCCCTTTTTGCTCTAGGACGCTTAGTTACTGAGATATGACTGATTTTAATTGTCCAAGAAAAAAATTGATTTTTGTATGGAAAATAAGTGATTACAGGATTTGCCCCTTTTTGCTCTAGGACGCTTAGTTACTGAGATATGACTGATTTTAGTTGTCCAAGAAAAAAATTTGTTTTTGTATGGAAAATAAGTGATCACAGGATTTGCCCCTTTTTGCTCTAGGACGCTTAGTTACTGAGATATGACTGATTTTAGTTGTCCAAGAAAAAAATTTGTTTTTGTATGGAAAATAAGTGATCACAGGATTTGCCCCTTTTTGCTCTAGGACGCTTAGTTACTGAGATATGACTGATTTTTGTTGTCCAGGAAAAAAAATAATTTTTATATGGAAAATAAGTGATCACAGGATTTGCCCTTTTTTGCTCTAGGACGCTTAGTTACTGAGATATGACTGATTTTAGTTGTCCAAGAAAAAAAATTAATTTTTGTATGGAAAATAAGTGATCACAGGATTTGCCGCTTTTTGCTCTAGGACGCTTAGTTACTGAGATATGACTGATTTTAGTTGTCCAAGAAAAAAAATGATTTTTGTATGGAAAATAAGTGATCACAGGATTTGCCCCTTTTTGCTCTAGGACGCTTAGTTACTGAGATATGACTGATTTTAGTTTCCAAGAAAAAAAATTAATTTTTGTATGGAAAATAAGTGATCACAGGATTTGCCACTTTTTGCTCTAGGACGCTTAGTTACTGAGATATGACTGATTTTAGTTGTCCAAGAAAAAAATTGATTTTTGTATGGAAAATAAGTGATTACAGGATTTGCCCCTTTTTGCTCTAGGACGCTTAGTTACTGAGATATGATTGATTTTAATTGTCCAAGAAAAAAATTGATTTTTGTATGGAAAATAAGTGATTACAGGATTTGCCCCTTTTTGCTCTAGGACGCTTAGTTACTGAGATATGACTGATTTTAGTTGTCCAAGAAAAAAATTAATTTTTGTATGGAAAAAAAGTGATCACAGGATTTGCCCCTTTTTGTATGGAAAATAAGTGATCACAGGATTTGCCCCTTTTTGCTCTAGGACGCTTAGTTACTGAGATATGACTGATTTTAGTTGTCCAAGAAAAAAAATTAATTTTTGTATGGAAAAAAAGTGATCACAGGATTTGCCCCTTTTTGCTCTAGGACGCTTAGTTACTGAGATATGACTGATTTTAGTTGTCCAAGAAAAAAAATTAATTTTTGTATGGAAAATAAGTGATCACAGGATTTGCCCCTTTTTGCTCTAGGACGCTTAGTTACTGAGATATGACTGATTTTAATTGTCCAAGAAAAAAATTGATTTTTGTATGGAAAATAAGTGATTACAGGATTTGCCCCTTTTTGCTCTAGGACGCTTAGTTACTGAGATATGACTGATTTTAGTTGTCCAAGAAAAAAAATTAATTTTTGTATGGAAAATAAGTGATCACAGGATTTGCCCCTTTTTGCTCTAGGACGCTTAGTTACTGAGATATGACTGATTTTAATTGTCCAAGAAAAAAATTGATTTTTGTATGGAAAATAAGTGATTACAGGATTTGCCCCTTTTTGCTCTAGGACGCTTAGTTACTGAGATATGACTGATTTTAGTTGTCCAAGAAAAAAATTAATTTTTGTATGGAAAAAAAGTGATTACAGGATTTGCCCCTTTTTGCTCTAGGACGCTTAGTTACTGAGATATAACTGATTTTATTTGTCCAAGAAAAAAATAATAATTTTTGTATGGAAGATAAGTGATCACAGGATTTGCCCCTTTTTGCTCTAGGACGCTTAGTTTCTGAGATATGACTGATTTTAGTTGTCCAAGAAAAAAATTGATTTTTGTATGAAAAATAAACGATTACAGGATTTGCCCCTTTTTGCTCTAGGACGCTTAGTTACTGAGATATGACTGATTTTAATTGTCCAAGAAAAAAATTGATTTTTGTATGGAAAATAAGTGATTACAGGATTTGCCCCTTTTTGCTCTAGGACGCTTAGTTACTGAGATATGACTGATTTTAGTTGTCCAAGAAAAAAATTAATTTTTGTATGGAAAAAAAGTGATCACAGGATTTGCCCCTTTTTGCTCTAGGACGCTTAGTTACTGAGATATGACTGATTTTAGTTGTCCAAGAAAAAAATTTGTTTTTGTATGGAAAATAAGTGATCACAGGATTTGCCCCTTTTTGCTCTAGGACGCTTAGTTACTGAGATATGACTGATTTTAGTTGTCCAGGAAAAAAAATAATTTTTGTATGGAAAATAAGTGATCACAGGATTTGCCCTTTTTTGCTCTAGGACGCTTAGTTACTGAGATATGACTGATTTTAGTTGTCCAAGAAAAAAAATTAATTTTTGTATGGAAAAAAAGTGATCACAGGATTTGCCCCTTTTTGCTCTAGGACGCTTAGTTACTGAGATATGACTGATTTTAGTTGTCCAAGAAAAAAAATTAATTTTTGTATGGAAAATAAGTGATCACAGGATTTGCCCCTTTTTGCTCTAGGACGCTTAGTTACTGAGATATGACTGATTTTAGTTGTCCAAGAAAAAAATTGATTTTTGTATGGAAAATAAGTGATCACAGGATTTGCCACTTTTTGCTCTAGGACGCTTAGTTACTGAGATATGACTGATTTTAGTTGTCCAAGAAAAAAATTGATTTTTGTATGGAAAATAAGTGATTACAGGATTTGCCCCTTTTTGCTCTAGGACGCTTAGTTACTGAGATATGATTGATTTTAATTGTCCAAGAAAAAAATTGATTTTTGTATGGATAATAAGTGATTACAGGATTTGCCCCTTTTTGCTCTAGGACGCTTAGTTACTGAGATATGACTGATTTTAGTTGTCCAAGAAAAAAATTAATTTTTGTATGGAAAAAAAGTGATCACAGGATTTGCCCCTTTTTGCTCTAGGACGCTTAGTTACTGAGATATGACTGATTTTAGTTGTCCAAGAAAAAAATTAATTTTTGTATGGAAAAAAAGTGATCACAGGATTTGCCCCTTTTTGTATGGAAAATAAGTGATCACAGGATTTGCCCCTTTTTGCTCTAGGACGCTTAGTTACTGAGATATGACTGATTTTAGTTGTCCAAGAAAAAAAATTAATTTTTGTATGGAAAAAAAGTGATCACAGGATTTGCCCCTTTTTGCTCTAGGACGCTTAGTTACTGAGATATGACTGATTTTAGTTGTCCAAGAAAAAAAATTAATTTTTGTATGGAAAATAAGTGATCACAGGATTTGCCCCTTTTTGCTCTAGGACGCTTAGTTACTGAGATATGACTGATTTTAGTTGTCCAAGAAACAAATTGATTTTTGTATGGAAAATAAGTGATCACAGGATTTGCCCCTTTTTGCTCTAGGACGCTTAGTTACTGAGATATGACTGATTTTAGTTGTCCAAGAAACAAATTTATTTTTGTATGGAAAATAAGTGATCACAGGATTTGCCCCTTTTTGTATGGAAAATAAGTGATCACAGGATTTGCCCCTTTTTGCTCTAGGACGCTTAGTTACTGAGATATGATTGATTTTAATTGTCCAAGAAAAAAATTTATTTTTGTATGGAAAATAAGTGATTACAGGATTTGCCCCTTTTTGCTCTAGGACGTTTAGTTACTGAGATATGACTGATTTTAGTTGTCCAAGAAAAAAAATTAATTTTTGTATGGAAAATAAGTGATCACAGGATTTGCCCCTTTTTGCTCTAGGACGCTTAGTTTCTGAGATATGACTGATTTTAGTTGTCCAAGAAAAAAAATTAATTTTTGTATGGAAAAAAAGTGATTTGCCCCTTTTTGCTCTAGGACGCTTAGTTACTGAGATATGACTGATTTTAGTTGTCCAAGAAAAAAAAATAATTTTTGTATGGAAAATAAGTGATCACAGGATTTGCCCCTTTTTGCTCTAGGACGCTTAGTTTCTGAGATATGACTGATTTTAGTTGTCCAAGAAAAAAATTGATTTTTGTATGGAAAATAAGTGATCACAGGATTTGCCCCATTTTGCTCTAGGACGCTTAGTTACTGAGATATGACTGATTTTAGTTGTCCAAGAAAAAAATTTATTTTTGTATGGAAAATAAGTGATCACAGGATTTGCCCCTTTTTGCTCTAGGACGCCAAGAAAAAAATTGGTTTTTGTATGGAAAATAAGTGATCACAGGATTTGCCCCTTTTTGATCTAGGACGCTTAGTTACTGAGATATGACTGATTTTAGTTGTCCAAGAAAAAAATTAATTTTTGTATGGAAAAAAAGTGATCACAGGATTTGCCCCTTTTTGTATGGAAAATAAGTGATCACAGGATTTGCCCCTTTTTGCTCTAGGACGCTTAGTTACTGAGATATGATTGATTTTAATTGTCCAAGAAAAAAATTTATTTTTGTATGGAAAATAAGTGATTACAGGATTTGCCCCTTTTTGCTCTAGGACGCTTAGTTACTGAGATATGACTGATTTTAGTTGTCCAAGAAAAAAATTGATTTTTGTATGGAAAATAAGTGATCACAGGATTTGCCCCTTTTTGCTCTAGGACGCTTAGTTACTGAGATATGACTGATTTTAGTTGCCCAAGAAAAAAATTAATTTTTGTATGGAAAAAAGTGATCACAGGATTTGCCCCTTTTTGTATGGAAAATAAGTGATCACAGGATTTGCCCCTTTTTGCTCTAGGACGCTTAGTTACTGAGATATGACTGATTTTAGTTGTCCAAGAAAAAAATTAATTTTTGTATGGAAAAAAAGTGATCACAGGATTTGCCCCTTTTTGCTCTAGGACGCTTAGTTACTGAGATATGACTGATTTTAGTTGCCCAAGAAAAAAATTAATTTTTGTATGGAAAAAAAGTGATCACAGGATTTGCCCCTTTTTGTATGGAAAATAAGTGATCACAGGATTTGCCCCTTTTTGCTCTAGGACGCTTAGTTACTGAGATATGACTGATTTTAGTTGTCCAAGAAAAAAATTGATTTTTGTATGGAAAATAAGTGATTACAGGATTTGCCCCTTTTTGCTCTAGGACGCTTAGTTACTGAGATATGATTGATTTTAATTGTCCAAGAAAAAAATTGATTTTTGTATGGAAAATAAGTGATTACAGGATTTGCCCCTTTTTGCTCTAGGACGCTTAGTTACTGAGATATGACTGATTTTAGTTGTCCAAGAAAAAAAATTAATTTTTGTATGGAAAATAAGTGATCACAGGATTTGCCCCTTTTTGCTCTAGGACGCTTAGTTTCTGAGATATGACTGATTTTAGTTGTCCAAGAAAAAAATTAATTTTTGTATGGAAAATAAGTGATCACAGGATTTGCCCCTTTTTGCTCTAGGACGCTTAGTTACTGAGATATGATTGATTTTAATTGTCCAAGAAAAAAATTGATTTTTGTATGGAAAATAAGTGATCACAGGATTTGCCCCTTTTTGCTCTAGGACGCTTAGTTACTGAGATATGACTGATTTTAGTTGTCCAAGAAAAAAAATTAATTTTTGTATGGAAAATAAGTGATCACAGGATTTGCCCCTTTTTGCTCTAGGACGCTTAGTTACTGAGATATGACTGATTTTAGTTGTCCAAGAAACAAATTGATTTTTGTATGGAAAATAAGTGATCACAGGATTTGCCCCTTTTTGCTCTAGGACGCTTAGTTACTGAGATATGACTGATTTTAATTGTCCAAGAAAAAAAATTAATTTTTGTATGGAAAATAAGTGATCACAGGATTTGCCCCTTTTTGCTCTAGGACGCTTAGTTTCTGAGATATGACAGATTTTAGTTGTCCAAGAAAAAAATTGATTTTTGTATGGAAAATAAGTGATCACAGGATTTGCCCCTTTTTGCTCTAGGACGCTTAGTTACTGAGATATGACTGATTTTAGTTGTCCAAGAAAAAAAATTAATTTTTGTATGGAAAAAAAATGATCACAGGATTTGCCCCTTTTTGCTCTAGGACGCTTAGTTACTGAGATATGACTGATTTTAGTTGTCCAAGAAAAAAAATTAATTTTTGTATGGAAAATAAGTGATCACAGGATTTGCCCCTTTTTGCTCTAGGACGCTTAGTTTCTGAGATATGACTGATTTTAGTTGTCCAAGAAAAAAATTAATTTTTGTATGGAAAATAAGTGATCACAGGATTTGCCCCTTTTTGCTCTAGGACGCTTAGTTACTGAGATATGACTGATTTTAGTTGTCCAAGAAAAAAATTGATTTTTGTATGGAAAATAAGTGATCACAGGATTTGCCCCTTTTTGCTCTAGGACGCTTAGTTACTGAGATATGACTGATTTTAGTTGTCCAGGAAAAAAAATAATTTTTGTATGGAAAATAAGTGATCACAGGATTTGCCCTTTTTTGCTCTAGGACGCTTAGTTACTGAGATATGACTGATTTTAGTTGTCCAAGAAAAAAATTAATTTTTGTATGGAAAATAAGTGATCACAGGATTTGCCCCTTTTTGCTCTAGGACGCTTAGTTACTGAGATATGACTGATTTTAGTTGTCCAAGAAAAAAAAAAATTTTGTATGGAAGATAAGTGATCACAGGATTTGCCCCTTTTTACTCTAGGACGCTTAGTTACTGAGATATGACTGATTTTAGTTGTCCAAGAAAAAAATTGATTTTTGTATGGAAAATAAGTGATCACAGGATTTGCCCCTTTTTGCTCTAGGACGCTTAGTTATTGAGATATGACTGATTTTAGTTGTCCAGGAAAAAAAATAAATTTTGTATGGAAAATAAGTGATCACAGGATTTGCCCCTTTTTGCTCTAGGACGCTTAGTTACTGAGATATGACTGATTTTAGTTGTCCAAGAAAAAAAAAATTTTGTATGGAAGATAAGTGATCACAGGATTTGCCCCTTTTTACTCTAGGACGCTTAGTTACTGAGATATGACTGATTTTAGTTGTCCAAGAAAAAAAAAATTTTGTATGGAAGATAAGTGATCACAGGATTTGCCCCTTTTTACTCTAGGACGCTTAGTTACTGAGATATGACTGATTTTAGTTGTCTAAGAAAAAAATGAATTTTTGTATGGAAAATAAGTGATTACAGGATTTGCCCCTTTTTGCTCTAGGACGCTTAGTTATTGAGATATGACTGATTTTAGTTGTCCAGGAAAAAAAATAAATTTTGTATGGAAAATAAGTGATCACAGGATTTGCCCTTTTTTGCTCTAGGACGCTTAGTTACTGAGATATGACTGATTTTAGTTGTCCAAGAAAAAAAAATTTTGTATGGAAGATAAGTGATCACAGGATTTGCCCCTTTTTACTCTAGGACGCTTAGTTACTGAGATATGACTGATTTTAGTTGTCTAAGAAAAAAATGAATTTTTGTATGGAAAATAAGTGATTACAGGATTTGCCCCTTTTTGCTCTAGGACGCTTAGTTATTGAGATATGACTGATTTTAGTTGTCCAGGAAAAAAAATAAATTTTGTATGGAAAATAAGTGATCACAGGATTTGCCCTTTTTTGCTCTAGGACGCTTAGTTACTGAGATATGACTGATTTTAGTTGTCCAAGAAAAAAATTAATTTTTGTATGGAAAATAAGTGATCACAGGATTTGCCCCTTTTTGCTCTAGGACGCTTAGTTACTGAGATATGACTGATTTTAGTTGTCCAAGAAAAAAATTGATTTTTGTATGGAAAAAAAGTGATCACAGGATTTGCCCCTTTTCGCTCTAGGACGCTTAGTTACTGAGATATGACTGATTTTAGTTGTCCGAGAAAGAAAGAAATTTTTGTATGGGAAAAAAGTGATTACAGGATTTGCCCCTTTTTGCTCTAGGACGCTTAGTTACTGAGATATGACTGATTTTAGTTGTCCAGGAAAAAAATTAATTTTTGTATGGAAAATAAGTGATCACAGGATTTGCCCCTTTTTGCTCTAGGACGCTTAGTTACTGAGATATGACTGATTTTAGTTGTCGAAGAAAAAAATTAATTTTTGTATGGAAAATAAGTGATCACAGGATTTGCTCCTTTTTGCTCTAGGACGCTTAGTTTCTGAGATATGACTGATTTTATTTGTCCAAGAAAAAAATTGATTTTTGTATGTAAAATAAGTGATGACAGGATTTGCCCCTTTTTGCTCTAGGACGCTTAGTTACTGAGATATGACTGATTTTAGTTGTCCAAGAAAAAAATTAATTTTTGTATGGAAAATAAGTGATCACAGGATTTGCCCTTTTTTGCTCTAGGACGCTTAGTTACTGAGATATGACTGATTTTAGTTGTCCAAGAAAAAAATTAATTTTTGTATGGAAAATAAGTGATCACAGGATTTGCCCTTTTTTGCTCTAGGACGCTTAGTTACTGAGATATGACTGATTTTAGTTGTCCAAGAAAAAAATTAATTTTTGTATGGAAAATAAGTGTTCACAGGATTTGCCCCTTTTTGCTATAGGTCAGGATTTGCCCCTTTTTGCTCTAGGACGCTTAGTTACTGAGATATGACTGATTTTAGTTGTCCAGGAAAAAAAATAATTTTTGTATGGAAAATAAGTGATCACAGGATTTGCCCTTTTTTGCTCTAGGACGCTTAGTTACTGAGATATGACTGATTTTAGTTGTCCAAGAAAAAAATTAATTTTTGTATGGAAAATAAGTGATCACAGGATTTGCCCTTTTTTGCTCTAGGACGCTTAGTTACTGAGATATGACTGATTTTAGTTGTCCAAGAAAAAAATTGATTTTTGTATGGAAAATAAGTGATCACAGGATTTGCCCCTTTTTGCTCTAGGACGCTTAGTTACTGAGATATGACTGATTTTAGTTGTCCAAGAAAAAAATTGATTTTTGTATGGAAAAAAGTGATCACAGGATTTGCCCCTTTTTGCTCTAGGACGCTTAGTTACTGAGATATGACTGATTTTAGTTGTCCAGGAAAAAAAATAATTTTTGTATGGAAAATAAGTGATCACAGGATTTGCCCTTTTTTGCTCTAGGACGCTTAGTTACTGAGATATGACTGATTTTAGTTGTCCAAGAAAAAAATTAATTTTTGTATGGAAAATAAGTGATCACAGGATTTGCCCCTTTTTGCTCTAGGACGCTTAGTTACTGAGATATGACTGATTTTAGTTGTCCAAGAAAAAAAAAATTTTGTATGGAAGATAAGTGATCACAGGATTTGCCCCTTTTTGCTCTAGGACGCTTAGTTACTGAGATATGACTGATTTTAGTTGTCTAAGAAAAAAACGAATTTTTGTATGGAAAATAAGTGATTACAGGATTTGCCCCTTTTTGCTCTAGGACGCTTAGATATTGAGATATGACTGATTTTAGTTGTCCAGGAAAAAAAATAAATTTTGTATGGAAAATAAGTGATCACAGGATTTGCCCTTTTTTGCTCTAGGACGCTTAGTTACTGAGATATGACTGATTTTAGTTGTCCAAGAAAAAAATTGATTTTTGTATGGAAAATAAGTGATCACAGGATTTGCCCCTTTTTGCTCTAGGACGCTTAGTTACTGAGATATGACTGATTTTAGTTGTCCAAGAAAAAAAATTATTTTTGTATGGAAAATAAGTGATCACAGGATTTGCCCCTTTTTGCTCTAGGACGCTTAGTTACTGAGATATGACTGATTTTAGTTGTCCAAGAAAAAAATGAATTTTTGTATGGAAAAAAAGTGATCACAGGATTTGCCCCTTTTCGCTCTAGGACGCTTAGTTACTGAGATATGACTGATTTTAGTTGTCCGAGAAAGAAATAAATTTTTGTATGGGAAAAAAGTGATTACAGGATTTGCCCCTTTTTGCTCTAGGACGCTTAGTTACTGAGATATGACTGATTTTAGTTGTCCAGGAAAAAAATTAATTTTTGTATGGAAAATAAGTGATCACAGGATTTGCCCCTTTTTGCTCTAGGACGCTTAGTTACTGAGATATGACTGATTTTATTTGTCCAAGAAAAAAATTGATTTTTGTATGGAAAATAAGTGATCACAGGATTTGCCCCCTTTTGCTCTAGGACGCTTAGTTACTGAGATATGACTGATTTTAGTTGTCCAAGAAAAAAATTAATTTTTGTATGGAAAATAAGTGATCACAGGATTTGCCCCTTTTTGCTCTAGGACGCTTAGTTACTGAGATATGACTGATTTTAGTTGTCCAAGAAAAAAATTGATTTTTGTATGGAAAAAAAGTGTTCACAGGATTTGCCCCTTTTTGCTCTAGGTCAGGATTTGCAACTTTTTGCTCTAGGACGCTTAGTTACTGAGATATGACTGATTTTAGTTGTCCAGGAAAAAAAATAATTTTTGTATGGAAAATAAGTGATCACAGGATTTGCCCTTTTTTGCTCTAGGACGCTTAGTTACTGAGATATGACTGATTTTAGTTGTCCAAGAAAAAAATTAATTTTTGTATGGAAAATAAGTGATCACAGGATTTGCCCTTTTTTGCTCTAGGACGCTTAGTTACTGAGATATGACTGATTTTAGTTGTCCAAGAAAAAAATTGATTTTTGTATGGAAAATAAGTGATCACAGGATTTGCCCCTTTTTGCTCTAGGACGCTTAGTTACTGAGATATGACTGATTTTAGTTGTCCAAGAAAAAAATTGATTTTTGTATGGAAAAAAAGTGATCACAGGATTTGCCCCTTTTTGCTCTAGGACGCTTAGTTACTGAGATATGACTGATTTTAGTTGTCCAGGAAAAAAAATAATTTTTGTATGGAAAATAAGTGATCACAGGATTTGCCCTTTTTTGCTCTAGGACGCTTAGTTACTGAGATATGACTGATTTTAGTTGTCCAAGAAAAAAATTAATTTTTGTATGGAAAATAAGTGATCACAGGATTTGCCCCTTTTTGCTCTAGGACGCTTAGTTACTGAGATATGACTGATTTTAGTTGTCCAAGAAAAAAAAAAATTTTGTATGGAAGATAAGTGATCACAGGATTTGCCCGTTTTTGCTCTAGGACGCTTAGTTACTGAGATATGACTGATTTTAGTTGTCTAAGAAAAAAATGAATTTTTGTATGGAAAATAAGTGATCACAGGATTTGCCCCTTTTTGCTCTAGGACGCTTAGTTACTGAGATATGACTGATTTTAGTTGTCCAAGAAAAAAATGAATTTTTGTATGGAAAAAAAGTGATCACAGGATTTGCCCTTTTTTGCTCTAGGACGCTTAGTTACTGAGATATGACTGATTTTAGTTGTCCAAGAAAAAAATTGATTTTTGTATGGAAAATAAGTGATCACAGGATTTGCCCCTTTTTGCTCTAGGACGCTTAGTTACTGAGATATGACTGATTTTAGTTGTCCAAGAAAAAAATTGATTTTTGTATGGAAAATAAGTGATCACAGGATTTGCCCCTTTTTGCTCTAGGACGCTTAGTTACTGAGATATGACTGATTTTAGTTGTCCAAGAAAAAAAATAATTTTTGTATGGAAAATAAGTGATCACAGGATTTGCCCCTTTTTGCTCTAGGACGCTTAGTTACTGAGATATGACTGATTTTACTTGTCCAAGAAAAAAATGAATTTTTGTATGGAAAAAAAGTGATCACAGGATTTGCCCCTTTTCGCTCTAGGACGCTTAGTTACTGAGATATGACTGATTTTAGTTGTCCGAGAAAGAAAGAAATTTTTGTGTGGAAAAAAGGGGTCACAGGATTTGCCCCTTTTCGCTCTAGGACGCTTAGTTACTGAGATATGACTGATTTTAGTTGTCCGAGAAAGAAATAAATTTTTGTGTGGAAAAAAGGGGTCACAGGATTTGCCCCTGATTTTAGTTGTCCAAGAAAAAAAATAATTTTTGTATGGAAAATAAGTGATCACAGGATTTGCCCCTTTTTGCTCTAGGACGCTTAGTTACTGAGATATGACTGATTTTAGTTGTCCAAGAAAAAAATGAATTTTTGTATGGAAAAAAAGTGATCACAGGATTTGCCCCTTTTCGCTCTAGGACGCTTAGTTACTGAGATATGACTGATTTTAGTTGTCCGAGAAAGAAATAAATTTTTGTGTGGAAAAAAGGGGTCACAGGATTTGCCCCTTTTCGCTCTAGGACGCTTAGTTACTGAGATATGACTGATTTTAGTTGTCCGAGAAAGAAATAAATTTTTGTGTGGAAAAAAGGGGTCACAGGATTTGCCCCTTTTTGCTCTAGGACGCTTAGTTTCTGAGATATGACTGATTTTAGTTGTCCAAGAAAAAAATTGATTTTTGTATGGAAAATAAGTGATCACAGGATTTGCCCCTTTTTGCTCTAGGACGCTTAGTTACTGAGATATGACTGATTTTAGTTGTCCAAGAAAAAAAATAATTTTTGTATGGAAAATAAGTGATCACAGGATTTGCCCCTTTTTGCTCTAGGACGCTTAGTTACTGAGATATGACTGATTTTAGTTGTCCAAGAAAAAAATTAATTTTTGTATGGAAAATAAGTGATCACAGGATTTGCCCCTTTTTGCTCTAGGACGCTTAGTTACTGAGATATGACTGATTTTAGTTGTCCAAGAAAAAAATTGATTTTTGTATGGAAAAAAAGTGTTCACAGGTTTTGCCCCTTTTTGCTCTAGGACGCCAAGAAAAAAATTGATTTTTGTATGGAAAATAAGTGATCACAGGATTTGCCCCTTTTTGCTCTAGGACGCTTTGTTACTGAGATATGACTGATTTTAGTTGTCCAAGAAAAAAATTGATTTTTGTATGGAAAATAAGTGATCACAGGATTTGCCCCTTTTCGCTCTAGGACGCTTAGTTACTGAGATATGACTGATTTTAGTTGTCCGAGAAAGAAATAAATTTTTGTGTGGAAAAAAGGGGTCACAGGATTTGCCCCTTTTCGCTCTAGGACGCTTAGTTACTGAGATATGACTGATTTTAGTTGTCCAAGAAAAAAATAAATTTTTGTATGGAAAATAAGTGATCACAGGATTTGACTGATTTTAGTTGTCCAAGAAAAAAATTAATTTTTGTATGGAAAATAAGTGATCACAGGATTTGCTCTAGGACGCTTAGTTACTGAGATATGACTGATTTTAGTTGTCCAGGAAAAAAAAAATATTTTTATGGAAAATAAGTGATCACAGGATTTGCCCCTTTTTGCTCTAGGACGCTTAGGTACTGAGATATGACTGATTTTAGTTGTCCAAGAAAAAAATTAATTTTTGTATGGAAAATAAGTGATCACAGGATTTGCCCTTTTTTGCTCTAGGACGCTTAGTTACTGAGATATGACTGATTTTAGTTGTCCAAGAAAAAAATTAATTTTTGTATGGAAAATAAGTGATCACAGGATTTGACTGATTTTAGTTGTCCAAGAAAAAAATTGATTTTTGTATGGAAAATAAGTGATCACAGGATTTGACTGATTTTAGTTGTCCAAGAAAAAAATTGATTTTTGTATGGAAAAAAAGTGTTCACAGGATTTGCCCCTTTTTGCTCTAGGACGCTTAGTTACTGAGATATGACTGATTTTAGTTGTCCAAGAAAAAAATTAATTTTTGTATGGAAAATAAGTGATCACAGGATTTGACTGATTTTAGTTGTCCAAGAAAAAAATTGATTTTTGTATGGAAAAAAAGTGTTCACAGGATTTGCCCCTTTTTGCTCTAGGACTCTTAGTTACTGAGATATGACTGATTTTAGTTGTCCAAGAAAAAAATTAATTTTTGTATGGAAAATAAGTGATCACAGGATTTGACTGATTTTAGTTGTCCAAGAAAAAAATTGATTTTTGTATGGAAAATAAGTGATCACAGGATTTGACTGATTTTAGTTGTCCAAGAAAAAAATTGATTTTTGTATGGAAAATAAGTGATCACAGGATTTGCCCTTTTTTGCTCTAGGACGCTTAGTTACTGAGATATGACTGATTTTAGTTGTCCAAGAAAAAAATTAATTTTTGTATGGAAAATAAGTGATCACAGGATTTGACTGATTTTAGTTGTCCAAGAAAAAAATTGATTTTTGTATGGAAAAAAAGTGTTCACAGGATTTGCCCCTTTTTGCTCTAGGACGCTTAGTTACTGAGATATGACTGATTTTAGTTGTCCAAGAAAAAAATTAATTTTTGTATGGAAAATAAGTGATCACAGGATTTGACTGATTTTAGTTGTCCAAGAAAAAAATTGATTTTTGTATGGAAAAAAAGTGTTCACAGGATTTGCCCCTTTTTGCTCTAGGACGCTTAGTTACTGAGATATGACTGATTTTAGTTGTCCAGGAAAAAAAATAATTTTTGTATGGAAAATAAGTGATCACAGGATTTGCCCTTTTTTGCTCTAGGACGCTTAGTTACTGAGATATGACTGATTTTAGTTGTCCAAGAAAAAAATTGATTTTTGTATGGACAATAAGTGATCACAGGATTTGCCCTTTTTTGCTCTAGGACGCTTAGTTACTGAGATATGACTGATTTTAGTTGTCCAAGAAAAAAATTAATTTTTGTATGGAAAATAAGTGATCACAGGATTTGCCCCTTTTTGCTCTAGGACTCTTAGTTACTGAGATATGACTGATTTTAGTTGTCCAAGAAAAAACTTTATTTTTGTATGGAAAAAAAGTGATTACAGGATTTGCCCCTTTTTGCTCTAGGACGCTTAGTTACTGAGATATGACTGATTTTAGTTGTCCAAGAAAAAAATTAATTTTTGTATGGAAAATAAGTGATCACAGGATTTGCCCCTTTTTGCTCGAGGACGCTTAGTTACTGAGATATGACTGATTTTAGTTGTCCAAGAAAAAAATTGATTTTTGTATGGAAAATAAGTGATCACAGGATTTGCCCCTTTTTGCTCTAGGACGCTTAGTTACTGAGATATGACTGATTTAATTGTCTAAGAAAAAAATGAATTTTTGTATGGAAAAAAAGTGATCACAGGATTTGCCCCTTTTCGCTCTAGGACGCTTAGTTACTGAGATATGACTGATTTTAGTTGTCCGAGAAAGAAATAAATTTTTGTATGGGAAAAAAGTGATTACAGGATTTGCCCCTTTTTGCTCTAGGACGCTTAGTTACTGAGATATGACTGATTTTAGTTGTCCAAGAAAAAAAATAATTTTTGTGTGGAAAAAAGGGGTCACAGGATTTGCTCCTTTTTGCTCTAGGACGCTTAGTTACTGAGATATGACTGATTTTAGTTGTCGAAGAAAAAAAATAATTTTTGTATGGAAAATAAGTGATCACAGGATTTGCCCCTTTTTGCTCTAGGACGCTTAGTTACTGAGATATGACTGATTTTAGTTGTCGAAGAAAAAAATTAATTTTTGTATGGAAAAAAAGTGATCACAGGATTTGCCCCTTTTTGCTCTAGGACGCTTAGTTTCTGAGATATGACTGATTTTAGTTGTCCAAGAAAAAAAATTGATTTTTGTATGGAAAATAAGTGATCACAGGATTTGCCCCTTTTTGCTCTAGGACGCTTAGTTACTGAGATATTTGCCCCTTTTTGCTCTAGGACGCTTAGTTACTGAGATATGACTGATTTTAGTTGTCCAAGAAAAAAAATTATTTTTGTATGGAAAATAAGTGATCACAGGATTTGCCCCTTTTTGCTCTAGGACGCTTAGTTACTGAGATATGAGTGATTTTAGTTGTCCAGGAAAAAAAATAATTTTTGTATGGAAAATAAGTGATCACAGGATTTGCCCTTTTTTGCTCTAGGACGCTTAGTTACTGAGATATGACTGATTTTAGTTGTCCAAGAAAAAAATTAATTTTTGTATGGAAAATAAGTGATCACAGGATTTGCCCCTTTTTGCTCTAGGACGCTTAGTTTCTGAGATATGACTGATTTTAGTTGTCCAAGAAAAAAAATTGATTTTTGTATGGAAAATAAGTGATCACAGGATTTGCCCCTTTTTGCTCTAGGACGCTTAGTTACTGAGATATGACTGATTTTAGTTGTCCAAGAAAAAAATTGATTTTTGTATGGAAAAAAAGTGATCACAGGATTTCCCCCTTTTTGCTCTAGGACGCTTAGTTACTGAGATATGACTGATTTTAGTTGTCCAAGAAAAAAATTGATTTTTGTATGGAAAAAAAGTGATCACAGGATTTGCCCCTTTTTGCTCTAGGACGCTTAGTTACTGAGATATGACTGATTTTAGTTGTCCAAGAAAAAAATTGATTTTTGTATGGAAAATAAGTGATTTCAGGATTTGCCCCTTTTTGCTCTAGGACGCTTAGTTACTGAGATATGACTGATTTTAATTGTCCAAGAAAAAAATTGATTTTTGTATGGAAAATAAGTGATCACAGGATTTGCCCCTTTTTGCTCTAGGACGCTTAGTTACTGAGATATGACTGATTTTAGTTGTCCAAGAAAAAAATTAATTTTTGTATGGAAAAAAAGTGATTACAGGATTTGCCCCTTTTTGCTCTAGGACGCTTAGTTACTGAGATATGACTGATTTTAGTTGTCCGAGAAAGAAATAAATTTTTGTATGGGAAAAAAGTGATTACAGGATTTGCCCCTTTTTGCTCTAGGACGCTTAGTTACTGAGATATGACTGATTTTAGTTGTCCAAGAAAAAAATTGATTTTTGTATGGAAAATAAGTGATCACAGGATTTGCCCCTTTTTGCTCTAGGACGCTTAGTTACTGAGATATGACTGATTTTAGTTGTCCAAGAAAAAAATTAATTTTTGTATGGAAAATAAGTGATCACAGGATTTGCCCCTTTTTGCTCTAGGACGCTTAGTTACTGAGATATGACTGATTTTAGTTGTCCAAGAAAAAAATGAATTTTTGTATGGAAAAAAAGTGATCACAGGATTTGCCCCTTTTCGCTCTAGGACGCTTAGTTACTGAGATATGACTGATTTTAGTTGTCCGAGAAAGAAATAAATTTTTGTATGGGAAAAAAGTGATTACAGGATTTGCCCCTTTTTGCTCTAGGACGCTTAGTTACTGAGATATGACTGATTTTAGTTGTCCAGGAAAAAAATTAATTTTTGTATGGAAAATAAGTGATCACAGGATTTGCCCCTTTTTGCTCTAGGACGCTTAGTTACTGAGATATGACTGATTTTATTTGTCCAAGAAAAAAATTGATTTTTGTATGGAAAATAAGTGATCACAGGATTTGCCCCCTTTTGCTCTAGGACGCTTAGTTACTGAGATATGACTGATTTTAGTTGTCCAAGAAAAAAATTAATTTTTGTATGGAAAATAAGTGATCACAGGATTTGCCCCTTTTTGCTCTAGGACGCTTAGTTACTGAGATATGACTGATTTTAGTTGTCCAAGAAAAAAATTGATTTTTGTATGGAAAAAAAGTGTTCACAGGATTTGCCCCTTTTTGCTCTAGGTCAGGATTTGCAACTTTTTGCTCTAGGACGCTTAGTTACTGAGATATGACTGATTTTAGTTGTCCAGGAAAAAAAATAATTTTTGTATGGAAAATAAGTGATCACAGGATTTGCCCTTTTTTGCTCTAGGACGCTTAGTTACTGAGATATGACTGATTTTAGTTGTCCAAGAAAAAAATTAATTTTTGTATGGAAAATAAGTGATCACAGGATTTGCCCTTTTTTGCTCTAGGACGCTTAGTTACTGAGATATGACTGATTTTAGTTGTCCAAGAAAAAAATTGATTTTTGTATGGAAAATAAGTGATCACAGGATTTGCCCCTTTTTGCTCTAGGACGCTTAGTTACTGAGATATGACTGATTTTAGTTGTCCAAGAAAAAAATTGATTTTTGTATGGAAAAAAAGTGATCACAGGATTTGCCCCTTTTTGCTCTAGGACGCTTAGTTACTGAGATATGACTGAAAATTAAATTAAAAAAATTAATTTTTGTATGGAAAATAAGTGATCACAGGATTTGCCCCTTTTTGCTCTAGGACGCTTAGTTACTGAGATATGACTGATTTTAGTTGTCCAAGAAAAAAAAAAATTTTGTATGGAAGATAAGTGATCACAGGATTTGCCCGTTTTTGCTCTAGGACGCTTAGTTACTGAGATATGACTGATTTTAGTTGTCTAAGAAAAAAATGAATTTTTGTATGGAAAATAAGTGATCACAGGATTTGCCCCTTTTTGCTCTAGGACGCTTAGTTACTGAGATATGACTGATTTTAGTTGTCCAAGAAAAAAATGAATTTTTGTATGGAAAAAAAGTGATCACAGGATTTGCCCTTTTTTGCTCTAGGACGCTTAGTTACTGAGATATGACTGATTTTAGTTGTCCAAGAAAAAAATTGATTTTTGTATGGAAAATAAGTGATCACAGGATTTGCCCCTTTTTGCTCTAGGACGCTTAGTTACTGAGATATGACTGATTTTAGTTGTCCAAGAAAAAAATTGATTTTTGTATGGAAAATAAGTGATCACAGGATTTGCCCCTTTTTGCTCTAGGACGCTTAGTTACTGAGATATGACTGATTTTAGTTGTCCAAGAAAAAAAATAATTTTTGTATGGAAAATAAGTGATCACAGGATTTGCCCCTTTTTGCTCTAGGACGCTTAGTTACTGAGATATGACTGATTTTACTTGTCCAAGAAAAAAATGAATTTTTGTATGGAAAAAAAGTGATCACAGGATTTGCCCCTTTTCGCTCTAGGACGCTTAGTTACTGAGATATGACTGATTTTAGTTGTCCGAGAAAGAAAGAAATTTTTGTGTGGAAAAAAGGGGTCACAGGATTTGCCCCTTTTCGCTCTAGGACGCTTAGTTACTGAGATATGACTGATTTTAGTTGTCCGAGAAAGAAATAAATTTTTGTGTGGAAAAAAGGGGTCACAGGATTTGCCCCTGATTTTAGTTGTCCAAGAAAAAAAATAATTTTTGTATGGAAAATAAGTGATCACAGGATTTGCCCCTTTTTGCTCTAGGACGCTTAGTTACTGAGATATGACTGATTTTAGTTGTCCAAGAAAAAAATGAATTTTTGTATGGAAAAAAAGTGATCACAGGATTTGCCCCTTTTCGCTCTAGGACGCTTAGTTACTGAGATATGACTGATTTTAGTTGTCCGAGAAAGAAATAAATTTTTGTGTGGAAAAAAGGGGTCACAGGATTTGCCCCTTTTCGCTCTAGGACGCTTAGTTACTGAGATATGACTGATTTTAGTTGTCCGAGAAAGAAATAAATTTTTGTGTGGAAAAAAGGGGTCACAGGATTTGCCCCTTTTTGCTCTAGGACGCTTAGTTTCTGAGATATGACTGATTTTAGTTGTCCAAGAAAAAAATTGATTTTTGTATGGAAAATAAGTGATCACAGGATTTGCCCCTTTTTGCTCTAGGACGCTTAGTTACTGAGATATGACTGATTTTAGTTGTCCAAGAAAAAAAATAATTTTTGTATGGAAAATAAGTGATCACAGGATTTGCCCCTTTTTGCTCTAGGACGCTTAGTTACTGAGATATGACTGATTTTATTTGTCCAAGAAAAAAATTGATTTTTGTATGGAAAATAAGTGATCACAGGATTTGCCCCTTTTTGCTCTAGGACGCTTAGTTACTGAGATATGACTGATTTTAGTTGTCCAAGAAAAAAATTAATTTTTGTATGGAAAATAAGTGATCACAGGATTTGCCCCTTTTTGCTCTAGGACGCTTAGTTACTGAGATATGACTGATTTTAGTTGTCCAAGAAAAAAATTGATTTTTGTATGGAAAAAAAGTGTTCACAGGATTTGCCCCTTTTTGCTCTAGGACGCCAAGAAAAAAATTGATTTTTGTATGGAAAATAAGTGATCACAGGATTTGCCCCTTTTTGCTCTAGGACGCTTTGTTACTGAGATATGACTGATTTTAGTTGTCCAAGAAAAAAATTGATTTTTGTATGGAAAATAAGTGATCACAGGATTTGCCCCTTTTCGCTCTAGGACGCTTAGTTACTGAGATATGACTGATTTTAGTTGTCCGAGAAAGAAATAAATTTTTGTGTGGAAAAAAGGGGTCACAGGATTTGCCCCTTTTCGCTCTAGGACGCTTAGTTACTGAGATATGACTGATTTTAGTTGTCCAAGAAAAAAATAAATTTTTGTATGGAAAATAAGTGATCACAGGATTTGACTGATTTTAGTTGTCCAAGAAAAAAATTAATTTTTGTATGGAAAATAAGTGATCACAGGATTTGCTCTAGGACGCTTAGTTACTGAGATATGACTGATTTTAGTTGTCCAGGAAAAAAAAAATATTTTTATGGAAAATAAGTGATCACAGGATTTGCCCCTTTTTGCTCTAGGACGCTTAGGTACTGAGATATGACTGATTTTAGTTGTCCAAGAAAAAAATTAATTTTTGTATGGAAAATAAGTGATCACAGGATTTGCCCTTTTTTGCTCTAGGACGCTTAGTTACTGAGATATGACTGATTTTAGTTGTCCAAGAAAAAAATTAATTTTTGTATGGAAAATAAGTGATCACAGGATTTGACTGATTTTAGTTGTCCAAGAAAAAAATTGATTTTTGTATGGAAAATAAGTGATCACAGGATTTGACTGATTTTAGTTGTCCAAGAAAAAAATTGATTTTTGTATGGAAAAAAAGTGTTCACAGGATTTGCCCCTTTTTGCTCTAGGACGCTTAGTTACTGAGATATGACTGATTTTAGTTGTCCAAGAAAAAAATTAATTTTTGTATGGAAAATAAGTGATCACAGGATTTGACTGATTTTAGTTGTCCAAGAAAAAAATTGATTTTTGTATGGAAAAAAAGTGTTCACAGGATTTGCCCCTTTTTGCTCTAGGACTCTTAGTTACTGAGATATGACTGATTTTAGTTGTCCAAGAAAAAAATTAATTTTTGTATGGAAAATAAGTGATCACAGGATTTGCCCCTTTTTGCTCTAGGACGCTTAGTTACTGAGATATGACTGATTTTAGTTGTCCAAGAAAAAAAATAATTTTTGTATGGAAAATAAGTGATCACAGGATTTGCCCCTTTTTGCTCTAGGACGCTTAGTTACTGAGATATGACTGATTTTACTTGTCCAAGAAAAAAATGAATTTTTGTATGGAAAAAAAGTGATCACAGGATTTGCCCCTTTTCGCTCTAGGACGCTTAGTTACTGAGATATGACTGATTTTAGTTGTCCGAGAAAGAAAGAAATTTTTGTGTGGAAAAAAGGGGTCACAGGATTTGCCCCTTTTCGCTCTAGGACGCTTAGTTACTGAGATATGACTGATTTTAGTTGTCCGAGAAAGAAATAAATTTTTGTGTGGAAAAAAGGGGTCACAGGATTTGCCCCTGATTTTAGTTGTCCAAGAAAAAAAATAATTTTTGTATGGAAAATAAGTGATCACAGGATTTGCCCCTTTTTGCTCTAGGACGCTTAGTTACTGAGATATGACTGATTTTAGTTGTCCAAGAAAAAAATGAATTTTTGTATGGAAAAAAAGTGATCACAGGATTTGCCCCTTTTCGCTCTAGGACGCTTAGTTACTGAGATATGACTGATTTTAGTTGTCCGAGAAAGAAATAAATTTTTGTGTGGAAAAAAGGGGTCACAGGATTTGCCCCTTTTCGCTCTAGGACGCTTAGTTACTGAGATATGACTGATTTTAGTTGTCCGAGAAAGAAATAAATTTTTGTGTGGAAAAAAGGGGTCACAGGATTTGCCCCTTTTTGCTCTAGGACGCTTAGTTTCTGAGATATGACTGATTTTAGTTGTCCAAGAAAAAAATTGATTTTTGTATGGAAAATAAGTGATCACAGGATTTGCCCCTTTTTGCTCTAGGACGCTTAGTTACTGAGATATGACTGATTTTAGTTGTCCAAGAAAAAAAATAATTTTTGTATGGAAAATAAGTGATCACAGGATTTGCCCCTTTTTGCTCTAGGACGCTTAGTTACTGAGATATGACTGATTTTATTTGTCCAAGAAAAAAATTGATTTTTGTATGGAAAATAAGTGATCACAGGATTTGCCCCTTTTTGCTCTAGGACGCTTAGTTACTGAGATATGACTGATTTTAGTTGTCCAAGAAAAAAATTAATTTTTGTATGGAAAATAAGTGATCACAGGATTTGCCCCTTTTTGCTCTAGGACGCTTAGTTACTGAGATATGACTGATTTTAGTTGTCCAAGAAAAAAATTGATTTTTGTATGGAAAAAAAGTGTTCACAGGATTTGCCCCTTTTTGCTCTAGGACGCCAAGAAAAAAATTGATTTTTGTATGGAAAATAAGTGATCACAGGATTTGCCCCTTTTTGCTCTAGGACGCTTTGTTACTGAGATATGACTGATTTTAGTTGTCCAAGAAAAAAATTGATTTTTGTATGGAAAATAAGTGATCACAGGATTTGCCCCTTTTCGCTCTAGGACGCTTAGTTACTGAGATATGACTGATTTTAGTTGTCCAAGAAAAAAATAAATTTTTGTATGGAAAATAAGTGATCACAGGATTTGACTGATTTTAGTTGTCCAAGAAAAAAATTAATTTTTGTATGGAAAATAAGTGATCACAGGATTTGCTCTAGGACGCTTAGTTACTGAGATATGACTGATTTTAGTTGTCCAGGAAAAAAAAAATATTTTTATGGAAAATAAGTGATCACAGGATTTGCCCCTTTTTGCTCTAGGACGCTTAGGTACTGAGATATGACTGATTTTAGTTGTCCAAGAAAAAAATTAATTTTTGTATGGAAAATAAGTGATCACAGGATTTGCCCTTTTTTGCTCTAGGACGCTTAGTTACTGAGATATGACTGATTTTAGTTGTCCAAGAAAAAAATTAATTTTTGTATGGAAAATAAGTGATCACAGGATTTGACTGATTTTAGTTGTCCAAGAAAAAAATTGATTTTTGTATGGAAAATAAGTGATCACAGGATTTGACTGATTTTAGTTGTCCAAGAAAAAAATTGATTTTTGTATGGAAAAAAAGTGTTCACAGGATTTGCCCCTTTTTGCTCTAGGACGCTTAGTTACTGAGATATGACTGATTTTAGTTGTCCAAGAAAAAAATTAATTTTTGTATGGAAAATAAGTGATCACAGGATTTGACTGATTTTAGTTGTCCAAGAAAAAAATTGATTTTTGTATGGAAAAAAAGTGTTCACAGGATTTGCCCCTTTTTGCTCTAGGACTCTTAGTTACTGAGATATGACTGATTTTAGTTGTCCAAGAAAAAAATTAATTTTTGTATGGAAAATAAGTGATCACAGGATTTGACTGATTTTAGTTGTCCAAGAAAAAAATTGATTTTTGTATGGAAAATAAGTGATCACAGGATTTGACTGATTTTAGTTGTCCAAGAAAAAAATTGATTTTTGTATGGAAAATAAGTGATCACAGGATTTGCCCTTTTTTGCTCTAGGACGCTTAGTTACTGAGATATGACTGATTTTAGTTGTCCAAGAAAAAAATTAATTTTTGTATGGAAAATAAGTGATCACAGGATTTGACTGATTTTAGTTGTCCAAGAAAAAAATTGATTTTTGTATGGAAAAAAAGTGTTCACAGGATTTGCCCCTTTTTGCTCTAGGACGCTTAGTTACTGAGATATGACTGATTTTAGTTGTCCAAGAAAAAAATTAATTTTTGTATGGAAAATAAGTGATCACAGGATTTGACTGATTTTAGTTGTCCAAGAAAAAAATTGATTTTTGTATGGAAAAAAAGTGTTCACAGGATTTGCCCCTTTTTGCTCTAGGACGCTTAGTTACTGAGATATGACTGATTTTAGTTGTCCAGGAAAAAAAATAATTTTTGTATGGAAAATAAGTGATCACAGGATTTGCCCTTTTTTGCTCTAGGACGCTTAGTTACTGAGATATGACTGATTTTAGTTGTCCAAGAAAAAAATTGATTTTTGTATGGACAATAAGTGATCACAGGATTTGCCCTTTTTTGCTCTAGGACGCTTAGTTACTGAGATATGACTGATTTTAGTTGTCCAAGAAAAAAATTAATTTTTGTATGGAAAATAAGTGATCACAGGATTTGCCCCTTTTTGCTCTAGGACTCTTAGTTACTGAGATATGACTGATTTTAGTTGTCCAAGAAAAAACTTTATTTTTGTATGGAAAAAAAGTGATTACAGGATTTGCCCCTTTTTGCTCTAGGACGCTTAGTTACTGAGATATGACTGATTTTAGTTGTCCAAGAAAAAAATTAATTTTTGTATGGAAAATAAGTGATCACAGGATTTGCCCCTTTTTGCTCGAGGACGCTTAGTTACTGAGATATGACTGATTTTAGTTGTCCAAGAAAAAAATTGATTTTTGTATGGAAAATAAGTGATCACAGGATTTGCCCCTTTTTGCTCTAGGACGCTTAGTTACTGAGATATGACTGATTTAATTGTCTAAGAAAAAAATGAATTTTTGTATGGAAAAAAAGTGATCACAGGATTTGCCCCTTTTCGCTCTAGGACGCTTAGTTACTGAGATATGACTGATTTTAGTTGTCCGAGAAAGAACTAAATTTTTGTATGGGAAAAAAGTGATTACAGGATTTGCCCCTTTTTGCTCTAGGACGCTTAGTTACTGAGATATGACTGATTTTAGTTGTCCAAGAAAAAAAATAATTTTTGTGTGGAAAAAAGGGGTCACAGGATTTGCTCCTTTTTGCTCTAGGACGCTTAGTTACTGAGATATGACTGATTTTAGTTGTCGAAGAAAAAAAATAATTTTTGTATGGAAAATAAGTGATCACAGGATTTGCCCCTTTTTGCTCTAGGACGCTTAGTTACTGAGATATGACTGATTTTAGTTGTCGAAGAAAAAAATTAATTTTTGTATGGAAAAAAAGTGATCACAGGATTTGCCCCTTTTTGCTCTAGGACGCTTAGTTTCTGAGATATGACTGATTTTAGTTGTCCAAGAAAAAAAATTGATTTTTGTATGGAAAATAAGTGATCACAGGATTTGCCCCTTTTTGCTCTAGGACGCTTAGTTACTGAGATATTTGCCCCTTTTTGCTCTAGGACGCTTAGTTACTGAGATATGACTGATTTTAGTTGTCCAAGAAAAAAAATTATTTTTGTATGGAAAATAAGTGATCACAGGATTTGCCCCTTTTTGCTCTAGGACGCTTAGTTACTGAGATATGAGTGATTTTAGTTGTCCAGGAAAAAAAATAATTTTTGTATGGAAAATAAGTGATCACAGGATTTGCCCTTTTTTGCTCTAGGACGCTTAGTTACTGAGATATGACTGATTTTAGTTGTCCAAGAAAAAAATTAATTTTTGTATGGAAAATAAGTGATCACAGGATTTGCCCCTTTTTGCTCTAGGACGCTTAGTTTCTGAGATATGACTGATTTTAGTTGTCCAAGAAAAAAAATTGATTTTTGTATGGAAAATAAGTGATCACAGGATTTGCCCCTTTTTGCTCTAGGACGCTTAGTTACTGAGATATGACTGATTTTAGTTGTCCAAGAAAAAAATTGATTTTTGTATGGAAAAAAAGTGATCACAGGATTTCCCCCTTTTTGCTCTAGGACGCTTAGTTTCTGAGATATGACTGATTTTAGTTGTCCAAGAAAAAAAATTGATTTTTGTATGGAAAATAAGTGATCACAGGATTTGCCCCTTTTTGCTCTAGGACGCTTAGTTACTGAGATATGACTGATTTTAGTTGTCCAAGAAAAAAATTGATTTTTGTATGGAAAAAAAGTGATCACAGGATTTGCCCCTTTTTGCTCTAGGACGCTTAGTTACTGAGATATGACTGATTTTAGTTGTCCAAGAAAAAAATTGATTTTTGTATGGAAAATAAGTGATTTCAGGATTTGCCCCTTTTTGCTCTAGGACGCTTAGTTACTGAGATATGACTGATTTTAATTGTCCAAGAAAAAAATTGATTTTTGTATGGAAAATAAGTGATCACAGGATTTGCCCCTTTTTGCTCTAGGACGCTTAGTTACTGAGATATGACTGATTTTAGTTGTCCAAGAAAAAAATTAATTTTTGTATGGAAAAAAAGTGATTACAGGATTTGCCCCTTTTTGCTCTAGGACGCTTAGTTACTGAGATATGACTGATTTTAGTTGTCCGAGAAAGAAATAAATTTTTGTATGGGAAAAAAGTGATTACAGGATTTGCCCCTTTTTGCTCTAGGACGCTTAGTTACTGAGATATGACTGATTTTAGTTGTCCAAGAAAAAAATTGATTTTTGTATGGAAAATAAGTGATCACAGGATTTGCCCCTTTTTGCTCTAGGACGCTTAGTTACTGAGATATGACTGATTTTAGTTGTCCAAGAAAAAAATTAATTTTTGTATGGAAAATAAGTGATCACAGGATTTGCCCCTTTTTGCTCGAGGACGCTTAGTTACTGAGATATGACTGATTTTAGTTGTCCAAGAAAAAAATTGATTTTTGTATGGAAAATAAGTGATCACAGGATTTGCCCCTTTTTGCTCTAGGTCAGGATTTGCCCCTTTTTGCTCTAGGACGCCAAGAAAAAAATTGATTTTTGTATGGAAAATAAGTGATCACAGGATTTGCCCCTTTTCGCTCTAGGACGCTTAGTTACTGAGATATGACTGATTTTAGTTGTCCAAGAAAAAAATTAATTTTTGTATGGAAAATAAGTGATCACAGGATTTGCCCCTTTTTGCTCGAGGACGCTTAGTTACTGAGATATGACTGATTTTAGTTGTCCAAGAAAAAAATTGATTTTTGTATGGAAAAAAAGTGTTCACAGGATTTGCCCCTTTTTGCTCTAGGTCAGGATTTGCCCCTTTTTGCTCTAGGACGCCAAGAAAAAAATTGATTTTTGTATGGAAAATAAGTGATCACAGGATTTGCCCCTTTTCGCTCTAGGACGCTTAGTTACTGAGATATGACTGATTTTAGTTGTCCAAGAAAAAAATAAATTTTTGTATGGAAAATAAGTGATCACAGGATTTGACTGATTTTAGTTGTCCAAGAAAAAAATTAATTTTTGTATGGAAAATAAGTGATCACAGGATTTGCTCTGGGACGCTTAGTTACTGAGATATGACTGATTTTAGTTGTCCAGGAAAAAAAAAATATTTTTATGGAAAATAAGTGATCACAGGATTTGCCCCTTTTTGCTCTAGGACGCTTAGGTACTGAGATATGACTGATTTTAGTTGTCCAAGAAAAAAATTAATTTTTGTATGGAAAATAAGTGATCACAGGATTTGCCCTTTTTTGCTCTAGGACGCTTAGTTACTGAGATATGACTGATTTTAGTTGTCCAAGAAAAAAATTAATTTTTGTATGGAAAATAAGTGATCACAGGATTTGACTGATTTTAGTTGTCCAAGAAAAAAATTGATTTTTGTATGGAAAATAAGTGATCACAGGATTTGCCCCTTTTCGCTCTAGGACGCTTAGTTACTGGGATATGACTGATTTTAGTTGTCCGAGAAAGAAATAAATTTTTGTGTGGAAAAAAGGGGTCACAGGATTTGCCCCTTTTCGCTCTAGGACGCTTAGTTACTGAGATATGACTGATTTTAGTTGTCCAAGAAAAAAATTAATTTTTGTATGGAAAATAAGTGATCACAGGATTTGTCTGATTTTAGTTGTCCAAGAAAAAAATTGATTCTTGTATGGAAAATAAGTGATCACAGGATTTGCCCCTTTTTGCTCTAGGACGCTTAGTTACTGAGATATGACTGATTTAATTGTCTAAGAAAAAAATGAATTTTTGTATGGAAAAAAAGTGATCACAGGATTTGCCCCTTTTCGCTCTAGGACGCTTAGTTACTGAGATATGACTGATTTTAGTTGTCCGAGAAAGAAATAAATTTTTGTATGGGAAAAAAGTGATTACAGGATTTGCCCCTTTTTGCTCTAGGACGCTTAGTTACTGAGATATGACTGATTTTAGTTGTCGAAGAAAAAAAATAATTTTTGTATGACTGATTTTAGTTGTCGAAGAAAAAAAATAATTTTTGTATGGAAAATAAGTGATCACAGGATTTGCCCCTTTTTGCTCTAGGACGCTTAGTTACTGAGATATGACTGATTTTAGTTGTCCAAGAAATTTATTTTTGTATGGAAAATAAGTGATCACAGGATTTGCCCCTTTTTGCTCTAGGACGCTTAGTTACTGAGATATTTGCCCCTTTTTGCTCTAGGACGCTTAGTTACTGAGATATGACTGATTTCAGTTGTTCAAGAAAAAAATTAATTTTTGTGTGGAAAAAAGGGGTCACAGGATTTGCTCCTTTTTGCTCTAGGACGCTTAGTTACTGAGATATGACTGATTTTAGATGTCGAAGAAAAAAAATAATTTTTGTATGGAAAATAAGTGATCACAGGATTTGCCCCTTTTTGCTCTAGGACGCTTAGTTACTGAGATATGACTGATTTTAGTTGTCTAAGAAAAAAATTTATTTTTGTATGGAAAATAAGTGATCACAGGATTTGCCCCTTTTTGCTCTAGGACGCTTAGGTACTGAGATATGAGTGATTTTAGTTGTCCAGGAAAAAAAATAATTTTTGTATGGAAAATAAGTGATCACAGGATTTGCCCTTTTTTGCTCTAGGACGCTTAGTTACTGAGATATGACTGATTTTAGTTGTCCAAGAAAAAAATTAATTTTTGTATGGAAAATAAGTGATCACAGGATTTGCCCCTTTTTGCTCTAGGACGCTTAGTTACTGAGATATGACTGCTTTTAGTTGTCCAAGAAAAAAATGAATTTTTGTATGGAAAATAAGTGATCACAGGATTTGACCCTTTTTGTTCTAGGACGCTTAGTTACTGAGATATGACTGACTTTAGTTGTCCAAGAAAAAAATTCATTTTTGTATGGAAAAAAAGTGATCACAGGATTTGCCCCTTTTTGCTCTAGGACGCTTAGTTACTGAGATATGACTGATTTTAGTTGTCCAAGAAAAAAATTAATTTTTGTATGGAAAATAAGTGATCACAGGATTTGCTCCTTTTTGCTCTAGGACGCTTAGTTACTGAGATATGACTGATTTTAGATGTCCAAGAAAAAAATTGATTTTTGTATGGAAAATAAGTGATCACAGGATTTGACCCTTTTTGCTCTAGGACGCTTAGTTACTGAGATATGACTGACTTTAGTTGTCCAAGAAAAAAATTCATTTTTGTATGGAAAAAAAGTGATCACAGGATTTGACCCTTTTTGCTCTAGGACGCTTAGTTACTGAGATATGACTGACTTTAGTTGTCCAAGAAAAAAATTCATTTTTGTATGGAAAAAAAGTGATCACAGGATTTGCCCCTTTTTGCTCTAGGACGCTTAGTTACTGAGATATGACTGATTTTAGTTGTCCAAGAAAAAAATTAATTTTTGTATGGAAAATAAGTGATCACAGGATTTGCCCCTTTTTGCTCTAGGACGCTTAGTTACTGAGATATGACTGCTTTTAGTTGTCCAAGAAAAAAATTAATTTTTGTATGGAAAATAAGTGATCACAGGATTTGACCCTTTTTGCTCTAGGACGCTTAGTTACTGAGATATGACTGACTTTAGTTGTCCAAGAAAAAAATTCATTTTTGTATGGAAAAAAAGTGATCACAGGATTTGCCCCTTTTTGCTCTAGGACGCTTAGTTACTGAGATATGACTGATTTTAGTTGTCCAAGAAAAAAATTAATTTTTGTATGGAAAATAAGTGATCACAGGATTTGCTCCTTTTTGCTCTAGGACGCTTAGTTACTGAGATATGACTGATTTTAGTTGTCCAAGAAAAAAATTGATTTTTGTATGGAAAATAAGTGATTAAAGGATTTGCCCCTTTTTGCTCTAGGACGCTTAGTTACTGAGATATGACTGATTTTAATTGTCCAAGAAAAAAATTGATTTTTGTATGGAAAATAAGTGATCACAGGATTTGCTCCTTTTTGCTCTAGGACGCTTAGTTACTGAGATATGACTGATTTTAGATGTCCAAGAAAAAAATAGATTTTTGTATGGAAAATAAGTGATCACAGGATTTGCTCCTTTTTGCTCTAGGACGCTTAGTTACTGAGATATGACTGATTTTAGATGTCCAAGAAAAAAATTGATTTTTGTATGGAAAAAAAGTGATCACAGGATTTGCCCCTTTTTGCTCTAGGACGCTTAGTTACTGAGATATGACTGATTTTAGTTGTCCAAGAAAAAAAGTTGTATGGAAAAAAAGTGATCACAGTTACTGAGATATGACTGATTTTAGATGTCCAAGAAAAAAATTGATTTTTGTATGGAAAAAAAGTGATCACAGGATTTGCCCCTTTTTGCTCTAGGACGCTTAGTTACTGAGATATGACTGATTTTAGTTGTCCAAGAAAAAAAGTTGTATGGAAAAAAAGTGATCACAGTTACTGAGATATGACTGATTTTAGTTGTCCAAGAAAAAAATTAATTTTTGTATGGAAAAAAAAGGGATCACAGGATTAGCTCCTTTTTGCTCTAGGACGCTTAGTTACTGAGATATTACTTAATTTAATTGTCCAAGAAAAAAATTAATTTTTGTATGGAAAATAAGTGATTACAGGGTTTGCCCCTTTTTGCTCTAGGACGCTTAGTTACTGAGATATGACTGATTTTAGTTGCCCAAGAAAAAAATTAATTTTTGTATGGAAAATAAGTGATCACAGGAAAAAAAGTGATTACAGGATTTGTCCCTTTTTGCTCTAGGATGCTTAGTTACTGAGATATGACTGATTTTAGTTGTCCAAGAAAAAAAGTTGTATGGAAAAAAAGTGATCACAGTTACTGAGATATGACTGATTTTAGATGTCCAAGAAAAAAATTGATTTTTGTATGGAAAAAAAGTGATCACAGGATTTGCCCCTTTTTGCTCTAGGACGCTTAGTTACTGAGATATGACTGATTTTAGTTGTCCAAGAAAAAAAGTTGTATGGAAAAAAAGTGATCACAGTTACTGAGATATGACTGATTTTAGTTGTCCAAGAAAAAAATTAATTTTTGTATGGAAAAAAAAGGGATCACAGGATTAGCTCCTTTTTGCTCTAGGACGCTTAGTTACTGAGATATTACTTAATTTAATTGTCCAAGAAAAAAATTGATTTTTGTATGGAAAAAAAGTGATCACAGGATTTGCCCCTTTTTGCTCTAGGACGCTTAGTTACTGAGATATGACTGATTTTAGTTGTCCAAGAAAAAAAGTTGTATGGAAAAAAAGTGATCACAGTTACTGAGATATGACTGATTTTAGATGTCCAAGAAAAAAATTGATTTTTGTATGGAAAAAAAGTGATCACAGGATTTGCCCCTTTTTGCTCTAGGACGCTTAGTTACTGAGATATGACTGATTTTAGTTGTCCAAGAAAAAAAGTTGTATGGAAAAAAAGTGATCACAGTTACTGAGATATGACTGATTTTAGATGTCCAAGAAAAAAATTGATTTTTGTATGGAAAAAAAGTGATCACAGGATTTGCCCCTTTTTGCTCTAGGACGCTTAGTTACTGAGATATGACTGATTTTAGTTGTCCAAGAAAAAAAGTTGTATGGAAAAAAAGTGATCACAGTTACTGAGATATGACTGATTTTAGTTGTCCAAGAAAAAAATTAATTTTTGTATGGAAAAAAAAGGGATCACAGGATTAGCTCCTTTTTGCTCTAGGACGCTTAGTTACTGAGATATTACTTAATTTAATTGTCCAAGAAAAAAATTAATTTTTGTATGGAAAATAAGTGATTACAGGGTTTGCCCCTTTTTGCTCTAGGACGCTTAGTTACTGAGATATGACTGATTTTAGTTGCCCAAGAAAAAAATTAATTTTTGTATGGAAAATAAGTGATCACAGGAAAAAAAGTGATTACAGGATTTGTCCCTTTTTGCTCTAGGATGCTTAGTTACTGAGATATGACTGATTTTAGTTGTCCAAGAAAAAAAATAATTTTTGTATGGAAGATAAGTGATCACAGGATTTGCCCCTTTTTGCTCTAGAACGCTTAGTTTCTGAGATATGACTGATTTTAGTTGTCCAAGAAAAAAATTTATTTTTGTATGGAAAATAAGTGATCACAGGATTTGCCCCTTTTTGCTCTAGGACGCTTAGTTACTGAGTTAGTTAGTTGCTCTAGGACGCTTAGTTACTGAGATATGACTGATTTTAGTTGTCCAAGAAAAAAAATAATTTTTGTATGGAAGATAAGTGATCACAGGATTTGCCCCTTTTTGCTCTAGAACGCTTAGTTTCTGAGATATGACTGATTTTAGTTGTCCAAGAAAAAAAATAATTTTTGTATGGAAGATAAGTGATCACAGGATTTGCCCCTTTTTGCTCTAGGACGCTTAGTTACTGAGATATGACTGATTTTAGTTGTCCAAGAAAAAAATTAATTTTTGTATGGAAAAAAAGTGATCACAGGATTTGCCCCTTTTTGCTCTAGGACGCTTAGTTACTGAGTTAGTTAGTTGCTCTAGGACGCTTAGTTACTGAGATATGACTGATTTTAGTTGTCCAAGAAAAAAAATAATTTTTGTATGGAAAAAAGGGATCACAGGATAAGCTCCTTTTTGCTCTAGGACGCTTAGTTACTGAGATATGACTGATTTTATTTGTCCAAGAAAAAAATTAATTTTTGTATGGAAAAAAAGTGATCACAGGATTTGCCCCTTTTTGCTCTAGGACGCTTAGTTACTGAGATATGACTGATTTTAGTTGTCGAAGAAAAAAATTAATTTTTGTATGGAAAAAAAGTGATCACAGGATTTGCCCCTTTTTGCTCTAGGACGCTTAGTTACTGAGATATGACTGATTTTAGTTGTCGAAGAAAAAAATTAATTTTTGTATGGAAAATAAGTGATCACAGGATTTGCCCCTTTTTGCTCGAGGACGCTTAGTTACTGAGATATGACTGATTTTAGTTGTCGAAGAAAAAAATTAATTTTTGTATGGAAAAAAAGTGATTACAGGATTTGCCCCTTTTTGCTCTAGGACGCTTAGTTACTGAGATATGACTGATTTTAGTTGTCCAAGAAAAAAAAATAATTTTTGTATGGAAGATAAGTGATCACAGGATTTGCCCCTTTTTGCTCTAGGACGCTTAGTTACTGAGATATGACTGATTTTAGTTGTCGAAGAAAAAAATTAATTTTTGTATGGAAAATAAGTGATCACAGGATTTGCCCCTTTTTGCTCGAGGACGCTTAGTTACTGAGATATGACTGATTTTAGTTGTCGAAGAAAAAAATTAATTTTTGTATGGAAAAAAAGTGATTACAGGATTTGCCCCTTTTTGCTCTAGGACGCTTAGTTACTGAGATATGACTGATTTTAGTTGTCGAAGAAAAAAATTAATTTTTGTATGGAAAATAAGTGATTACAGGATTTGCCCCTTTTTGCTCTAGGACGCTTAGTTACTGAGATATGACTGATTTTAGTTGTCCAAGAAAAAAATTTATTTTTGTATGGAAACTAAGTGATCACAGGATTTGCCCCTTTTTGCTCTAGGATGCTTAGTTACTGAGATATGACTGATTTTAGTTGTCCAAGAAAAAAAATAATTTTTGTATGGAAGATAAGTGATCACAGGATTTGCCCCTTTTTGCTCTAGGACGCTTAGTTACTGAGATATGACTGATTTTAGTTGTCCAAGAAAAAAATTTATTTTTGTATGGAAACTAAGTGATCACAGGATTTGCCCCTTTTTGCTCTAGAACGGTTAGTTTCTGAGATATGACTGATTTTAGTTGTCCAAGAAAAAAATTTATTTTTGTATGGAAAATAAGTGATTACAGGATTTGCCCCTTTTTGCTCTAGGACGCTTAGTTACTGAGATATGACTGATTTTAGTTGTCCAAGAAAAAAATTTATTTTTGTATGGAAACTAAGTGATCACAGGATTTGCCCCTTTTTGCTCTAGGATGCTTAGTTACTGAGATATGACTGATTTTAGTTGTCCAAGAAAAAAAATAATTTTTGTATGGAAGATAAGTGATCACAGGATTTGCCCCTTTTTGCTCTAGAACGGTTAGTTTCTGAGATATGACTGATTTTAGTTGTCCAAGAAAAAAATTTATTTTTGTATGGAAAATAAGTGATCACAGGATTTGCCCCTTTTTGCTCTAGGATGCTTAGTTACTGAGATATGACTGATTTTAGTTGTCCAAGAAAAAAAATAATTTTTGTATGGAAGATAAGTGATCACAGGATTTGCCCCTTTTTGCTCTAGGACGCTTAGTTACTGAGATATGACTGATTTTAGTTGCCCAAGAAAAAAACTAATTTTTGTGTGGAAAAAAAAGGGATCACAGGATTAGCTCCTTTTTGCTCTAGGACGCTTAGTTACTGAGATATTACTTAATTTAATTGTCCAAGAAAAAAATTAATTTTTGTATGGAAAATAAGTGATTACAGGGTTTGCCCCTTTTTGCTCTAGGACGCTTAGTTACTGAGATATGACTGATTTTAGTTGCCCAAGAAAAAAATTAATTTTTGTATGGAAAATAAGTGATCACAGGAAAAAAAGTGATTACAGGATTTGTCCCTTTTTGCTCTAGGATGCTTAGTTACTGAGATATGACTGATTTTAGTTGTCCAAGAAAAAAAATAATTTTTGTATGGAAAATAAGTGATCACAGGATTTGCCCCTTTTTGCTCTAGGACGCTTAGTTACTGAGATATGACTGATTTTAGTTGTCCAAGAAAAAAATGAATTTTTGTATGGAAAAAAAGTGATCACAGGATTTGCCCCTTTTTGCTCTAGGACGCTTAGTTACTGAGTTAGTTAGTTGCTCTAGGACGCTTAGTTACTGAGATATGACTGATTTTAGTTGTCCAAGAAAAAAAATAATTTTTGTATGGAAAATAAGTGATCACAGGATTTGCCCCTTTTTGCTCTAGGACGCTTAGTTTCTGAGATATGACTGATTTTACTTGTCCAAGAAAAAAACAAATTTTTGTGTGGAAAAAAGGGATCACAGGATAAGCTCCTTTTTGCTCTAGGACGCTTAGTTACTGAGATATGACTGATTTTATTTGTCCAAGAAAAAAATTGATTTTTGTATGGAAAATAAGTGATCACAGGATTTGCCCCTTTTTGCTCGAGGACGCTTAGTTACTGAGATATGACTGATTTTAGTTGTCGAAGAAAAAAATTAATTTTTGTATGGAAAAAAAGTGATTACAGGATTTGCCCCTTTTTGCTCTAGGACGCTTAGTTACTGAGATATGACTGATTTTAGTTGTCCAAGAAAAAAAATAATTTTTGTATGGAAGATAAGTGATCACAGGATTTGCCCCTTTTTGCTCTAGGACGCTTAGTTACTGAGTTAGTTAGTTGCTCTAGGACGCTTAGTTACTGAGATATGACTGATTTTAGTTGTCCAAGAAAAAAAATAATTTTTGTATGGAAGATAAGTGATCACAGGATTTGCCCCTTTTTGCTCTAGGACGCTTAGTTACTGAGATATGACTGATTTTAGTTGTCCAAGAAAAAAATTAATTTTTGTATGGAAAAAAAGTGATCACAGGATTTGCCCCTTTTTGCTCTAGGACGCTTAGTTACTGAGTTAGTTAGTTGCTCTAGGACGCTTAGTTACTGAGATATGACTGATTTTAGTTGTCCAAGAAAAAAAATAATTTTTGTATGGAAAATAAGTGATCACAGGATTTGCCCCTTTTTGCTCTAGGACGCTTAGTTTCTGAGATATTACTTAATTTAATTGTCCAAGAAAAAAATTAATTTTTGTATGGAAAATAAGTGATTACAGGGTTTGCCCCTTTTTGCTCTAGGACGCTTAGTTACTGAGATATGACTGATTTTAGTTGCCCAAGAAAAAAATTAATTTTTGTATGGAAAATAAGTGATCACAGGAAAAAAAGTGATTACAGGATTTGTCCCTTTTTGCTCTAGGATGCTTAGTTACTGAGATATGACTGATTTTAGTTGTCCAAGAAAAAAAATAATTTTTGTATGGAAGATAAGTGATCACAGGATTTGCCCCTTTTTGCTCTAGAACGCTTAGTTTCTGAGATATGACTGATTTTAGTTGTCCAAGAAAAAAATTTATTTTTGTATGGAAAATAAGTGATCACAGGATTTGCCCCTTTTTGCTCTAGGACGCTTAGTTACTGAGTTAGTTAGTTGCTCTAGGACGCTTAGTTACTGAGATATGACTGATTTTAGTTGTCCAAGAAAAAAAATAATTTTTGTATGGAAGATAAGTGATCACAGGATTTGCCCCTTTTTGCTCTAGAACGCTTAGTTTCTGAGATATGACTGATTTTAGTTGTCCAAGAAAAAAAATAATTTTTGTATGGAAGATAAGTGATCACAGGATTTGCCCCTTTTTGCTCTAGGACGCTTAGTTACTGAGATATGACTGATTTTAGTTGTCCAAGAAAAAAATTAATTTTTGTATGGAAAAAAAGTGATCACAGGATTTGCCCCTTTTTGCTCTAGGACGCTTAGTTACTGAGTTAGTTAGTTGCTCTAGGACGCTTAGTTACTGAGATATGACTGATTTTAGTTGTCCAAGAAAAAAAATAATTTTTGTGTGGAAAAAAGGGATCACAGGATAAGCTCCTTTTTGCTCTAGGACGCTTAGTTACTGAGATATGACTGATTTTACTTGTCCAAGAAAAAAACAAATTTTTGTGTGGAAAAAAGGGATCACAGGATAAGCTCCTTTTTGCTCTAGGACGCTTAGTTACTGAGATATGACTGATTTTATTTGTCCAAGAAAAAAATTAATTTTTGTATGGAAAAAAAGTGATCACAGGATTTGCCCCTTTTTGCTCTAGGACGCTTAGTTACTGAGATATGACTGATTTTAGTTGTCGAAGAAAAAAATTAATTTTTGTATGGAAAATAATTGATCACAGGATTTGCCCCTTTTTGCTCGAGGACGCTTAGTTACTGAGATATGACTGATTTTAGTTGTCGAAGAAAAAAATTAATTTTTGTATGGAAAAAAAGTGATTACAGGATTTGCCCCTTTTTGCTCTAGGACGCTTAGTTACTGAGATATTACTTAATTTAATTGTCCAAGAAAAAAATTAATTTTTGTATGGAAAATAAGTGATTACAGGGTTTGCCCCTTTTTGCTCTAGGACGCTTAGTTACTGAGATATGACTGATTTTATTTGCCCAAGAAAAAAATTAATTTTTGTATGGAAAATAAGTGATCACAGGAAAAAAAGTGATTACAGGATTTGTCCCTTTTTGCTCTAGGATGCTTAGTTACTGAGATATGACTGATTTTAGTTGTCCAAGAAAAAAAATAATTTTTGTATGGAAAATAAGTGATCACAGGATTTGCCCCTTTTTGCTCTAGGACGCTTAGTTACTGAGATATGACTGATTTTAGTTGTCCAAGAAAAAAATGAATTTTTGTATGGAAAAAAAGTGATCACAGGATTTGCCCCTTTTTGCTCTAGGACGCTTAGTTACTGAGTTAGTTAGTTGCTCTAGGACGCTTAGTTACTGAGATATGACTGATTTTAGTTGTCCAAGAAAAAAAATAATTTTTGTATGGAAAATAAGTGATCACAGGATTTGCCCCTTTTTGCTCTAGGACGCTTAGTTTCTGAGATATGACTGATTTTACTTGTCCAAGAAAAAAACAAATTTTTGTGTGGAAAAAAGGGATCACAGGATTAGCTCCTTTTTGCTCTAGGACGCTTAGTTACTGAGATATGACTGATTTTATTTGTCCAAGAAAAAAATTAATTTTTGTATGGAAAATAAGTGATCACAGGATTTGCCCCTTTTTGCTCGAGGACGCTTAGTTACTGAGATATGACTGATTTTAGTTGTCGAAGAAAAAAATTAATTTTTGTATGGAAAAAAGTGATTACAGGATTTGCCCCTTTTTGCTCTAGGACGCTTAGTTACTGAGATATGACTGATTTTAGTTGTCCAAGAAAAAAAATAATTTTTGTATGGAAGATAAGTGATCACAGGATTTGCCCCTTTTTGCTCTAGGACGCTTAGTTACTGAGATATGACTGATTTTAGTTGTCCAAGAAAAAACTTGATTTTTGTATGGAAAAAAAGTGATTACAGGATTTGCCCCTTTTTGCTCTAGGACGCTTAGTTACTGAGATATGACTGATTTTAGTTGTCCAGGAAAAAAAATAATTTTTGTATGGAAAATAAGTGATCACAGGATTTGCCCTTTTTTGCTCTAGGACGCTTAGGTACTGAGATATGACTGATTTTAATTGTCCGAGAAAAAAAAAAATTTTTGTATGGAAAAAAAGTGATTACAGGATTTGCCCCTTTTTGCTCTAGGACGCTTAGTTACTGAGATATGACTGATTTTATTTGTCCAAGAAAAAAAATAATTTTTGTATGGAAGATAAGTGATCACAGGATTTGCCCCTTTTTGCTCTAGGACGCTTAGTTTCTGAGATATGACTGATTTTAGTTGTCCAAGAAAAAAATTGATTTTTGTATGGAAAATAAGTGATTACAGGATTTGCCCCTTTTTGCTCTAGGACGCTTAGTTACTGAGATATGACTGATTTTAGTTGTCCAAGAAAAAAATTTATTTTTGTATGGAAAATAAGTGATCACAGGATTTGCCCCTTTTTGCTCTAGGATGCTTAGTTACTGAGATATGACTGATTTTAGTTGTCCAAGAAAAAAAATAATTTTTGTATGGAAGATAAGTGATCACAGGATTTGCCCCTTTTTGCCCTAGAACGCTTAGTTTCTGAGATATGACTGATTTTAGTTGTCCAAGAAAAAAATTTATTTTTGTATGGAAAATAAGTGATCACAGGATTTGCCCCTTTTTGCTCTAGGATGCTTAGTTACTGAGATATGACTGATTTTAGTTGTCCAAGAAAAAAAATAATTTTTGTATGGAAGATAAGTGATCACAGGATTTGCCCCTTTTTGCTCTAGGACGCTTAGTTACTGAGATATGACTGATTTTAGTTGCCCAA
Organism: Hydrotaea cyrtoneurina; assembly: GCA_958296145.1. Classification (NCBI taxonomy): domain Eukaryota; kingdom Metazoa; phylum Arthropoda; class Insecta; order Diptera; family Muscidae; genus Hydrotaea; species Hydrotaea cyrtoneurina. The sequence continues at coordinate 114,792,990 of OY282512.1, forward strand.
GAAAAAAACTAATTTTTGTGTGGAAAAAAAAGGGATCACAGGATTAGCTCCTTTTTGCTCTAGGACGCTTAGTTACTGAGATATTACTTAATTTAATTGTCCAAGAAATCAAAAATCCAAGAAAAAAATTAATTTTTGTATGGAAAATAAGTGATCACAGGATTTGCCCCTTTTTGCTCTAGGACGCTTAGTTACTGAGATATGACTGATTTTAGTTGTCCAAGAAAAAAATTGATTTTTGTATGGAAAATAAGTGATCACAGGATTTGCCCCTTTTTGCTCTAGGACGCTTAGTTACTGAGATATGACTGATTTTAGTTGCCCAAGAAAAAAACTAATTTTTGTGTGGAAAAAAAAGGGATCACAGGATTAGCTCCTTTTTGCTCTAGGACGCTTAGTTACTGAGATATTACTTAATTTAATTGTCCAAGAAATCAAAAATCCAAGAAAAAAATTAATTTTTGTATGGAAAATAAGTGATCACAGCATTTGCCCATTTTTGCTCACGCTTAGTTACGAGAAAAAAATTGATTTTTGTATGGAAAATAAGTGATCACAGGATTTGCCCCTTTTTGCTCTAGGACGCTTAGTTACTAAGATATGACTGATTTTAGTTGTCCAAGAAAAAAATTAATTTGTGTATGGAAAAAAAGTAATCACAGGATTTGCTCCTTTTTGCTCTAGGACGCTTAGTTACTGAGATGTGACTGATTTTATATGATAACAGGATTTGCCCCTTTTTGCTCTAGGACGCTTAGTTACTGAGATATGACTGATTTTAGTTGTCCAAAAAAAAAATTTTTGTATGGAAAACAAGTGGTCACAGGATTTGCCCCTTTTTGCTCTAGGACGCTTAGTTACTGAGACATGACTGATTTTAGTTGTCGAAGAAAAAAATTAATTTTTGTATGGAAAACAAGTGGTCACAGGATTTGCCCCTTTTTGCTCTAGGACGCTTAGTTACTGAGACATGACTGATTTTAGTTGTCGAAGAAAAAAATTAATTTTTGTATGGAAAATAAGTGATCACAGGATTTGCTGCTTTTTGCTCTAGGACGCTTAGTTACTGAGATATGACTGATTTTAGTTGTCGAAGAAAAAAATTAATTTTTATATGGAAAATAAGTGATCACAGGATTTGCTCCTGTTTGCTCTAGGACGCTTAGTTACTGAGATATTACTTAATTAATGATTTTAGTTGTCCAAGAAAAAAAATAATTTTTGTATGGAAAACAAGTGGTCACAGGATTTGCCCCTTTTTGCTCTAGGACGCTTAGTTACTGAGACATGACTGATTTTAGTTGTCGAAGAAAAAAATTAATTTTTGTATGGAAAATAAGTGATCACAGGATTTGCTGCTTTTTGCTCTAGGACGCTTAGTTACTGAGATATGACTGATTTTAGTTGTCGAAGAAAAAAATTAATTTTTATATGGAAAATAAGTGATCACAGGATTTGCTCCTGTTTGCTCTAGGACGCTTAGTTACTGAGATATGACTGATTTTAGTTGTCCAAAAAAAAATTAATTTTTGTGTGGAAAATAAGTGATCACAGGATTTGCTGCTTTTTGCTCTAGGACGCTTAGTTACTGAGATATGACTGATTTTAGTTGTCGAAGAAAAAAATTAATTTTTGTATGGAAAATAAGTGATCACAGAATTTGCCCCATTTTGCTCTAGGACGCTTAGTTACTGAGATTAGACTGAATTTATTTGACCAAGAAAAAAATTAATTTTTGTATGGAAAATAAGTGATCACAGGAATTGCCCCTTTTTGCTCTAGGACGCTTAGTTACTGAGATATTACTGATTTTAGTTGTCCAAGAAAAAAATAGATTTTTGTATGGAAAAAAAGGGATCACAGGATTTGCTCCTTTTTGCTCTAGGACGCTTAGTTACTGAGATATGACTGATTTAATTGTCCAAGAAAAAAATTAATTTTTGTATGGAAAATAAGTAATCACAGGATTTGCTCCTTTTTGCTCTAGGACGCTTAGTTACTGAGATGTGACTGATTTTAGTTGTCCAAGAAAAAAATTAATTTGTGTATGGAAAAAAAGTAATCACAGGATTTGCTCCTTTTTGCTCTAGGACGCTTAGTTACTGAGATGTGACTGATTTTATATGACTGAAAAAAAGTGATCACAGGATTACTGAGATATGACTGATTTTAGTTGTCCAAAAAAAAATTAATTTTTGTATGGAAAATAAGTGATCACAGGATTTGCTGCTTTTTGCTCTAGGACGCTTAGTTACTGAGATATAACTGATTTTAGTTGTCGAAGAAAAAAATTAATTTTTGTATGGAAAATAAGTGATCACAGGATTTGCCCCTTTTTGCTCTAGGACGCTTAGTTACTAAGATATGACTGATTTTAGTTGTCCAAGAAAAAAATGAATTTTTGTGTGGAAAAAAGTGATCACAGGATTTGCCCCTTTTTGCTCTAGGACGCTTAGTTACTGAGATATGACTGATTTTAGTTGTCGATGAAAAAAATGAATTTTTGTGTGGAAAAAAGGGGTCACAGGATTTGCTGCTTTTTGCTCTAGGACGCTTAGTTACTGAGATATGACTGATTTTAGTTGTCGAAGAAAAAAATTAATTTTTGTATGGAAAATAAGTGATCACAGGATTTGCCCCTTTTTGCTCTAGGACGCTTAGTTACTAAGATATGACTGATTTTAGTTGTCCAAGAAAAAAATGAATTTTTGTGTGGAAAAAAGTGATCACAGGATTTGCCCCTTTTTGCTTTAGGACGCTTAGTTACTGAGATATGACTGATTTTAGTTGTCCAGGAAAAAAATAGATTTTTGTATGGAAAATAAGTGATCACAGGATTTGCTGCTTTTTGCTCTAGGACGCTTAGTTACTGAGATATGACTGATTTTAGTTGTCGAAGAAAAAAATTAATTTTTGTATGGAAAATAAGTGATCACAGGATTTGCTGCTTTTTGCTCTAGGACGCTTAGTTACTGAGATATGACTGATTTTAGTTGTCGAAGAAAAAAATTAATTTTTATATGGAAAATAAGTGATCACAGGATTTGCTCCTGTTTGCTCTAGGACGCTTAGTTACTGAGATATGACTGATTTTAGTTGTCCAAGAAAAAAAATAATTTTTGTATGGAAAACAAGTGGTCACAGGATTTGCCCCTTTTTGCTCTAGGACGCTTAGTTACTGAGACATGACTGATTTTAGTTGTCGAAGAAAAAAATTAATTTTTGTATGGAAAATAAGTGATCACAGGATTTGCTGCTTTTTGCTCTAGGACGCTTAGTTACTGAGATATGACTGATTTTAGTTGTCGAAGAAAAAAATTAATTTTTATATGGAAAATAAGTGATCACAGGATTTGCTCCTGTTTGCTCTAGGACGCTTAGTTACTGAGATATGACTGATTTTAGTTGTCCAAAAAAAAATTAATTTTTGTGTGGAAAATAAGTGATCACAGGATTTGCTGCTTTTTGCTCTAGGACGCTTAGTTACTGAGATATGACTGATTTTAGTTGTCGAAGAAAAAAATTAATTTTTGTATGGAAAATAAGTGATCACAGAATTTGCCCCATTTTGCTCTAGGACGCTTAGTTACTGAGATTAGACTGAATTTATTTGACCAAGAAAAAAATTAATTTTTGTATGGAAAATAAGTGATCACAGGAATTGCCCCTTTTTGCTCTAGGACGCTTAGTTACTGAGATATGACTGATTTAATTGTCCAAGAAAAAAATTAATTTTTGTATGGAAAATAAGTAATCACAGGATTTGCTCCTTTTTGCTCTAGGACGCTTAGTTACTGAGATATGACTGATTTAATTGTCCAAGAAAAAAATTAATTTTTGTATGGAAAATAAGTAATCACAGGATTTGCTCCTTTTTGCTCTAGGACGCTTAGTTACTGAGATGTGACTGATTTTAGTTGTCCAAGAAAAAAATTAATTTGTGTATGGAAAAAAAGTAATCACAGGATTTGCTCCTTTTTGCTCTAGGACGCTTAGTTACTGAGATGTGACTGATTTTATATGACTGAAAAAAAGTGATCACAGGATTACTGAGATATGACTGATTTTAGTTGTCCAAAAAAAAATTAATTTTTGTATGGAAAATAAGTGATCACAGGATTTGCTGCTTTTTGCTCTAGGACGCTTAGTTACTGAGATATAACTGATTTTAGTTGTCGAAGAAAAAAATTAATTTTTGTATGGAAAATAAGTGATCACAGGATTTGCCCCTTTTTGCTCTAGGACGCTTAGTTACTAAGATATGACTGATTTTAGTTGTCCAAGAAAAAAATGAATTTTTGTGTGGAAAAAAGTGATCACAGGATTTGCCCCTTTTTGCTCTAGGACGCTTAGTTACTGAGATATGACTGATTTTAGTTGTCGATGAAAAAAATGAATTTTTGTGTGGAAAAAAGGGGTCACAGGATTTGCTGCTTTTTGCTCTAGGACGCTTAGTTACTGAGATATGACTGATTTTAGTTGTCGAAGAAAAAAATTAATTTTTGTATGGAAAATAAGTGATCACAGGATTTGCCCCTTTTTGCTCTAGGACGCTTAGTTACTAAGATATGACTGATTTTAGTTGTCCAAGAAAAAAATGAATTTTTGTGTGGAAAAAAGTGATCACAGGATTTGCCCCTTTTTGCTTTAGGACGCTTAGTTACTGAGATATGACTGATTTTAGTTGTCCAGGAAAAAAATAGATTTTTGTATGGAAAATAAGTGATCACAGGATTTGCTGCTTTTTGCTCTAGGACGCTTAGTTACTGAGATATGACTGATTTTAGTTGTCGAAGAAAAAAATTAATTTTTGTATGGAAAATAAGTGATCACAGGATTTGCTGCTTTTTGCTCTAGGACGCTTAGTTACTGAGATATGACTGATTTTAGTTGTCGAAGAAAAAAATTAATTTTTGTATGGAAAATAAGTGATCACAGGATTTGCCCCTTTTTGCTCTAGGACGCTTAGTTACTAAGATATGACTGATTTTAGTTGTCCAAGAAAAAAATGAATTTTTGTGTGGAAAAAAGTGATCACAGGATTTGCCCCTTTTTGCTTTAGGACGCTTAGTTACTGAGATATGACTGATTTTAGTTGCCCAAGAAAAAAATTGATTTTTATATGGAAAATAAGTGATCACAGGATTTGCCCCTTTTTGCTCTAGGACGCTTAGTTACTAAGATATGACTGATTTTAGTTGTCCAAGAAAAAAATTAATTTGTGTATGGAAAAAAAGTAATCACAGGATTTGCTGCTTTTTGCTCTAGGACGCTTAGTTACTAAGATATAACTGATTTTAGTTGTCGAAGAAAAAAATTAATTTTTATATGGAAAATAAGTGATCACAGGATTTGCTCCTGTTTGCTCTAGGACGCTTAGTTACTGAGATATGACTGATTTTAGTTGTCGAAGAAAAAAATTAATTTTTATATGGAAAATAAGTGATCACAGGATTTGCTCCTGTTTGCTCTAGGACGCTTAGTTATTGAGATATGACTGATTTTAGTTGTCCAAAAAAAAATTAATTTTTGTATGGAAAATAAGTGATCACAGGATTTGCTGCTTTTTGCTCTAGGACGCTTAGTTACTGAGATATGACTGATTTTAGTTGTCCAAGAAAAAAATTAATTTGTGTATGGAAAAAAAGTAATCACAGGATTTGCTGCTTTTTGCTCTAGGACGCTTAGTTACTAAGATATAACTGATTTTAGTTGTCGAAGAAAAAAATTAATTTTTATATGGAAAATAAGTGATCACAGGATTTGCTCCTGTTTGCTCTAGGACGCTTAGTTACTGAGATATGACTGATTTTAGTTGTCGAAGAAAAAAATTAATTTTTATATGGAAAATAAGTGATCACAGGATTTGCTCCTGTTTGCTCTAGGACGCTTAGTTATTGAGATATGACTGATTTTAGTTGTCCAAAAAAAAATTTGTTTTTGTATGGAAAATAAGTGATCACAGGAGTTGCCCCTTTTTGCTCTAGGACGCTTAGTTACTAAGATATGACTGAATTTAGTTGACCAAGAAAAAAACTAATTTTTGTATGGAAAATTAGTGAACACAGGATTTGCCCCTTTTTGCTCTAGGACGCTTAGTTACTGAGATATGACTGATTTTAGTTGTCCAAGAAAAAAATGGATTTTTGTATGGAAAATAAGTGATCACAGGAGTTGCCCCTTTTTGCTCTAGGACGCTTAGTTACTAAGATATGACTGATTTTAGTTGTCGAAGAAAAAAATTAATTTTTGTATGGAAAATAAGTGATCACAGGATTTGCCCCTTTTTGCTCTAGGACGCTTAGTTACTGAGATATGACTGATTTTAGTTGTCGAAGAAAAAAATTGATTTTTGTATGGAAAATAAGTGATCACAGGATTTGCCCCTTTTTGCTCTAGGACGCTTAGTTTCTGAGATATGACTGATTTTAGTTGTACAAGAAAAAAATTAATTTTTGTGTGGAAAAAAGGGGTCACAGGATTTGCCCCTTTTTGCTCTAGGACGCTTAGTTACTGAGATATGACTGATTTTAGTTGTCCAAGAAAAAAATTGATTTTTGTATGGAAAATAAGTGATCACAGGATTTGCCCCTTTTTGCTCTAGGACGCTTAGTTACTAAGATATGACTGATTTTAGTTGTCCAAGAAAAAAATGAATTTTTGTGTGGAAAAAAGTGATCACAGGATTTGCCCCTTTTTGCTCTAGGACGCTTAGTTACTGAGATATGACTGATTTTAGTTGTCCAAGAAAAATTAATTTTTGTATGGAAAATAAGTGATCACAGGATTTGCCCCTTTTTGCTCTAGGACGCTTAGTTACTGAGATATTACTGATTTTAGTTGTCCAAGAAAAAAATAGATTTTTGTATGGAAAAAAAGGGATCACAGGATTTGCTCCTTTTTGCTCTAGGACGCTTAGTTACTGAGATATGACTGATTTAATTGTCCAAGAAAAAAATTAATTTTTGTATGGAAAATAAGTGATCACAGCATTTGCCCATTTTTGCTCACGCTTAGTTACTCAGATTTGACTGAATTTAGTTGACCAAGAAAAAAATTAATTTTTGTATGGAAAATTAGTGAACACAGGATTTGCCCCTTTTTGCTCTAGGACGCTTAGTTACTGAGATATGACTGATTTTAGTTGTCCGAGAAAAAAATAAATTTTTGTATGGAAAAAAAGTGATTACAGGCCGCTTAGTTACTGAGATATGACTGATTTTAGTTGTCCAAGAAAAAAATTGATTTTTGTATGGAAAATAAGTGATCACAGGATTTGCCCCTTTTTGCTCTAGGACGCTTAGTTACTAAGATATGACTGATTTTAGTTGTCCAAGAAAAAAATTAATTTATGTATGGAAAAAAAGTAATCACAGGATTTGCTCCTTTTTGCTCTAGGACGCTTAGTTACTGAGATATGACTGATTTTAGTTGTCCAAAAAAAAAATTTTTGTATGGAAAATAAGTGATCACAGAAAAAATTTTGTTTGGATAATAAGTGATCACAGGATTTGCCCCTTTTTGCTCTAGGACGCTTAGTTACTGAGATATGACTGATTTTAGTTGTCCAAGAAAAAAATTAATTTTTGTATGGATAATAAGTGATCACAGGATTTGCTCCTTTTTGCTCTAGGACGCTTAGTTACTGAGATATGACTGATTTTAGTTGTCCAAGAAAAAAATTAATTTTTGTGTGGAAAAAAAGGGGTCACAGGATTTGCTCCTTTTTGCTCTAGGACGCTTAGTTACTGAGATATGACTGATTTTAGTTGTCCAAAAAAAAAATTTATTTTTATATGGAAAATAAGTGATCACAGGATTTGCTGCTTTTTGCTCTAGGACGCTTAGTTACTGAGATATGACTGATTTTAGTTGTCGAAGAAAAAAATTAATTTTTGTATGGAAAATAAGTGATCACAGGATTTGCCCCTTTTTGCTCTAGGACGCTTAGTTACTGAGATTAGACTGAATTTATTTGACCAAGAAAAAAATTAATTTTTGTATGGAAAATAAGTGATCACAGGAATTGCCCCTTTTTGCTCTAGGACGCTTAGTTACTGAGATATGACTGATTTTAGTTGTCGAAGAAAAAAATTAATTTTTGTATGGAAAATAAGTGATCACAGGATTTGCTACTTTTTGCTCTATGACGCTTAGTTACTGAGATATGACTGATTTTAGTTGTCGAAGAAAAAAATTAATTTTTATATGGAAAATAAGTGATCACAGGATTTGCTCCTGTTTGCTCTAGGACGCTTAGTTACTGAGATATGATAATTTTTGTATGGAAAATAAGTGATCACAGGATTTGCTGCTTTTTGCTCTGGGACGCTTAGTTACTGAGATATGACTGATTTTAGTTGTCGAAGAAAAAAAATAATTTTTGTATGGAAAATAAGTGATCACAGGATTTGCTGCTTTTTGCTCTATGACGCTTAGTTACTGAGATATGACTGATTTTAGTTGTCGAAGAAAAAAATTAATTTTTATATGGAAAATAAGTGATCACAGGATTTGCTCCTGTTTGCTCTAGGACGCTTAGTTACTGAGATATGACTGATTTTAGTTGTCCAAGAAAAAAATTAATTTTTTTATGGAAAATAAGTGATCACAGGATTTGCTGCTTTTTGCTCTGGGACGCTTAGTTACTGAGATATGACTGATTTTAGTTGTCGAAGAAAAAAATTAATTTTTGTATGGAAAATAAGTGATCACAGGATTTGCCCCATTTTGCTCTAGGACGCTTAGTTACTGAGATTAGACTGAATTTATTTGACCAAGAAAAAAATTAATTTTTGTATGGAAAATAAGTGATCGCAGGAATTGCCCCTTTTTGCTCTAGGACGCTTAGTTACTGAGATATTACTGATTTTAGTTGTCCAAGAAAAAAATAGATTTTTGTATGGAAAATAAGTGATCACAGGATTTGCTGCTTTTTGCTCTGGGACGCTTAGTTACTGAGATATGACTGATTTTAGTTGTCGAAGAAAAAAATTAATTTTTGTATGGAAAATAAGTGATCACAGGAATTGCCCCATTTTGCTCTAGGACGCTTAGTTACTGAGATTAGACTGAATTTATTTGACCAAGAAAAAAATTAATTTTTGTATGGAAAATAAGTGATCGCAGGAATTGCCCCTTTTTGCTCTAGGACGCTTAGTTACTGAGATATTACTGATTTTAGTTGTCCAAGAAAAAAATAGATTTTTGTATGGAAAATAAGTGATCACAGCATTTGCCCATTTTTGCTCACGCTTAGTTACTCAGATTTGACTGAATTTAGTTGACCAAGAAAAAAACAAATTTTTGTATGGAAAGTAAGTAGGCAGCTTAGTTACTGAGATTTAACTGATTTTAGTTGTCCAAGAAAAAAATTAATTTTTGTATGGATAATAAGTGATCACAGGATTTGCTCCTGTTTGCTCTAGGACGCTTAGTTACTGAGATATGATAATTTTTGTATGGAAAATAAGTGATCACAGGATTTGCTGCTTTTTGCTCTGGGACGCTTAGTTACTGAGATATGACTGATTTTAGTTGTCGAAGAAAAAAATTAATTTTTGTATGGAAAATAAGTGATCACAGGATTTGCTGCTTTTTGCTCTATGACGCTTAGTTACTGAGATATGACTGATTTTAGTTGTCGAAGAAAAAAATTAATTTTTATATGGAAAATAAGTGATCACAGGATTTGCTCCTGTTTGCTCTAGGACGCTTAGTTACTGAGATATGACTGATTTTAGTTGTCCAAGAAAAAAATTAATTTTTGTATGGAAAATAAGTGATCACAGGATTTGCTGCTTTTTGCTCTGGGACGCTTAGTTACTGAGATATGACTGATTTTAGTTGTCGAAGAAAAAAATTAATTTTTGTATGGAAAATAAGTGATCGCAGGAATTGCCCCTTTTTGCTCTAGGACGCTTAGTTACTGAGATATTACTGATTTTAGTTGTCCAAGAAAAAAATAGATTTTTGTATGGAAAATAAGTGATCACAGGATTTGCTGCTTTTTGCTCTGGGACGCTTAGTTACTGAGATATGACTGATTTTAGTTGTCGAAGAAAAAAATTAATTTTTGTATGGAAAATAAGTGATCGCAGGAATTGCCCCTTTTTGCTCTAGGACGCTTAGTTACTGAGATATTACTGATTTTAGTTGTCCAAGAAAAAAATTAATTTTTGTATGGATAATAAGTGATCACAGGATTTGCCCATTTTTGCTCTAGGACGCTTTGTTACTGAGATATGACTGATTTTAGTTGTCCAAGAAAAAAATTAATTTTTGTGTGGAAAAAAAGGGGTCACAGGATTTGCTCCTTTTTGCTCTAGGACGCTTTGTTACTGAGATATGACTGATTTTAGTTGTCCAAGAAAAAAATTAATTTTTGTGTGGAAAAAAAGGGGTCACAGGATTTGCTCCTTTTTGCTCTAGGACGCTTAGTTACTGAGATATGACTGATTTTAGTTGTCCAAGAAAAAAATTAATTTTTGTATGGAAAATAAGTGATCGCAGGAATTGCCCCTTTTTGCTCTAGGACGCTTAGTTACTGAGATATTACTGATTTTAGTTGTCCAAGAAAAAAATTAATTTTTGTATGGATAATAAGTGATCACAGGATTTGCCCATTTTTGCTCTAGGACGCTTTGTTACTGAGATATGACTGATTTTAGTTGTCCAAGAAAAAAATTAATTTTTGTGTGGAAAAAAGGGGTCACAGGATTTGCTCCTTTTTGCTCTAGGACGCTTAGTTACTGAGATATGACTGATTTTAGTTGTCCAAGAAAAAAACCAAGTTTTGTATGGAAAAAAGGGATCACAGGATTTGCTCCTGTTTGCTCTAGGACGCTTAGTTACTGAGATATGACTGATTTTAGTTGTCCAAAAAAAAAATTTATTTTTGTATGGAAAATAAGTGATCACAGGATTTGCTGCTTTTTGCTCTAGGACGCTTAGTTAATGAGATATGACTGATTTTAGTTGTCGAAGAAAAAAATTAATTTTTGTATGGAAAATAAGTGATCACAGGATTTGCCCCTTTTTGCTCTAGGACGCTTAGTTACTGAGATTAGACTGAATTTGTTTGACCAAGAAAAAAATTAATTTTTGTATGGAAAATAAGTGATCACAGGATTTGCCCCTTTTTGCTCTAGGACGCTTAGTTACAGAGATATGACTGATTTTATTTGACCAAGAAAAAATTAATTTTTGTATGGAAAATAAGTGATCACAGGATTTGTCCCTTTTTGCTCTAGGACGCTTAGTTACTCAGATTTGACTGAATTTAGTTGACCAAGAAAAAAACTAATTTTTGTATGGAAAATAAGTGATCACAGGATTTGCCCCTTTTTGCTCTAGGACGCTTAGTTACTGAGATATGACTGATTTTAGAAAATAGAAAAGAAAAGAAAGAAAAAAATAGATTTTTGTATGGAAAAAAAAGGGGATCACAGGATTTGCTCCTTTTTGCTCTAGGACGCTTAGTTACTCAGATATGACTGATTTTAATTGTCCAAGAAAAAAATGAATTTTTGTATGGAAAAAAGTGATCACTGGATTCGCTGCTTTTCGCTCCTTTTCTGCCTATGAGCCTTATTTAAGAAGTTATTAGTAATTTTAGTTTACGAAAAAAAATACAGAATTTCGCTGGGAAAAGTAGTGATCACAGATTTGAGTCCTTTTCGCTCTATTAGGCTTATTTAAGAAGTTATGAAACGGCGTGCAATTTGGTTGCAAGAGGATGGTGCAAGATGCTGCACAGTCCACTACGTCGATCCTTCACTTCGATATCAATCGGCCACTTGGAAACAGCGATTAAAGGCCGTTAGACTTTTAACCTCCCTCCCATACAAATGTACCATCCCGTAATAAAATTCTGTATTTAGCAAAGCCATAACTAGGCAAAGTTTCTGGGAACTCCCCTTCTGGTACCTCCCATACAAATGTACCATTCTTCCCACTTTAGAAATCGTGTAATAATATTAATTCGCTCAACGCAATCATGCAGAAATTGTGTATTTAGTAAAGTTTTATCCACATATAGTTTTTGAGAAAAAAAAACTTTGCCCTATATTCCGCCTCTTTTCTTAAACGTGTAAAACAATATTTTTCTATAAAATTCGTCATTTTGAGGTTGCTATTATGGAATATGAGACTCGTATGTTTTCATTGAGGATGTAAGTCGGTTTACCCGACTGCAACTTTTTCACTTGTTATCTTAGCATTTGTACAGTACTGTCTTACAACCACTTATCACTCATCTCGGTTCATCATTATTCTGTCTGCACTAAGAAGAAAAACCAATAATTATCCACACCTTCGTAATAACCTATCAACTCTCCTCTTGTGTTGCCAACAAATGGACACCAGTTGCATCACATTCATTTCAGTACAAAGTAGCATTTTACAATTATTCCGTTTAATATTTCAACATATGCATCAGTGTTTGTGTTTGTGTATGTCGGTGTGCGGAAAGTACCTAGTCCTGTTCAACGGTTGACTTGGATTTATTGCTCAGGCAACATGGAGCCAACCCTCGTAGTAGTCATAGCATCCAACTACCAACTACCAACGACACACATGACATTATGCCAAAGTCAACGGGATATTCTGTTGCATGTCTAGAATGCCAGCCAAGCCTCATGTTAGATGGGATTCTTGTATCCGTTCTATTCGCCCCTCATCAAAGAGCAACAGCTATTACATCGACGCTGCCTTCGTAAATATGGCGTGCAACTAGTTAAGGTTCCAGGCTGGCAAACAAAAATCCGCAGACCCTACAACACACATCGCTCATCCTGATGCGATTGCATGTATGGCAAATTGGGACGCAGTCAAGTGGTCGTTCCAAGCAATAATTTGAAGTCACGTCCAGCATGGAAAATTTGTTTTTTTTCCGGCTCTCTTCTGCTGTTGCACAACAACAGCTCTGGGTGGTGCGTCCATCCTGACAATGTCCGTGTACATGTTTATGTGGCGTGATGATTGAATGACTTTTTCGATCACAGGCAGTCAACGGAGTTGTTGCTGTTTTAGCTGTTGCTCCTGTTGCTGTTGTACCAGAGGAAATAGTGCCGCCTTCATTGGTCGTATGCAATTACATTGATTAAATTGCTAAACTTGATCAAATGATTGAATGCGAATATGAGAAATTTCATTAGAGCTCGTCTCTGCGAAGAATATGGTAATGATAATGAATGTTTCATCTTGGTGGCACAAGTACATCGTATAGGGACAGTTACAAGGAGACTATATATTTTGGAGGGCCCACATGGAAAAACTGTTTATTGACGTTATATTCGAATAGGGAATATTAAACATAATATTATGTAAATATATTCCAAAGTCTGAGGGAAGAAGGCATTTGCAGGACAATGTTCTGTGTGATCTACTGATCAGTCACCAACATGTTGTATCTGAATATCTAAAAATTAGATTAAAAAATATTAACCAGTCAATTGTAGTTTTTAGGAAAACAACTAGAAAATTATGAGCCCGTTTATGATACGACACATTGGGGTTTTCGGCAACACTCCCTCTATCAGTTCAACCATTCCATTGGCACGTCTTGGGAACCGTACTGAACGAAATTGAAAGACAGGATTTGTTGGTCCCATATTTTCGTCGGTGATAAGCGATACACGTCAAAAATTCTACACCATTGACCAAATGTCTATTAAAGTCGAACGGTTGACAAATGCCAGCGATGCATTCTGTATGTATGTCTATTTGTTGCAAAGCATTTCATAAAAAATATGAAACATTCTATAACAAATGTGAAAACAAAAAACTTGTCCTTCGATGTTTGGTCGAAAGTTGAATATGTTTAGTCGGACCCGCTGTAAGGTGAGGCCACAAATCTTGCAAGTCACCGTCATATTGTAATATGTTCTGCGTATGGTTAGGTAGGGTTAACTGATATCTGGTAAAGTATTTCGATTAGAATGTCCTTCTGAATGATCGACACTATGGCTTTCGTAGACCTGTTGGCAGTCCTTTTTGGAACGATGGAGTCCAACCGCCTTGCTGAATGCCATGTCGTAACTCTAGATAGTCCTAAGGAAACTGGTTGCATTTGGTCGATAGATGAGTCTCATCTAAGAAGAATAGTCTGTGTTCCCTCTCCTTCTCCATTCACGTTGGGTCGGACAGTGCACCCTCATTCATAATCCGTTGATCAATGGCCAAGTCCTCGGGCACAAAAGGCGAACGATAAATTATTCAATAAACCACGATGTGGCGACGATTTATGAGCGTGGTCAAATGTACAGATTACGCAAGCCCCAGTGCTGTTTATTGTCACACAAACTTTCCGCTGATTCAGCATCGTCTCAGTCTCTGTGGGTGGATCAGAGTCTGGGCTAGCCTATTTTCAAACTGTCTAAAAGTGTCTAAAGAAGCATTGAAGTGTTTAGGTATTTTAAAGCGGCACAAGAAACATCTGATCTCGTAAATATTTAGACCACCTACATACGGCCAAAAATGGAATGTAACTTCCATATATGTGAATGGGACATCTGTCCTCAACATTCGATGCATAGTGCTTCGCGTCCCTCAATTTTATCCTTTATCTGTAATTGGAATATGGGAGAAAACTTAACCTTCTGGCATATTTCATCGTAAACTGCTCATCCTCCTGTACGAGTGTGTATGGATGCATACCAACGAAATCTGTCTGAAGTTTCATTCAAATAAATGGTTTTATGGAATCCTTTGTGCTCCATTCATTCATCCATAATGGACACATGACCACAAAAATTTAGTAGCTTCACTGTCATCCACATGTCATTTAATCCGTTTCGAGAGTTTGTCTTTGTGTGCAATCGTTTCTCCACTGGCAATATCAGCAGTGAGTTTTCTTTGATTATTGGAATGTTTTTGGCATTTATTCCACCGCATGTGGATAGTTGATCGACAATTTTGGGAAATCATATAGAAAACCAATTGAATTATATGTCACAAAGACAGTGGCAGGATTCATACGAGCTGATAGTCTCACGCGTGAGAGAAACCATATTGGCGGAGTGAGTTTATCCACACATTTGTTTTTATATAAATTTAACAAGGGAAGAGTATCGCCAAGTTTAGAGTTTAGTTTTGAAGAGAGTATGGGAGGCGAATGGAATTCTTAGTATGGAGTTGATGTAAAACCAGTAAAAAGTTGCCGAGCAACATTGTTTGAAATGCATCAGGGATTAAGTTCAATTAGGGCACTGTTAGCACAACAGGAAGGTGATGGTGAGCGATGTGTGGTTCCTCACCATAATTCTGAAGCTATGCCAAGATCGTAGAATTCGGCTAGTAAATCCGACTCAATCTTGTCGAAATTCGAGGCAATATTTTATCTCATTTTGATAACCACTGTCCATGTTTACAGAGAACCTAGGTAACCCTAGAAAGCTATTAATAGAGACTGTTGACATACCATAGCGTGACCCATCTTATGGTCCCTGCGGTGGATTTATCAAATAGAAACTTATGACATACGTCCATACGTCGCCATGAAATAAAAAGATTACAAAATAAGATACTCGGCTGGGGTTTAATAAATTCATAATTATTGTGATTGATTTTTAATGCTGCTCAAAACAGACTCTGCTCATTTTCTTAATATTTTATAATTTCCACATCTTAGTGAAGCCTCCATAAAATATTAATAAAGGATATTTCAAAATAACGACAACTGCAAGTAGCCATGCGCCAATTTCTGGACAGCTTATGTCTTTCTATGCCATATCCTTCCTTGTGTTCTGTTCTGGACCACCGAACCCACATCAAAATTCATTACAGCCCCATTCCATGTCATTCGGTTCGGACATATTTAATACACTTTTTAAATGTTGCCCAAATATCCGATTGGCACTTGTGTACACCCACATCCACAGCTAAATACACACATACCTAGAGACAGTCGTTGGATGTGTGGCACGTGTTTATCCTATTTTCTCTTAAATGTTCGTAAATCATTTGATTTGATGTTAAAAAAATTGGAAACTTGAAAATGGCACGTGAAACATTCATTTGATTTGTGAAAAACACTCTTTTTAGTGTAGGAATTGGTATTGTTCGATTGGAGAATGTTTTATGCTGACAGGATTTAATCCACATGGATACGATTACAAAAGAGCCGAGTTCTGCTTCATGTGTGCCTCTGATATACGGAAGCAAATGAAAAGCTTTGGCATTGTAGATTAAAATAAAGGATTGACAGTTCTTGTGCTTGAGTTGTGTCACTTGATTTTGTTCTCGTTGTTGGATTCGTTTTAGGCGGTTGTAGCCTTTGACAAAATTTGGCTAAAAAATCAAAGTATTTCGAGAACTTTGAAATGTCTTGTATAGCATACGGCACAAGTTTTAGAGGTAAAGGAATACCCTTTTACAATGAGCTCAGTTAAAGTTTTTTTTTGTATTTTTCGGAAACTATTTATTTATTCTACTTTTCCCTCTCAGACAGTTTGGCTGACGTTTTTTTCCAATCCTTGCTTTTTGGCAGGGTCTTGAACTGTTTCAGCGATGGGGCCTGTATCTCCGCAATCGTGCAAATATCCAACTATCCATTCAAGATCTTTTAGATATTTTTCAACTCCAGATTTCGAAATGACTTTTTCCACAGGGATATCTAGAAAAAACATTTCTTTTGAAATTCATTCATGAAGTCAAATTGTCATGAAAATTACAAGCAAAAAATCTATGGCTGTGTCCAAGAAAACAAGAACTGATAGTGTACATTATTTTGGTGGTACACCAATTACGGGTGTCTTCTCGAATTGAGTCACTCAAACGAAACATATCCCCCAGGTCTGCTATTTATGACCCCTCAGACAGTCATAGAGAAGAAAGTGGTTCACAATATCCTTAATATTTACTAAACTTCTTGTGTCATTATTTTCTGTGAGCTTCCATTGGGAATAATTGGGTTTTGGTTTCGACGTCATACCATTTACCCATTTTTCGTTGCAAGTAATGACCCTTTTAATGAAACTTTGACGTTCTTTTACAGCTCCTGCGACAGTTCTATTGGCCAAAAATGTAGCAACCCGGAACATCTTTCGATTCCACCGGGTACATGCCCAGGCCATTTAAAATTATCGACCCAATTGATATTCCAAATTCTGTATTAATGTTCAGATGGTTCTTCATAAAAATGTTAACCTCTGCTTGAATGTTTTCATCCGTCGTCCTGTAATACAAATTTCAGCCACAACTGAATTATGACCCAATTTACACGATGACTCTCCTCCGAGGGCAACTGATATCCTGACATCCTCTACAAATGCTCCATTACTGTTTAGATGGTTTTTCATAGAAATGTTAATAACTGCTTCAATGTTTTCATCGAGCGACCTGTATTTAAAATTTTAGCCGCAATTGAGTTATGACCCGATCTCCGAGAGTGACCAGCCACGCTTTTTACAGTCTGACCCAACAGATCGTCAATGAGGAGGAGAGACAACAGATCCTTGTGGCACTCCTGTGGCCAACAAATTTTCATGAGGCGCCACTAAATCTTTAACAACTCGCATGATCTATAGGAAAACTCGCTATGAAGGGATATGAAATGCAATACGTTTCGATAGTAGTGCATTGTGCCAGACCCTATTGAATGCTTTCGAAATGTGCAAAGCCATTACCTTGATTTTCCAAAGACGGTGAATAGCTCACCTCCATCGTTTCAGGTCTCCAGTGGATCGATTGCTACAGAAACCATACTGTCGATCATTCAAAAGGCCGTTAGACTCCAGATACATTACCAGAGAGTGGGTAACTCTAATGACTTAAATGTATATATCATAATTCTATTAATTTTATTTCATTTGAAAATTTTGTAAAATTCGACCCAGCCAAAATTATATTATATTATTATTTTGATGGCCTTATCGATTTCTGTGTTTTTTTATTGTCATTAATTTCAATAAATCGTATTCGATATATAAGTCACACTTTCAACCCACTGTGCACAACTGTACCAGTGCCATTGCAACCCCTCTCAAATGTAAATACGCATTTCCCTTGACACAAACTGTCCATACATAAGTAAACATTATCATGAGTAATGAATGATTAAGACACGTCATTGTCTTTGTGCCGACCAGTCCACAGGAACAGTCTATGACCACGCAGGTTATCAGTGTGCAATTGTTATTCTAATCGAGTTTTTTTTTCGTTGTGATGATTTATGATGTTATTAAAAGCAGATCAAGTTTCTCATATGACACAGGTTTCACATATGACTCCTCAATACTGGAACAAAAATTCTTAAAGTAGCCGGGACTGACCTATACAAATTTTGTTGATTTGCAAAATCCGTATATAATTCAAACAGCTTGCAACTTTAAAGAGAGAATGGCTTCGATCAAATATATATGTGACATATGTACATACGAATGTGGGAGTGTATGTTAGAGCAGGTCAAATTACAAAAGATAAACAGAAAAAATAAATTAACAAAATGTTATACAATTAATCCATCTGTTGTTTCTATTTTCACATATAGTCGATTGACTTAAGGGATATTGTTTCACAAAACTGAACTTTAGTTCTTAGAAATGTTGGTGATTCAATTTGGTCGTTGTTATGTTTGAACTGACCGTATCCTAGTAGCCTCCACCAATGGGCAAATCGAATGGGGCATTGGGAAAGTGTCTTAAAACCATAAGTTCCTTGAAATGTACTTGGTAATCGAAAATTGCATGCTAGTATTTGTCAACCCTTAATAGACATGCGCTCAAATCGGAATTAACGAATGGCTAACTTGGCATGCGATGTTTGGTACTTAACGCCGTCTTGTGGAAACCACATGTCGTTGTTATCCATATTATCGAATGCCGGCCAGTGCATAAGTTGGTTATCGTCGGTTATCGCTGGGCCGATGTCGCAGCCTGTCCAAAATCATTACCAAGATTTTTAATTTTATTTATTCAGTCTGGAGAAAATTACAATTCTTATAGACTAGGAGTAAAATAAATCTAAAATTTAGGCGACCGGTAGGCGAGTTAGTAGCGTGCTTGCCTATCAGCGTGGGGGTTGTGGGTTCGATTCCCACCAGAGGCTTTGGTCAGTCGCTGCCCTATGGTCTCAGTCTGCCGGTTTACCCTTGGACCCAAAATTAGACTATAAATTTACTTTGTATTATAATTAAAAAAAAAAATAAAAATAATCTAAAATTTCATTATACTTATTCAAAGTCAATGAAAAATCTTAATAAAATTTCATACACTGTCCCTAGTTTTAACGCTCTTAGATATCATGTGAATTGGTATCGTCCGAAAATAGACAATTTTTTTTCTGAACATACCCATTCATCAAGCAATGGATCTTATAGCTGCTGATGATATTTTCAATAAAATTTGTGTCAGTTTCCATCTGTTCCCATTTCAGGAGCTCATGTTGTTGTTTATGGTCGTTTATCATCAGCCCCTGGGTCAGTTCATTTTTGTGCGGTGCAGTCCTAAGTTACGACGTAAATCTTGAGAGTTATGGTGATAATCTATTGCCTCGCAATATCCTACACACTTTTACGGACTGGGTCTTTTTTTCGGCAGGTCTTGAGTTTCCTCCATGTCCGTAAGTTGGCAAACCGTTTCAAACTTATCCACCACACTGGTCATTGCGAGCACTGTAAAATGGGTGAAGAGCTCGGAACGTTTACCACTTTGATAAAAAAAATAATCTTAAATAAAATCCAATTCGACAGACAAAATGGTCGCTATCAACTGTCAAAAGTCCCCACATTGGTTTTATTGTCAGTGTTCGGCACTGGCGTTATCAGTTAAACAATATTTGGTCATTTTGTATATTCTGAACTATTGAGTTTGTCATCCTTACAAGAATTTGTCAAACCACATTCTGACTACTCAAGATCTAGCCAAAGCTAAATTCCCAAACCATGTCTCTATTTCATAAGAGTATAAAATGGTTGGAGGATAAATGTGATTCGGCCCGGTTTTTCGCTTATTTCCCTAGCGCTTTAGCCAAGTTGTTAAAAATGACAAATTGTGAAAAACCGCCGGGACGGTGAGCCGCGGAGGGAAATGTCCCGACGATGATGATGGTGGTGGAAAAATTAAATGATGACCAGCAGTCACAGAAAGCAATGAATTGTATGATGCTCGTACCACTCACTTTACAGGTATAGGGGACATTTTAAAATGACTAAACTGTTAAACAAACCAACCAACCATAATACTGTCTTAATATCTAAAAATGGAGGTCAAAGAACGAGTTTACACTCCGAAGATATTCTGGAAAAAAGCAAACACAATGCTTGAAAATTTTTTTAAAAGATTCTATTTTTGCAAAAAATAGAAATAGAAGTAATCAATGACCTCGAACTCGACAAACAGAAACAAAACTGTATTCTGGAAAATTTTAAAAGTTATAATACGAATATAATATGGGTGGCCCTTCCCCTTTGCATCGTTGATAGCAATAGTCGCCGAAGATTCTGAGAGACAGAATCTGTATTTTATCCATTCGCTCTTCCTGCCATGTCAGTGTTATTGAGTGATGCGTCAGAATACGTAGCATCCAGCTCACAGTAACTGGGTCGTTTACTCCCATGGATACTAACGTTTATATCGAAAGCTTTCTTTCTAAAACATTCAATATTGCACGATGATATATTTGCCCATGGTACCCATGTTTCTGACCAAAATAACATTGTAGTGCTATTGGATTTCATATTCTCTCCAATAGCAAATATATGTCATGCCACAGTTAAACAGCCAGCGTCAAAATATTTGAACTGTACACAGTTTGAGTTGCGTCGCGGATACTCTGTGACATGTGTGGTTTTACAATTTAGTCCGTTTTCGGTGACAATGATCTCTGTGGCATGTACAAAAGTCTTTCTGAATATGAGCGTGTGTGTGTGTGTGTTTTCTGGGATTAGTTTATTTAGCAATGTGTGGGTGAAGCCTTGTGTATTGGTCTCTACACTTTTCATTGTGTGTGTGTGTGTGTGAATGAATGTTTCCGTGGTCTTTGATGAGTTTTTAGTTGACAGCCAGCCATTGATGACAGGGATGTGTGAGTGTCATGAAATTATTGTGTCACGCGTGAGTCAAGGATTTTAAATTGTACGATGGAATTGCATTCTAGATCACTAGACGCCGAATGGCTAATGCTTTTTCTAGAAATGTTGTTGCTTGGCTTAGAGATTACTTTCTCACAAAATCATCATCAAACGTTTTATGATTTTACCAGGATACAAACCTATATTTGTTGTGTGATGGATTAGACTACCAACTACACTAAGGCCACCAAAAAAAATATAACCTAAAGTCAAAGCTATGGTCAGAAAATTTGGTTATTTTATTTTTTGAGAAACTGAAAAATGCTCTATTGTCAGTGAGAGGAAACTCAGTCACACGCTCACCTCTAATGAAAGACCTCTATTAATGTGTGCCAGTGTGTGTGCCTGTGTCTGGATCTGTGTGCTGGCATACAACTAAGTTCATGTACTTCCTGTATATAAAATGACATTATTGCCGGATGTTGTTCAACCGATGTTTGTGTTTTGGAGGTCGGCTATGTTTGCATTGTTATGTCGTAGTTTATGCATTTCTGACAGTGTGTGTGTATTTCTGTTTTTTTTTTGTCTGTGTGAATGTTTTGGTAACAAACCAAAACTTGGCCATCAGACCATGCAAGTTTGTATTTTATGTGTGTGTGAGTGTGTTCGGACCACGTATATATTTTATTATTTTCAAGTTTTTTTTTTAGTCTTTGTCGTTTATGTTGCATTTGTTTGGTTCACAATGGAGCTGCTTTAATTGCATGTAATTAAAAAAATACATCATCGGCACGGCACGGTGGTTGGGCGGTGGGGTGAGAGAGCATACAATTAAATAAAATGCTGATGGCGGTAACGCTGACCATCCACCAGCACATCGCCGGGAATGCTCTGGCGTGTAATGCTTCAGGACACTTAATGATGTCTACAAAGACCCACCGGAATTGGATTCGGTTTGCATTTACAACACTCCCCCAAGACCGAGGGTAAATTGCCAAGTCAGTAATGCGAACTTAATGCAATAACGCTTAGAGAGCAATGTAATTTTTTACAGTATGTATCGCCATTGGTTGCAGTAACTCACTTAATATTGTTACACATTTTTATACAGTGTATTTTAATGAAAGTCCATGGAATTCTTGTACAAGGATGTGTCATCGTTAAGGAACATTCGACCATATAAATATGTGACGATTCGTAGTCAAAAGTGTAACTTTCGACAGTTTTGTATAATACATAGCAATTTAAGAGAGTTTTTCGTCTTTTTGGTATTTATGTTTAGGCCCACTGAGATCAACATCGTGACGTTTATATAAAAACCATCGAAATCATAATTTTCGAAATTTTATTTTTAATGATTTATCATATAGTGCAAATTTGATTTAAAATAAAAAAGTTATAAGCAGGACCTCAAACACACAATTTTTTTAAAAAAAAAAACTAAAAAAATAAAAATGTATAAAAATCGGAATTTCCTGCTTAATTAAAAAAAAAAAGAAATTCATTAAAAATTGTTGTGTACCAATATCATTTCTAGGTTTATTATTCTGTAAAAAGTGTTTTTCATGAGTTACGTCCCTTCTATATTAAGGTATGGTTATGTCGTAGTGGAAAACAATAAGACCTATATAATTTTGGACGTTTGAAAGTGGTTTGCTTTTTTAAAGTAAAACACAAAAAAAATTCTAACGGTATGCAGAAAAAGCGATACAAAGAATGCTAAGTGTGTTTTTTTTTGTGTTTTTTGTAGTACTAAAATGGAAACAAATCACAAAAAAGTATAATCCATTCGACTTCCATTCTGAAATTTACAGGGAATATTAAAGTTGAGCTTCAAGAAAATATTTTTTTTTCAGATTTTTCGACAGAAATTAAGTAAAAAAAAAAAAATATCAAAAATATAAATTTTAAAAAATAATTTTTAAAAAGATGGTTTAAATACCTTTAAAATAAGGTACTAATCTTTAAAATTCATTCAATTGTGTTTGAAAAACATCAGTTTAAAAGTTGTCATGTCGGATGACTTTCTACGATTTTGACTGTTATCTAATGCCCCTAACCTTTTTTTCCTGGAAACATGTTTAAAATAATTTTTAATGAAAAATACGTACTAAAATTTTGAAAGATTCTCCGATATCTTCAATCATCAAAGTAAGTTTTTAGCAAAAATCTTACGGTCTGACATTAAAAATGACTGAACGTATATATTCACTCATATATGATTATTTGCGATTACGCTGACGTTGTATTAGCCGAGTCAGCCAGCAAGTTATAGACATCTACAGCGATCGCCAACGTCGTTCTCAATTAAATTTGAACCGATTTGCACGTGTTGTTGACCACTACATGGTGTTTTAACCACACAGATTGAATAAAAGACAGCGTGTGTTTTTTAGAATTTTTGATTGTTTAAAATAATAATAAACAAAAACTTAAAATAATAGAAACGATGAATATATTTGAATATGTAAATGAAATTGCATTCGATCTATGAACAATGAAATGTGTGCAAAAACGATACATAAATTGTCCATCGGTATTTGTCATAGAACATTGGAGTAATGACAATATTGAATATTGCTCTAAAGAATTGTTTCATTTGGGAAAATCGACTCCAATATTTCATCAATGTAGGAATTCGTTATATTTTTTTCTTCATTGAATAATAAATCGTATATATTTGTAATTGCGGTCGATGTATATTCTTTTTGATATACGCGTCACTGTTTTCGCAACACTCTGGCTCCCTCGTCGTTATGGTAACACCAAATGGTCTAAAACGTTTTGCTAGCGACATCCATGACAAAGGAACAACCGTAGCTGAAGTGATTCTTATTCAAAGGTATTTAAGCATGATAAACTAGTCAAATAACCATTAACTCTGTTAAATCTCATCACACTGACATGGGATTGGATTAAAAATGAACAAGTGAACATTAGCTTTTCTAAAAGTGTACAATCCATGACGGTGACTGACTTTTGGTCGTTAGGTGCACATACATTCATAGATTTCTTCAACTGTGAACGTAGTCATTTCTGTTCGGGAAATCGTAGATGTGGTTGTGATGGAAATTTATTAAGTAATGCTGTATCGAGTGCGACTATCACACAGAAGAACCCGAGTTCGAAATCGGGTAAGACCATCAAACATTTTTTCAGCGGCTGTTTCCACCTCGTAAATGTTGGCGACTTTACGAGTAAGAGAGCAATCTCTAAGCCATGTGAAACTTCTCTGGAAAATCATTAGCCGTTCGGATCCGGCTTTAAACAGCAGGTCCCGGTCAGTGAGTATACACAATTATATCGTACACAGCTCACTGATTCGAGAGAAGTTCCCCGTCTGTTCCTTCATGGAATGTTAAGGGAAATGTATTAAGTAATGCTGTATCGAGACTGAATACTGTGGGAAATCTCGACCAACGACTACAATATTATTTATTTTTATTTATTTATTTATTTATTTTTAATTACAATACAAAGTAAATTTATATTCTAATTTTGGGTCCAAGGGTAAACCGGGTGACAAAGACCATATGTTTTAGATTTTTTGCAGCGACAGACCAAAGCCTCTGGTGGGAATCGAACCCACAACCCCCACGCTGATAGGCAAGCATGCTACCAACTCGCCTACCGGGGCGCCTAATATTAATTATATAATTTAAGGATTGTTCAATATTTTTGTGGATAGGATATTTTAGGACTTCATTCCATTTTCGTTTTGGGGCCTATTTTAATTGGGACTGTATTTCATAGAGTAGCTGCTACCATCACCTAAATACGGGCAACTTTTCAAGTAAGAGAGTAATTCTCTAGAAAAACATTAGCAGATCGGTGCAGGTTTAAACCAATAGGTCCCGGTCAGTGAGTATTCAAATCATATCTTGCACAGCTCACTGTTTAGAGATATTTCCCCTGTTAGTTCCTTCAAGGCATGTTTTGGGAAAATCCGTAGGTACAAATTATCAACTTATAAAGTATTCCATATTAATGCTATAGAGGAAGTGGATCAACGAGCCAAGTTGTACTCCGTATATCATTTTCAGCCAGTAGAACAAAAGGGTCAGATCGGGAATTGGACAAACAATATTTTGTAGATGGGATATGAGGAGTTAGTTTTTTTTCAGAGTGAGAGCGGATCTGTTGTATGCCACAAATACACTTTGTATTTATTTTTGTTTGTTCGTTTTTTTTATTAACGGTTCAACATGTATTTAGACGAAAAGTTCTTCAATTAATACTTTCATTGTATTTTTTGTTTAGATAGAAGGAATACATGAAAGAAATGGACATCGTACGGAATAGAGCGAATTCCACAGAAGGTGATTATCTTCCACAGAAGGTGAGATTATCTTTTGTTCCCCTACTCATATTTGATAACCGGATATTCTTATTAACGAAAGAAATACGTCTGTCCATTAAATCTTTTCTAAACTGACGGCAAATGGAAGACGCAAAGATTAAATGACTCCCAAATGCCGGAAAATCTCCAAGATAAAATTTCAAAAAATTACCAGCTACCGTAGAAAACCAACTTCGTGTATACGAATGTGATGTGCATTTGAGACACATTGATTTGAGCCAGAAACATGTGTCATCAACTTTTTCAATGCGATGTCACACAAACACTTTGGCAAAATAACGAAAGAGAAGTAAATTGTTTTAGCACGTACCGAATTATTACGGAACACAAAATTATTTTCAGCTTCTTTTATTTTCGGGCGGGTGTTGTGTTTCCGGGCTGTGGTCGCAACAACGTGATGTCTTCACTAACTATGAGAGTCACAACATTTTCGGATGACTTGTGTTGCGACATGTCACATATGTGTGCGTGGGGTTTAAACAAAAGTTCGCTCACGTCACGTTCGAACAATGACTGTCTGTAGTGAAGGGAATTCGTAACTGAGGGAAAGTGTTTGGTAGACCGAAGCCCGTGCTGGATCTTTGGTTGGATACAATTATGTAGCCGACGTGTTTAACCCATTAACGCCCAAAAGCAAACTACTCATTAGGCATTAAATAAAAGGATTTTAACAAAAAAAAACTTGACATTTTTTATTCAGTTTTATTTACTCGAAAATACTAAAGATCACACTTGTTTTTGCTTCTGTTCCATTATTTCCATTACTTGTGGCGAAATAGTAACGCCTTTTCATATAGCTGTCTGGCATTATGCAGGTATCCTCGTATGGGGACTGAAAGCGTTAAGGGGTTAAAGATGAAACACTATAGACTTGCTCCAAATATCTTCCATACCCTTATAAATATATACTCACACAGTTTTTGTATACCCCTCGTACACTTGACAGCAGCTCTTCCATTAATGTGACACCCAGGTACATTTTCAGATTGGGTGTGTTAATGAAAATCGAAACAGAATCCACTGAACAAGAGGGAATCGTAAAAATGTTTGTCATTTTCTATTTAAGAAAACTTGCCCCATACATTAGTGTGTGTTTTCTCTTTCGCTCTGTCGCCGGTCTGCGATGAAGGCATTGTCACACCATCGGTCTGGGCATAAAGCGTCAATGTGCAAAGAGCCCAAAGAGCTCATAAGTGCCTGACACTGGAGTCTGGTGCTGTCAATTACATGTGAATTTTCGTTATGTACAGGTGACAGCATTAGCTTCAAGTTGAACCTTCAATAAAAGCCACCACCTTCAACGAAACATCCCACAACTCCTACTGGTTTCGTGCGAGCAAATTGTCTGTACATTTAAGATGCTGCTCCAAAAACATCCATACACATATACATGCGTGCATATGTGCGACATTCACACATATACATTCACTCATGTATGATTATTTGCGATTACCCTGACGTTGTATTAGCCGCGTCAGCCAGCAAGTTGTTGATGTCGTAGTAGGGGCAATGGCAAATATACTTAAGTGGATCTTACAGATGTAAGCCTGTTTACGGCCGTAATATAATCCTCTCTACTCTCAAAGTCTATCAAAGCAAATTTTAATACTGAGTCGTGCTGTGAGCATCCCAGACACAGTGTGGCGGATTCAGATGCAAAGGTTGCAACCAATTTTTGGATTTATGTTGATTTCGGAAAAGTGCAAAAATTAAAAAGTCGAACAGCGGGTGGGAAGTGTTGCCAAATTGATTTCCCAGGTCAGTAATGTGCAGTCCAATCGGTGCGTTTACAGAACACAAGTTCGAAATAGGGCACCCACCACGCCGCTGGTGGACCCCACTTACGGTCCATGTCGAGTGGGTTGAATGCATCCTTATAGTAACAGTATGAGGCTTCTGTTAATGCTATTTTGTGACTAGGACGAACTTTGTTTCAGTTGAATGACAATCCAATTTCGGTAATCGTATTATCAGATCGGATCAGAATAAGATAATACACATGATTTGAATAAAATTGAAAGTTGTGAATGGTGTTTGTAAATTTGTATTTCGGCTGAGCCAAACACTCCTCTAGGGTCCGGCAGAAACACAAAGTGTTGGTAAATAATAAAATAACTGTATCTATACCTTTTTATTACGAGGCTCATTTAATTCTTCCTCTTCAGAATATATTGTCATTCAAAGTTGTGAGTTGTAGATACCGTGTCCCTTTATCCAATCATACCCCAACATACTCTACCAAAAACTCATGACAAAAAAAACTCATTGCGCTTAATATTTTATGATGATCGTTCCATACTTTGACCGATTTCATTTTCTTTCTGTACTAGTAACAAATTTACCAAATAGAATAAATAAGTTACTATTTTTTTTTTACCAAATAAATTATTACAACTTTTCGGTTTCGGTTTCGTCGGCACTGTGATTCATCCCACATGATTGAAAAGAGGCTGCACTATAACAGAGGTGTTAAAACGAAAAAGTACGTGTCAAAATGTCATCTTATATATATATTTTTTTCTGTCAGCCAACAAAAACCGCCACATAAACTTCATCTTTTCAAATTTAAGGCTCACAATACGTTCGATTAAACCGGCCCACGCACGGTACATGCGAGTACTCATCCAATGCTGAAATGATATGTGAGAGTGATACGTAAGCACCTTTTTTACAGTATCCAATAAAAACTTCAGAATGTAGTAAATTTTACAATGCATATAAAAAAAAAAAGTGAAAGTACTTCAGAGGGTGTGTGTGTATGGGTTAGTAAGCATTACGCCACTCGTCAACCCTTGCATATGAAATGGACGAAATCTTAAAAAAAAGCAACAAAATCAAATACATGCTGATTAAGTCGTTAGTGTGATGTGTATAGTCCTCAGATGATATTTTTTTTGTTTGTTTGAAAGTTACAATTCCAAATGTTTGAAGAGTTTTGTAGTCAAGACCACTTTTTATTTTAATAGCGATTGCAATTTGAAAAAAATATAAAGCAGGGTGAAAATGATCAAGTGTACAGTTTTTTCGAATACCGTAATTACTCACCTTCTCCGTATATTTTCACGATGTTCGATACGAACTGACACGGTGCACTCACATCGAAACTTTTTGCACTTGGTGTCGGTAACGTCCTTATGCCTCAACAATAATTTCCATAATTGAGAGAGTACAGAGAAAATGCATCAAGTTTGCTTTGTCATCTCTGAATTTTGATAATCCGATCCCGTCTCGATGTAAACTTATCCACTTGTCCTTGCTTGTTAATCGTGGATGTTATCAGTCTACAAAATCATTTGTGGGTTTATCGATTCACCGTGTTTTTTTTAAATTTGATTCGGGCGCATTTATTTCAATTCATTTATTTATTGAGTCTATAGACAGAAATTCCTTTTAATGTTCCTCCTAGAAGTTTAAGATGTTGTAAATATTTTAATATACCTTTCCATAGAACAAACTATGGTATGAATGAACCTATAATTAGGTCGCTTAGAGAATTCAATGAAATATGTAATAAATTTTAAATTAATTTTACCTACAAAACAAATGAATTCAAAAAATTGTTAGAACTAATTAATTATAAAGCACTAGTCTGTAAGGAATTGTATTGCCATAGACAAAAGAAATAAATAAATAACCTTCTACCGATTCATATCGAGTTTCGAACGCTCCACTCAGTTATCGTCAATATTAACACCACCCACATTCGTCCAAAATGTAATGTATCTCTCATATGGGCTTCAAAGACTTCTTTGCTATGTTGGACATAATTGATCCCATACAGATGTACGCGCCACAGTATAGGGTTATCCATTTCGTGGTTTCAAAAGTATATATAATTTCTCATGTAAGCGTTTTCGTTTTGCTAAGTGTCCTTTTGTTATTTAATTTATATAGCTTACGACCTGATTTGGTGATTTCTAGGACTTGGTGAAATGGCGATTTTTCATGATTTATCAATATTTTGGCGTATGTTTTCTCGGACTTATAAAATTGATGTTTTTATCTCATAATCACAATCAATTTATTGTCAATGCTTTCGATTAGGTTTACATAAATGTACACAACGTTGACGATATGTTGATATATTCAACATTACTCCTTGCGAAGTGTAAAATATATGTGCTCTATTTAGCAAATAAAATCTGGTATTATTTCTAAAAAAAGTGGTTTTCTGTTGTAAAATATTTTTCCAGATTTTCAGCACCAATTTTGGCGATAGAGTCAAAAAAATTTGACGACACGTAAGGTCAGTCAAACAATTAGATGAATTCGTATTCGAAGCGAAAGTGAGTGACTGGCTTTTGCCAGTAGCCTTTCTTTCTAGATCTTTGCTCTGGGATGTGACACAAATTGGAATACCAACCTTTGTATTTGAATTTTATAAGTGATTTTTGTGTTACAAAGATTAATGTTAACAATAATTAATTTTTGTTCATCACTTGAAAGAAATGAGTTTTTTTTATTAAAATCGGCGGTTAATTGATTTTTAGTTGAGGTTTTCCAAATGAACTGGGACTTCGTTTTTTCTCTATACCAAAGTTTATTTTTCTTCCATACCATGTATACCATGTATTATTCCATGTCCAACATATTTGACATTCGCCTAAAATGTACTCCATAGATAGACTTTCACATACTTTCGATTTTCAATTGAGAATTTGATAGCAACTTTGTCTGCCTTTGTTTTCAAATATTTTTATGTCAACAAAATACAAAAATCCATTCAATATTCAAGTATACATCATATACTTTTCTGTTCATACATTACATCTTTTTTTTTTGGAATTCTAACATAACAACTTAGAAACGGATATCCTCAATTTGATTTTTTTCCTCACCTCCAAAAGTTTGTCTGATAAATTAACCGCTTTTGGAATAAGTATGCCGGCTGCAAACAGTACGTACGAGCCTGTTAACCATTTCTAGCCATTAAAATGTTGTAACTCTTTCTGTCTTTCGTTATTTTAATCCTTCTTCCAGGCTGCCAACAAAACTAATTACTTGTGACGAAGACAATTTTGCTTTATTTTGAGACTGTGTCATTGTGGCATTGACCACACTCAAGAGTCCTGAATTTATTTGGTAAGTCCTTACTGACAGAGTGACTAATTGCCTCAAAATGTCAAATGCTGCGTGTTGAAAACCAACATAATGCATTAACTAGACTTCAGTTAATTCCGTCTGTCATCGTTCACTCTTAATGATTTCAGGCGGCAGTCAGACACTAAGTTCACAGACCTACACACACACACACACACACTCACACGTACAGCCGTGGGTGGTATAACAGCATGATGGACATGGCGTACAAGTACAGATACCGCGTAACTGCCGGCTGTCTGTTTGTCAGTATGTGCAACCACAAGTTAAGCCAACATATCAACTCGTTTTGGTAATCGGAAACCAAACAATAAGGAACAAACGCACTTCCAATTATTTGCCATTTCGTAACTACATATAACAAACATACATACATGAACAAATGTGCGTGTAGTTGTGCGGACATTGATCCATATGTAATACCAGTCTGTACCTTATTATTCCGCTAGGTGTTGTCACCGTTTGCAAACTGGGTCAATTTTTGAAAAATGTGTGAAAATAATTCGGCAGTTTTACCATAACCTGAAATAAAATTCTAAGGACATTGTATTTCACCCTGCTGTTTACAGAAGACACAATTATTTCAGCCCAGTCTTCTTGTATGGTCTGCATTAGTCCTGGTCACGGTAAGAAAAAGATCTTGGCATTTTTATATATTTCACAATGAAAATTAATTAAAGAATTATTTCTTGCAGCAGCATAGCATTATCCTCCACAGACCTGGAGTATTTCCCTAATTGCACTGGAAAGAGATCATACGAAGTCTTTTGGTGTCAAGAAAAACTCTGCTATTGGAAAGAGCGCACATGAAATGATAACATGTCACCAAAAAACGATTATTAACAAATAATACTGAGACACACAAAATCTAAAGTCTCCACTACTTGCAATTCGGTTACTGCTTGAAATCCTTTAGCACAGGGATGCAACTGAAGGGAGTACTTGCACTTTGGCATTATCTGATTTTATTTTCTGTTATTTTGTATAAAAAAAGGTTTAATACAAGTTGCATAATAGGAATTGTTGAGCATTTACCGTACTCACAAGTTATCATAAAAATGCCCATCACATGACATTGCAGGCGACTGAAATTACCTCGATTCCCCAGGAAATCTCCTTTATTTGAGTGCTCTTAGGAGCTTTTCCTGAGGGATGCTATTTAAGTATAATAAAATGAAATTCATATTTCGAAGCGTGAAGAACTCATCCCGTTTTCAGTACCCAGGCTTATTATCAGAGACCTTTCAAAAGTATTATGGCCACAATTTAAATAAACCATACAATTTCGATACGTAGAGAAATCTATTTTTTTTTTGTATTACTCATCCTAAAGCGAAAATGTTCGGGAAGGCCTGCCTTTCGCATGAGTACCTTAGTGCCTTCGTCGATGAAGACATAATAAGGCCATCTTATTGTCTTACATAGAACCTATACAAAAACTCTTCATGATAATTGCCTGTTTATGGATTGTGTAGAGAGTTGCCCTGTACATATGTCTGGAGGTGATGGCTTCCTAGAAGACGTTTGTCTCACTGAATTATTTCCAATTACTTATATTTACTTCTGGAAGCTAAAATGAGGGGCTAATTTTAAATGGCCATATCTTCTACTACTTAAATAATATTGCAAAGAAAAAAAAAAGGAAAACGATTTCCAAATAAAAAACAAATTCTAATGAATTAACTTCAACTCAGTAACAATTTCCTATGAATATACTTATTATTTACATAAATTCGTAATTTATGAAAATATTTTTTTTATGAAGGAACAGTGAACTGTGCACGTTATACTCTGCAGTGTGGGAGTAATGTGTAATTTGGTGTTTATATTCAGGATCAGTTTATATTTATTATTAGAACTTCGAGTATAAGAACACACAGCCGTACACATTTAGCTTTACCATATGATTCGTAAAGGATTGTCGGTAGATAATATTGAAGTCTAAAAGTAAATAAAACGGGAAGTTGTGTGACGTTTATCTTTATTTCGGATTAAGTAACATTCGAATTCAAATTCGGACCCAAGGGTCCAATTTTTTATGACTAATATAAGTGGGGCTGAGTTCCATCAATAGTTTGGATCGTATTGTTCGTTGTTTAAATAACAGAAACAGAGTATGTGTTCCTTTAACATAAGTGTTTTTTTGGAACGCCGCTTTTAACTTTCACTCCAATGTCATTTCCCTCCCTGAAGCGGTTGAAAATTGTTTTGCAACATATTGTCAATAAGTTGACAATTTTCATTTTTATTGTGTCGCCGAAGTGAAAGGATGGAAGACGAAAAAAAAAATAACATTTGTTCAATTGTAGGATAAATTAATAAGTGGTTTCTAAAGCGTTTATTTTTTAGAAACGGTTTCAATTGTGGTATCTTTACGTACTTCCTTATATCTGTGGCTTAAACCTTTAGTTAGATTTATTTTTAAGCTCTCTGTCATAATGCTGAGTCAGCCTAAGTCACCTTTAACCCTGATTATTTCTTAAAATATTTTTTTTCTCAGCTGTTCTTAAAATATTTTTTTTTTGTAAAATTCAATTCAATTTCCCTAAAAGAGAATATTTTTACACTTACGGTTTTATTAGCAAATCCACCGGGTTTTCCAGCAATATTCGCCATTTATTTTTTTATTTTGTTTATTTTTATGTCACTGTTTTTGAGTGCATCATTTTAGTAGTCATTCTTCCGCCTAAGTCCACTCCATGAAACTCGAAGGAAATGATGACAAATCCATAAACTTATCCACACACAACCGATTGTAGAAATATTACAGAAAGTCGAACACTTTTTGAGTACTTTTAATTTGTTTATAAATCATTCTACAGGCAGATCAATTTGCTGATATTTCAATCGATTGTTTTAATTTGTCTGTGTGTAGGCCGTTTAAACATGTTCACCTCTGCCCTGTTGTATTTTCCGGTTTTAAATTTCATATTTTTCTTCAAATCTTCTCTGTGTCCGCTTTATATTTTGATGTGATTGAGGCTTGCTAAAGCACCCTCTATCGGTAGTAGTCTCCTTCTAAAGGCCACTCTCTCGATAGTAGTCTCCTCTTAGAGGCCCCTCTGGCGTTGGTAGTCTCCAGTCGAAGGCCCTGGCTGACAAAAGTCTCATGTCATAGGTCGTTCCATCAAAACATTTAGCAGGATCTCGTACGAAAAGTCTCGTTCCGTCTTCATGTCCCAATAAAATCAGAACATCCATTAAATATTATATGTTCACACATATTTCCCATAGTGCTAAAGATTACACAACGGACCATCTAGAGTCGAAGGGCACTCTTGTGGGACATTTGCCGAACAGTCGTTCGGGCTCAGGATTTTGTTTACATTATGTTCACCAAGATACGTTTTCGATCACGGGGAGCTGTTGCTGATTGCTTTCAGGCCAATTTCTGAACGCTTCATCTTCGGATCTGCCTGCTTCTTCGCACATCTGATTAAACCAATAATTGTTTGAAGCTTTGATTAAAGTAATCCTTTGATGGAATTTATTCGTAGAACAAATATTTTCTCGATCATTTCGGCAGCAGTATCGACGTTATTGTCCAGTTGAAATTCTGAAATAAATTGTAGAGCTCAGCCGACCCTGCCTTTTTGTATATGAACAGTAAACGCTTTAATACGTTTGCTCTTCATTAGTTTCTTGTGATCTCATTGTGTTTGTTTCTAGTTGGACCTGATTCATATATACCGACAGTTTGAATCGTAATTTTAGTGCATATGAGTCGTATGAGTTATAACCGCGAAGAGTTTTCATCAGCGAATCATAATTAATATCAGCTTACTGATTGAACAGTTTACTCGATTCATCACCAGCTAAATACCCCCCCACTGTGCTGCTTACTTTGGTATGTATACACATTTGTCCGTGTGATATCTTTATTATCACCAATAGCAGCCACCCCCAAAACAATTCCCATCATAGTCTGTGTGTCATCAGACGGTATCATCGCCAGTTTTAGATGTCTGATAGAACCGTACATACATCCATAACTACGTATGTATGTGTGTATAGACGATTGTTGTCTCGTCTATACGACGTCAAGCACAGTGAATTAACCGCAAAATTAACTCACGGCTTGGATTTGTTTGATACACTCGGATGGTAATGATCCGGTTTATTTGCAAATGAGTTTTGGGTTTCGTGATTAAATCAGCCGCAATAGAGATTGTCGCCGGTACGACTAGGATCACGGAAGAAAATCGAGTTCGTTGGAGTGTTGCATGCGGTGGCAGATGAAATCTTATTGAGGGCATCATCAGTTATTCATTGAATATGAATTGGATTGTCATGAAGTAGAAGGGGAGAAAGTTGGTTCGTACATCAAATAGTCAGCGATTTAATATCGACATGTTACATCAGATTAGAATATTATTAGACATTTATGCGGGATCATTAACAATCTTGATTATATATACTTTATATACTTTTTCCAATGTACGATACATTATAAGGTAAAATGACATCATAAAATCTGTACAAATATAAATATGTCAAATGAGTTATAGGTGTCATCGGAACGGTGACTTTCAGACATAGCTTCATAACTGCTTTTCT
The DNA here is from genome assembly GCA_958296145.1 of Hydrotaea cyrtoneurina. NCBI lineage: Eukaryota > Metazoa > Arthropoda > Insecta > Diptera > Muscidae > Hydrotaea > Hydrotaea cyrtoneurina. Next base: position 114,828,017 of record OY282512.1, read on the forward strand.
TTCGTTGATTGTAATAATTCCTAACCCTAAATCTTAACATGAAAATCAAAAACATGACATCAAGCCATTATGGGGGCTATACGAAAGTTGCAAGTTGCAAGTAGTCGCAACTTTCGTATAGCTCATTGCTGTGAAAAAATCCCAAATATATTCCTTCATAATTTCATTTATGCTGCAACGAACATCCATGACCTTTTCACAAACACGTGGTTTCTTATTCTGGCCCCACAAAGCAGGGCGAATTATAAGTTCAGTGTTAATACTCAAATTAAACCCTAAATGAAAATTATAATACTAAAAAAAATACAATAACAATACGAATAAAAAAATTTCACATCAGCAATACTATTAAGGTCATTTCAATCAGCTTTGCTCTCCTACCTGCTTGGCTCTCAATATGAATCAATATAATTTCAGTATTATCGCTTTCTTTCTCGCCTCGAAATTTGGACCTTTTTTTGGACACATATTGGGCGGTATCTCAGCCCAAATCGGCCAAAGTATGGAAAGTTCACCATAAAATGAAGAGTTATCCATTTTGCTTTTTAAAAGTAAACGTAAATAAAACACATATAAAATATTTTTTTTTCATGATATTTCTTTTTTATTTATTATAAAGTTGACGCTGATACTTTTGAGGTAATTTTGAACTACTTTTTGGAAAATATTGGGCGGTATCTCAGCCATAACTTGACGAATGTTGGTTCATAAGTGCTCAAGGGTTAAAGGTTTATCTGCATATACACGGTCTTCCGCGTAGCCCCACAAGAAAAGTCTAATGGTGTCAAATCGCATGATCTTGATGGCCAGTTGATGTCGCCACGACGAGAAATTACGCGGCCAGGAAATGTCTCTTTCATATTCGCTCGAGTTGTGTGGCATGTGGGTCCGTCTTGTTCAAACCACATATTCTCCAAGTCGTATTCTTCAATAGCAGGCAAAAAATAGTCGGTTATCATACGACCATAACGCTCCGAATTGACGATGACAGTCGTTCCCTCGTCGTTTTCGAAGAAGTAAGGCCCAATCACACCTTCGGTCCAAAGAGCGCACCAAACAGTGACTTTTGGTGGATGTTATGGCCTCTCTTCAATTACTTGAGGATTCTCAGAACCTCAAATACGAGAAATGTGTTTCATAACCATAAACCATAATCTCTTCTTAAAGCGCTACTATTTTTGTAGTAGGTTTTAAAAATTTTTAGGAGTGATAGTTAAGCGATCCATTTTCTTCAATGTCAGACTTCCAACTGAAAAGAAAAGCAAAAATGTAACAACTTAATGTATAACCCTATATTAACTCTAAACAGAAAAAAATTAACATTGGCCCTTTAGCAACCGATTGTTTTAATTTGTTGCCGGCGTGTAGGCCGCCTAAGTGGCAACAAAATTTTTGAACTCACCAGTATATGAACCTGAGATTATTGTGTAACTTCCCCACAAAATACCTGCTATTGAAACTCTAATGTGAGTATTATCTCTGAATGAATCAGATAACCGATTTGATGCGCAGCATCAAATTCATCGTTTCTAGAGACCGCAAATTTGCTGTCGTCGTACATCCGCTTCACAATCGTTTAAAGATTAATATTATCAATTTCTTTAATGTACATGGAAATGCTATCTGATGACATCTTTGTTGTTTGCGGTTTGGTTTCTTAGTCGAGGTTTACATCAAAATCATCCTATGTCATCACCATAGGGGTGGATGTATTTTCATGAATATACATGAGAATGTGTAAACGCGCGCGTGTATGTGTGTTTTTGTAATTGTATCCAAAGACATAACATTACATGCATACATATACATATACATATATATATATGTACAAGGTGATGATTTATCATTCCCTATGTGACAGACAACTTGTTGCTTAGCTGCAAGAAATTTAAAATGTACTTTCCTTTCGTCGTACGTTTTAAGCGAATTGTGGGTTTCCAAAGGTTAGCAGAAATATAAACATCTCGTTGTGGTTTTTGATGGAGTGGCAATTTTTCTTGCGACATTTGTAAGCTAACGCCAAACTCCAAGAAATTATAAACTTCTCCAGCGAATCCCGTCTGAAAGGGGAACACATGTTGTGGAACGAATTTAATATTTGCAGGAAATATGAAGTTTGTTGGAATTTATTTAGGGAACTGTCGCTGACGTTATGACCTGCTATGTATAAATGTGAATGTTATTAGCTTAATGTATACATGAAACTGCGTGTCTTTTTGAAATGAAAGATATTTCATTTGGGGAAAAAGTATTTGATGTTTTCCATGTCTGTTACCTACTTTCCTTAGCAGTCTATGAAGGAACAAAGCGGGATCTTCTCTCTAATCAGGGAGCTGTGTACGATATAGCGAGACCTACTGTTTAAAGACGTTGTCTTTTCTAAACAAAAGGACCCGGTTAGTGAGTTTTCAAATATTATGTAGTGCTTGAATAAAATTCCCAGTATATTCCATTATATTAGAAATTATACTAAATTAGTCCAGAGTTTTGTTATGAAACACTCTGTCCTGTGTAATGAAAATCTCATCAAATTAACAGAAAGTACCTACGAGCATTTATACCATCAATCATTACATATGCACCATTTGATTTGTCATTTTATTTGTTTATTCCTTCTTTGCTGGCATCTCATACCGCCACCCGCCGAGACGTTCGCCCTCCTTAAAACTTGACTAAGAATGACCAACGAAATTAAATGACTTGGACTAAATACACATTAGAGTACATTTTCGAGGAAATTTCCACTTATGTGATTCCCCATGGGTTTCCCATTGCTGCCACGTAATCACTGCAGTGCATTTGGTTTCCATCCACATTGTCTGTTCGCATGTTGTTCAAACCAAGTACGGGGATTTATCGATTTATGAAATTTCGTAAATTAATGTTCTTTCATGATTCCCTTCATTCTCAGTCATAATTAAACGATTAATGCCACAATTGTTATTCCTAATTTGTCATTCAATATAATTTACATTTTGATCAAACCACAACGGCCCCCATACCGATGCCGTGCACCATATTCCCTCAAGCGAAACGTGTAATTCTCACTTGTAATCCCGATATAAAGTCGCTTCAATTTGCGTTCATGTTATAAAAAAGGAAAAACGCAATCACACCACAAGCTTTATTAAGCGAATTATGGTAAACTGCCTACACCCTGCAGAGTGGGGAACGGGGCGATGGCGGCACCAACACTTCCCATTATTGCCACCATAGACATACCAAATGCGGCCCCTCGCCATACTCACTCACTGGCATGCCACAAATTGTTTCCTCAGACACGCTGCTGTTGTTGCCTTTCTAATCCATACAACGTATCGTACGCACACACATACTCGAACGTACTTATTTGTGCTGCTGTGATAAGTGCGAGTTTGGCTTATGACTGATGAACAGACTGTAATGGCAAATGCAGATCTGTTTTGTCTCTCTCTCTCCCCATCTGACAAACATACACGCGCCATTGTGGTTATATCGAGGATTTTGTAATTATATGAGTTTCCATTTCGATGTTGATACTGTTTTGGTCCTGCTTTGCCTTGGTTTGGGGAAAGATAATCTTAAATTGTTCTTCATGGAAAGAAACTGTATGTTTTTGAGTTTGAGTGCAAGGCTTTTGAGAGACAGGAATTAATAAAAAGTATATAAATCGAGGAAGAGGGTTGTGAAGCTTCTGATATATTAAATTTAAAAATGTCGTTGGCAGAAATAAAGTGGGTTTCATTAAATGCACGTGTAATATAAGTTTGTTGACAGCAGGGCAGTGGAGTCGAAAATTGCTTCAATCCGACTCCGGAGTCGACTCCGACTTCAGCTGGGCAATTACAACATTTCGGTCCACTATTACTGTGTACTCTATGTTACACTGAAATGCGTTTGTCTCTTGAAGATTAACAAAGTTCATATAATCGAAAAAATTTATAATTTTTAATTGATTAACTTTTCATTTTTATTTAATTACAATACAAAGTAAATTTATATTCTAATTATGGGTCCAAGGTTGAACCGGGTGACCATTTGGCTAGGTTTTTGTGGCGACAGACCAAACCCTCTGTTGGGAATCGAACCCACAACCCCCACGATGATGGGCAAGCTCGCTACCAATTCGCCTTGCTTCGGTTTTCAAGTTCCAGTTCCAGTTTAGCTTGGCATCCAATATCAGTCCTATGTAGATACTTGATACTGTTGGATAGTGTAAGTGTTTCCCCCATCGACTTGATATTAATGAGTTGAGGTTTCTTGTATCGCAGTAATAGTTTAATTTTAATAACAATCCTACTTAGTGCAAACTCCAATACCTCTATGGGTGTATTTAAATCCTTACCCGTAGCTGCAACTGCGTATACAATTGTCTTGCATCCACTTTTCTCAGAAATCATTTGTGTCCTGAATTGATTTTCAATTGTTTAACTCAGTTACTATACAGTTAGTATACACTAAGTATCGACTAAAAACCTTAACGCACATCATGATTAGTATTCAAAATGAAGAATGCTCATATGCATTTTCAGATATTTGTGCCCTAGAACATTTCAATTTTAATACCATTTCAATTCTATTGCATTCCACAAAGATCTCCTTAGTCTCATTTGTTGTTTTAATTTCACTTTTCGCAGAACAATTGACATTGATTTAATATTTAATGCGTTGGTACAAAGCGTTGCATAATTTTTTATGTAATTTCTGCACGTACTCAAATCTTCCGGTTGTATATGCATTTCTCATTTGAATGTCTATTCAAATACCGGTGGGTTTTGTTGATGCTACTAGTGATGCAAAACCAAAAACCGGTTAAACGCAAGAGTCATCTATTTTTTAATATTAAGATAATTTAAAAAAAAACCGATTGGAAATTGTGTGTAAAAAATATATTCAGAGCGTATGGCTCTCAGTGGTCCAGAAAAAAATGTCATTACGATTTAAAATGTGATATTTTTAGGATCTGATAAAAATTAATACCGGGGAACAAAAAAATGTTTCATTATAAACACAAAATAAAGGAAATTCCATGAATACATTTATATTAAGACGTTCGAAATATTTAAAACCCTTAAGGTCTACTCTTAGTTCGCGGTCCATGATGAACGGTATATACGATTCAACCCAGCCCTTTGATATAATAATAAGCCACGTCTGAGGTAATAATAAAATAGTATTTTATATCATTCGATGCAAAAAAGTAATTGAACTTTAAATCAGTCATTTTGTGTGTTCCCATTGTGGATTTTGCGAGATCAAGGCCGAGTTTCCACATCCCTAATATCTATGTGTGTTATATTTTTGTGAGATACTCACGCGTATTCTAGCAATTCACATCAAGCTTTCGCCAAGAATCAGCACTCATATGAATGTTCAAATAACCATGCATACATATGTATGTATACGTACGCATGCATATGATTTTATGATAACAATGTGTATACGCACATATACATCTACATCTACGAATTTTTAATGTGTTTATATATATTATATATTTTTTTTTTATGTCTAAATGAATGTTCGTTTGAGACTCTGCAAACGATATACATATGTCTGTATTTGAATATCATGACACAAAATAATATTTTGAGATGGATGTGTTTATACACACTCACACACATACATTTGCATATATTCACATGTGTTGTTTGTGAAACTTTATGTGGAAATTTGATTTGTCATATCTTTTATGTCGCTGTATTTTTTATGTTTCTTCTTTACTCATTTGCTTGCTTGCCGAGTAAAAGGAAACGGAAAGGAAAAGTGACAACAGCATTTCGCCGAGTACTCACTCGTTGTGTTGTCTTCAGATGTATGCTCATGCAAAAACAATGATAACGTTTTAAGCAGTCATTCAAATGCATATTTTATAATCGCAATTGAAGAGGGAAAGTCTATTGAATATTTAAATTTAAATCGTGCCTCAATTTAGGACAGCATTTCAGTTCATAAGAAAAGTTTGCATGTGACAGACAAAGGAAAAGACATTAAGAGAAGATGTGTAGGATAGAAATTTTCAGAATATGAAATTAGTTAAATGTTTGTCTCAAATGAAGCAGGACTTTTCGAGCAAATCGGCTCCGATACAAAAGGATGTTGGTAAAATTAAAAAAGGTCGAAATGGTTTTGTTTATTAATGTAACACATGGTTATCAAAATTGAAGTAAAAAGTAAATAAATAAATAAATAAATAAATAAATAAATAAATAAATAAATAAATAAATAAATAAATAAATAAATAAATAAATAAATAAATAAATAAATAAATAAATAAATAAATAAATAAATAAATAAATAAATAAATAAATAAATAAATAAATAAATAAATAAATAAATAAATAAATAAATAAATAAATAAATAAATAAATAAATAAATAAATAAATAAATAAATAAATAAATAAATAAATAAATAAATAAATAAATAAATAAATAAATAAATAAATAAATAAATAAATAAATAAATAAATAAATAAATAAATAAATAAATAAATAAATAAATAAATAAACAAATAAATAAATAAATAAATAAATAAATAAATAAATAAATAAATAAATAAATAAATAAATAAATAAATAAATAAATAAATAAATAAATAAATAAATAAATAAATAAATAAATAAATAAATAAATAAATAAATAAATAAATAAATAAATAAATAAATAAATAAATAAATAAATAAATAAATAAATAAATAAATAAATAAATAAATAAATAAATAAATAAATAAATAAATAAATAAATAAATAAATAAATAAATAAATAAATAAATAAATAAATAAATAAATAAATAAATAAATAAATAAATTGCTAAAAAACAGCAAGGTAGCACAGTTTTTTAATTATTTTTTATTTTTAAATTATTAATTATTTTTAAATTAACTGTGTTTTCATTCATTATTTAAAACGGTTTATAAGTGTTATTCGGATCCAAAGAAATTACTAGTAAGTATTACAACTAATGTATTCTCATAATAAAACAATATTTTTGTAATTTAATAAAGTGGAGCACTTGCAGGCTCCATTATAGTCACCCCGCCTGTAGCCGGGGCTTGCGGAGTAACGACATCTTTTTCGTATTGTGAAATGTATATATTTGGTATATCGTTATTTTTCGTGTTCTTTAACTGTATAGAGCAATAGTCAAACCTGAAAAAATACTACTGCGTGGAGCTATGCAAAATCGGAAGAAATTTAATTTGCTGAATTGTCAGATGAGGACATACAATACATGTAGAACACTTTTTCTAGAAGAGAACCAACTTACTCCTGAAGATGATGTGGAAATTGAAGGGTATCTTGAGCAGCTTTGACATCCACACCTAACATACTTTTTGGCAAGTGCCATAAATACCAGTCTGAATCTCAGTAATATTTCTCTAGATACAAATGCTGAATCTGTGCCTCATTCCCCCATACAAGTACATCTCCATCGGTATCTTGACCAACAAACGCACTTAGTTGAACCACAACCACCTACGCCAAGTATGGTATCCAGTACAACATCTGAATCAATCCCACCCTTTCGTTGGGCATGCCAAGGAAGAAATCAGTTCGAGTTAAATGCCCACGGTCTACTTTACCTTTAGAAGGTGGTCCAGGCAATGAACCGAACGCTGGTGGTTTTGTTGGAGGCAGTTGAATTAAAATCAAAATAGTTTAGAGCAATAGTTTGGAAGAAAAAACATTTACAATTTCATCGAATGAAGTTGCATTACTTGGTGATAATAGGTATCTTGAATTGAAAACTCCTTTAGAAAAAAATCGTTCTTCAGCCGGACTGTTCGTATGTGGAATAATCTTCCTACAAGTGTTTTTCCTGCCTGCTATGACATTGCCAAATTCAAGGCCAACGTCAACAGACACTACTCCCTCTTTCCCCCCTCCAAGAACCTTCCTTCCTATCTTTTACACAGTGCATTGCATTTATGGGGGGCATCCCCTGAGTGTTAGTCAATTAAAAAAAAAAAAAAATATGCAAAATCATTAGATGTTCGTTCGGATGGTGTCGGACATATATGTCGAGCACTAGACCGAAGTGTTAAAAAAAAATTGCAAAATGCCATGTTGTACTTCAGAGTCTCAAATGTTTTGTCTAAAATGTAAACTGAATTTATGTTGTACACCAAACAGAAATTGTTTCGAAAAGTATCACTCAAATTCATAAATATGTCATGTGTTATAATAAATAATAACAATTTATTAACAGCCTGTTGTTATGAAACGTATACGTCTGAGGTGAACAGAAACGTCTGTAGCCGAAACGAAACTGAATTGTGTTTCTATAACTCCACCGAATCCAATTAGACAATACAAACAAAAATACATAAGAAACAAAAAATCAATTAGAATTTAACTGAGACTTTCGTGTTACAAAAATCCAAACTGACGAAACAGAATTTCTGTTCGTTATTTTCGTTTTATAAAAACATAACTATTTTTACTTTACTCTTAAAAAGTGTATATAATACGTAATCTAAATTAATTTTAAGTTTTTAACAACAACTAACAAATTATGAAATAAAACAAAAAGTATGTTATGAGTGGTTGTCAAGGTACTTTTGTTACCTTTCAAGTGAAATGAAAATAGGGAACAAAAAAAAATACAAACCAAACTAAAACTAAAATGTAAAACATGATGTTTAAAAAAACCATTTTACATTTTTACTCCGCATTCATAATAAATTAACAAAAAACTTTTTTATGAAAAATGTGTGAAAATTGTTTTTTTTTTAAAATTTTTATGAATACGGCGGAAAAATGTAAAATTTATTGTGGAAACATGATGTTTTTCATTTTAGTTTTAGTTTTTTGATTTTTTGTTCCCTTTTGCATTTCAGGTGACGATATACATACTTATTTCGAAGGACCTTTTAAATGTATGTACATATTTGCTTTTATCGTTAACATAGGAATGCTTTGTGGTTCAACGCACATCAAGAGCATGTTTTTGGGACACCCATAAAACTTTAAAAATCTTAACAGTAACAACAATTTTTATTTTATATTTAATGGGAATGGACGCCTCAGGTCCGACACACACAAAGTACACATGTACTACACACAACAAAGAAACCCATGTCCGAACCGTTCGGTACAGACAACAGTCCTTTGGCTTTGAAAACCGAAAGAAGAAAAAAAAAATATTAAAATGGAACTGAAAGTAATGAAAATAATGAGTGGCAACAGCCGAAAGCAGCAGCAGCTGAAACAGCCTGTTGCATGTGAAGAAGGTCAGGACGCATGACAAAACGAACAGTCACAAACAGTCTGTCCGCCACTACAAACAAACCCAAACATTACCCGGAGAGTTTTACGAAGAGCACAACAGAAAAGAGCGACAAATACCACACACAGGACGGAATGGAAGGAAAATTGTTGCTTTCATCAGGAACAAATTGTGTCATTCGGCCAAACTTGAGGCGAAGGCAACAGTTGCAGAGGACTGGCTCAGTGTTGAATGTAAGTGTTGTGGCATTGAAATTGGCTGTGCGTCTGTCTGTGTGTGTGTGTGCGTGTTAGGCCTCTACTACAATAACAAACTGAAGCAACAAATGGATTTTGTGGCAAAAGCTTAAGAGAGGCAATCAACATACACACAAACAGGCAAAAACGAGGAGAGAGCGAGAACGAAAGCTTTGTGTATTTCCCATGGATTTTGTCCCAAAACTGGAATAAACAAAACCCAGAGCGACCAGAATTCGAGCGAGAGAATAACTTTTGTTTTTGTGTGAGTTACGAGTAAAAGTCCTTTAAACGATGGAACGAAAGTGTTGCCGTTAAGCACGAATAACATCTGTTTTCTAAGCGACACACCAACACACACCTACATCAGTGGGTGGCTTCGGAGAGTGTGTGAGCGTATGTGTGGGGTCTGTGAAGCAACATTCAAAACATACGCATTCCCATACACTCTTTTAAGCTCCCGTACGTGGCAGTGAGTGAGTGATATTTGCCTTGTGTCAGCTTTCCAAAAACAGGTTTCATGCCCGTCAGTCTAGGATAAACGCTTAAGACGGCACAACAAGTGTACGCGTGTAAATAACAACGTCAGTCCGAACAAAACCAACGCGTCGGCCCATAACTCCCCTACAAAAACATATCATTCAACTCCAACCACACCATACCACCATACATACACCTATACTAACACACATACACGCATACACCCATATCCCCGTGTATGTGTAGGCAAGTCGAGGTACGGACGGACAACAAATATTCTCATACATGTATCCCCCTGGTGCATAGATCATTACCAACTATTACGTCGTTCAACGTTTAAGAAACAATCGAGGAAACGGAAAACAACCATTTTTTTTCTTCAACTTTCTCAAAAAACAAATACAGTTCCGTGCTGAAATAGTGAGTGTGTTCGTCTGAGTGCAGGTTATAATTCCTTTCGTTTGTCCATTGTTTTCGGTGTTTCGGTGTGCAATAAAATAACTGCCCCGGGACCCTCTATGAGCACTGCTCACTGTTCACACTGCTTCCGTTCCCTGTACTTCTGAAAAGCAGCCGTCACCTCATCCCCGTAAAGGTGTGTGAGTGTCTGGGAAAATGAATGGTTGAGTGAATGGCTTTAAGTGTAGCCCAAGTGGTGCTTGAAATTTCGTTATAAATTGACAGCAATTGACGGAAACTCGAAAAAAAAAACGAAGCAGCCAGCAACAGACACAGGAAACGGAAGAGGAAACAGTTAACGACTTGATCTCATATTCACAAATGGTGATTGTTTCGTTTGTGCACCACTCCAAACGACAGCGGAAAGCTGCAAATAAGTGAGAACAAAATCTCAAGAGTTTCATATCAATTTTGTGGCATTTTCAGGGGCTTAAAGTGTTATGAGTATGAACGGAAAATGACCAACCAAGGAACACTAAAGAAGTGTTAAGTGTTCTTGTTACACTGAAGAAATTTATATAATTGGAATCAAAAAAAAAAAAAAAACAAAAAAAAAAACACGTACTAAAAAGTGAAGAAGTAAAAAAAATAAAACACCACAATTGTGTTAAACCGCTTAAGTGAAAAGGAGCGAAAATCCAATTTGTGAAACAAAACCAAAAAGTAATTCATCATTTCGTTGAAAATTAAACCAACAACACATGAAAGTGAAATTTCCACTTACAGTGTCAAGGGAAAAAAAAGAGAAAAATTCTATAAATTGTTGTCTGAGGAGCCTGCTTAAATCTCCCGCCCCGCCTAGCAGCTACTACTAAACCCACAGAAAGCAAGAAAACACACCCAACTCATCAATTTCTACCCAAGTTTCAATGCAATCCACCGATTTTGTCTATCTTCAATAAGCCTAAAATCTAATCAAATCTTTACATAAAACGTTGTGAAACTGAACTCTGATTTTCTGTTGGATATAGCCAAGCTAAAATTACATGCTTATCATACCAAACTAGCTTTTGAAAGTGTTTTCATTCAAACCCCCGCAAAGATTTGTTTTGTGAAATCTTTTACAAAAATATTTTTTGCAATTGTATTGTAAAAAATTCTCGTAAATATTACATTGTAAGAAGCATTCGCTTCAAAACTACGTTTTCTGAGTGCATCGTCAGCCGTTATTGTGTTTTAAGTGCAAGTGTTTTTTTTTTGGTTTTGATAAAGAAAAAAAGAGTGAAAAAAATTATTAAAAGTTTTGATTGTATAAACAAACAAATATAGTCAGCCATGCCTCAATTTTGGATAATCGTCTTCTGTTTAGGATTATTTACCCTACAATCAATAGGTGAGTTTTTGTTCATTTATTCTGCTTTTATAAACCAACCATTTTTTACTTAGTTTGTTTGAATTTAAACCGTTTCCATCGCAAGATCTTACCAAAAATTTGCCAGGTGTTCTAGGGTCGCGAAATTCGGTCGGAATCCACTTAGTTCATGCGACTAAGAGTCGTACGTTTTGGTCACATTGTACAAGAATCACTGCAATCTGATGAAATAGCTAATTTAGACAACATATCGCAAGGTTGAACAACAGAATAATGTTGACAGATTTGACTTGAATTAAAATAATGTTCAACGCTTCTACGTGGACGGCCGTGGTTTGATAGGTAGTGTGTGTGCAACTACCACACAGCAGAACGCAGGTTCGAAACCTGCTTCCACCTCTTAACATATAGGTATATGACAGCTGCCAAAGTTCAGAGTTTCCATTTTCACAAAAAAATAACACAACATTTGAAATGTGCACTCTTACTTAGGCACCAGCGTTGCCGTTTTGGGTTTTTTTTTAAAATTTTAAGATTTGGTCGCTCCTATTCGATTTTGAGAGATTAGGACGTATTCGTGAATTCGATTGATTTTCATAGAATATTTGTACTACATACATGTATAAATTATCATTAATTACACTATTTTATATAAATATAAGTTCGTGGCAACCAGATTGCTATCGCTTAAGGGTGTAATATTAAGAATTGTCGAGCAATTTAATATAATATTTTGTCTCTTGCTTTTATAAAGTTCAATATTGCATTTGAAGTGGCTAGTAAAATTAAATGTTATTTTCTACTCTTATCATACATTTTACCTATTTAAAAAATCTAAACATAGAGTTCCAGTCTCAAAGTTCACTTTTGCCATTTTTGTATTGGAGCATAAAATTAATTTTCTTAATTGATTTTGAGAAATTTTATTAAAAAGGAGTAACTGGTTAAAATATTGATTACAAAACCAGAAGTGTGTAACACGAGCAACTTCTCATATTCGGAATTTATATTGAAATAAAAACGAATATTTTAAGTTTTTATGTTGAATATTTGGATCAAATCAAGAGATTTGATTTTGAACGCGATGACATAAAGTTATTAATAATTGTAACTCCAGAAAATGTTCTATCGAATGAAAATTTATTAATTTTGCCCCTTATTCAGTGGAATTTATTATTTCTCAGAAAACGAATATGTCATTGGATTTGAATATTAATTGTTTCTGGAAGACAATTTCTTGAATTAAAAATAGTTTAAATAAAAACGGCAGAACGAACTTCAGTTTTCATTACATTCTTTAATAAATACCTGGCTCAAAAGCAAACTAAACCAAATACTATCAATGGAATTATGCTATCCAAGGAGCTTGCACATCCCCCACTACGTATGTTACATCTCAATACTCTCAAAACATAAGACTGAATTAAACTACATATTTTATTATTAAAATTAAAACATGTGTTATTAAATGGTACATATTTTATAAGTAGAAAAGACTGAATTCTTGGTAGGCAACAATTTTTTGTAGTGGCAAAGCTGTTAGGTACCCTTTATCTGAGACTATGGTAAGACCATCAAACATTTTCAGCGGCTGGCGACTTTACGAGTAAGAGAGTAAACCCTAAGTCACGTAAAAGTTTTCCAGAAAATCAGTCCTTAGTCGAAGACGGCTTTAAACAGTAGGTGCCGATCAGTGATTGTTAAGGGAAATAAGTATTCATATGGTTCATATGGATGGATAGGCTTGTCATTCGAAAGCATTCTTAGTCGAAGTACCAATTCACACTAGGCAATTTTAATTGCCGCAATTCTCAGTTTGTAGGAAAGAGAGATAAGGGGAATGGAAATGGAAAAAACTGGCTCGTACCGGCAATTCCTTTTGGGTTTTTCGTATTTTGGAAGCAATGAATAAGAATTTTGAGACTTTAACGAGGAGACATTCTAATCGGTACATTTACAGTATATCTTCCATTATTCCCATTGAGAGATATGCTGTGAATCTACTTGAGGCGTTTGTTAACAAATTATCTCGACATGAGAGCTATTTAATATCGGAGATCTTTGATGTCCAGAAGGAATTCAGTTGGTCAGATGTTACGTATCTCTCACCGATTGGAATCCTTAAAGAAAACATATCAATTGAGTCGAATCCCAGTGCTTCCACTTTGCCAGAATTTTACTCATTGAATTTATCTAACACTCACAGAGTTTAAATATTTTTTTTTCTTCTACACTCTTTTTTTATTCAAATTATTGAATTAAGATAATTTAGTTTTAAGAGTTTGATTTAGACTTCTCCGGAGTTTTACCTCCTTGCGACCCTGTTAAAGTGCCTGGAGCAAGCACTGTACCTCTTGAGGAAAATCGGTATAAAAACTAACCGTACAACAATGAGAATAATAACACCATAGTTCTAAGTTTGCTTAAAAAATTTTACCTTGTTATCTTTAAATTCTTATATAAGTCTCAATAAATCAAATCTTGAATCTTGTACTTGAAAAGGCAACAATGAAAATAAAAATTGCCAAAAAAGAATTTCCTTGTGTGAACACAAGTTCAAAAGTGAACACAAGTTCAAAAGGGAATCGTCAAAATTGCCGCAAGTAAAATTGGCTAATGTAAATCGGTACTTACGGGACTTATTTGTGTGTAATTGTTTATTGTGAGAATTATAAACGAATGTACAAATTCATTAAGGACCTACTAAAGTGTAAAAAAATTCATTAATAAAAATAAAATAAACTTCTCCACAACATTATTATACAAAAAATAACTTAGATGTAAACAAAAATTAAATTGTATAGTCAAGATTTACGCTACGATTTTGTTCCATAGTTTCGTTTTTTTTCCATTTTCTTCTGATACCCGTTGGCGAAGCGAGGTCTTTTTAAATAGAAAGATACTTGTCTGTTTCTAACGAATATTCTTCATTTCTTTGTCAAAATAAAATTGAAAGTTTAAAAAAAAACATAATTATTCAATTCAAGTGAAATATGTTGCAGAGAAATGCCAAAAAAATTCCACCTTTTCCATTTCGACATTTCCGCCGCTAAACAAGTTTATTCACCTCCTTCTCCACAAATTGTCGAAAGTCATATCTGCTCACCCTGGATGGGAAGTCATTGTGTAGATCCGGTCAAAGTTTGGTAAAATCTTACCCCTTGTTTCTGTAGAACGAATAAACAAATAAACTAATATGATTTCTGATGTGTTTTATTGTAGTGACCAATGTTTTCTTTATCTAAGGTTGAACTCGTATTTTGTAAATGGGCTATTTGGTCATGTGATTATAATGACATTAAAAAAAAGTAACTTATTCCATTTTTTTTTCACGCAACGTTTTGTTGGCTTGTTTCCAACTTCTTAAGGGGTGTTTATTTTTGAATACAATTACTTTTGATTTCATTAAATCAACGGACTTCACAACACATTAATTAGTTAGTTATTAGTAATCAAAAACATCACAGGCTAAAAACTTATACCAATATCACAGAACAGTACTTAAGTAATTGCAATTTGTTAAACATTATCAAAATTCTTATTCTAAATGAAAAATGTATGACTTTCAAAAATGAATTTTTTTTTTCGTCTTCTGACGTGTTGGTTTATTTTGACCTTCGTTTTACTAACTGGCGATAATTGTCACCCGTTTAATTGAAAAAACCCGCTTAAGTGAAACAATATATGTAAATCAATAATTTTTCCCAAATTTCTGTAGGATTCACTCCGCTTATTTCAAATTGCGACTAAGTAATAAATCGCTCAATTGAATTGTGACGCCTCTACACGTACATTTAATGCCGGCTTCATTTTCGAACTTCGGTTATATGAAACAAATTACAATTACCCGGATTTCGCTTTGAACAAAAAAAAAACTTCGAATAAATTAGAGAAATGCACACTATTTTTCCGTATTCAATTAGCCGGATTTATTTATTATCTTCTGTTTCACTTCAAAACGTGGTCAAATGAAGAAAAATATTTAGTATTTTTCAAATGCCACTTAATATTGCTTAGATCTCCATTCAACATAAGCGTAAATCAAAACAAAAGGTGTAACGAAAGCAACCCTAATGTTGGAAATTCTAATTTTGCCGTCCAAAATAATCTCTCGATCTGTGCAATGGAAGTTTCTGATTCCTCCCATGATTATGATGAATTTATGTCACTGCATTGTGTTGTAATAACAGATTTGGCGAATTAATTTATTTTTCTTTTAGAACTGTGAAAATAATGTTTTGAATGCATGGTTATGTGGAAAATTTGCTGTGTCACATAAAGCTTTGTAAGAACAAATAAAAGGGGGCAATTATTTGACACTTGTTGAATATTTGTTTGCTGGCAAATAATTCTATCAGTCAACAACAGTGTTACCAATTTTGGGTGAGCCTAAAGCGAATTTAAAAGCATATATTAGTGAAGTGAACTATTCCTCCAAAACGAGTAAAAAGAGTATAGTTTTATTATTTGAAAATTGGGAAAATGTTTTTTTTATTAAAAAAACCTTTAATTTAAATAAACACAAAAATAAATACTTGCTTTCTTAAATCCAAAATTCATTTGAATACTCACAGTAAAAAAGCACTAGGAGCACTAACTAAAATCTACGAAACAGTAGGCCTTGTGTATTTTTTACATTTCGCACTAGGAAATATTTTTGGCGTTTTGGGGTCTCTGAGAAGCACTAGATCCAGTGAGAGTTGGCATCGCTGCTGAACAATACCCTGATTTCTTGTATGTCCCTCAAAAAATATTTGGTGTTTCGTTTGTGATTACCAGATATTTGAAAATTGTTGTCAAATATTTGCCACATTTGAATCTAGTATTTTGAAACCATTGTCATCACTGTCAGTCCGCAATTGTTCGGAGTCAAGCTGTTTGATCTCCAAGGTTAACCATTTTGGGTTTTATATATTTTGACGTAATTGCTCACAATGCGCATAAAATATTAAATTGTTTTATAATTTTAACATTTTATCAGATATAAAAATATTTAAAAAAAAATCGTCTTTGTTTATTAAATAGTGTTCTTATCGTAATTGTTAAGTCATCATTTAGTTTGTACCAAATATTTTTTTGTAGTAGCAAATATTTTAAAATCACAACAACGTTTTTGGTTCAAAAGAATTTAACAATTTGGAAATGTGAAAGCGTTCCAAATTTATGATATAACAGGTGGGGCAAAAGTAAACTTCCGATGTTTTTTGGCTGTAATTAAAAAAAATAAAAAACTTTGATTCTTCTTGTGGATTATTTTTATTTGGTCTTTAAATTTTTTTTACATCAAGTCGAGAATACGATGTCATGTAAATGGCCGTCGCCAGAGTTGCCACTGACATTAGGGGCCAATCGCAAAATTTATAGCATTTTCTGATAGGAGGATTACTTTTGCGCCACCCGTTACAACTAATAACCACCCGAAATTTCCGCATTCATATATTGGATAGATTTAGTGCATAAATTAAAAGTTTTTTATAACAAAACTCGAGTTAATTAATTTTTGAAAATTGGTACACAGATGAAACGATGAGCAAAGTTCCTTTTTCCAAATCCAAAATTTTATTCTAATCGGAGTTCATTTGTAATTGCTGTGGCTAAAGAAAACATATTTCTAAAAAAAATATACGTTTATTGTTTAAAAGTTTACCGATTGTGAATGTTACTCCCGATTCACATTAGGCAATTTTAATTGCGGCAATTTTTATGATTCGCTGTTGAACTTGCCTCTTGTATTCACACAAGGAAATTCTTTGCTTTTTGCATTTTCAACTATAAAAAAACCACAAAAAGGATTTTTTTGCATTTGTATTCCCTTTAACTCTCTTTCCAACAAACTAAGAATTGCGGCAATTAAAATTGCGTAGTGTGAATCGGGGATTTTTTATTTCATATAATTTTTTTTATAATTTTATTTCATTGAACCAAAACCCCTTTTAATTGAAAATGTCGGATAAGCTGTTTCATAAAAAAAATTAAAATTAAATTAATAAAAATTAAATTAAAATTAACACAATTTCTTCATTCAACAAGTTGGAAACATTTATATTGTTGGCTTTTAGCAATTTTTTAAAATAAAATATTGCTAAATAAGGCCTGCGAGTGGACACGCTGCAAGCGGTCAACCTGTTCAACCCAACCCAACATAACGTGTGAAAAGTCGAGAAAATATCGCCCACAATCCGCACCAAGGCATATTTCTTTTTTAGAAGTCTTTCCAAGTAAACTAATTTCTCTCTTGAAAATGACATAAGTTCGTGGGAAAAAGAAAAACATTCAATCGATAGAACTTTTTCACTGAAATCGTTCAACTGAAATATATTTAATTTATTTATTCGAGTTGCGATTTATAAAAATATACAGATAACTGGAAAAATTGGTTCCATTTCCAGTTAAGCAAAGTTAAAATTCAGTTAAAATTTTAGTGGAGAGGCAATTTTTCATACGGTAACGTTGTCGGCTTCCAGGATTTACTGTTTCTGTTCTTAAATTATATAAAGGGTCCGCCAGCTAAAGTTTTTTTTCAGCTAGTGCTTATCGTTATCGGGCCATGTTGAACGAATTTTTGTTTACCAAAATTGAAGAGGAGGATATTGGCAACATTTACACTCGATGTTTTGCGCCCAGTTTTGGAAGATCACATTATCACCCCCAGATCTGATGTCATTAGGCTACCGCATGGCCAGCCGATGCAGCCATTTGAATGAAATTATTTTCCATTATTAACCGAAAGGATTGTACTTTCAAATAAATTAATAAATTTCAGAAAATATCCAGTAGTTTTTTTTTATAGAATTTTCAAAAAAAAAAAAGTTATTTGGCGGACCCTGTAGTTAGGAATTAGAATAAGGCATCTTTTAACATTTCATGAAATGGCCCTATTCAAAATGAATTGATTTCATACTAATTATTCGAGTTTTCTCCGAACCATGTGAAACTTTTTGAACAGTATTAGCAGAAAGGTAACGTCTGATGGAAATTTTTCTCGAAAACTCGTTAATGTTAATTTACGTTTTCGATTTTATTCTTAAAAATATATTGCTTATATAATTTGCTTAATATCTCTCGATAGATTGCAAATAAATAAATAAAAAAAAGAACTTTGCAAATTCAAATTTTACATAATAAATAAATAATTATAAATTGGTCCTTTTTGAACTTATGCCATACGTCGACGAGGGCGGATTGTTGCCATTAAAAAATATATTTTTTTCAGTTGGCAATAAAATTTTTCATTAAAATCGATTCACATTTGAAAATATTGCGAGCTGAAAAAGATTTGAACAACAATAGATGCCGCATGATGTCTGGATGATTTTTCATTACTATTGATTGATAGTGACTGAGTTAAGTCTTCATTTTTCCTTCAAAATCTCAATGAATCCATCGATGATTGGCAGAACTCTTTGTTTAATTATCCACTGTGACTTTGAAGTTGAAGTTATTTCTGTAATAATATTAAAACAAATTAATTTAATTTTAATTTTGTTCACTTATTCAATCTTCATGTAGACCTACCGGTGGTGATATCAGAAAACAATTCATTGAAGTCCTTCTAAGGTATAATCCTTACCAATGTGGATTTTCACTTTTGGGTGGAATTTCAAGGCCACATTTCTTAATTTAAATATTTGCAATTGAAATTAAAAATATGATTAAAATCTTTTCTAATTTCATTCGTCATAGCGTATACAATTACTCAGAGTATTGTTAAGTAATTTCCTGGCGGAAGTTCATCCTTAGAATTTCTGGTACACATTCCCTAAATTCAAACAAAAAAAAATCTCTGAAAATTCCACGCACACACTCAGTAGAGTTCTCCAACTACAAGAAAGTAAACACAAACAAATTGCTCCGAATTTAGATATTGAAACAGCCAATTTCGCGCAAATGAATTTCCACTTTTTCACTGACATGCTATGTGAGCGGAATGCGAAAGCGTCCATAAGGTTCATAAATTTTCCATCTTCTGTTCTGTTATTTGATTGAAATTAAATAAACGCTTAGTAATTCATTTTCTTGTACGTTCAGTGCTATTGAAATTGTAATGGAGTACAGCAATCCATTGTACTTAATTGGCTTTCAATATAAACCCTGTCTGTCATGCCCCCCCTGCAATCTCGTGGGGGGTCGAAAAATCAATAAAAGTGTGGCCGACACAGTGAGTTGACGCGAAGAGGAGGGCCACGCCAAAACCACCATGTCACGATGCCACGTACGTAGGGATGCTTCACCTGGAAACATTTTAAAACCGCAGGCGGTTTTGTGATGCCCTTTATGGTCACATGTTGTTGAAGATCATCATCATGTGAAGGAACCACTGCTAACTCATGCCACTCTTACTCCAGTTCGGCGACTGGCGCAATTGCTTTCACATTTCAAAACATATTTCCAAACTGACACATGAAATGGAACGTGGTGGTGGATGCATGACAGCCAACCAACAAACAGTGACTGACATGAATGGACAATTTGATATACTGAGTAGTGTATCGAGATGTAGTTGTACTGGTTTCTGTAGTCCTATCTGGTACATCATCATCATTCGACCGACCATCGATCCATCCATTCATCCATACACCGACACGAGACAGACCAAGTTTTTCATTTGCCCCATGAATAATTCATGGAATTCATTTCGATTATTTGTGCGATAAGAACAAGGCCGGCCAAGATGGCGATGCCGGACAACGGTGTGCACAGAAGGAAAACTTTTGAGGAAACTGAACGTTTTATTACTGACTCAGTTAGTGTTGTTATCGTTGCGTCATTTCTAAATGTATTCATTTCTTTGTTATTATTGATATTTCCTTTTAGTTTTCTTCGGACTCGGTATTTGCGTTGATTTTCACGAAAAACGCATAATGTTATGTGCGACTACAAATAATCTACTTTCTTTTCATATATACATACGTATACTAGGGTGGGTATATGTCTACCTTACACCACCCACGACTTCAGAATCTTTTTTCTGCTACTAGCATAACCGGATGTATGAACTAATTAAAGTTCAATTCGCAAATATGAACTAATCTCTATTTTTTTTTTAAATTGTAGTTCGTTCACATGGACACACTATATTTCTATTTGAGCTCTCCTTCCATAAGATTCTACTAAACCAAAAAAAATATATAAATTTTTAAAATTATATTTCGCCTTTCAATCTGCTCGCCTTTTAATGGGCCTCATTATTTTCTTGCGTTAATGGTTGATAATTTTGAAGGAGTTCATCGATTGCGAACAACTGAAATTTGGAAACAAAAATATAAAAAATTCTATTTGAAAGTTTTGCATGACAATAAGCGCCATGACACACAGGTCCATAATCACAATTCATGGACCAAATATAAACTTTTGAACTAGTAAACATTTCTATCTGCAGTTCAACATTCAAAATCTGAAAAAGGTGCAAATTTTTAATACGAACAAAATTTATGTGAAATGAGAAAGCAGAACTTTGCTATATGACATTTGTTTATTTAAACTAAGGGGCCATTAGAATGGTCCCATTGTCTTTTAGTTCAGAAGGTTTTCTCAAACAAAACTCATTCAATCCGGAACAAATTAAAAAGATAAAGGAAATGACGTGAAAATGATGTCAAACCACTGAACTATAGATTTTATATACAGGGTTCTCCAACTAGAGGTGTTATTTTGAATCCCTCGGTATCTCGGTAGCTGTCACATTTCAAGCTTTTATTCTTTGACATGTGACAAGTAGAAACTACGCCGTTATTAAAAATGGAACAATACACGTTTCAACAACGTGTATCTTGTGATTTAAAACCTTGCGACTTCTTCCCAGCCCAGCGTCGATTCAAGACCTCAAAGATAGAATTCGTGAGGCTATCGAGGACATAGGGCAGCCACTTTGCGATTTGGTTATGGAAAATTTCATGAAAAGGATATGGTCCTGTAAGCGTGGCCTTGGTGGTCATTTGGCTGATGTTGTTCTTCATTATTAACAGCATTCCTTCCGCTTTATTATGAAATAAACATCCGATCATTTATCTCAAAAAGTTAAATTTTTCTTTGAATACCAAAATAACACGTCTTGTTGGAAAATCCTGTACTAACGACTAAACTCCGAAATGAGAAGTTGTCTTTAGAAAATATTCTCAAAATGTTCTTACTAGAATGCACACTTCCATTCAACATAAATGTGGAAATTAAGAAAAAAAATTAAATATTTAATACTAGTAAGTTGTAATGCGCCTATGGCGCCCGTTAATTTGCTAGAGAAAGTATTTGTTACTTAATTTTAAAAATTTTGTAAAAAATATTTTGAGAAAACTATTTTGTAAAAAAAAATTCGAAAAAACATAAAATTGGAAAAAAAAATTTTGTTGAAAAAAAAAAGTTGTTGAAAAAAAATGTTTGCTCAAAAAAAAATTTTTGTTGAAAAAAAAAATTTTTGTTGAAAAAAAAAATTTGTTGAAAAAAAAATTTTGTGGAAAAAAAAATTTTGTGGAAAAAAAAAATTTGGAAAAAAAAATTTTGTAAAAAAAAAAATTTTTGTAAAAAAAAAATTTGGGGAAAACACAATTTCTGTACAAAAAAAAATATTATTTTTTTTATTATTATTATTTATAGAATTATAGAATGCCTATTTAAATTCCTACGTACTGCGTGACAGAGTCAGTGAATCAGTGTCGAGGGTAAATATATATTAAGATTTTTCCCACAAAGAATTTTTTTTTTCATTTGACCACTAAACAGTGATAGGAAATTTGGCTATTGAAAGGAGGAAAGAGAGATTAGTGTCTGCGTTAAATTTGAGAAAGTTACAGCTGGCAGGATAGGCACCAATTTTCATTGGCCCAAGCTAATACATACTCGTATATAAATTTATTTTTTTTTTTAAAAATTTACAACATTAACTGTCCTGCCTGTTTTCATAAAACAAATTTGTTGGTTCGTTACAAATTGTCAAAATTAAAGGCGCAATAAAATAGTTTCTTGTAGGATATAAATAACTTATTCTTTTGGAATTGTGTGCGACATGTCGATATCTAACAAATATCTGAAAACCAGAATTGTATAATGTCTGAAACCCATTTTATAACGCCTCCAATATTGAGGATTTGTAACGAACGAACAAATATGTTTTATGAAAACAGGCAGTAACACTGGTTTCATTTAGATTTCATAGAAACGCCTACGAAATCTCAAATAAGCGAATAAATTCCAATGTGAATTCCAATGGAGAATATTGGATTTATTTTTGCAGACATCCACAACTTTGTACATCAGCTGCTTAATGAACATGTAAATTCTTTGAATTTTCGTATTTGGAGTTTGACAAGAGATTCAGCCCATCAACTAATTCACAATAATGTACGAACAGTTTAAAATGCAGATCGTCCGTTCACTGGTACAAAGGGAAATGTCAAACGTTTGGTTATTCTAAAACGTGGACATATAAGAATGTGAAATCGATTTTTATGGATGAGACCATAAAAGATATGTATAAATACTAAGATCATTTTCAGTATTTATTCGTTCTAATCAAGCAAGTATTTTTGTTCTCAATATTTGAGAAAAATCGTAATTTTCGAAAAAAAATAAAAATTGTCGTTCTCGGCCACTTACTAACCTGGGGCCCGGGGAATTACATGGATGATCCTCCTCGTCGGGCCTATGCAAGTCAATATCGATTACAGTGTGTCTAATTTCGACTTTTTACACAAAATTGCCTGATGATGTATTGTTAAACTAGAGGTTCTCTCACAATTTACAAAAGTGGGATTAACAGTAGAAGTCCAGGGCCAGCATGCACTTCAGAGATTTCTTCAGACTGATGTTCACTAGACTCAACCATTACACTAGACTCAACCGGCTTTAAACAGCAAGTCCCGGTCAGTGAGTAAACACAATTCTATCGCGCACAGCTCATTGATTCGAGACATGTTCACCGTCTAAGTATATTCGTCTATTGAACTTTCAAACCATGTAAATTTGGTAGTAAATACATATATAGTAACGTAATTATACGTTTACCCTCGTATTTTTCAATACACGCGCTTCACTAAATAAATTTGAAACCTACAACAGAAACATCCAGCAAAGTCAGCAACTCAACGAAGCAAACACATTTTTTGTGTCTTCAACCACTCTGCTGCAACAAAGACATACGACACCACCGAATGCAAATATCCAACACTTTGTACTTCTGTATTTTTAAAAGTTTCAGTTTCTATCTTGAACTCAAATAATAAAGATCTTATTGAAAAACGTCGGATCTTTTTATTTTACTATATAAACTTCAAAATATTTCCCTTCCATAAAACTGCCATGGAATGCAAAGATTTGAAATGAAAACACCTCCACGAAACCACTTTGCATTCTAAATCGCTGCAAACATTGAACAGCAACAATAAGCAAAAAAAAAAAAAAACGAATAAAATTTCAATTGCGCTTATAAGCAACAACAACAAGAGAATGAAGACGAATAGAGTCAGAATGAAGACTGCAACATGCCACATGTTACACATCACGTCGTATTCATTACAAATTCCAGCTCTGGCATTTTTATCCTCATCTCTGGCATTCTTTGTATTCCGACAACATGCAGACGACGGGGGAAGAAAAACTATTCAGTTTTTTTTCCATTTTTTTTTGTTGGTGGTAAAGAACCGATGTTTAGAAATCTCAGAGTAAATATTACTTGAACACCACACAGAGCAAGTTGCCATTCAACGCAAATGCTCAAATAAATGTTGAACTAAATTTTAAATGTGTTTTTCTTTTTTTGTTGGCAATGCAACATGTTACAAGTGCGATATGTTGGGGGTTGTTTTGCCCCAGTCTTCAGAAGACAGTGTTTCGACGCGAACTTCTGAGATGTCTTAGACAATTTTTTTGTTTTAATAGATACGGCCATGGGATTACGTGGGTACTTGGATTGCAAAGAAGTTAGCTTTTGCATCATTTTGAACATTCGCATTCGCAATAAAACATTTGTGGAATAAACGCTTTCGCCAAAAAATATTTAACTGCCTGTTTCCATAAATCGAATTTGTTCGTTCGTTACAAATCGTCAATTTTGGAAGCATTATAAAGTGGTTTTCAGACATTATTGAATTGTGATTTTCAGATATATTTTAGATATCGACATATGGAACAAAATCCCAAACGAAAAAGCTCCTCTCATCACTGATACAAATCCATTTTATTGGACATTCAATTTTGATAATTTGTAACGAACGAACAAATTCGATTTATTGAAACAGGCAGTGAGTCACAACTATTGCTTATTTCGAATTTTTTTTTAATGAGTTCAAACTCAAAGTCAGGAATTATTAAAATGTATTTTATTTAATTTATTTTTCCAATATTCGATATAATTTAGGTATATATAAATATATACTAGTAAATTTTTGTTGAAAAAAAAAAATTTTGTTGAAAAAAAAATTTTTTTTCGAAAAAAAAAATTTTTTGTGGAAAAAAAAAAATTTTGTTGAAAAAAAAAAATTTCGAAAAAAAATTTTGTAAAAAAAAAAATTTTGAAAAAAAAAAATTTTGGTTAAAAAACAATTTTGGGAAAAAAAATATTTTGGTAAAAAAAAAATTTGGGGAAAACACAATTTCTGTACAAAAAAAAATATTATTTTTTTTATTATTATTATTTATAGAAAATTATAGAATGCCTATTTAAATTCCTACGTACTGCGTGACAGAGT
Source organism: Hydrotaea cyrtoneurina (assembly GCA_958296145.1). NCBI lineage: Eukaryota > Metazoa > Arthropoda > Insecta > Diptera > Muscidae > Hydrotaea > Hydrotaea cyrtoneurina. The sequence continues at coordinate 114,853,394 of OY282512.1, forward strand.
CAGTGAATCAGTGTCGAGGGTAAATATATATTAAGATATATAAGGTCGGCTCCTTTTACAAACAAAGTAATAAAAATCTAACAATGTATGCTTATAATATAAACTGGGAATGCAACGAACTTCCAAATCTACGAATTATTCGCATCATTTTGGAATATTCGCATTCGCTTCCCAAAAAATTATATTTCAATATTCGCTTTCGCATTCGCTAAATCCACCTCCGTACATCCCTAGTTTGTAGCTTAACATCGACATCTGTGCTGTTGTTTAAACCCCCATTATTTTTGGAAGATTTCATGGTGCCGTTTCCTCTCCGATATTTTTTATAACAACGTATTTAACGTTGTGTTCTACTTTGAGACACTGTTCCCCATCTCAACTCATGTGAGCAAAGTGGCGGCAGCTTTGGACAACAATGTAAACTTGTCGTCTGCAATTTCGCGTGCAACATTCCGTAAGTCAGTTACTGCATTACTTGGGCGATGTTATTAAATTCTCTAAAGGAAGTTATAAATTGTATTTGGACATGTTGTCGAAGTGCTTTGTACTCTGGTGGTACAAAGATTAAAATTTAGTGTTGCTGTTCGCATGCTCGAAATGATGCCATCAGCGGAATTTGCAAGGCCTTCCAGTGGCGGTGTTCTTCGGAGTTTCTGTTTCAAATAAAAACTAAATACACATTTTCAATGGATGTGAAATTCTTTTGCTGAACTTAGGGTATACTCTTTCCCTAAGGGTATATACAAGGTTCTCCAACAAGAGGTGTTATTTTGGTATTCAAAGAAAAAATGCATTTATCATTACATTTTTCATAACCAAATCGCAAAGTGGCTGCCCTATGTCCTCGATAGCCTCACGAATTCTATCTTTGAGGTCTTGAATCGACGCTTGGAAAGCATTTATTAATCAGGCCAAGACCAAAACCTGTTGTAGAACCAACATAAGTAAATAAGTCTTCTCATTCTGGCAGTTCCAACATCAGTTTTGACAGACAGTTTACGTTTGCGGTACCAACAATTTCAAATTTATTCTACAACTGTGAACGATGTTGTGAAAAAGCGTAGCGAATTATTAAGATGATGCCATCGCATCGGAAAAGTTTTAAATATAACGCCAAACAAAAAACCCACACATTTTATGTGCAAGTCCCAAAAGCATTCCATGAGTTATTTTGCCAAAACGAACGAATTACTTGTGTACTCCCTCGATGTCGATGTTTATTATTTTCATAAACAAAGTTGTACATATCGCGTTTTTCGTAACTTTGTCACTGAGTATTTTTGTGGGGAATCTCAATATGAAAAATATACGAGAACAAAATTAAATTAAGTCACAAACAAAAATGTTGTTGTTGCTTTTTTGTTGAAATTATTTTAAATAAATTGTTCACTGAACATTAGATTGACTTCAGTGTGAACAAATATTAAATTTGAATAATATATAGGTCGACTGCTTTTCGATGGGATCGAATCTTGTGCATCCCTCACCGTGAAGTGTTTTTTTAAATTTCATTGTCTGCAGAGAGAGAAGTTGTTGGATAATCTGCAAAAAAAAAAATTATTAAAAAATATTAAGACCTCATAACTGAGACTATTTTTCGAATACGTTTTAATTATAAACAAGGGATTCCAATAAAGTGAATATGTATATGATTTTGGTAAAATTATGTTGTTTACCGGTTAAGGTTTCAACATAAAGGCAATATATACTTTTTGCTATGTCAAGAGAAATCCCCTTCTTTTGTTTTGATTGTAACCAAAAGGTCTCTCAAAAATCTCTCTTTTATCTTTGGATACAACACTCTAACCAGCTAGCTCAAGGTTTCTCTGTAAAGACAATAGAATACTTTTCGCTTTGTCAAGAGAAATTTAAGATAAAAATCCATTTCTTTTTTTGTTAAACTTTAAACTTTAACTGATTTTGCTGAAATTTATTTCACATACTAATCAAAATTGCCACAGGCTGTCCGTCGCCGGCGACATCACTTAATATTCAAATCATCATATATTCGATTATCCATTCGTCTCTGAAATTATTTTGTTGCCTTTGTCTATGACCAACGGTGTGCAATCTCAGCAAAGTCTAAACGCAATTTTCCATTTGCCTTACGAATACTTAAACAAGTTACCTTACGGCAATTCCGAATAATATTGCGTGCGTCTGTTGTAATCAAATTATGCAATCAATTATAATGGAAATTTGAAACAGAAACATCCAACGAATATCGAACGAAACCAACATCTGTGAGTGCCTGATAATAAACGCTATATAAATTGGTGTATAAATTAATTACTTTTTGGTGTAACAAAGAAGATGAATTTGATATCCAATAAAACTTTAAATCTAAAAACAGCGACAGAGCAAGGGCACACGCAAAAAAAAAAAAAACCTTCCGCCAAGTTTTGCTACCAATTATGACGTAAAGGTAACAACATTTTGCCATTAAGCAAAAGTCAACGAACGTAGTAAAGTCGCCGTGGAGCCTGCAACGGAAGTCTAATCAATCGAATTTAATTAAAACCTACAGAAGGGGGGGAAAATGGTCAAATTTCATTAAATCTTAATCACGGTAGGAGAATTTTCCATATTTCTTCTTTGCTCGAAATTTTCGTAAGCTGTTTTTTTTCTATCTTCAACGTCTCCTAAGAACCATAATGGGAGCTTGATAAAATTGCTGTGGTGGCTGTGGATGATGCCAGCCATGATGATGCCGTTGATGTCGGTGCTAGTCATCGAATTGCCAAATGACTGTGCGAAAATTATGAATTTGGTTACGTACCTGGATGTTTGCCATTCCAATTTCTACTTGTTAACACGTTCTACATGTTCGTGGTGTAGGCTTTAAATGTTATTTGAAAGTGAGAAAAAATTAAGCAATTTTCGATTAAAAAACTGAACGGAAATTTAAATAACAAAATAACCGTATATATGGTTTTTTTTTAAACCCGACAGAAATTTAAATTTAACACAAAAATAAAATTTTAATTTAACAATTTTTTTTTATTCAACACTGTTTATGGCGAAACGAAATAGGGTTCGATGATCCCATCAGCGGCTAAACCGCATCAAAGGGTGACTTTTTCTGGATGTAATGGAGTCTGTAGGATCAGTTGTGGATTGGTTTGTTTATTAACAAACCCGTTAAGACAAAAAGGGCGGCATCGAGCGACAGTAAAATCACAAAGTTGTCTATAAGTTGCTCAAAGCGATGAAACATTTTCAAAGTAAAATTGGAAAATTTGGTAGCGCGGTTCAAAAGTGAATCTATTCATGATGATTTGCCAGAATATACTGACCAGATATATAAAAAAGTTATTGCAGTGAGCTGACCCTTCCGTATGTTCTATCTAAGAAAAAAAAATTTAGTTTCTTAACCACAACACATATAAAACCTGGCGCAAAAGTAAACTTCCGATGTTTTTTGGCTGTAATTAAAAAAATTAAAAACTTTGATTCTTCCTATGGATTATTTTTATTTGGTCTTTTAATTTTTTTTTACATCAAGTCGAGAATATGTTGTCATGTAAATGGCCTCCGCCAGAGTTGCCACTGAGATTAGGGGCCAATCGCAAAATTTATAGCATTTTCTGATAGGAGGATTACTTTTGCGCCACCCGTTATATATGTGGTTCAGTAATTGCTAACATTTCAAGTGACATCAAAGCTGTATGGCCTGTAATTGTACAAATACGACCTGAACTTTTTTTTGCAAATTGCAATTCTCTCTTACGGCTGGTTTTCATAAAACATATTCGTTCGTTCGCCATTCATCGTCTATATGGGATGTTTCAGACTTCATTCAATTCTAGTTTTCAGATATTTTCTAGATATCGACATATGGAACACAAATTCAAAAAATGAGGCTTTGATTTTGACAATTTGGAACGAACAAACGAATTCGTTTTTCGCAAACCAGCAGTTAATTTCGATATGAAGATAATTTGTCTAAGGCATGCTTCGACTGAATTATAACGACTTATTATCGTGGAATTGTTCCATGTTGCTAATGATAATTGTGGGTATTAGGTAGTCCTTCTAGGAATGAATCAAAATAAAATACACCATATTGAGTCCACTGATTGTAAGACAATCTATGGATATTCTTGATGGACATTTCTACAATGATCACTAAACGGTACTTGATAATAACCTAACTTAAACTGAGATTGGAGTTATTTGATTTTTGTGCGCTTATTCTGGAAATCTGTTTATGCCTCAGCTGTGAATGATCACATGCCTGAACACTACAAGCGTATACTTAATACGAACCTGCGTTCTCAGATTCTTATTAACTAGTAAGTTGTAATGCGCCTATGGCGCCCGTTGAAATATGGAAAAAAATGTTGTTGAAAAAAAAAAATTTTTGTGGAAATAAAAATTTTTGTTAAAAAAAAAATTTTATTGAAAAAAAAAATTTTTGTTCAAAAAAAAAATTTGATGAAAAAAAAAATTTTGTTGAAAAAAAAATCTGTTCTTGAAAAAAAAAATGTGGAAAAAAAAAATTTTGTTGAAAAAAAAAATTTGTAAAAAAAAATTTTTTGTTGAAAAAAAAAAAATTTGTAAAAAAAAAATTTTGTAAAAAAAAAATTTTTGTTGAAAACAAAATTTTGTAAAAAAAAAATTTCGTAAAAAAAAAAATTGTAAAAAAAAAATTTTGGAAAAATAAAAATTTTGGTAAAAAAAATTGGGGAAAACACAATTTCTGTACCAAAAAAAAATATTATTTTTTTTATTATTATTATTTATAGAATTATAGAATGCCTATTTAAATTCCTACGTACTGCGTGACAGAGTCAGTGAATCAGTGTCGAGGGTAAATATATATTAAGATACGAATCTGCGTTCTCAGATTCTTATTAAGTATACGCTGTGAGGGGCTTTTTGTCCACCACAACTTTGTTCCTCGACACCGCCACCCCTCATTAATGCAGTTTTCCAGAAATTTTCAATTTCTTTACAGTTGACAATTTTAAATCAATAGTCCGACCATATTCTATACAAAAATTGAGAATATTCATTACATTTGAAATATTATTCAATAATGATAACGCATTTTCTTTTGTGGAATGCTTCAATTTTTTTACTAACCAAAAATATGAACACAAACAATAGCACACGAATTGCCAGCAGATGAAGAGTTTGGCGACAACGCTACACAGATACCCCGGATAAAGAGAACAAGTGAACAAAATGTAGGCCTTCTAGTAGAACGGGGAAATACTTCTAGTATGCTTATTTTTGGATGTGAAAAGAAGGTCAATTTGAATTAATTTTACAATAAGCCATTTTCTTTTGACAGCTGGTCCATTCGAGATTAAAAGTAGTTGCAATCAGTCCACTCCAGCCAATATTTCTGAAATCAAAAATACCTACATTTAAGTACTTTTGGATATTTTTTTCGAATATTCGCCAACTGATGTGACCAATTAAAAAAGACAATCCTAGATAATGTAATTATTTTAGATTATATCAACTTGTAGACGAGTCTGCGACTTTTCTTGTGAAGTGCATCACTAAAACGACTCTTGACAGTTGGTGACTGAATCGTACATTGTACTGTCAAAAGTACAACTCAGTCCGGCTGATTTTTTACTTATTCTGTCTAAAATAACAAACAATTCCATAATTATCCTCTCAAACACACGACTCTGATACAGTGGCGACAAATTTAAACTGAAACCGATACTGTTTCTCTAGAGAATCGTATTCCACTCGGTGTTCAGTAGTTCTGGAGATACACACATCTTTGCATATGACCCACTGTTTGTCATTGCGACAGATTTTAAATAACATTGCCATTGTCGTAGTTCCGTTTTATTTATCAGTGTGATGATATTATTGCCCTCAACATTCGTTAAGTGACTGTTCGTTGTAGGCTTTCATTTGTATGCAACGTTCCGCGTTGTGAAGTATTAGCAACTGTTAAAAAAATCAATTTGTAGTCATTACTTGGAATGTAATGTGATACTTAGCAAAAATGAAACGTCTACGGAACAGAAATATAAAGCAAATACGTTTCTAAATGGAACTCATCAATTTTTGTTGCAACAGTATTCGTCCTGATGTCGCTGTCTCTATCATCTGCTCACCAAGTTGTCTTTCCATCTATGTGTGTTTTTTACATTCGTAAAAAAGCGCCATTAAAGCTGAAACACCCAAAAGTGAATGAGATGAGAATTTATTTAAACTGATAAATATGAAACATAAAGAGAAACAAAAAGAAGTCGCACACAACTGTGACGAAAGTGTGAACGATGTCACATAAACATACCGAAAATCGATGCGACATGTTTAAAGTGGGGTCTGGCTAAAGGTATCATCATCATCATTATCGACAACATAACCGGAAGTGCGTCCACCCTCCACGCTTCATGGGGGTTGTTCGAATAAATGGAGGTCCTTAACATCACAGTCACTTTGACGGGGAAAAGGGGTGATTTTTACGGTTGAATGATTATAATTGCGTTGAGAATACGTCATTGTGGCTTCGAGTGAATGAACATGAAATGTACAACGGACAATGGAATATCACAGTGATTGACATCAGTCGCAATTAATAATTCATGGAATTTTAAATGTGTTGAAGTACAACGCACATAAAATAACGAATTACATAATTTATTTTTGTGTAATTTCCTCTGTACGAAGAGTTTTGTGGCACTTTATTTATTAAAGCCAGACACTGGGTCTGTGGATCAATGGCCTAATGTAGGTTAAGTACTTAAGAGAATCCACTGTTCTGTATCGAATTAAGTTCGTTTAGCTTAAAACAAAAACAAAATATGAATTCTAATTTACCAAATCTTAAATTAGTGGTTCGAAAAACGACAAAAAAAACCAAATCATTTCAATAGTCATGTATAGAGATGCTCAGACAAAGCATGTGTCATATTTCTGGCACTGCTAAAGCGGGTGTGTATTATACCCAAATTGGGTCCCATGGTAGAAAGATTATAATTAACACTCATCTGCCCTTGCAGATGACATACAAAAAAATCATATTTGTATCCAGTCATTGTGCTACGAGTCGGAGCGTGCTGGGCCCGAACTGTCAGTAGTTATGGTACATGGCTTCAACTATTGAACAGTTTATTGTCTATTTGAAAAGTTTCTCTCCATTTGTTTTAAGATAAAGTCACCTAAGAAAAAGTTTAATTTGAACTGCAGTAGACTCCGTACAACTGTAATCCGCTGAAAAAACCTTCCTTGCGGAAAATATTGAACGAGTCGGGAAAATAGTCGATTACCACTTTTCGAAATTTTTAAAAATTATTACGAAATAATTTGAATACAAAATGGATCCTTTCTAAAAGGTGGCGCAAAAGTAAACTTCCGATGTTTTTTGGCTGTAATTAAAAACAATGAAAAACTTTGATTCTTCTTGTGGATTATTTTTATTTGGTCTTTTAATTTTTTTGTACATCAAGTCGATGTAAATGGCCGCCGCCAGAGTTGCCACTGACATTAGGGGCCAATCGCAAAATTTATAGCATTTTCTGATAGGAGGATTACTTTTGCGCCACCCTGTACATTTCACACATTGATTTCTTTTGACGGTACGACCCAAAAATGAATCGAACACCAAAATGTTTATTGGGGACCATTTTCATGGGTATATTTCAAGCACTTCAAACAAATGAAAATGTGCTGTAAAAAAGTAGGTGGTTTTCTGCATGAGTTTTGGGCCCATTTTCGTATTGAAGTGCAATTTCCAATAACTCCGCACGAAAATGAGCCCCACACATCTCTAATTAATATTTGTTTACAATTTTTCATTTTGCCTTTCTTTATTTTTAAACCAACATGAAATGTCTATTTCAAATTTAATATGGATTTTCTTTATTTATCCTCAAAAAAAAATATTCGAGTGTCTTCTGGGTCATGAATTTGTTACTAAAATTGGGGAGAATTTTCATTAAATTAAATTAATTAAATGTAAAACGAAAGTACAGTCCAAAATGTGGACATGAAAAAGAACCCCAACAATTATTTTCTTTTTGGATTTTTTTTTTTTTAAATAATTAAAAATAGTAAATTTTTTACAAAAGCCCTCCTATCAATTGGTTTTGTATAAAATGCCATTGAACAACTTTATATAAACGAGAAATAAATATTATCAAGAGTTTTAAGTAGTTTAGGTACAATATATAAAGTACAATCATCCAATTACGAATAGTAAAATTTCATCTTTCTATATAAACTAACCCTTTCCATTTTTTTCTATTTGCAGGTATGTCACTTTGAACATTTGAATATGAATGTTTTCGTAAGTGTTAACCCATTTCTGTACAAGTGTGTTTCTTATATAAAACTTTATAGGCATTTAAAAAAAAAGCCTATCGGGAATTGCTTTGAACTCAATTAGTGCATTATTGATGATATTTACCACAATTCACAAAATAATGGCAGACAATTCTTCCAAAACAATTCTTCGAAATCCTTCATGAATATGTATGAGTTGTTGTTATGCATTTCACAGTATAAAAGTACGTCATATGAAACCCACGACAATGTGGAAAGAACTATTATAGAAATGTCCATAAACGTCATCATGTTCAAATCGTCTATAAAGTCCACTTAAAAAAAAAAGAAAAAAACCTTAAATGCTAATTATTCTTCGATTTTAATATTTTTTATAAAAAACCCCTGTTATATTAGTTTCGAATATATTCTCATTATAAAAGCCGAGAAAATCTAAATCGATCAATGAAACAACCCCGCCAACATAATGAATATATGGATTATAATACAGATCTGAAATATTTCAATCCTCTGTTATATGTGTCAGAAAGATGATAGATGTGAGACTCAATTTTTTTTCCGGTATTTCATTTGTGGAAAACAAAAAAAAATCATTAAAACCAACATGTCCGTATTACGCTTCCTACATGTGTATCATTCAAATCAAAGTCGAGTGTCCTTCAGCCAATTCTTGGCAAGGGATCCCACAATGAAAACACTGAGATATATAACAACGCATGTATACCACTACGACGTCAGACGGGCATAATAAGTGCGTGGGAAGATTCTTTTCAAACCCCCAGAATCTGTATCTCATACAGTGGTGGGTAAGAGTACGAGTGCTTCCCTTTTAGTTGCTTATGTCAACATTCGACATTCAGCCAAACTCATGCGACTCCTGTACATAAGCACATGTATACAAATGCGACTTTGTACATTAGTGGGCCTCACTATAACAAAATGTGTAATAATTCAAAATAAGTCGGGTCTAGTGGAATTTTTGAATCTGAAAAAAGTATTGCGTTGAAAACATTTGTACAAAATGCGAAAATAGTTTGATTCCAAATTCAAAGTATTTAGAACCAATAAAATAGCTGCAGTTCGTGGAGTTGACTCAAATGTACTCTCGCCGCTGGGTGGTTTACTTATACAGCTTAGCCAGGGTATAAATCGAGACCTTTGATATACTAAATATCAGTCAGACTGTGCTGGATCTCGAATTGGAAGTAGTTATGCCAGTTGGTCTTATTGAGGACAGTAACCTGTCCAAGCAACAGGTAGCTTAGATGTGGTCGGAAGAAGAAGGGGATAAGAGTAGGTAATAATGTGGGAGGCAACGTAATGGGCGTGACTGGGATTGGGTTTTTTGTATGGTAGCTATTAAAAGGTGAGTGGCTTAGATGGCTTAATTTATATGGGGGCAACATAAAAGACGTGACGTAAGAGTGTTTGTATTAAAGCCACGACATGAGGCCTAGCTTAAATGAGCTAAAATATAGGGAAGCCAGCAGAAGGAGCATGGCAAAAAAGGTGTAATTTATATGGGATTCACTAGAAGGGACCATATATATATCCATATATCTGCCGTCGAATTTTTAAATATTTTAAAGGAATTTCAAAGATTTTGGGTAACACCAAAAGGAATAGAGCATTACGACACGTTTTCAGTTGCGTAAGTAGTTCAAAAAAAATATTATTATTATCGTAAAGGGTTATCCATTTTGCTTCTTAAAAGTAAACTTAAATAAAACACATAAAAAAATATGTTTTTCATGATATTTCTTTTTTATTATAACGTTTGAAAGTTAACATTATGAGTGAAATACTACATCATTTAAATGACAAGTACGCGAGGTGATGCAAGCATTGATTCTTTTGAGGTAATTTTGGACAACTTTTCCAACATATTGGGCGGTATCTCAGCCTTAACTTGACGAATGTTGGTTTTCAAGAGTTAAAGGTTTATCTGCATAAACACGGTCTTTCGCGTAGCCCCACAAAAAAAGTCTAATGGTGTCAAATCGCATGATCTTGATGGCCAGTTGATGTCGCCACGACGAGAAATTACGCGGCCGGGAAATGTCTCTTGCAATAACGCCACCGTCTTGTTGAAACCACATATTCTCCAAGTCGTATTCTTCAATAGCAGGCAAAAAAAAGTCGGTTATCATACGACCATAACGCTGCGAATTGAAGTTGGAAGTCGTTCCCTCGTCGTTTTCAAAGAAGTAAGGTCCAATCACACCTTCGGACCAAAGAGCGCACCAAACAGTGACTTTTTGTGGATGTAATGGCCTATCTTCAATTACTTGAGGATTCTCAGAACCCCAAATACGACACTTTTGTTTATTATTTTGTTTATTCATAACCATAAACCATAATCTCCTCTTAAAGGAGATGTGGCTGTGCCAGAATCACCATTTTTGTAGTAGGTTTTAATTTTAATTTGTACGTGTTGTGTGTAGTTAAGCGATCCATTTTCGTCAATGTCAGACTTCCAACTGAAAAGAAAAAAATGGGTTTAACAACTTAGTTTGACAGATGTCGAATTCCAGCCCTATACTTTCGAAACCACGAAGTGGATAACCCTATATTATAAAAACATTTGATCATATCAACAAACAGTCGATCATGATCCAAATGTTTTAAAAACTTATTAATAAAATAATCTTAATATATATTTACCCTCGACACTGATTCACTGATTCACTGATTCACTGATTCACTGATTCACTGATACACTGATTCCCTGATTCACTGATACACTGATTCCCTGATTCACTGACTCTGTCACGCAGTACGTAGGAATTTAAATAGGCATTCTATAATTTTCTATAAATAATAATAATAAAAAAAATAATATTTTTTTTTGTACAGAAATTGTGTTTTCCCCAAATTTTTTTTTACCAAAATTTTTTTTTTCCAAAATTTTTTTTTTACAAATTTTTTTTTTATAAAATTTTTTTTTTTTACGACATTTTTTTTTCAACAAAAATTTTTTTTTACAAAATTTTTTATTTTACAAAATTTTTTTTCCAATTTTTTTTTTTCGACAAAAAATTTTTTTTAGCAATATTTTTTTTTCAACAAAAATGTTTTTTCCCAAATTTTTTTTTTTTTCAACAAAAATGTTTTTTCCCAAATTTTTTTTTTTTTCAACAAAAATGTTTTTTCCCAAATTTTTTTTTTTCCACAAAATTTTTTTTTTCAACAAAATTTTTTTTCAAGAAAAAAATTTTTTTCCAACAATAATTTTTTTTTCCACAAAAAATTTTTTTCCAACAATAATTTTTTTTTCCACAAAAAATTTTTTTTTTACAACTTACTAGTATAAAATAATTATCTTAATATATATTTACCCTCACTGATTCCCTGACTCTGTCACGCAGTACGTAGGAATTTAAATAGGCATTCTATAATTCTATAAATAATAATAATAAAATTTTTTTTTCCAAATTTTTTATTTTCAAAAATTTTTTTTTTCCACAAATTTTTTTTTCCACAAATTTTTTTTTTCAACAAAAATTGTTTTTCCACAAATTTTTTTTTTTCCAATTTTATTATTTTCGAAATTTTTTTTTACAAAATAGTTTTCTCAAAATAGTTTTTACAAAATTTTTAAAATTAAGTAACACATACTTTCTCAAGCAAATTAACGGGCGCCATAGGCGCATTACAACTTACTAGTTAATAATAATTAAATAATTATTTCGCCAGTATTTCAAAATTTGCCATCTTCAAATGATTGTGAAAGCTGATGATGAGTTCCAAAGGTAGTGAATGAAATTTTTGAGATCCGTTTACAGGCGGTCTTGGCTTCTAGTGAATAGTTCATATCTTAACACGGCCTTACCATAGATGTCACCCACTGATATGATCTCCAAATCTGTGAGATCTGCGTTTGCAAGAGAGATATTCTGCAAAATATTTTTTTGATTCATATCTCTTGCTATGAACGTCTAATCATCGGTGATATTTTAGAATATACGAGTATCATTTAATACTTTTTGTTGTAATACACCGTTTTTGACACAAGTCTATGTTGTTGTTATTTTAGTGCTCCCTGCTTAAATGGCCTGGCTTGCAAGTACAAACACCACTATAGTTCAACTCATGAATACAGTGCCACTCTAATGTACATTTGTATGTAGGTCTTGGGTGCCACATATCATTCTGTTTTCTTGACAAAGGAAAAAACATCTTTTGAACCCAAAGCCCGTTATTATGTCTGGAAGGTTATATCCATTCCAAGGCATTTCCAGTTGCATAAATGTATCGCAGAATGTATCGTACGTACACCCATTACATGACGTATGTATGTGTACATGTACTTGTTTACACATTTATAAGTGCATACGATTTACTTGTCATGTAAATGGGGTGTATTATATTATTTTTTTTGAGTGACTCTAGTTGCGGACATGCCTTAAGCGTTATCGTCTATCTGCATAAGCCTTTCTTAACAGTATTCTGCTGATATTACTTCCGCCTTTAGTATAAAGGAAAACTATTACATATGAGACGGTATAATGGACTAGGGTTAGGTGAGACTAGAAACATTCTGGACTATTAATGAGACACCTGGGGGAGCGTCACAAAATGTCACATTGTGGAAGTTATATAAAAGTGGCCACAACTCATATGTTAGCCTTAGACCAGTTGTCCTCGGGGTTCGAGGGAAACCAAGGGATTTAATATGTGTATGCCTAGTATTCCTGTTACAAATTTTTTTAAATAGAAATGAAATGTATTTAGTTAAATTAACGAATACGGAGTCTAGACATAGAAGTGCCGTTCAATAACGAAACTACCGGGAAGGTAGACGATAATCATACCTGAGAGGTAGACCTCAGTATCATCAATTACTGTAGGGTTGAAGCACTTCTTTACAACTACAATAATGAAAAGTCTAGAAAATAGGCACTTGTACCACAACTTCATGTCGACTTTTAAACTGACGGCTTAAAAATAAATTATCCAGTAGGTTTGGATGGCTACTCCAACGACAACGAGCTTAATATTACTTAATTACTTATTTACCTTAACATTCCATGAAGGAACAGACCTGGGGACCTTCTCTCGAATCAGTGAGCTGTGTACGATATAATTTGTATACTTACTGACCGGGGAACTACTGTTTAAAGCCGGCTCCGAACTGCTATTGCTTTTCTGGAGAAGTTTCACATGGCTTAGTGATTGCTCGCTTACTCGTAAAGTCGCCGACGTTTACGATCTTAATATTGCATGATGAATAATTGATCCCTGTCGTGTATATCAGACTGAGATTTTGGCCAGGCTAAGATATATCGTCCCCCCCACACTGGGCAAAAAAAATATATGCTCTGACAGTAAAGTTGCCATTAAATTACTAGATTCTATCTTTCTGTACTTTTCAGTTCTGCGTTTGGACTTTAAACAGGGAATTTTTCTCCTTATTCTAACGAAGCCTTTCTCTTAAATACAGTACAGTGAAAATGTTCATTATCGGGAAGTTTTACAACAAATTCCAAAGTACTCTTATCAAACAACGACTAACTAGCCATCAACCATCAAAGTGTGAGAGTGTGCCCTAACTCAATGAAATTCCAATTTCCATTTAAACGATTTTTCAAACTTGATAATGTTCGTGTTTTTCGAAAAACCTCGAAGAGATTCATGCCACCGGTCTTACCTACCGCACGAAAAATGCCTTAACCGAATATTCAGATAAGGTGAAAAAGATAAAGACCGCGGATGGGCCACAACAAGAGCGTTAAGTTTATTTAACGCTACCGCCAAGCTGCGGCAAGGCAAGGCGGGAACGGAAATTTATATGCGAATGAAACTTTTTAAGACTTACGGCTAAGTTTGCTAAGAAACAAACAACAACAACAAAAAATTAGATACAAAACAGGCAATCTTAGAATATATGAAAAATGAATTTGTGCCGGTCTCGCTTTTTCACTTTCGAAAAGTGTGTCGTTGTTTACACGTGTAAAATTGCTCTCGCCCAGTGATTCTGTATAAGTTAGAATACATTAGAGTGATTCGTGTTGTAACAGGGGCTGTAGTCACCAAATAAAATTAAATTTTCTCATGTTGTTAATCAAATGTTAACTGGGGAAAATCGAGAGCTTGGTGGAAGGACTGTAATGGGGGGTTTTCGCTCTGTGCTGGGATAGGATTCAGCAGGGCCCACAGCCGTTACTAAATATTTATTTTGTATGAATCTGAGAAATAGCTTTGGAAAAGGGTTTTTCTTTATTACATTTGGTTATTATCTTCACCAGGGGCACTACATATTATTACAGCTTGTATGGGTATTTTTCCATGAGAAAATTCCAACCAAACGCAGCTCGAACAAATCTTTAGGAAGTAGCCAGAATGGTGATAATACAAGTTGCCTTGGAAACAGAAACTGCGACAGGCTGTGGGTGGACGAGACAGTGACGACAAATGTTGTTTGATGATGGATCAGATGCAGCACTTCGAAATATAAGAGGGGTCACATGTTTTCTTTTGTATTAAGCAGCTGTTGTGGTGTGATACAAAAATATGTGCGACTTTCCCAGCTTCGTGTCCTCGTAACAATATCAAAAATTTTCCACCATTCGTAAGTGCCGTCGACTTTACGTCTAAGAGAGAGTACTCTCTAAGCAATGTAAAACTACTATAGAGACTGCATTACCCTGTCAAATTCGGCCTTAAAAAAGTGGAGCGAGGTCTGTCAGACACTTACAATTTTGAAGTTGAATGCAAAACTTTATTTTGTACATATCGGTGGTCACGATCCACTCTAATACACATGTATAGTCGCCGTATGAAATATATATATGCATTGACATGTACACCCGCCGAAACACAATATATTGGTATTCATATAATAACGAGGATGTTTGACAGAGTTTCAATTTGAAGCAACCAAAAAAAAACAAGCATTTCAGCCACTTTGAAAAGTTAGTTTCCTAAGGCACATTTGGGGCTGATAAAAAAAAGTTTCCCGAAAATATGCCGTATCTAATTAACCAAAAATTGTCCATAAGAGAAGTGAAAAGTTTTTGGTTTTTAATAACATTTAACATGTAAACTTCTACAGGTGTTAGATGCCCATATTTATGTACGTAGTTTGTTAATAACAGACAAGTAACAATGAAGCAGGTGTAACCGTCTATGCATTGTACTTTTTTTTCTGTCACAGCTCTAATTACTCGATAAATAAACCATGTTTGAATAAACTCATCGGCGGGGGCCATTTCTTTTAATCAATGGAATGTTAAAACATTCAAAAAGGTATCCAAAGTTTAAGGTCAGCTGCCAACAGCTGATGTTATTTCAGAGAAAAAGAGAGCATTTACTTTGACAGCTTAATCGTAAATGTCACCAGCAGTGATGAGAATTAATTAAAACTAAGGCGTTGAATAGTTTTGTCCTGGATATTGAGTGGGGCGTCTTAGAGATAGATTCCGAATATTACACCAGTATTTGAGGGGTTTTGGGTTGAAGCTTTGATGAAAAACCAGCATAATATGCAGTATGTGAAAAATGCCCCAAAAAATGCCACAACAAATCTATACAATGCCGCCCAAAAGCCCAATATGCAAAAAAAAAATCTAAAAATCACCTCAAACAATTTTTGAAAAATTACCCAATCAAAATCCCACAAATATTATGAAAAATACAAAAAAAAAATATAACAATGGATTTTCGTAATTCGGAAATATTAAAAAAAAAAAAAATATATAAATAATTTGTTGGGATTACGATCCTAACACCGTGTTACAAAAATAGATTTTTTTCTTTCCTATGAACCAAATGCACATATACGGAAAGAAGGGGAAAAATAAAAATACACGTGTATCGGCGATTTTCATGTACACGTCAGAATTTTTTTTTTTTTAATTTTGAAGTATAAAGCTCGTAGTGGCCTGTGTGAAAGCCTTTGGACCGATTTTTAACCCTTTTTCAGTGATCCAATCGAGCTGATTTTTGGCAGGCACGGACTTTATACTTCAAACTTAAAAAATTCTGACGTGTACATGAAAATCGCCGATACACGTGTATTTTTATTTTTGTATCCCCTTTCCGAAAAAGTAAATTTGGTTCATAGGACAGAATGTGTGTAACACGGTGTCATTATTACATTTGAAAAATCACCCCCAAATTTACATGTTGTTGGGGTCAATGCATCATTTTGGGGCGGTTTTTCATTTTTGAATTGGGGGCATTACAAAAAAAAATCGATCGATGCTTTCAAAATATCCAAAAAAAAAAGAAGACAAATTCTCCAAAAATTAAAAAATTGGGGAATTTTTCATTTTTCAAAAACGAAATTGAGGGTTTTCAAACATGATTTGTTATTTTGGTATCCAAAGAAAAAAATAATTTTTTGTTTTAATTCATAATAAAGAAGAAGGTATGCCGTTAATAATGAAAAAAAAATCAGCCAAATGACCACCACTACCACTCCTACAGACCATATCCTTTTCATGAAATTGTCCATAACCAAAGCGCAAAGTGGCTGCCCTATGTCCTCGATAGCCTCACGAATTATATCTTTGAGTTCTGGAATCGACGCTGGTCTGTTGGCGTTGACCTTATCTTTCACGTGGCCCCAATGGAAGAAGTCGCAAAATCTCAGTGGCCAATTGTGATCACCTCGGGAGATAAGACGGTCCGGAAACTTTTCCGGTATAAGATCAACTATTTCGTTGCTTGTGTGTCACGTCGCACCGGAAAATTGGAAAAATTGTTATAATGAAAAATTTTACAATTTTGTATGAAATTTTTTGGGAATTATTTTTTTTTTAAATTTTTTTCATTTGGGCCGTTTTTTCTGGAGCCGGATTAATGCAAAATGTTCCAACATTTGGAACCAGACGACAGATATCGTTCCTAATTAAATTCATCAAAATCTTGTTAGTAGCATTCTCCACATATACAGCGGCTGTTTCTACCTCGTTCATCCCCTACGAATGTTAATTTTTTGCATTATCCAAATATTAAAACTTGAGCCATATGGACTGCAAATTAGCTATTACTTTTTATGTTATACACTCTCCTACAGTACATTCTAAGATTACCTAGGAACATCTGCAAGGCATTAAGATAGACGTAAGGTAATTGGGAAAACTACAACATTGGCATAGAATAATCGGCATAGACAAGCGACCACTGAACAAATTAGTAAACAAGAAAAAATCAAAAACACTTTAGTGCCGAATAAAACACTCCTAATATTCAGTTCAATTTTAGGATACGCTCGTCAAACAAAATCAATGCCCTTGTGCTGCAATGCCCACCAAATAAACATTGGATAACTTCGATGCTGGGGAGGTGGGGCCTAAGTGGCATCAATGTGCGTTGGTAGATCAAATTGAATTTTTGCATCAATGCAAAGAGCTGTTGTCGCTGTATTGAAATTGGCAGTAGTAGAAAATTGCCACCACTTCAATGTTTCCAAACTCAACTCAAGCCCATTGAAGCAAACTCGATTGCACAACATCGCAAATTGGCTAAACTTTCAACCCCAAATAGCCGCCACCAATGGTCACAGCAACTAAATGCGGTGGTTTTTAATCTATACAAGCTGAAGATTGACTTGCGTTTAATGGCAAATCATTAAAGTATCGTTCATTTTATGTGGCTATGAATGGAAGAGGGTTCCAGCACGCTCCATAGAGCGTTAAAACTTTTATTACCAGTCAACTTCATATGAAATTAACCATAGAATATAAATGTGCACGGAATTGTTTTTTTTGGTATAGTTTTGTAGAAACACGCAAAGTCGTAGAAAGTAATTAATTAACGGCGTTGAAAACCGGCATAGGGATGGGAAATTATTTCTCAAAACTAAAACAAAAAAAGTGTTTAATTGGTATATGGGGTACAATAAAGAATATAGAAAACGGTCAATATTGTCAAGGGGGGGATAGTTGTCACTTAGTTATTCAATATTAGAAAGGGTTTAATGTCGGGATTTGTTGCAGGGGTGGATGTGGCAGGAGGCAAATAGGGACATCTATTACATCTTAGGTGACACCATATAGACGTCCTGCTAGGTTATGTTGAATGTGGAGTGTAGACATTATTCGACCAGTCGGAATGTATAATTATTAAGAATGACCACTTACACCGTGTTACAAAAAATATATTTTTTTCTGTCCTATGAACCAAATGCACATATTCGGAAAGAGGGGAAAAAATAAAAATACACGTGTATCGGCGACTTTCATGTACACTAGGGTGGAGTGAAAACATGCTTTTTTTTAATTTGAAAAAGTTAACCTCGGAAAGAGATGTAGTCTGGGGTCCTAATGAGGGGAAAAATAAAGAAAAAAATATTAAAAAATGTTTAGGGGTCGCGTCACTCCCTCGAAATTTGGAAATTATCGCTATTTTGGCGTTGATTTTAGAAAAATCCTAAAAATTAACGACTTAACTTATTCGAAATTTAAAAGTTTGAGCTTATTCAGTGCCCAAAAGTATTTGAGGCAAATATGAGGGTAATCGACTAATATTTGTAGCTTTGGTGGCGATTTCATTGTTCAGTCAATTTTCTGAAGAAGGGACGATTTGACTTATTTTACTTTTTGAAATTTTTGAACAATGAGAAAATTTTTTTAAATTTTTTCATGCCCTTATTTCATTTTTTACGCTATTGCAAACATTTATTGACATAAAACTTTTTAGGATTTTTCTAAAATCAACGCCAAAATAGCGATAATTTCCAAATTTCGAGGGAGTGGCGCGACCCCTAAAAATTTTTTACAATTTTTTTCTTTATTTTCCCCCAGACTACATCTCTTGCCGAGGTTAACTTTTTTTTTTTAATTTCACTCCACCCTAATGTACACGTCAGAATTTTTTTTTTTTAAGTTTGAAGTATGAAGCTCGTAGTGGCCTGTGTGAAAGGCTTTCGACCGATTTTTAACCCTTTTTCAGTGATCGAATCGAGCTGATTTTTGGCAGGCAGACTCGTGGAAATGTCTGTATCACGTCAAATTTTTTAAAAACAATTTTTATCAATTCTCAGATTTTCCCCAATTTTAATTATTTTTGAAAAAAAAATATTTTTTCACTTTTCTTAGCATAACTTGAAGAGACTCCAAATTGTTAAACTACTTAAGCGTTACGAAAAAAAAATGTTTTTTGAACTGAAACCTTAAAAAAAAATGTTGACGTGTTTCTTTTCTTTGAACTTTAGTCTGGAAGATGGGCAGGGTCCACGGTAGCTGCTTTATGATGTACTAGAGTTTACACCACTTGTATGTCTTGCGAGTGCCAACAAAGTCAAAAGATTTACAAAATCAGCTTTACTATTACTAGGATATAAATATATATTTGTATTCTTTAAATTCCTGAAGCCTATACAATATGTGTACATTGTTTATTATGTAAAGAATGCAGATTTTTAAAACTTAAGCATTGACATACGATTAATCGATGTCTTTATTTCGATGAATGCATTTCCAGTCAAATCATGGCAACTTCACTGTCCATTGTATCGTATCATTTGTGTTTTCATTTCACAAAAAGCCTTTTTTGTGTGGAAATAAATCGAATTGCATTGTTTTGTATGTTCAATTGTGTAACTCAATTAACATGTATTTCCGATAAATTTATCGTAAACATTACAGTGCCGTGTTTCTGGCATTTTTTTTGTTCTCTCTTGATGGTTTTTGTACCAAATTAACCACAAGAGAGATATTTTCCGATTCCGTATTCCGATGTATGAGTGTGTGTCATTGAAATATTTGCCCAATTTCATACACCTGTCGGCAAACAGGAAGGCCTTGGTATCTACTACAAGTGGGCCTTCTCAGGTTGGTTCAAGGCTGAACAACATCACAAAGAACTGGGAGAAATAGTGTAAAAAATCGAAATGCATGGAAATCTTTTATAAGTTTGACTTATAATTCAATAAATTTATTTTATTTATTAATTGCAATATAAAGGGGTCCAAGGGTAAAGCGGGTGACGCAGACCCTTTGGCTATATGTTTGCACGCTCATAGGCAGGCAGACTACCAACTCGCCCACCGGAGCCATACGATTCAATAGGATTGTTAATATATACGTAATATTCCAAAATAATTCCATGAAGGACGTGCACTTATATCCTGTGTACAAACTGAATAGGACCTACTTTTTAAATCCGCATCACAATGCTTTTCCAAAAGACGTTTTCATTACTAGTTTTTTTTTAAAATTAAACTCTGCCAGGTATACCTTGTATGGCGCCTTCCTTCAACAGACACGATGGGTGGACTTTCATTTAAAGGGAAACAGAAATGACTATTGGAACTTCCTAATAAGCATTTAGAAGGCCTTTTACAATGACCCCCTTCTGTCACAACCTCAGCATACGTTCAGATGAAAAACCACATTCAACCATTGATACAGAAGAGTCCACTTGTTCAGGTGATTCGAAGATATATTCATGCGTTTGTTATTATTGCAATGGGTTGCGTTTGCAATCAGTCCCATGGCCATTGAATGGCATAGACTGCAACTTCATTGAGCAATAACGATACCGAATATTATTTTTGCTACCGTTTACACACATTATGTCATTCGAACATTTAGGAGGAAACAGTTATAATTTATAAATGTTTGTAGTCCAATGAAGAAGATGTGAATGCTACAAAATGTTAACAAGAGAAATCCATTAAAACTTGTATAGAAAAAGGAACTTAAATTCGTGTAACATTTTTGGACAATTCGCCAGGGTCTTGTATTATTTACTCTACACCGTGGATGGCGTTTCTCTGCTAAAACATTATTCGATTTCAATTAAAAAGCATAAAGCGGAAAGTTCAGTAAATTTTGGTCTGGTATACATTTTGAATTTTGTATAAATATATTAACGATTATTGAGATGTTTAAAGGTATTAAATTGAAAATCAGGCAATTGAGAACCTGAAAATGAGGCATATAGAAGATAAATAATATTTGTGTTATGTCCACCTTTTTTATCATAAATTTATTTTACTAATTAATTTGAGGATGTTATCCAGCAGATGACGAAATATCGAATAAATTAATTTAATTCAAACCAAATTTAATTCATTAGAACCGAATTCGATGGGTACATTTGTATACCCGATCGATCATTCACTGTTCGGTTTAGTCTGAGCTAACTACAAAATCAAAATTTTTTGAGTACACATGAGACATTTTGACCGGTTATGAAAATAGGCTTAAAATAAAGAAATACGTGTCTCGGCGTTTTGCTGTAGCACGTCCGAATTTTGCGAAAATCCAAAAAAAAAATTGTTTAAGCTTCGAAAGACCGTGGAGGCTCACTTCTAAAAAGTTCTATAAAAACATAATGGATGAACCGATTTTAATGCTTGAGCCAGTTTTGAAAAATGAATTAAATTTTGATTTTTTATTACACAACAACATGAACAATATCAAAAATTAAAATATAAGCAGAAGTGCGTGAACTAAGCAAAGGCGAAAGTGTTGTAATGGAAAAAACATTCATACGTGAGAGAGAGAGAGAAGGCGAATTAGTGGCAATATAAACAAGTTGGTCGTTGGCATAGAATGTTAAGGCACTGATGAGAAGTATTCACAAACTGCAAAACGATCGTCCGCCATGCAGTTCAAATCCCAAACGATTTGTTTCCATTTTTTTTCTAATTAAATTAACAACATTGTTTTTTAATAAAAAAAAATATTGGGGACATTCACTGATTGGAAAGAATATTTACGGAAATAGTGGTAATATAGGCAATGCTAGCGGCTATTACTCGCCAGACCTGGTTTATATCCTGGTAAGAACATTCAACATTTTTCAGCTTGAGTTTTTAACTTCATAATTACCGGCAACTTTACAAGTACAGTTTTATGGAAATTGTTTAAAATCTGAATCACAGTATATACATCGATATCTTCTATTGTATCAAAACAATTGTACTCTGTCATATCTTAGTCGAGATAAAAAGTAAAACCACAGGATCAAAAAAGTCATCGAGCCTTTGCTGATTGGCTTAACCCTATTCGTAATATTTATATTCGACTTTGGGTCACTATTGAAATTAATATTTATTATTTTAGATTAGTCACTATCATCCCATATGTCCATTAAAATTTTTTTAATTTTTGTTTTTATAAACCATTTTACGTTTTACTGGCGGTACTTTATGTTACAAATTTAGCTTGATTTTTTCGACAACGACATATTAAGAAAATAGAAATTATTTTGAAACTAATTGCGATTTTATTTTTTTTATTTTATATTTTACAAACTAGTAAGTTGTCATTCGCCTATGGCGCCCGTTGAAATATGGAAATAAAAATTTGTTGAAAAAAAAATTTTTAGTGGAAAAAAAAAATTATGTTGAAAAAAAAATTTTGGTGAAAAAAAAAAATTTTGTTGAAAAAAAAAAATTTTGTAAAAAAAAAAATTTTGTAAGAAAAAAAATTTTTGTTGAAAAAAAAATTTTGTAAAAAAAAATTTTTTGTAAAACAAAAAAAATTTGGAAAAAAATTTTGGAAAAAAAAAATTTGGGGAAAACACAATTTCTGTACAAAAAAAAAATATTATTATTATTATTTATAGAAAATTATAGAATGCCTATTTAAATTCCTACGTACTGCGTGACAGAGTCAGTGAATCAGTGTCGAGGGTAAATATATATTAAGATAGTTCCTGTAAAATACAAACATATTTTTTTTTTAATTGAAATGCTAAATAAATTACGAGTTACTTTAGAGTTCTTCTCTCGCACAGTCGAACTTCTATTTCAAGAGCTGTATCATTTTGCCAAACTGCTTTATGGTAGTGATTTTTAGAAAAAAAAAACTTCGTCCAAATTTAATAAAAATCCATATACTCTACTCGCGGATAGCTCCCGTGAACGGACAGAGAAGTTTTTACATGGATTAGGGACTACTCTCTCACTCGTAAAGTCGCCAGCATTTAAGAGGTGGCAACAATCGCTGATAAATGCTTCATGGTCTTACCAGGTTTTGAACTTTGATAGTCGCATACACCACATACCTTCCCCACCACAATAGACCAGCATCACAATACGATATATATTACCGGAAGAGGTAACATGCCAATCGTTCATGTGCTCCAATTTTCCACCTTAATCAATTCTTCAATGCTTGCTCTTAATGTCTTGATAGGGCATACTAACTAGCCATCACTACAGATGAAACAACAACAAAAAGAAAATTAAATTGTATATGAACAATGTGAACTTTTCCCAGTTTATGTTTACTTTATCCCAGTTGTAGTTATTCCAACATTTGTCTGCTGCTGTGGTTGATTTCATTTCACAATTCAATTTGATTTGATTAATATTGAAGAACAACATTTCAATTAAGTTCTTTTAAAAGGAATATCAAATATTTGCATAGATGTTATAAATATGAGTATGTGTGTGTGTGTGTGTTTGATCAATTGTTAGAAGACGAATGAGCCTTAACGGCTCCATATTTCTTTGGAATTGGTGTGACCACAATAAACATGAACTGTCTGTGCTTCCGAATAAATCCACAAAAACTTTTCAAAATATTTTGTTTGCATTTCTCATCGTCAACATGTTTATTTACTTAGCAGAATTTAAAAAAAAAAGAACAGATTTTTCCACAAAATTTCCAAATGTCCAATGTAAATTTTCAGAAAGAATTATTACACACACACACACATACATCATCAATATTTATTTGGTAGTAAAAGTTTTGTCCTTTTGTCGGTCTGCAGTGAACAGAAAAACAAAAAGTTTACCAACTGAACCGCAAATGTAGCTGGGAATGATGTTCTGGTTTGTGTTTATGTTACTCAGACATTCACAAATAGTAAATCACATCGCACATCCTTGATCCCACTAAATGTTTTTGTTTGCCGCCGACCATGAAAGTGTGGCACTGGAACCGATGAACTGAACCTTTATTTTTCATTCGTTCTTTTGTATGGCTGGCAGGAGAAAAATGGTGCAGGGTCATGCGTAGCTACTACAATGTGAGAACTTCCTGTCGCATGATTTAAGACCATGTTATTTTTGTTTGCTTTATAAGCAACACAGTTCATTTCTTTTGGGTTATTTTTGGTCATCATGTGATGTAGTCATTTGGTATTCCAAAAACGTTTGGTTTTTATTTAACAGAAAAACAAATACCACAGTTCAAACAAAACAAATTTGCTAACAGCATACAGCAGGTGGTCAATGAATTATTACTCTTGGTTGTCGCCAGGTATTCATTACACCGTGTTACACACAAAATAAAAATACACGGGTATCGCCGATTTTCATGTACACGTCAGAATTTTTTTTTTAAGTTTGAAGTATGAAGCTCTTAATGGCCTGTGTGAAAGCCTTTGGACCGATTTTTAACCCTTTTTCAGTGATCCAATCAAGCTGATTTTTGGTAGGCAGACTCGTGGAAATATCTGTTCTCAGATTTTACTAATTTTTTTTTTAAATGGTAATCGTTTTTTTTAAGGTTTCAGTTCAAAAAACATTTTTTTTTCGTAACGCTTAAGTAGTTTAAAAATTTGGAGTCTCTTCAAGTTATGCTAAGAAAAGTGAAAAAAATATTTTTTTTTTCAAAAATAATAAAAATTGGGGAAAATCTGAGAATTGATAAAAATTGTTTTTAAAAAATTTGACGTGATACAGACATTTCCACGAGTCTGCCTCCTTCCATACCCCCATTTCCTATCGATAACACAGTGCGTTGCATTCATAGGGGACATCCCCCGACTGTTAGTCAAAAAAGATACATTCAATATTTGTGTTAAATTTGCAAGAGTTCAGTTATAATCTGCAAAAAGGAAAAATAAATTTTGTAAAAAAATAAACAAGGTTTTTGGGATTCACAGCAGTTGGTGCCAATTTACACAATGCCTTTTAACCACAGCTTTTTCTTGACATTTTTATTTTGAAGGCCCTTCGTAAAGTCATAGTTAATAAATTAATTGAATACATAAGTAAAATTTTCAATTTCAATAATAATATTTTCCACAATTTAAAAGTTGTGACTATTTTGCTACCCCTATTGCTTCCCTCGCCTCTTCGCCCTGGGGGCCATTATTTCATATCAATCAAATGTCCCTTTTTTTATAACTAAAAGAAACCACAATCAACCAAAAATGTCCAACATTTTTATTTGACTTTATGATTTTCAATTGAATTTGAGTGTTGTTGCTTTTTTTTTTCTTTCTATTGTTTAATATTTATTTGACTTTAATTCGAGATTCGAGTTCACTGAAACGTTAAAATTTTCTATTCTACGTTATTTTCCCACGGATTTGGAAGGACTAAAAGGAATCGCACAAAACATTCGATGTTTGATTTGTTCATCAGTTTGGTAACGCTGTGTGCTGCTGATGATGATGATACGATTGCTGGTGGCGAGATAGGCGATTTATGGCTTTTACAACAAAAATAAAAGAACCCACAAAAAACCCTTTGAACACAAAATGAAAAAACCACCAAAGATTTATCGGCAACTCCAAACGGAGGGATTATATTCCAAATGACAGCGACTCCACCACATGTTGGTCGTGTCGATAAAGAAAAAACTGAGCACAGCAAAATTCGTTAGCAAAAAAATATGATTGTTTGCTACGCAAAATAGAAATCGAAATTTTTTTCAGAACCCGACAGTTGGGTGTTTGTGTGGATGGGGGTAAAGAACATGTAAAACATACAGGCTTCATGCCAGTCAAGCATAAGAGATTGAAAGTCTTAATTGAATGATTAATGCTAAGGGTTCAGTTATTTATGAAAGATCCAAAATCCACAAAAACAAATGCGGAAAACAAAAACTTGTTTATGCTCTTCAAGCACAACTCAAAGCGTGCGTGGATGGGTTTTCCATTGAGTGTGAGTGTGTGTGTGGGTATCTGTGTTTAATGTCCTGAGCTGTAGATGTATGAGTTGGTGCGTGTGTGTGGATTCTTCTACGAAAACAAAACATTCCTTTGGATTTTTTTTTTTTGGTTTGGTGAGATTTTCTTTGTCGTTTTTGGTGATTTACACCGTAAATACATTTAGTTTTGTACCTTCTATTCATTTGTCTTCTTTATCCACCCATAATGGATTTTCTGTTCACGTGTGTGTGTGTGAGTGTGCAGAGTTTAAATACGCCCAAAGGGGCTGAACGTAAACCTAAAATAGCTGCCATAGGACCATAATAATATCATAAATTTTGTGAAAAATGGCAAATCGATTTTGCCACTTCTTTCACTTTCACTTTTCCTTTTCAATATAATTTGTTTCTTTACCGTTGGTTCTTCTGTAATTCATTGTGAGGGACAAGCCTTTTTGTGGTGACTTTTTGCTGTCACGGCAAATGTTAAATGTACATGAAGGATTTTAAGGCGCCGTAGCAAATGGTTTGTCCTGGTAGCCATGTCAGCTTACACCGCTGTAAAAAGGTGTGAACACAGTGGGAGGTTTTGTTATTTTATGGGATTCTGTCATTTCTGCCTGAATCAATTAGTTGGCAATTGGGTTGCTTTATAGCGTAGACCGGCGACCGTGTTAATTTGCATTATCAGATTCAATTCATTATCCCATGTTAATGCACTGCATTTAGGTATTTCAATATGGCAACACAGTCGCAATGAACCGCTGTACTCATAATCACCGGCTGCCGGCAAATCAGCTGTTGTCAAAGTGTTTGTTGTTATGTCGAAATAAGATGGATTTGTAGTCAGCAATGATTACATATTTTAATTGTTTTAGTTATTTCAGGTTTTTTTTTTTAATAAATAGTGATTTTTCACCAAACAGCATAGCTGGTAATCGTATTTTCTCCCCTTTTATCGATTTTAAATCGATGTTGATGAAAAAAAAAAAAAAATGTTGTTTACCAACAAACAGCTGCTTACAAAATTCAGAAACTGTTAGGATAAAATTAAAGAGCTTTTAGTGCAAATTAACGCTGTCGTCTGTTTGCGCTGTTAGTTTAGTCACTCCCGTAGATTTGAACATGACTATATGACCTGAATTGAAGGACTGCGCGTAAAGTTTCCTGAGGCAGTCGAGAGGGTACTGATCCCAGAGGCATGTGTTGTGGGAACATCCATCGGGAACATCGGAATAAAATGAAAATTGTTTAACTAGTTTTTTTTTTTTTTTTTTTTGAGAGCAAAAAAAGCGCGATTGTATTTTTCTCATTAATAATCTTATCTTAATATATATTTACCCTCGACACTGATTCACTGACTCTGTCACGCAGTACGTAGGAATTTAAATAGGCATTCTATAATTTTCTATAAATAATAATAATAAAAAAAATAATATTTTTTTTTGTACAGAAATTGTGTTTTCCCCAAATTTTTTTTTTACCAACATTTTTTTTTACCAAAATTTTGTTTTACCAAATTTTTTTTTACAAATTTTTTTTTTTTACAAAAATGTTTTTTTTACAAAATTTTTTTTTCCACAAAATTTTTTTTTCAACAAATTTGTTTTTTTTTTAACAAAATTTTTTTTCCATATTTCAACGGGCGCCATAGGCGCATTACAACTTACTAGTTTTTATATATTTGACGTTACATATTCGTGTGTTGAGATTTTAAAAAACGAAAGCTAATCCAAATCTAATTCGAAAGATGAATGGCGCAGAGTGTGGAAAAACCATCAAAATGTTATTTATTTTTTTTAACCAAAACTTGGAACACGTAAAATCATACATAGTTTCATTTTTTTTTTTGTAGTATTTTTCCGGGAATCCCGGCAAATAATCCCAGGAATCGCGAAGTACATAATTCGGGAAATACTTCAAGGGAATTCCCTTGTTAAAAACCCTAATTGTAATGTAAAATTAGTCCAAAACCACTACATTTATATTAATTGTATACAAAAAATCTGGGTCTATTAATAAATAAAAAGGGAAGCCATTGTGATGGAAATCCGCGTCATCGGAGAAAATGTTTTTTTTCTAAGAAAAATGTCGTTGGTATTTCCATGGCATGCTTGTTTGAGCTCCTGAGTAAGCTGAACTTTGAAGGTGAAGGTGGAGGATATTTCTCAAAATTCGTTGGCAAAGATGACGAATTGATATTTCTTTAAAAAATTGACCACTCTTAGAAGCTTTTAGAATCTCTTAGAAAAAAATCCATGTACTACATGTAATCTTAACCGAATTATCATGAGTATCATGAGTTGGTCTTACTTTCCAAAATCTTTAATGAAATAGTCACATAAATAGTCACGATATCAGGCGCCCCGGTAGGCGAGTTGGTAGCGTGCTTGCCTATCAGCGTGGGGGTTGTGGGTTCGATTCCCACCAGAGGCTTTGGTCTGTCGCTGCAAAAATCAAGCCAAATGGTCTTTGTCACCCGGTTTACCCTTGGACCCAAAATTAGAATATAAATTTACTTTGTATTGTAATTAATAAATAAATAAATAAATAAATAAAAAATAGTCACGATATCCACGGCTGTGACGTTGAGGCAAAATTGCTCGAATCCGATTCCAGCATTTTAAAATAGTTTGATGCCGACTTTTGCAGGTTTATGACAAATTTTCGAATATTGTGTTTCCGTCCACTATCCCTATACTCTAGCTCACTCTGTGGTAAGTTTGTATCCAACTGAAAAATACTACAGCTTAACTTCTTTTTAATATATTTTAATTATTTTTTGGAAATGTCAGTAAATAAATCTCAGAGTCGAACAAATTTTTCGAAATTAGACTCCGACAAGGCAAAAGTTGTCAGACCCACAAAACAAACGAACAGAATGAAACCTCAGCTTCGACATCGCAGAGACGGCTGATGAAAGGATTGCCTAGCTTGGTGCACAAATGACCGATGGACTGGGCTGTTTGACATCAGGGGTGGGTGCTAAGCACCTTCCAGCACCCCCATTCCTACGCCAATGATGATGACACTGTTCCAAAATCAAATGCTGCTTTTCAGATGGCCAGACTCGATTTTCACCTTTTAATTGCCAATAAATAAAACAGAAGGCGCCCCGGTAGGCGAGTTGGTAGCGTGCTTGCCTATCAGCGTTGGGGGTTGTGGGTTCGATTCCCACCAGAGGCTTTGGTCTGTCGCTGCAAAAATCTAAACATATGGTCTGTGTTCACCCGGTTTACCCATGGACCCAAAATTAAAATATAAATTCACTTTGTATTGTACTTAAAATAAAATACCACAGAAATTGAAATCGAACTATAGCTGATGTATTTGGGGGCCCCTATAACAAACTCAGGTGGGACATTACTGCGGACTATCCCTTAAAAGAAAGCTTTATTACTTTCTATTCCATTATATTCGTTAGAGTGGTTGTTGCTTCTGTTTCTTCGGCTCTTGTTTGTGTATTGTTCCTCTTGAGTACTTTCCATTCCTACGCTACAACACCATCCCATCACCATCCTTTTTAACCACAACAACAAAAAATTCTATGAAGTGTAAGATATTTTGCTTTTTTTTATTGGTTTTTGTCATAACATTAAGAACTTTCCTTCGTATGCCATTCCTTTCGGTTCGTTCGATGATTCCAACCCTCCGATTGGGAGCAGTCCAACGCATCGTATTGTTGGTATCAGACGTTGAGTGGTCAGAGGGAGGGAAGGTGTAACTGTTCGAAAGTGATGGAAAAATGATTTTTGTTTAAAGTTGAAAAATTCTTTGTCGGCTCTGGTGATAAATATTAATCGTGAAAGTTATTTATGATTATGACGGATAATAAATTTGTCTAACGGAAACTTATTAAGAGTTTACGAGAATTTCGCATTTCTCATACTCCAACTGAAACCAAAAAATCCCACCGACACACACTGTGGGCTTTGTATATCAGTACGATGGGTTTTATGGTTATTTCGGTCCCGATGATATTTTACGTGGGTGGTCTTTTGAAACTGAAATGTTAATCAATACACAGAGAATACATATGTAGGTCTACCAAGAATCTATTGTATCATTATAATGATATTAGGATATCTGGAGGTAGTTGGTTGTTTGGATTTTGGGTGTCGGCAAAAGTGTTAAAATATTCATGTGATTGTCGGTTTATGCAAATCGGTCGCAAGTATTCATCAAAATTGTATTAGGATTTCGCTTAAGCAATCTAACGCACATTTTATCAAGAATAAATATATGCGGCTATATTATGTATTACGATGGGGAGAAAATGGGCAAAACATTTAAGGCGGAATTATTCAGGGCTTATTTTTAAGAAATGTATCAATTAATCAGATATAGAACTATTTGTGTGTTTTATGTCCAACTCAGAAACTATTCATTTGCACATCTACAGACAATTAATATGAACTTGTATTTCTTTTTTTGCAGGTATGTGTGCATTTATGTTATCAACATTATAACTTCCTATATATCGTAAGTAGTAACCACAAATTATCTTGGTTTGTTTACTGCTTTCATTCTAACTAAACACTTTGGGATAAATTATTGGGATTTTGGTCAAATATTGGAAACTAGTAAGTTGTAATGCGCCTATGGCGCCCGTTGAAATATGGAAAAAAAAATTGTTGAAAAAAAAAATTTGTAGAAAAAAAAAATTGTTGAAAAAAAAATGTTTTCTTCAAAACAAAAATTTTGTTAAAAAAAAATTTTTTGTGGAAAAAAAAATTTTGTTAAAAAAAAAAATTTGTTAAAAAAAAAATTTTGCTGAAAAAAAAAAAATTTGGTGAAAAATAAAAAATTTGGAAAAATTTTTTTTGTAAAAATAAAAATTTTTGTAAAAAAAAAAAATTTAAACAAAAAATTTTGGTAAAAAAAAATTTGGTGAAAACACAATTTCTGTACAAAAAAAAATATTATTTTTTTTATTATTATTATTTATAGAATTATAGAATAGAATGCCTATTTAAATTCCTACGTACTGCGTGACAGAGTCAGTGAATCAGTGTCGAGGGTAAATATATATTAAGATATGCCAACTAGCCTCTCAAATGCATTCCATTATTTCTCTAAAATTCGCAATGTAGCGTTGCTATTATGCCATTTTGCCAGATTTAAAATCTGAAGGAGGAATTTTTAAACAACAATTTTTAAAAACTCGCAAATGTCGAGCTTTTACTTTGTATGCAAAATTGGGGTTCGATTATCGCAAACGGCAGTGGCTCACTAGTTGCGATCATCGAGCTCGCACTGTAAACGGTTTACCCGACTGAAACATTCTCATTTTCTAATAGTCCGATCGATCGATAACTTAACGCTCTTTATCGAATATTCACTTCGTTAGTTTCTAGACTCGGTTTTTTGGTCACATAATGTTCGTGACTTTTAAAATCCCCACAGTTACGAGTATGGAGTGGTCAAACCGGGTGTCTAGAAAACGGCTACACGAGGTAAGGGGGATTGGAAATGAAAAGAAATTGATTGTACTGGCAATTTATTTTTTTTGAAAGACATTTGTATTTGAAAAGCTAATAAAACAATGAAAACAAAAATTGCCGAAAAAGAATTTTCTTGTGTGACCACAAAAGGGAATCACAAAAATTGCAGCAAGTAAAACTGCCTAATGTAAATCGAGACTTTCTTGAATTTTGTATCACATAAAAAATACTTAAAATCCATCTACATAAATTGATTACATATCGTAGATCTCTCTTTTGATGGTAAGTACTGTATTGAATGTCACAGATAAAGAACAAAAATAGTTTGAGTATATTTTTAATGATTCTTTGCTTATATTACATAATAAATGATTTGCAAACACTTCCATCTTCTGCATAATTTCTTCTGTTCTTGGTACTCCGGATGTGCATATTGTCCTTCACTGGATCCATCCACCTCGGTCTTCCCTGTCTGCCCCTTCTGGGAGTGGTTTGTCGTCCAACATTTGTTCATTCAAAACCATAGATTTTTTAGATTTTATATGAACTGTTTCGTGCTAGTCGTTTTGAAGTCCAGTTTCGATACAACTTTACTAACATTTCGACGGATGCTTTGACAAGAAATTAGCCTTGTGGCTGAACAAAATTTTTCGGACGTTATTTGCGAGCACAAATTTTTCACAGGGAACTAGTTTTGATAATAAAAAAACTTTTTTGCAAGATTTGTTCGTTCGCAAATCTATTCATGATGAACTTGTAAAACAACGTGACCCGAAGTTCTCGAGAATTGGCAAAATTCCAACACTGACAAAACCAAATAGAAAAAAATCACCAAATAGAAAAAAACACCCATGTTTTAATTTTTTGTTTAACATTTCCCGGTTCCTTATTCATGTTTTTTTTTTATGTTCCTTACTTATTAAAAGTATAGCGAATTTTTTTCGCTAATCTGAAAGACAGTTTGAACTGTAGTCGCCCACCCCGAGCTCACGCAAAAAGCCACTCTGTATACATAATTAAGCGACTACTTTAAAAGAGTTAATTAACATTTTGCAAATATAAGCATTTTACTTAAGTCACATGACTTTTTACGTAATGAACACTAAACGGATTTACTCGGAAGTCCACTGGCATGTATGAGGTGGGGTGGGGTGTGGTGCGCGGAAAAGCAATTGTACGCGAGATAAATACCAGCAATAATTCGGCGTAATATACTTTATTATGTCTTACACGTTACTTTTAAATGGCGGTTTTTAATCTGATAAATATATGTAGCTTTATGTCATATTATATGAGAATTAAACCCTTAAATGCTCTTATAAATTATAAACACTTAATTTTGCGCTTCAGTGATA
The DNA here is from genome assembly GCA_958296145.1 of Hydrotaea cyrtoneurina. Lineage (NCBI taxonomy): Eukaryota > Metazoa > Arthropoda > Insecta > Diptera > Muscidae > Hydrotaea > Hydrotaea cyrtoneurina. The sequence goes on from OY282512.1 coordinate 114,886,244, forward strand.
TTTCGCTTCTATCTGAAATATGGCGGTATGTGAAGTTAACGTATACTTGCAGTGTATCCTATATCGTTCGTTACAATTCATAAGCCAAAATATAAATTTCATCAGGCGAATCATTATGGCTCGAGTCACTCACTCATCGTCATCGTAGTCATTAGTTAAAGTATACACACACACACACACACACCCAAGGAAGCATCCATCTCCCCCCTTATATCTTCACGGCAAATAAATTTTTTGATAACAAAATATTAAGGATGCAAGTATATGAGAGTGTATGGGTGGATGGATACACGTTGTATATTATTAATACTTAACTCATGAGCCATGGTGCTGCTGCCATCCTCCGCCGCTGCCCCACATCCCCCCTAACGTATGTATGTGTTTGTACGTACGAGAGCGCTTTGAACCTTCATCATCTATGAAATGATTTTAAAGCCAAACGAAATGAATCATCTGCGCGTTACAACCAAAAATTAACTGTGCCCATAAAGCATCACAGTTAAGCGCACCTTTTTCATTTCACCAAATTAACTGAAGCGCATATAGTACTAACAAAACCAAAAACAACAAAACAAAAACTCCAGCATTCATTTGAACGCCAGCTGTTGGAGTCACTGCTACTGGAGGTTTGGATCTGATTGGATGCTATGGTGGGGTATACTTAATTAATGAAGTAGCACAGAAAGTCAGTCTACAAAAATAATACTTCCTCTGTTTTTACTTAAGGCATGGAATTATTTGACAGTACGACAAGGACCTACACCTTTTTTTTTTTGTTTTCGAAAAATCCTACCAGATAAATAAAACTGAATGATCTAATTTAAAATGTGCTGGAAACACAGAACAACACTTCAAAAGATCCTTTCCGGAAAATATACCACTGGCGAGCAAAACGCCCACCATGCAGGAAAGCTTCAAAATATTTGGTGTATGAGTTGAGTTCGCAACACAATAACATCAACCAGCAGTTCAGAGCAACACATATTTTCACCAGAACGTCATGGCAAATTAATTAAACGCTTGAGCGCTGTGCTCGTTAGTTTTGCGCTTTAGTATGGTAATGATGCTGTTAAAAATGGAATGCACACTGCAATACTCACATACATAGCGGGTGACGCAAGTGCAACTATCTGATTAAGAAAGCTACTTTGATGCTCCTGGACTGTTGGAGTTGATGATCGTCGAATAGTTGTATAACAGCAAACCAAAAACGCCCTAAAGTTTCGTCCCAGCGAATCTTAATATATATTTACCCTCGACACTGATTCACTGATACACTGATACACTGATTCACTGACTCTGTCACGCAGTACGTAGGAATTTAAATAGGCATTCTATAATAATTCTATAAATAATAATAATAAAAAAAATAATATTTTTTTTGTACAGAAATTGTGTTTTCCCCAAATTTTTTTTTACCAAAATTTTTTTTTTTCCAAAATTTTTTTTCTTACAAATTTTTTTTTACAATAATTTCTTTTTTTCCAAATTTTTTTTTTCAAGAAATTTTTTTTTTTCAAGAAATTTTTTTTTTCCAAATTTTGTTTTTAAAAAAAAATTTTTTTTTCAACAAAAATTTTTTTTTTCAGCAAAAATTTTTTTTCCACAAATTTTATTTTTTTTCGAAATTTTTTTTTACAAAATAGTTTTCTCAAAATATTTTTTACAAAATTTTTAAAATTAAGTAACAAATACTTTCTCAAGCAAATTAACGGGCGCCATAGGCGCATTACAACTTACTAGTCTTCTATAACCTCCAACATTGATGGCGTTCTGCGTATCATAGTCGGTGAACTTTCACAACAGATTGTGAATCAACGTCCATTTTTTTCCAATGCTTATTTTCAACTTATCTACTTCAGTGGGCTCTACTGCGTTGGCAGTACCAAATGGAAGATGTCGCGGAGATCCTTTATATCACTTAGTTGAAAAAGCTCTTCGGTCTTCTGCATGCTTTCTCCCGTTAGTGACACTAAGGATCCATATGACATCTTCCATTTGGTCCATTCACCGGAGTCTCTGGCCTTCCTCGTCTGCTTTTTTCATGGCAGTTGTCGTCCAACGTATTGCTGGCTGGAGCGTTGCAGTTCATTCAACTTACATCGCAATCGCTGCGGTGAGCTTAACTACGTTCATGTTGGGATATAGTTGATACAGCTCACTCCATACGAGCCCGTTCCCCAACTCTGCTTCATTTGCTTTGGCAAGTACTAATGTTTCAGGGTCATGAAGAAGTACCGGTAGAATACAGTGGTTTTTCGATGAGAGAGGACTGTGTGCTTGGCTCGAAGTAGCATCATTTTGTCAGCATGATCCATCGCTTTATTTCGATGCTGATATTATTATTTCTACTAATGGCGGAGCCGAGGCACATACATTTTTCCACTACCTCCACTACCTCTACCTCTGCAACTGAAGATATTCACTAAGTCGCCTATCTGTCGTCATGAAATTTAGCTAGCAGTATAGATTTTGTCTTGCCCTCGTTCAACATCAGACCAAATCCTTCTCGTTTCCCGAAAGAGGATGTGGCCTTTGAAGCCTTTTGACCTCATCTGGATTAGAGATTGGAAATTCAACACCATAATCTAAGATTGGTTGAAAATTCGGTAGAAAATCGACCCTACGAAAAGATGTCCCAAAAGAGTATCGCAGTAGGTCCTCAAATTTAGCTTCCAATGTGTTAAGGAAATTCGTCCTTAGGATATTGAACCCTAAACCAAGGAAAGTGTGTACTGAAAACGGGAAACATTTTCATGGTGATATTTAATACAAATTTAGAATGTACACCATTAAATTGGGGACCATCTGCATATATTTAAAGACCATTTTCTTGTTGAGATTTGGGAAGCACTGTCCATGTGAACATGAGCCCCACAAATATGTCATTTGATATTTATTTAAAATTTGTATTTAAATACGTAGGTTCATCATTCATTTAGCTTTTAATTATTTATAGTCGTTCCCATAAAGGAAATTATAAAATTGCACTTTTTGTAAGCCAAAAAGAAAATTAGAATGAGTGTGTGCATTGATGGCGCCGCCGTACAGAATCCAATTCCACCGGCCAAAAGTCTCTAAATTTTATCTAATAACCATTTTTAAATTCTGTAACAAATTGGTTGTAGGCAAGGAGTGAAGGATTTTTTTAAGGTACTAACATTAAAAATCTAACTGTTGGATATATTTTTAAAATATTTCCAAACTACATTTTGTATTTTTTGATTTTATGTTTTGTTTTGACAGACGGAGTTCCATACTGGATAACAGCTGCTCTATCATTTTTTTCATAAATCTTATGAATATATACTTGATGACAATCTTACCAGACAGTAGAGGAATCTCTCCGCTTTATGAAGACATCCGGTCCGTGGACACCACAGGTGTGGTTTTATCCAATGGTCAGTGGAATGTGGAATTAGTCAGTTTGCTTGCCAGTCCTCTTCTAGGTGATAGTCTTTGCTATGCTATATTCTTCTAAGGTCGACTTATGCCGCTACAGTGTTCTGAAATTAAAACTGACTTCAGTTACAACGTCCGACCAGGGGTTTTCCTGTTGTCACACGTAGCAAGGAATAATGATCATTTATCAATTCCTAACTATGTCAATATGGAAAATGTGGTCAATTTTGGATACTCGGTCGGTACGATCACAAATATGTGGTTCCGTATTCCGCTGACGAACCGAAGAGGTACTGATGCTGGGGGAAAACCAAGATCATATAATTAAACCATAACACCGGCAGTTTGACACTTGTGTCTGTGTATATCCTAGCTCACTAATTAGGGCTAATCGAAGCCTTACCAACTGCAAACGATACTTTGGGAGTTTCATGGTGGCCTGGGGTTTACCAGCTTTATCACAGGACAAGTTAATTTAACCCTAGAACACTAAACCCGGCCTAGATGTTTTTAAACGATATTTTATTTCATGTCAACTGAGTCGACTAATGTACGAGCTTGTGTGTAGACAAGACAAGTTTTGTTTTGAACATGAACATTATTTTTAAAATTTAAATTTTGTACTTTAGTAATTAAGTGTAAAAGAAGAGGTTTAGTGTTCTAGGGTTAATTGTGTTGCACCCTGTGTCTTGTATATTTATGTGGTTGTACGTATGCATGTTTGTGAGGACATTACCATTACATATGCGAATTAATGTCACATATTCATACGAGTATTCACACTCGTATACTTAGGTACGCCTGTACCCGTAACGAAGGCAACATTTCAAAAGGGCAAAGGCCTTCAGATTGATTTAAAATTAATACGCAGTAGGGGCTTTATAACCCGCTTCAAGACATAGACCTTTTAGAAGGCAAACACCCGTTCAAGTATTCAAGGAGAATTTTCGAAACTGCAAAGACATTCCAAGATTCTTAAAATTATTTGTAATTGAAAGTAAGTCCTTGATCTCCCAATTCTCGTTCATGGTCTTTACTGGGAAACAATTTTTTGTAGAATGGATACAAAACATAATAAGACCAATAGATAACAGTCGTCTAGATTGATTTACGACATAATGAAGATTGTTTTGATCGGCTTTGTGTAAGTTGAAAATTGAATTATTCCTTAGGTTAGATTAGGTTATCAAGGGTGGTACACCCGAAGATGCACCTAGACTCGGAGATCCAATGTGAATCCCTATAATAAGTAAATTAAATTTGTATAGACTATATGTTGAAAGATTATATGAGAGTCACTGAAGTGCTGTTTTAGGTTAGGTTAGGTTGAATGGAGAATCGATCATGTACCATGATCGCCTAATGTCACTGACATACACCTAGGCCAGCAATTCCTCCCTGTTTTAGTTTTGTGAATTATTCCTTAAATAAGACTGCACTTAAGAGAGGCCCCTGCAGGAGCCCTTTTTTAAGGTGAGGCCTTTCAAATTTCCCCCACTGTTATGTACAAACACCATGTATCCATGTTCCTGGGCTTTTGTATGCTCGAGTGTGAGTATGTTTGCTTTCGTACAATCTATTTAAATGCTCATTAATTTTTTAAAATATGTATTTTTATTCGTCGGCTTTTTTTGGTACAGACGTTCGTTTTTTTTTATAATAAAAGTCGTATTATTTAATGTTTCGTAATTATTGAATGCGAAACAGGAAGCTTCATTCGCATGGAAAACGCCTTTGGTTAAAAACGGTTCAACAAACTTGCAGCGGTTAATGTGTCGTATAATTGCTTGAATGTTGATTAAAAGTATTTGCTGTCCTCATACAATGACAAAATGAAAATATTAAAAGTCTGGAAAAAAACCTAAAATGTTTATATTATGCTTTTATTTCCCTTAAATTTCAATGCAAGAACAGACGGGAAACTTCTCTCGCATCAGTGAGCTGTGCACGATTTTATTTGGGGACTCACTGACCTAATGTTGAAAACCAGATTACGAACCTGGATTTTCTGAGTGCTAGCCGCACACACTATCCCTGCACAGCATAGCCATATTGATTTCTTGAACTCTGATTTCGTGGTCCATAATCCCAAAAGACCCTCATGGATAAAATCCTGTCAAAGTCCTACCCCCTATCCAATAAATGTATATCCACATTGTAAAGATATCCCCGGGTCAATTACTACCCCATGCCCTGTCTCGATTGTCCATTTAAACCTCTGACGTCATAAAATTTTACATTAAACAAGAAACATTCTTCATCTTTATTTCAACTTTAGTCGTGAAGGACACCGATTATGTTCTATCTCATATCCGGAGGTACCATTACATTCATCATGGCCCGCCCACCATCAACATTAAATCGTAAAAAATGGTCGAAATCGAGAAAAGTTAATAGAAAAAAAATGTTGATGTGTTCCCTCTGCGTAAATTACGGCTTGAACTCACTGGCTTCTGTTGGTCAATATGTAGGTGGTTTGTATTTATTGCTGTTCAGTTTGTTGTTGTTGTTGTGGGTTGTCTTTTTCATAACGTAAATATGATGAATTGACAGTTTTAGGCCATTTTGTTGTCTTCTTTGTGAAACAGAGCCAAGCGAAAATATGTCTAATAAAGAACAAACATTTTCGCATGTTGTTCTTATTGTTTCTGTTGTTCAAACAACACAGTCTTTGTGGCCAAACAGTAGGGGAGAGCGTGTTCTTTTTTGGCTGGCGTACAGTGGTTGAGGTGACCAGAAATCATTGTCAGTCTTGTGAGTGTTTTTTAAGTGCTGAAATCTGAAGTTGACATATTTCACTCTACGACAAAATCCGTCAAAGCAGTTGCAATTTCGTGGGTGTTTTTTTTTCTGTTTCCTCAAAAGAAACAAATTTTAATGTATTGAATGTTCTGGGCGACAACGAAACCAATCGTCCGCCTTGTCAGATCTTTCAGATAGTGAAGACACATTCGGGTGGAATAAAAATATTTATATTGGTGTGATACAACAAGAGTATTGGGGCGTTGGGAATTAAGCAATTTTAACCGGCATTTGAAATTATGGAAAAATAAATAATCATGAACATGGGCGCCGCGGCGCGCCGTACGAAGTGGGATAGGTCAGAACAGCAAACATGTTTCATTAGCTGTTTGCATGTCATATGTAAACAGTGGTGCCAGACGTGACGATTTTTCGATCTTCTTACGATTTTTTTATTTACGAAAATTAACCAAAATGACGATAGGCGATTTTTCATTCAGAATGGCCTTACAAATGACGATTTTTTGGGCAACTATTAAAAATTAAATCTAGCATGTACATTGGCATGCAAACGATGAAACACGATTATCCCATTAATTTCAAAAAAATGAAATATTGGAATTTTAGGAAAATTTACTGCAAATAAAAAAATATTTGGGCGGACTAGAACTCTTGTTTATATGTTTTATATAAAGGGTTATCCATTTTGCTTTTTAAAAGTAAACGTAGATAAAAAAACATATAAAATATTTTTGGTCATGATATTTCTTTTTTATTATAAAGTTTGAACGTTGACATTATGTGTGAAATACCACATCATTTATTTGACCACCACGCGAAGTGTTGCAAGCATTGATTCTTTTGAGGTAATTTTGGACCACTTTTTGGCACATATTGGGTGGTACCTCAGCCATAACTTGACGAATGTTGGTTCTTAAGTGCTCGCGAGTTAAAGATTTATGTGCATAAACAGGTCCTTTCGCGTAGCCCCACAAAAAAACATCTAGTGTTGTAGAATCGCATGATCTTGGTGGTCAGAAATTACGCGGCCAAGAAATGTCTCTTGCAATAAGCCATCTTCGCTTGAGTTGTGTGTGGCACCGTCTTGTTGAAACCACATGTTCTCCAAGTCGTATTCTTCAATAGCAGGCAAAAAAAAGTCGGTTATCATACGACCATAAAGCTGCGAATTGACGGTGCCAGCCGTTCCCTCGTCGTTTTCGAAGAATTAAGATCCAATCACACCTTCGAACCAAAGAGCGCACCAAACAGTGACTTTTTGTGGATGCAATGGCCTCTCTTCAATTACTTAAGGATTCTCAGAACGCCAAATACGACAATTTTGTTTATTAACATACCCACCGAGTGAGAAATGTGCTGTATAACCATAAACCATAATCTCCTCTTAAACCACGATATGTGGCTGTGCCAGAATTAACATTTTTGTAGTATTTTTTAATAATTTTTACGCGTTGTGTGATAATTAAGCGATCCGTTTTCGTCAAAATCAGACTTTCAACTGAAAAGAAAAAAAAAATTGGTTTAACAACTTAGTTTGACAGATGTCGAATTCCAGCTCTATTCTTTTGGAACCACGAAATGGATAACCCTATACAAGTTAAATGATTATTTTAAAAAAGGTCTATTTGTGGCCACTTTTTAAACTCCCCTTATGAAATGTTGCTAAAATTTTTAAAAAATATTTTCTGTTAATATGAGACAACACAAATCCAAATTGTAGAATTTTTCTATTTTTTATATTTATTCAAAGAAATAACGGGTGTTCGAACACACGGCGGTAGGAAATGGGTTAATCTAGGAACCTGCTGCTGTGTTGGCGACTTGCCAAACCTTCTTCTATACGAAGTTTTGAGAAAACTAAAAAAAAAAAAAAAACTCAAATTTGTATGATCAATGTTACTTTTTCTTGTACCTAAATACGTCTGTATGAATTTGATGTCCTACTTATGAATTTAATGTACAAGTTGTTTTAATAAAAAATCGTTGTTTTCCAATCCGTCTTTAAGTAGCAGGTGCAGTCAGTCAGTTAGTATACAAGTTATGTCGTCCACATCTCACTAATTTGAGAACGTTCTCTATTTGTTTCTTCGTGGTAAATACGTACGTATTACTATCAGCTCAGTTGTTTTTAATTTGTTAGCTATATTTCTAATTAAGGGTTCAAATAGTCTAGGTGATTTTTAAGGTACACATTTTGATAGTCCTGAAAATGTGTACGAAGGTTGTCAACAACCTCATTTTCTTAATTCTTCTCTTCGTTTTTATTGTATTGTATTGGTTGTATTGTCCAGCGATGTCTTAAGGGTCGAAAAACTACGTCTCCGAGGAAAATTGAGCCCTAAAAAAATTAATACTCTGATAATAAATTACTATTGAAAACAATTCAATTGCGGTCATTCTTCCTATTCCTATTAGCATTTCTTTATTGAGAAAAAAACACCAATTTTTTTAATTTTTTTTCCTTTTTGTTTCTGGGCCCATTTTGGCCAATGAAAAATTACCCGAAATTTAAATTAAAATAATTTTTCGTATTGGATTTTTTTTAGTAATTTTTCACATTGAAAATTCAAACGATTTGAGATCTTATTTTTTTTTACTAATGTTTTCCAAATTACCTCAAAATTTGCTTCAATTTTATCCAATATTTTCATTTAATCTTCATCCATTATTTGCCACTGTAATAGCTTCTCTAATCCTTCGCTTATATCACAGTGTTTTTCTCTAGTATTTACCCAATTATTGTCACATTCTGTTCGTTTGGATTCACTGTGTGTTGGCCTTTGGGAATTTTGTGTTTCCTCTTTCATTCTGTTAAATATTTATGCTTTTAACAAGAATAACAGAAAGACACACACATACAGAGGCGAAAGAAAAAAATAAAGCACAATAATGAAATTTTAATTTTTATTATTTTTTTTTTGTTTGCAACATTTGGCCTGCAAATATAAATAATTTCTCCTCCTTAGTTAATGTTCTGTTCGTTATTGTTGTTCTAGGTCTACCCACTTATTCCAGCAGGCTAATTTGCATTAATGTTGCCTGCCATTTCTAATGAGTCAACCTCAAGGACACACTTTTGCTGATTTTAATTTTTTTTCTTTTGCTCCATTGTTGCCTTTGCATTTTCGGCACAGTCATTGACAGTTTTGTAAAAGCTTATTCGTTTTTTTTTTTTGGGAGAACATTTGAAAAGTTCAGTTGGTTTTCTTTTCTTTTATTGGTTTTCGTTTCGTTGCTTTCGGTTTTCTGGCAGTGAAAGAAAACAAAACCGTTCAATAGTCGGGCAAATTGCTTTCGCACTGAAATCCATTAAACCCATCATTTGCAAATAATTGGGGCAAATGTGCCAAAGGGGTGACCGAAATGCTCCCTGACATTCAGAAACAGCACGGATTAGCTATCGACACCATTACTTGCATGTGATACTCTTGCCACACCACCACAAATCTCTGGGGGAATCAAGAGTTCGTTACAAATTAATCTTCATCGGAGATGTATTCGGTTGGTTGGATGTTTCATTTCGCAATACGAGTGCGACTACATTCGTAATACTCACTAATCTCAGCGGCTGGAAGAAATTAAAAAGAAACGATTTAAAAATTACTCTGGCAAGTCACGAAAACCTTGAAATGAAAAGTTCAGCACATAATATCCACATTGCGCTGTTGTACCCTCCACGATGGTCTGTTGGTGTAATCAGTGCGAGGCAGCGTTTGCGATGGCTTCAAGTCTTAATCTCGTGGCAATCACTGTTATGCTTCACAGGTCCAAACGCGGCTAAAACATCTGGAATATCTCAGCGGCGATTTCTATCGAAACTGGAAGCCGGTCGTGTCAGTATTCTTATAGAAATATCGATATATCAAATCTGACAGATGTGACTCCGATTAGGTATGAAAAATTCACATAATTCTAATGTTTAAAGTCGACTCTGCACGATTAATGCTTTTCTATAAAATTTTTTACTGAGCTGAGAGATTACTCTCTTGCTCGTTACGTCGCCAGCATTAACGATATGGGGAAGGCCACTGAAAATGTGTTTTTTGTGGTCTCACCAGGATGCAAACCTGAGTTTGCTGAGTGATAGTCGTACACACCACGGTCGAGTCATCACAATTTGTTGTTAATAAATCGAATACGAATACGGTTTAGTATTGCAATTTGTTCTCAACCTGGCCAATACATTCTGGCGGCACTGCCATAAAATAAACCACACGTATTCGGCCAAACTTCTTCCTAACAACCGCTTTACTCCTGTGACCTCAAACAAATTCTACCAAAAGGTTGTCCAATGTACGTCTGCTTGCATTGACAAACGTCTCAAAAATGTTTTGTGGTTTTACCGATTTTTCTTTAGATTTTACATTTTGCAACACTTGGCATTCTTGTCAAAGTGTTATGCTGTTGTCGTTGTTGCTGTTGCTTTGTAAGCGACAATGACAGCAGCACTGGAAAGAGAAAGAAAAGTAAAAAAAAAAAAACAGACGACGACGACAAACAACAACAAAAGGTAAAGTTTTCTATTAAAGGCAGCAGGTGTTCCCAAGTGTCAACTAAATTACAGCAGCAATAACAACCCAGTCATAAGTGGAAAATGTTGACTGACACTGTACGAACTACAACAACATTGAAAGGATGGAAGAGAAGAGGAGAGGAATATTGCATAAAAGATATTGAAGAGCGGCGGGTGCTGCTTGAAGGACAAGACCGCACAAAATATTTAAGGCCAACAAATAAGGGTCAAAAATATCCCATAAATATGATTTATGCTGGGTAAAATTGGTAATGGGAAAAAATATGAAAAATAAACGAAATAGAAAATTGAAATGGACAGAGTGTGGTGTGTGGTTTGTGATAAAATGATTATGATTCATAATAAGCACAGGCCGGTCGGGTAGTTTGGATTATAATGAGTGGGTGGTCGGCTTTCCATCAATTCCAAAGTTAAGATTGTATATACTGGGAGATATTCGGATTAAGGCCAGCCCCTCAATGGTAAGAGTCAAATACTTAGATTTTGCATAGCTTTAAACGAAACGTTATTATGACAATATTAAATAATATTAAATATGACAAGATGGTAAATATAATTTGTACTCGTAAAAGAATTTTCAATGTCTGACTGATTCTATAAGTACACGAACCCATGTGTCACCTCGAAATCAAATCAGTCTCTTAAACGCCAGGATTCACGGAATCTCATACTGTTGTTTTTCATATGAAATATATTTTCTTCATTGTCGATCATAATTCGCGTTTCGTTTAATTTCAATGAAATGTGGGCGAATTTCACATTCCAAATGTCAAACTGTTCAAAAGAGTGTGAACACTCATCGGCCTCATAATTGCCGGCGACCATATGAGCAGAAGATCTCTTTCATTGAGTAGAGAAAAAAACATATCGTACACAGCTCACTGATTTTAAGTGAAATAATTATGTAATTCATGTCCCAACTCATAACCTCCACAAAAATCTCGGCATCTCGATGTACGGCAAAGTGTTGGAAAATCGCCTACAAACTATCAACCAAATGACATTGTGGTCATACATCTTAAAAATCGTCAATGAACGCAATTTTAAAACTATGCAAAGCTAAGAAATTTTAAAATATAAAGGATTTTGCAACAGGAGTTGTTATTTTGAATCACCCGGTATTTCGGTAGCTGCCACTTTTGAAGCTTTTATTCTTTGAACTTTGATAAGAAGAAACTACGCCATTACTAAAAATCAAACGATACACGCTTCAACAACGCATTGAACTTATTAAAATTCACTACAAAAATGGTGAAAATCTTACAGTCCCAGTTCGCATTTTTGGGTTGTCGTGAAGCACCTTGCAATACAGAAATTGGTGGAAAATTTTGAGCTGTTAGGACAAATGTGAGAAATCATCTTGACTGATGAGGCCCATTTCCACCTCGGTGGATACGTCAACAATCAAAATTGTCGCACCTGGGGCTCGGAAAACTAAAGAGTTATTGTTGAGAAACTTTAGGAGCAGAAGATCTCTTTTATTGTGTAGAGAAAAAACATATCGTACACAGATCACTGATTTTAAGTGAAACAATTAAGTAATTCATAAACAGTTACTGTGACTGGATAGCGCTATCGAGAGATTATTAATAATTGTTTATGGTCGGAGTTGGATGATATTGATGTGAACAACGTTTCCTTTCAACAAGACGGCTTCCTCTTTATTATAAACTAAACGTAATAAATGATCATCTCAAAAAATTGCATTTTTCTTTGAATACCAAAATAACACCTCTTGTTGGATAACCCTTTATTTGTTCTCGTATACATCTGAGTTATACACATTTCAAACCATTTGAAAATATATTTACAATTCGGCAATTCCTTACATAAAAACAACTTATCTATTTGTGGTATCATGGACACTACGAGTCCAACATTGCAATATGCCTTTATTAAATTATTAAAATTTCAGAGAAAACACAGAAAATGTTATTGCAAAATTGATTTTCCATGTGTTTTACAACTATTATTATTATATTCCTCTTAATTAATTCCAAATCTAGAATTTTCTTAGAATCCTGACCCAGAATACTTCTACACATGTCGTTTATAGTTTCTTCACTACTTCCCCTGTTTTATTAGAATATGAGACTGTTCCGAAACAAGACTGCTGATAAGTCTTATTTTTAATTACATAAGAACGTTGAAGTGTTGCTATCTCGTAACAAACATTTCATACATTTTCCAAGGGGCCAAAACTACATAAACTGTATCAGTGTTGCTCATGAACCTTCTTTTATTTCCTCAGTTTTCCTTGGGTTTCCTTTTAAATTCTCTGTCATTTCACAGTCGACCCACAGCATAGAATTCTTTACCAGTATGTATTTCATCCAGTTGTTGTTGTTCTTGTACATTTGTCACGTCTTGGGTTGGCGATTATGGTCTGTCTGTTGTTGCTGTTCCTGCTGCTTGAATGTTGGCTAAAATTGCCGTAATATCCTTTTGATTAACGTAATTAAATACATTTAGTTCCCATCCTTCGGCTAACAACAAAATTTATACATTTTTGGATTTTTTTTTTCTTTTCTCTCTTCTTGACTTTCATTTTCTTATGGGCGCCATGACTGCCACTAATATCTTTTAACGTTTCCAGAGTTTTAAATGCTCAAATGTTAAGTATCCGCTTCTTGGATTTCTTCCATTTTTTTTTGGAGTACGCAAAATTCGTTTCTGTTCCTTTGCTAGATTTTGTGGATGTTAGTGTGAATTTTGACTGTGGGCTGTGCGAGGGCGTTGGTGCCCTCATATTTCCCGTCATCTTGTGTTTAGTATGTTTGTGTACGGCTGTTTATATCTTCTCCGTTTTGCTGTGCGTTTCCGTATCCGACATTTTTGGTCGCTTGTGTTGTGTTTTGTTATGATTACTTCGTTTCGTCTCGTCCTTCCAACTTGGCTGGTCCGCTTGTTCTTGATCTCCATTTGAAAATTTCATTTTCCTGGTCTCGTTACCACTGAGCATCAGCGTCGGTACCAGCAGCAGTGACGTATAAAACTCATATCGTTTTGTTTCTGAAAACGAAAAAAAAAATAATAAAAAAATGCAAACTCTTAAAGAAAATGTTCTAACGACAAAATAAAAACATACAAAAAAAAAAAAAGAAGATGTCGCCTCCCATGCAAACTGTTGTTCTTAGTGAAATTTAAATCCATTTCATTGTTCCTCTTCGTTCTTTGTCTTTGTCCCGGAGAACGACGAATATTCTTCAGTGCTGGCTGATGTGTTCTTTGTATATCCTTTAGCGCTCTATAGAATGGGCGGCAAATGACGATTATCATTCCGTTTGTTACCGAAATATTTACAGTAACTAATATTATGGAAGGGGCGTGTGGTGTTGTTTCTTGGAATATAGGGGAAATAAGTCGGTGAAAAATGTGTCCATATGCTAGACATTATAGAATTCTCCATTTTGGCTCATTCTTTTTGTTGGATCGTTCGATGATAATTAAGTCATGTTCGTTTTCTTTCCGACTGGCTTTGCAATGCTCGCCAGAGTCAGAAGTTACGTGTTGAAATATTTCTTATTGTCATTTTTGTGATGTGTTAGAGTCAGGCCTTTTAGAAAGCTTACTTTAAATTACAATCGCTATAACTTTCCCTCCAGAGTGTCAGCGCTAATCTCTGCGGTAGTAGACAAATTTTCGCCTACATACTCATTATGCAATGGTGCCCTTCCAATTAGACATTCAGCCGAAGTGTCGAAAATATCACAGTCATTCAAAGTCAGTCCAAAATGAATCAAATCACAGTAAATGAAAATCTCTCAGTGTACATTGTCGAAAGTTTCACAGCATCCCCAGAAGGTGTCTGTGTTGTGAGAATGTAATTCATGGGTTGTGATTGGTCCATAGTTTCTTTTTTTCGAGAAAAACGATCCCCAATCACATCGCCAAACTTAATACGAATGAATATCACACTATTTATGGACTCAAGATCAGTGAGTCGCACAGTGGTACAGGATCCAACTGCATTAGCCAAAAGTCTATATCTAAGATTTTTTATTTTTTTTACATTTCTATTTCTGAATTTTTTTAACCCATTTTAATGTAATTTTTCTTATTGAGCATAAAAAATTTTTTTTTCATTTTCAAAAAAAAATGTTTCTTTCGATTTTGAAATTTGAAAAAATATTATTTTATATTTAACTGTATCTCGTACAGTGTAAGATTAAAAGATGCAGATGTTCAACCGATGGAATTGCATTCTTAACTTGGAATATAGGGGAAATAAGTCGGTGAAAAATGTGTCCATATGCTAGACATTATAGAATTCTCCATTTTGGCTCATTCTTTTTGTTGGATCGTTCGATGATAATTAAGTCATGTTCGTTTTCTTTCCGACTGGCTTTGCAATGCTCGCCAGAGTCAGAAGTTACGTGTTGAAATATTTCTTATTGTCATTTTTGTGATGTGTTAGAGTCAGGCCTTTTAGAAAGCTTACTTTAAATTACAATCGCTATAACTTTCCCTCCAGAGTGTCAGCGCTAATCTCTGCGGTAGTAGACAAATTTTCGCCTACATACTCATTATGCAATGGTGCCCTTCCAATTAGACATTCAGCCGAAGTGTCGAAAATATCACAGTCATTCAAAGTCAGTCCAAAATGAATCAAATCACAGTAAATGAAAATCTCTCAGTGTACATTGTCGAAAGTTTCACAGCATCCCCAGAAGGTGTCTGTGTTGTGAGAATGTAATTCATGGGTTGTGATTGGTCCATAGTTTCTTTTTTTCGAGAAAAACGATCCCCAATCACATCGCCAAACTTAATACGAATGAATATCACACTATTTATGGACTCAAGATCAGTGAGTCGCACAGTGGTACAGGATCCAACTGCATTAGCCAAAAGTCTATATCTAAGATTTTTTATTTTTTTTACATTTCTATTTCTGAATTTTTTTAACCCATTTTAATGTAATTTTTCTTATTGAGCATAAAAAATTTTTTTTTCATTTTCAAAAAAAAATGTTTCTTTCGATTTTGAAATTTGAAAAAATATTATTTTATATTTAACTGTATCTCGTACAGTGTAAGATTAAAAGATGCAGATGTTCAACCGATGGAATTGCATTCTTAACTTGGCAATGTGGTTTATTGACGTACCCATTGACCCCAATATGCATCTCATTGCTACAGATAATTTTTTTATAGAAAAAAAAAAGATAAATCTTCAGCCAGGACCATTCTCAGCTGTAGCTCCTGCACCTGATCCATGTTTTGGTAATGCGATTATTATGTTCATAATATGGACGTTGATCAGCTTACAAATCATAATCTAAAAAATCTCAAAGAACAAGTTTATGATAATTGAAGAGTTCTTAAAACTGGTTACAACCAGTACTGTATAGCCGACATTTTGCTTTTATTTATTTTAAGAATTCATTACATTGGTAATGCATTTCATTTCAGTGTTGACTCAGGGTACATTTCATTCGACCACGCCCTTATTTCGTGCTGCGCTTGTTTTACTCATTTCATCGTTCGCTGGTATCTGGTGCCACGAGTTGCACAGACTCTGAATTTATTACCATTAATGCTGTGTGATTTCTTTTAGACGTTTAAAGCTGTACATGTGTATACGAATGTTTTTTTTTGTTAGAATTTTAGTCGTTATACAGCATATGCCATTGAATTTTGTACGCTAATGTAAATGAAGATTGGCTTTTCTGTTTTGTTTAATACGCTGTGTTATCACATTTTCATCTTAGAAATGACGGAAAATTTAAATTTGATTAATTTTCACACTGATTTCGAGGATATAATGAAATGATATTGATACCCTGAATTTATGCAAATTCGTTAAATGGTGTATTTGTTAGCAATTGCCGTTGACAGTGTGAACAAAAGAATGAGTGGGCCTGGAGTGTTGTTTATACACCAATTTATTGTTTAAGATGCTGAAGATATTCGAGGAATTTCAGAAACTCAGGTTATTCTTAATACACCAATACCTCGCTTTGCGACGTTTCATTTTGCGGCATTTCGCGTTTCGTCGAAAAAAAATTTTGCATCATTTCAGCTTGCGACGTAAAAAATTTCACATTGCGACGTATAAAGAAAAACGACGCTTAACGGAACTTTTGGAAAAAAATATGTACAAAGAACCAATGGTTGAATATGTCGTTTTGTTTGTTGTTACTCACACTAACATCTATGTATGTACATACATACATACATTTACATCCTATTTACATTGATGATTTGTCAGACAATTTGAAATTTTTATTTATGCCACCAAACACCACTCCACTCATCCAACCAATGGATCAAGGGGTAATTTCAGTGTTTAAAAGCTACTATCTTAGAAGAACATTCAAACAGCTTATAATCGCTATTGATGATTCTGAAAAAAATAGCACTACTATTCCAGAATTTTGGAAAACATTTAATGTACTGGATGCAATCAACAATATTTCAGAATCGTGGAATGAAGTTACACCCTCTTGTATGAATGGTGTATGGCGGAAAATATAGCCCGAATGTATTCATAAAAACCTTGACTCTAGTCATAGTCGTGTTGAAACATCTGCAGTTTGTACTGAAATTGTAAATCTGGCAAAGCAAAATGAATTTGAGGGAATGGACGAAGATGGTGTGAAAGAGATTATTACAGCACAGAATGAAGATATCAGCAATAGTGATTTAATAGATTTGGATATTGAATTGGCGTATAAAGAGAATCCAACAGGAAATTTAATTGAAACTCCTGAACCAAAAATTCTAACATTAAAACAAATTAGCAAAGCTATGGCCCTACTTGACGAAGCAGCTTCTATTTTTATACAAAATGACCCTGACGAAGAAAGAAGTTCAAAAGTGGCACGATCCTTAACTGATTGCGTAAGTTCCTACAAGGAGATTTACTTGCAACAAAAAAAGAAAACGATCCAGCAAACTTTGGCAAAATATTTGCAGCCATTAGCATCTACATCTACACATCCAACAACTGTTGCATCATCCGATACTCCAATAACGCTAGATTCTGATCATAATCATTAAAAATCTAGATTATAACAGTACTGAATTTTCAATTTTTTTAGTTTTAATGAATTTTTGTTGTTTGAATTGGTTTGTTTTTTACTTTTAATGAATTTGTTTTCTTTAATTAAAAATAATGAAATAAGTAAATTTTTATTTTAATAATTCCTTTAATTTTTAAGTCTTCATTTTTTATAATATTAAATAATTTTATAAAAAACAAAAAATTACTTTGTTTTTGGTAAAATAATGGATTTGATTTAGAATTGGAACGTATCTTTAATATTTCAGTGCAATTCCATACAAAAGGTTTTCTCGAATAGCGACGTTTTGATTGCGACGAATTTTTTGGGAACCAATTATCGTCGCAAAGCGAGGTATTGGTGTATTTAAAACTAGTAAGTTGTAATGCGCCTATGGCGCCCGTTAATTTGCTTGAGAAAGTATTTGTTACTTAATTTTAAAAATTTTGTAAAAAATATTTTGAGAAAACTATTTTGTAAAAAAAAATTTCGAAAAAAAAAAAATTGGAAAAAAAAATTTGTGGACAAAAAATTTTTGTTAAAAAAACAATTTTGTGAAAAAAAAATATTTGTCGAAAAAAAAAATTTTTGGTAAAAAAAAAATTTTTGTTGAAAAAAAAAATTTTGTGGAATAAAAAAATTTTGTTGAAAAAAAAAAAATTTGGAAAAAAAAATTTTTGTGGAAAAAAAAAATTTTGTTGAAAAAAATAAATTTGGAAAAAAAAATTTGTGTTAAAAAAAAAATTTTGTAAAAAAAAAAAATTTTGTAAAAAAAATTCTTCAGAAATTCAAAATTGGTGAGATGTCTTGTTGACACTTAATGAAGCCAATGTTGCTTTGCTGCGAACATCAAACAAAAAGCGACATACATGCATTTGAAGAAATTAGTTATGAGTCAGGCCACGTGAGGCGGAACTAGTGGTCTTTAAATTTGAAAATTATATACTCAAATCGAAAGTGTATGACAAGACATAAAAACTGTAAAAATATTTTGTTGTAATTCCTTCGCTTGTTGTTGTTGTAAAACAAAACATATCAGAAATTTTCATATATTTTGACTTTAGTGGCTTTTTTAAAATATCATAACTCAGAGACTAAAAAAGATAACTCAAAAAAATTTTTTTTTCGTGGATTAGTAATATATTTAACTTTATTTTAAAAAATAAAAAAAAAAATATACACTGAAAAAAAAAGTGTGTAAATCACATTTCCCTAAACTATGTCGGTTTGTGAACTGTTCTCAATCGATGTTAATTATTACTCTACCCTAGAAAGACGGCAAATTTCATAAGCTTTCAGGAAATGTATTAAAAAGCGTGTAGAATCATGTACTTTCAAAGTTATGATCATTTTTGTCACCACACCTCTTCACACTTATATGAAAATGCAAGCAAAACTCGAGCGCAAGTACAAAATGATTTTGTGTTGTGTTTTTTCTTATTTGCTTTCTTTTTTATTATAAGAGAACTTAACTTGATACGTAACAAAAAAACATAAATTTGTTGATTTCTTTTAACAAAAAATTTTTAAATGGTTTGAAAATAAATCCAATAAAGTCTTCAAACAATGAGCTGCTGTTTAAATCGATGCAATAAAGGTTTTTCCTTACTGATTTGTGGGATTTTTTTGCCAAAAGGATTGCAACAAGTGTTCACTTTTCCCATTTTTTTTTTTTTAAATATATGCACGGTTTCAATTATTCTTTTAAGAATTCAATAAATTTAATTTTCTCCACGCGTAAAAGCTTCAATTAACTCGCAAGAAAAAAATAAAAACAGTTACTGTTGACCTTAAGATAACCTAGGTTGTTTATGATATACCCTACCTTAAAATTTTTTTTTGGCAAAGAAAGAAAAAAGAAAGCAAATAAGAAAAAACACAACACAAAATCATTTTGTACTTGCGCTCGAGTTTTGCTTGCATTTTCATATAAGTGTGAAGAGGTGTGGTGACAAAAATGATCATAACTTTGAAAGTACATGATTCTACACGCTTTTTAATACATTTCCTGAAAGCTTATGAAATTTGCCGTCTTTCTAGGGTAGAGTAATAATTAACATCGATTGAGAACAGTTCACAAACCGACATAGTTTAGGGAAATGTGATTTACACACTTTTTTTTTCAGTGTATATTTTTTTTTTTATTTTTTAAAATAAAGTTAAATATATTACTAATCCACGAAAAAAAAATTTTTTTGAGTTATCTTTTTTAGTCTCTGAGTTATGATATTTTAAAAAAGCCACTAAAGTCAAAATATATGAAAATTTCTGATATGTTTTGTTTTACAACAACAACAAGCGAAGGAATTACAACAAAATATTTTTACAGTTTTTATGTCTTGTCATACACTTTCAATTTGAGTATATAATTTTCAAATTTAAAGACCACTAGTTCCGCCTCACGTGGCCTGACTCTATTTGGAAATTGATGTTATTTCATGACTTTTTGAAAGTGAAGTCGACCATATGAGACGAATCTGTGGCTTCTTCATATAATCCTATGAATTCCCGGGACATTTGCCGATTTTTAACTTCCCAATTCACGGGATTATTGGTCGGGATTTCGGGTTAAAAAAATAATACAATCTTCAAGATATTTTTTTTTTTTGGAAAAATAGTAGTTTTTTAATTTTTATAAAGAAAATCAAGTCGACGAAAATCCCGATTCCCGGAAGTTGAATAAATTTGGGAAATTGAAAACCAAGTTCCAAGTTTAAATTTTGTGTGTTTATTTATCCGTTCCGATCTCGCGAATGATAAATGTTGACCGTAAATCAAACTGGAATTCAGGAGAGCAAGAACGTAGCTTAAATGCAGTCGATTGTCTACAGGCAGTAGCTGATGTACTGCCTTCACTAGGGAAGAACAGCCGTATTCGCTGGTCAATTGCGTTTTTTTTTTGTTTTGGCTTTATCTATTAATATTCGTATTTTCAAAATAAAGCCACAGAAATGGCCAAGCTTTTGTAATTAGCTGACAGTCATTGGCTTTGGTTACAATATTTTTGATTTTAATCATTAGCTTTAGCTGAATCAGCCAACACTGCCAAAAATATTTGTTGGATGTTTTTCTAAAGCTGCACAAAAATTCTTTGGCAGCAGCCGAAAAAAGTTATTGGCTGTCATTTATAGATTTTCGCAGCTAAAAAAACAACAACGGAAAATAGTTTCAAAGACCACAGCCGGCAGCGGCAACAACATTTGGATAATAACACACGTCACGTAAACTGAAATGGAATCAAGCGTAAAATGCTTATTACTCTCGCGCTCTGATTTCCTCCCTCAATCTCTAACTTTGCAGCAAGTAAAAAAGTTGGATACACTGAAATGATCAGAAAGCATTTTTTAGCTGCCACTTTATGCTGCTCACTCTTTCACTAGGCTGCGATATTGTATAGCCTTATAATTCGTTTAGCTGCGCGTAACCAAACGGCCGATCACTGCGGTTTGTTTCTCATCAGATTTTTTTTTCGCTATTTTCTTTCTGTTTTACCTTTTTCAAAACTGTTGACTTGGGAAACTGCAGCCTTCCTTGGCTTTTCTTTTCGAAATGTGACAGATTATTGGGCTTCACCTGTCGTTAGATATTCAGCTTTTGATTGTTTTTTTTTTATTGTTCCAGTTTCTTTGAGAGGAATGGAAAAAAATGGCATTGTATTTGATCAGATGACATATGATTGATGGTTGAATTATTCCTATAACACAAAGACCCTCCATTTGTGGAATCACCCAGGAAACCAGTTCAATTTTGAGTAGATTTCTTCTTATCTTTAATACACTTTTGCCATTTTTTGTTTTCAGTTTTCCTTAAATTGGACTACATTAGCCTATCACTTCCACGTACTGATGACATTTTCTATAATTACGTCCACAACAAATTGCCAGTGGTTAAGACAACCATGCAAATCACCAAACAAAAATCATGTTCGGATACATGGTCGACTTGAACGACATAACAATTCAATTATATATTTCCATTCGCTCCGATGTTGTTGTGGGCGACACAGAGTACATGGTACATAGTCTCTGGTATCTGGTATCCGGTTAAGCACTTTGTTGAATCATTGAATTCCAAAAGCTTATTTTAAGCCTAATTTAAAATGTCGTCAGCATAAAATAGCATTATGTACAAATGGCCATATATCTTCTCCTATTTATCCCAGCAACAAATTATAAGATCTCATTCGCCATCTCGTTCTACCCGCACAATTCGTCTTTGCCATTAGGCCGCATCATTGTCACCAGGCCAGAAAGATGAAAATCTATGAAGACGTCGTTCTTACGCATTTAAGAGGGAATTCTTTATGATGGCTAAATAGCATTGAGTACATATGAGCTGATTTTGTAGAAAGGGGCCAGTTCGCAAAATGAGCTTCAATTTTGCTAAATAACAAGAGTATGGGAAATATGTTTGTATGAGCAAAAATTTAAAGTATCCTTATACAATGGATCGAAATGATAACAAGTATGAATGGCGTTACGATTTTAGAACAATAAAAACTTCAATATGAGTTATCTGTCAATACGTAATAGAAAGCTAGCCGCTTTCTCCAAATAGCTTGGACGCCATGACAAAGTTTTAACCAGAATGACATGTAGACCGCGAGTAAGAAACTTGTCTTACATAGCAGATGTTTCCGTTTAAACTGTAGGCCTTGATTAGTCTTTATGAATGTAATGAAGAAAACTTCTTTGATTTAAGAGAAGAAAATATTTTCCTCACACATTAGAACATTTTCAGATATTTGCGATTATGCTTGAGAATTGCAAATTTGATATCTGGTTATAAAAAATTAAAAGAACTGCTAAGAGGACATAATCACAACCAAATCTTGAAAGACTGCGGAACGGCTTGCACAGAATATAAGATTAAATTTGGATTAAAAAGAGGCTAAGAAAAAAATGGGACACAATTTTGTAAATGCATTCAAACTTTAGCCGATTTTAAGAGACTATTACTTAAGAAAACAAAATTGAAATTACCAGCCTCTACTAACATGAACCATCTAAAACACCTTTCGACCAAAAATAAAAATTTGGTTGGACAATCAAAGCTTAGATTTAGTTAGCGGCTCCAAAAAAATGAAGAATGCCCCAAATTAAGAAAAAATTAGTGCATATTCCCAACAAAAGCCCATTAAGAAAAAATTTCCAAAAATTCTGAAAAATCCTCCAAACAATTTTTGAAAAATTACCCAATCCCATATGAAAAATATCCCAAAAAAAACAACATTAAAAAAAATATATGATTGACTTCCGTTATGAAAATATCTTAAAAAAATGAAAAAATCTCCAAAAATGAGAAAAATTTGCGAATATTTCATTTTCCATTTTTTGTATGAAAAATGTCACAAAAACAAAAAATTAAATGTTATATAAAAATTATAAAAAAAAATTCCCAATTTTGTTGGGGAATTTTTCCTTATGAATTTTGTACGTGTTTTGTTTTGGGGGAATTCTTAATTTTTCTTTTTTGGCATTTTTCATTTGGGGGGTTTTTTTTTTTTAATAGAGCCTTAGTTACCCACACTGTGATTATCTGCCAGACTTAGGCTCATATGCACTTCAGCCTGATTTGTGTCGAAATCGAAAGAGAGTTACTGCCTGTTTCCATAAAACGAATTTCTTCGTTCGTTACAAATTCGTTTTATGGAAACAGGCAGTTAGAGAAATGCTCATTTTATTTACTAAGTGTGGTTGAATTTATTCACTGTGCATCCGATTGTGATTGAGTTGAACTTCAATATTTTTGCAAAATTGTATAATTATATTTCTAGAAGGACGTGCACTGCAAGTTTATTAAAATCTGCTGTGTATTCCATATACGCGAATTTCTCAAAAATCCTTTTAAGTTAAGGGGATTGGAGAGTTTTATTAATTCATATAATGGTATATGGGTGTCAGTGTTTTAAGAATGTTCTCCGTTGTGTACAGTTTCGTGTATTCTCTCCCACTCTATATAGGGTAAACCAGAAGTAATATCCCATTAGTTTTGGAAGTATGTGTGTAAGAAAACACTTCGACAACACACGGAATACTCGACGAAGCAGTTAACGATTTTCGGTCGAAATTTATCATTAACGATCATTAGAATAAATAAAGAAAAACAAAAAAAATGTTTACCTACACCGCTTTTTGCTCCTCGTTATAATTGAATTTTTTAGTAAAAATTAAGAAAAAAAAATTTAAAAACTAATTTTAAAAAAATGTTTAACAAATATCACTGACACATTTGTTGGGCCCCTTTCCCTGGAGTGTTATTGCCGTTTTCCTCATCGCAGACCCGTCTCTTCATATGGATGCGTTCTGGGGCCGCTGCTGTTATCACATGCCCTTTTCTTCTTTTCGATGGGTATCCATTTGCTCGTCACCATGTGCGTACATTTGTTATCGGTTAGAGTGTATACACTCCGACATGTAGATACTCCAAAGCACAATCCAAACAAACCACAAGAAACGTGTTCATCTGTGAACATCCCAAACCTCAAAGAAAATGGGCCCCGATTTCATAATTTTTTCTTTTTGTATTAAATAATAAATATCGTCAGGACAATGGGCCCAATAACATTTTTGGGGACATGTGTGACTACTTCAAGAGAGTCTCTTCTCATGGAAAAAAAACTATTGGATATACCGAAACCACATCCTCCTATCAGAAGCTCTCTTCTCATGGAAATAAAAAACTATTGGAAATACCGAAGACCAGGATTAAACTTTAGCTTGCAACTGATCAAAAAATGTGTGCTGGAAGTTGCTAGTGTAGATGGAGGACAAATTTGTCTATATTGGCTCAAACGCCACAAGAAATGGTGATGTCAGCGGCACAACATTTCCTAAGCAGGCCTATACCAATAACGATTTGTGGAACCATCTGATGTAGGAAAATATGATAAAATATGGCGCTGAACAGGACACTGACGATATTGGGACAGCTGATTGTTCGATTATATCGTGCTATATATTTCGAACGATTTTGAAACGAAAGACAAAAAAGTGTAGATCCAATTAGTTTGTAATACAAACAGTATTCAATAATAGCAAGTCAGGCTAATTATATTAAATACGTTCAGGGTAGACTTCGATAAACTGTACCATTAAAATATTTAAATGGCATTCACATTAATTGTCTACCAAATGACCTCACCACTAGCCCTGTCACAATATTCGTAAGTGGCATCTGGGGACATTTCATGCAAGATACCTCATACATAATTTGTGTACTGTTTAAATGACTTGAAAGAAAGCGAAAGAAAAATGGCGAAGCAAGTGTTCCAGAAGAGCAGGCAAAAACAAAAAAAAAACCGTAAGATACTAATCAAAATACGAGAACAATAGACAATGTTTTCAAGCGGAAATATAGCCCCCAAACAAAGGCACACACCACCTCCCCTATTGCTCCACCACCGGCTATATTTACGGATAAAGTCCCAATAGATATACACCAATACCAACATCGGAATATGTTAAAAGCACGGCTGAGAACAGAGGAGGAAACAAAAAAAAAAAACGAAACGGAACACATTTAGTTTCCGTTGTTATGCACATATAGTGTGGAACGCAAAGAAAGACAAGAGCAATGCACGGTAATCGTGGAATGGGAGTAACGGAGCCAGGCATACGGGCATACTGGGGGGGGGCTGTAAGCACACAACGATTGCCACCAAAAACATTCATGCAAGGACACTCATATATAATTTAATCCTGCAGGAATTACCAGAGGACACAAACACAAACACATAGACAAAGACTTCACACGCACACGCACACACTCATGAAGGGATATAAACAAAATAATAACATAAAGTCAACGAGGCCTAAATTGCGATGCTTAATAAAAATAGGATTTAGTTAGGATGTGTCGGTGTGTGTGTGTGTGAGTGTGAAATATGTATGTCAGGGTATACACGTATCTGTGTAAGTGTATGCATTACATACGATTACCAGCAAGTAAACACTACACTTTCGTATAGGGCATTCCATCATTTGTACTCAAGACAAAATGTTAATTAAAACCCTTTTTTCCCAGATCTCCAAAATAGAATCCCACGGATCAGAAGCATCATGATTGTAAGGGATGGCTGCTTATCGCTTCGGGGCTGCTTAAAAACGTATGCTGTCTCATGGTAACATTCAATCCTGAACAGATTGTACTTTGAATTTGAAATTCGCTTTTTCTAAAACCCAAATTAAATGGAATTTCAGTTTATCGTTGGAACGAAACGAATAAGAAATTCGTTATTTCATTATATGTGTTTTACTTAACCAAAATGTTCGGTATTGTCTTTTGTTGTCAGATGGACCGAAATGATGGGTCAGTTTATAAAAACAGGGTTTAATCAAAATCATCAAAAATGACAACTTGACTGCAGGGTTTCGAACAAATTTAGATTTTCATCAAAAAACTGTAGTGTATCCGACTTTCGCTGCGTCCAGTTTTATTTTCCATGGGCTTTGGTTTTTGCTATTTACCTGCTTATTACCTAAACGCAAAAGTTTAAAGTTCGAACTATCTACAGCAAACTATGTGTTTTTCTCGAGTGTATGCAGTTGATGGCTCTGTGTGAAAATACAATTTTTATAACACCAGCATAACAAACTGTTATTGTGTATGCATGTGTGAGCGATTGAATGAGTGCGTATGGGTGAGTGAGTGACGGTGTGAAATAAAAGCTAACGACATGTGTTGGAAATTTGTTTAAATAACATTTCCATATACTTCCGTTTTTCTCCTTTTTTTTTATTTGTTACACTGAGGCAGCTTTAGAGAAAAAAGGTTAGAACCACACAGACATTGTGCTTTCGTTTTAAAAAATATTATAAATTGACTGCTATGAAGAACAGAAGAGACAACATTGTTGTGTTTTTTCCACTTAAACGACTATGTAGTTATCGACATGTACTTATACAGACATACACTTGAGCACGTGTGTGTGTGTGTGTGAATATATAGAGTTATACGTCTCTATATTGGTTACGTATTATTAACTTTAAATTGGTTCATTTTTCTTTTTTTTTGGTTTAAGAGAATACAATTTGTTCCCAATAATGGTTTTCAGTACAACTGTTAAAGTGGGTACAAGTTAATGGGTTCTGTACACACTGAACGGTTGGCAGATTAACAAAAAAAAAAAACGTATAAATGAAATAGGGTGAAGTGATGAAGTAATCACTTGACTCCCGTGTAGAAATACAGTGGCTGCTAAAATCTAATTAGGTCGTTGTATTGCTTGACATCTCATCATAATGTTTATTAGGTATGTACGGCGTATCCATATTGTGCTTCAAATTATGAGTCTCATCTTACCGCAAAATATTTTCTAAATGTAAATATTCTACCTGTATATAATGGATATTTATGTTTTCTATTTCTTGTTTTTATTGTCAAAAACGGGCAGAGGTGTTAGGTAGGCCTCAAACTCTAGTCTAAAATTAAGCATTCGGCCACATAGCGCATTGACGTATTAGCTCCTCTTGAGTATCGACTTTACTTAGTTGTAGTTACCCTATTTGTGGTGGCAAACCATGGGTAATAATCACAAAAATCATATGGGCCGCCCCCGAATGTCTTTTACATTTTTGAGAGAAGTTTCATATGGCTTTAAAGGTGATTTAAGATTATCGAAGGGCGAATGCCTACTACATTTTGAGGTGCTAACGTAGAGGTGGCCCAACACACAAAATTG
Source organism: Hydrotaea cyrtoneurina (assembly GCA_958296145.1). Taxonomy (NCBI): domain Eukaryota; kingdom Metazoa; phylum Arthropoda; class Insecta; order Diptera; family Muscidae; genus Hydrotaea; species Hydrotaea cyrtoneurina. Next base: position 114,913,628 of record OY282512.1, read on the forward strand.
CTATTTAGATTACTGGCTTAGAGTAATCGCCTTTTAAACAATTTTCTTACAAAAACTTCTTCCCAGCACTATTTACCCCCTTGTTCTGAATAGTCATATTTTTGCATTAATAAAAAATCCAAATTCTAAATTTTAAAATGGCCCAAAGTTAATTTATGCTTTTTAGTGTCACAAGAAAAAAGTGCTCCATTTTACATATCTTCTGAAAATTTTACTACTCCATTTAAAAAATATTGATCGTTGTCTCACTTTAAATCTCGGCCTAAATTTCAAAACTCAATTATCACCAAAAGTCAATTTTGGAGTTGGACCACTTCTACTTTAAGCTCCTTTTTTTTATAAAATTTATAAAATACTATGCAGATAGTGGTTGCAAATTAAACTACCGCCTAACAAGTAGTGAACCGTTCAAGGGAACCGGTATTCATATCGATAGTTAGAAAAGGCGTAACTCAATTTTTTTCAAAATCGTGATTTTTACATATTTTGGTAGACCATTGTCAAATGCACAACCCACAACAATTTCAGGACTTTGTGATCAAAAGTAAGGGCGCAACCAAACTCCAAAAAAAAAAAATATTTTCAGAATTAAATTTGTTGCGCATTTTATTTTCAAAATTGCCTTTAAAATTTGTTTATGTCTGAAATTTGTCAAATGTTATAAAGTTATTACCTTCTTCTGTAATGTCTTAATGAACCTTTCTCACTTGTTCTGGTAGCCATTTATATCCCCAGCGTATGATTAATATTAAATAAAATAATGCTAACAATTATACGTCGCGGTGGACTATAATTCAGGGTCAGCCAAATAACTTTTTTTTTGGAAATTCTATAAAAAAAACTATTGGATATTATCTCAAATTTCTTTTTTTATTTGAAAGTACAATCCTTCCGGTTAATAATGGCAAATAATTTCATTCAAATGGCTGCCTCGGCTAGCCATGCAGTTCAATTGTTCAATTGTTGAGAAGAGAAAACACTTTGCTTTAGCTCATGAAACATTGTGTGGACCTGAAGGTGAGAAAAATTGGCGAAATGTCCTCTGGAGCGACGAAACTAATGCCAATTTGTTTGATGACGATGCATCCAAATTGGTGAGTGAGTGGATCCGGGAGCGTCATTTGAACGTTATTGATTGGCCAAATCAGTCCCCTGATCTCAGTCCTTTTGAGAATCTCAGGAATGATGGGAAAATGTTGAGAAAGCTTGGTATTATACTCCTGTTACACTGGCTACTAACATTCTGACATGATAATTATTTAAAACTAGTAAGTTGTAATGCGCCTATGGCGCCCGTTCAAATATGGAAAAAAATTTTGTGGGAAAAAAAATTTTGTGGAAAAAAAAAAATTTGTTGAAAAAAAAATTTTGTTGGAAAAAAAAAATTAAAAAAAAAAATTTGGTAAAAAAAAAAATTTTTGTAAAAAAAAAATTTTGGGAAAAAAAATTTTTGGTAAATAAAATTTGGGGAAAACACAATTTCTGTACAAAAAAAAAATATTATTTTTTTATTACTATTATTTATAGAAAATTATAGAATGCCTATTTAAATTTCTACGTACTGCGTGACAGAGTCAGTGAATCAGTGAATCAGTGTCGAGGGTAAATATATATTAAGATATTGGCAATTGTGGTCAAACTTGTTTTCTGTCCACACCAAAATCTATGAATTTACTGAATTATCTGTATTTTGATTTAATTTTTTTTTTGTTACCTGAAGCGTAATAACACAATAAACTAATAAGTATTAACAAGTAAGATAAAAAAGTAGGAAATTCTTACATTCTTGCAATTGATGACATGCAGACCTATTTTTATGACCACATGTGTACATATTCTTTATAAAAAATTTCTTAACGTCACCTTCTAACACTGAATTAAAATAGGACATATTCTTTTCACTGTCTTATCCTGTAACTTAATATGACTGCATTTTCGACCTAAGTATATGCAGAAATAACATTTTCGTCTGCCATTACGGCGAGCTCAAATAATCCTCGTGATGATTATTTTGATGCTCTTCTATATTGGACTACAATTTATTATTGGTGCAAGCGGGCGCGAAATATCACCAGAGTACATTTGTTGTGTTAAGAAAATTGAACTTAATACTTATGTTTTATCGATTTAGTTTCCATATTTATATATTCCTTAGAGGGTTTTGCAATTTATGGCTGCCAGACAAATATTGACAAATATTGTGTCCCGAATCATTTAAACTTAATAATGTTGCCACATTTCATAGCTGTCACATTTCACTCAATTTGTTTGATATTTTCTTTGCTAGGTCGTCTGCGACCGTATATAAACTTGGGTTGATGATACATTTTTTGTGATAAAAAGTGAAACATATTCAAAAAAAAATACATCTTTAAACATGTGGCGATCAGATATTCCCAAGGGAATGCCATTTTAGACCATCTACTTTATATCTATGAACCTGTGATACTAATTTTATTTTTTTAATTTTCTGCTTAACGCAGTTGTAGTCTAAAGTCAAGTCTAATGTCTTAAAAGTCTCAAATTTACTTATTATCCAGTGTGATTCAATAATTGTAATGCGAATTTTGTCTTTCTTCTACTTTCAGGTATGTGGATTTTCTTTTATGCGTCATGGATCACAAATATATTTTTATGTTCTGTAATGTGAATATTTTGAAAAAGTAAGTAGGGAACTGGTTTGAGAAAACTTTTATATATCTGGAATTCTCGAAGTAATGTAAAAAGTAGGAACTATCTTCGCATTTAGTTACCCTACGTTATTGTAAAGTAAAAATTTCTACAAATTAAATCATAGCGCATCACATTTCATGTACTGAATGCTGTGTAGAAGCGCTGATGGGGAATGTAGAGGAGATCATTGACCGACTCTCATCCCCTCAGATTCGATATATTGAAAGCTCTACGTACAGACATAATTTAATTGGACATGAAAAGTGCAGTGGTCGAAGGCAGAAAGTTATTCCAAAAATAATGACTTTTTTACATTAAAAAATTCAAATACAATTCAATTTTAGACAACCGAAAGTGTTTCAGATAGCTAAGAAAATTACGTCATTTTGAAATGAACCAGTATTTTAATCCTCCGACAGAACTTAAAAATGTTTACCAGTTTAAAACTTATTGAAGTTTGATCCATCTCGACTCTAAACCAGACCTGTGATCAAAAATTTAATTAGTTTTTGAATATTGAACCTATTTCATAGTAACTCTATCACCTCTACTCCCCTCACCGCCGCCTGCAAAAAAATGCAGATAATTTAGTTGACTAATTGCTGGATACGCTGGATCTCTGTGCTGGGGCGTATCTCCCCTCTAAAACTTTGTCCATTTGCTGTTCGCTAATGGTCTCTTAGTACAATTTAGTGTCGAAGCATTAAATTTGCTGTTGCTGCTGGTGATGACAGAGCAACGGCTATGGCGGTGACGATGGTAATGGTGATGGCATCTTCGAAGCACGAGTTGCCAACAATTACATCCATTTTTCCATTAACAAAATATGTTATTTTCATTACTTACTTTGTGTCATTTTTCATTTTAACTGTTTCGTTTAATAGTTTGGATGGTATTTTGCTGCCACTGCGTCTGTTGCTTTATGTATACAAAAAAATAACACACACACATACTAATAGAAAACATTTTGAAAGTTCTACAAAATGAAGTTTGCGAATGTCAACAGCAAAAAAAAAAACAACAAAAAAAAATCAGCAAACATACAATGTGCAAATTGTATAAAAGTTGTAGTTTTGGTGACTTTTTTTGAGCAGCATATATATAGATAAATATAAACAGGGGGTGAGTTGGCAAGGCTTTGGCAGCCGAACACTGATGGTGTTTGAAATAAGTTGATCTGCTTTAATTTCTATACATTTCTATACATTTCGATTCGACCAGATTCAAGAAGAATTTTATTTTGTCCCGAATTTGCAACTCCCCTAAATTTCAGTCGTTTCTTATCAGCTTCTTTAAGAGAATATAACAGGTAATTAAAAAAAATTAAAAACTTTGATTCTTCTTGTGGATTATTTTTATACTAGTAAGTTGTAATGCGCCTATGGCGCCCGTTGAAATATGGAAAAAAAATTTTGTTGAAAAAAAAAAATTTTTGTGGAAAAAAAATTTGTTGAAAAAAAAAATTTTGTTGAAAAAAAAAAATTTTGTTAAAAAAAAAATTTTGTTGAAAAAAAATCTTGTTGAAAAAAAAAATTTGTGGAAAAAAAAATTTTGTTGGAAAAAAAAATTTTGTGGAAAAAAAAATTGTGTTGGAAAAAAAATTTCTGTACAAAAAAAAAATATTATTTTTTTTATTATTATTATTTATAGAAAATTATAGAATGCCTATTTAAATTCCTACGTACTGCGTGACAGAGTCAGTGAATCAGTGTATCAGTGAATCAGTGTCGAGGGTAAATATATATTAAGATGGTCTTTTATTATACACTCCATCATAGGATGGAGTATATACTAAGTTTGTCATTCCGTTTGCAACACCTCGAAAGAGTGATCTGCGACCCTATAAAGTATATATATTATTGGTCAGTGTAACATTCTAAGACATTCTAGCGATGTCCGTCTGTCCGTCTGTCCGTCCGTCCGTCCGTCCGTCCGTCCGTCCGTCCGTCTGTTGTCTGTTGTCTGTTGAAATCACGATAGAGTGCGAACGACCAACGCTAAAAAGCTGAAATTTTGTCGGAAGATGTTTTTTGCCCATAAGCAGGTTAAGTTCGAGAATGGGCCATATCGGACCAAAGGGGAAAAAGTTCCCCTTTACGGGACTAAATATATTCCGGCCATAATCAAATTTTTCAAATATTTTTTTTCACTACATCTAAGTTCTAAGTTTATATAATTTATAGATGGGAAAAAAATCCCGAAAATGGGCGTGCTCATGGGTTCCGTGGACCCTTGGGGCCCAAAAAAGGGCCCATGATAAACATGCGCATATGGGTATCGAAGTGCAACGAAATTTACTCACGAACCCAAATATGCCTTTATTTTCATGATTTGCCTACATTTTTTGATCCGGTTTCTGGGACTATCGGGTCACCAGCGGCCCAAAAACCGTCCCTTGACAAACATGGACATATGGGTATCGAAATGCAACGAAATTTTCTCGCGAACCCAAATATGCATTTATTTTCATGATTTGGATAAAATTTGTGATCGGGTTCCTGGGACTATCGGGTCACGAGCGGCCCAAAAACTCAGTTAGTTTTCTTATTTATTGACTTTTTAAGGATCCATGATGGAGGGTATATAAGATTCAGCCCGGCCGAACTTACTATTTGTCCACTTGTTTTTACATCAAGTCGAGAATATGATGTCATGTAAATGGCCGCCGCCAGAGTTGCCACTGACATTAGGGGCCAATCCCTAAATTTATAGCATTTTCTGATAGGAGGATTACTTTTGCGCCACCCTTTTCCGACTTTACTTGACATTATTTATGATTTTTGTTAGTGTTCTTAAACACAGATTACTATTTAATCTTGTAACTCTCCGGCAATAAAAGACTATACTAGATATGGTTCGTCTCCCATAGTGACGAATTTCATTCGTGAAATTTTCAAAACTTCCAACCGACGTTTTTCTCTTTGAACTCGAAATTCTCAATTCGTCATGAATGCATTTAGAAAGAGACTCACTGTCTATCGATTGGCAATCGAAGGCCTTGCTTATTGTCACTGCCTGCAGGAACAGGCATGAACATTGCTGCTAGTGTGCATATGAACATATAAAGTGTATTTATATAAAGCCACATATATGTAAATGTCTGTTAATAAATCCTACAATCACACAGTGACAAAGGCAGCAAACGACAACAATCGACAACAATTTGTACATTGTTGTCGATGTACTCTTATGAGATGTGCGCCCTATTCTAAGCACTATGTGAAATATAAATATTATGACCATCCCTCCGATAGAAAGTCATCATAATTCTTTGATTTTTTTTCTCTCAATTGCAGAAAGAGAGATTAAAGTTGCTCTCAAAGTGGACAATGTTTAAAATAAACGCTGATCAGCACCATAATCCTAGTGTGTTCCCATACAGATTTCGAACCCTCTTTAATATACTTTGAAAAGTCTAAAGCACAAGCAACGTAGCACGAACGTGTGATTATAAAATAAGCCAAAGAATCGGGTGGAATAGAGATTGATTAAAGGAATGGTGTACGGCAATACAATTTTCGAAATTTTGTTATAGAACAGCAGAAGTTGGAATCCACTCTGAGGTCGGATTCGAGCTATTGAAAAATGCTGGTCGAGCAATTTTGGCTCGATTCCGGGGCGGGTAAAACGAAGGTTACTTGCCCTATTTGTGGTTGTGGACAGGACACATACGTATACCCTCATAATTGACCATGGTACACATCGGTTGCCCCTAGTCTGTCGAGCTGAGCGCATATTAATTTCAGATATATGCCAGATAGCACCTCGTTAATGACGGCGACTTTAAGAAAAAACTCTGAGCCCTCTACAAGTTCTCTAGAAAAACCGTTCCGCCGTTCCGAATTAGTTCTAGTCTAGCTACCAGAGCAGAGCATTTCACCACCTGTTATTTCGGAGGCTGTTGAGGGAAAGACGTAAATAAACCCCAATTAAATTCTAATCTGTAAGCTGTTTATGGTTTTTTTTATCAAAATCGATCCAATGTTTTAGAATTTACATTATAAAGATTACATTTCCATTCCCCTCGAGTGGTTTCAAAGCAGTATAGTCTAGAGTAATTTAAATAACGTATACCATAAATCTTTTAAATATCATATCAAATCAAATGAATCAATCTTAAATGGTCTGTCTACTATAGGGTGTACTTTGGTGGGTTTTGTTAGCACGTTTAACTTGTTGTACGACTGCTCACATACCATTCACATTTATACATGTACATATGTTATCATATATGCGAGATGTGTGTGTCTGATCCTACACGAAAGTATGTCTTTATTGTATTGCGAAGTTGTGCGTGAATTATAGTGAGACTGACTGTGTCACTGTGTTCCCCTTCGTTGCCGTTTCCGTTTTGCCAGAGACACTCTGTTTTCTGTTTTTGGTTTCTTTTACTGGCTTGAATAAATAAAAGCCATAACAGAAATACATTTTTTCTTTCGCTTAACATTTTACCGATACGCGTGCTGTACATATATGTAGATTCATATATATATATGTATATATATGTATATATATATATATATATATATATATATATATATATATATATATATATATATATATCAGCATAGGTCACAGGTCATATGATCTAACTCCACACAACATATTGTAAAATCCAGCTGTTTCATGGGGCACACCTAAACTAAACGCTTAAAATTAAGTCTAAAAACGCCTTGCAGTGTTATACACGAGTATATAAAACCACATTTTCCATTTGCCCACATCGGCGTATACGTCATATTTTTTAAGTTAAGAAATATTTATCATACGCTCCCATTTTATAACCGGTTACTATTGGAGACTATAAAAGACTAATAAAAGGCTGATTATTTTTTTTGGACAAATGCCGGCAAACCCCTAATAGTTTTCAGTGACGACATGTTGGCCAATCTGCACTTTCGCTAATGAGGGCTACCTCTGTCATTCGTACTCATTTTATCATCGGCCAAAGCCTCTGGAGGGAGGCTGGGCATAAAATGCGAACTATAAAAGACTCACTCGATTTGCCGACGATTAATGAGTGAGAACATATCCCCAGAGTTGATTTTAAAACACATTCGAATCAGTGCTGTTTGTTTGTCACAAAAACGTTTTACTGATATACCGATGGTATACAACCCTATTGTCCCACCCGAATGTGAGTTGAATATCGTTTATCTACAGAGTATTCGACCTTCGGATATCCACTGTCTAATCACTGATGCTAGGCCTTTGAGTCATTGATAGCCGATCCAGGGACTCTCATCCGTTCATCGTCAAATGGCCTGTTGATCGCACGACACTCTATAAACTTTCTTCATCCGAACTATTTATATGTCAACAAACACTATTCTCTCTTTACTCATAGCATTGCATTTACAAAAGGCATCCGTTGAGTGTTGGTCAAATTAAAAACAAATTGGATTTTTCGCCAGAATTTGTAATAACGAATATTATTTAAACTCTTATGCGAATCTTGTTAATGATAAATTTCTTTTATTAAGAAATTCTCTCAATGATAACAAAAAATATAAAGCATTAAAAACATCGGCATATCTTAAACAAGTTCCACAATTTTTTTTTATTTTTAGACTAAAGAACCTACCGTAAATAAAAATATAAAAATTAATTAAATAAATTTCTTTCAACTGTCGAGTAATTAGTTTGTTATGTGGAAAAGTAAAAACTAACTTACAGTAGAAATAACATTGTGTCGGCAGTGGAGTTGTAAATATTCCGTAGAACTATCCGGGAAAGGCAACTGAAAAGAAAAATCCAACTAGTAACTGTCATCGACTTTACGAGTAAGAGAGTAGTCTCTAAGCCCTGTACAAGTTCTCTAGAATAAGCATTAGCCATTCGGAGCTGAATTCCCAGCCACTATGTGATATCATGTGCAGCTGCTTCAAGATAAGGTTCCCGTCTATTCTTTAATGGAATTTTAATGGAAAATAAGTAAGAAATAAGATTTGCAAAATATTATTAGAACATATATCGAAACGTTTTTGTGATCTGATTGTTTATTCAATACATTCAATATATTTCCGATATGGTATGATCAGTACTAGATAACTAAATGAAGATATTGTTATGATCATGTTTTGTTATGATCATGTGTTTTTGTTATTGCGTGTCATACTCGAATGCAAGCTAAATGATCAGTGGTTTTTTTTCTTGTAAAATGGAGAGAATGATGTTATTATACAGTTTAAAAAAAAAAACAGAGTAAGACCAATTGGTCGCTCAACAGATGACGTATAAATGAATAATCGCACTGTACGTCAATGCGTGCCTCGTACATGTGTGTTCCATTTAAATGCCGTATTGTTGTCCTTTTTACTGTGGGTATTCTTTTATGTGGGAGGCATACATAAATAAAAATGGATGCATATGTCACTGCTCCAATTTTTCAGCTGTTCAGTTTATCCTCCTTTTGTTATAGTATTATTTTCTTTCGGTAATGTTTTTGTTTTTCTTCTTCGTCTTTACGTTGTTTTGGTTTCTCACAACGTTTTGTTATGGCCGCAATATTCGTGGGTACGTCGTAGTGACTCTATGACATTCATGTTGAGGGCATAGTGAGGAAACAGTTTACAACAAGTAGAAGCGTTGCTACATTTAGGACAGTCCGAATGTTAAAGGCTTTGTAATGGAAAGTGACTTCCGAAATGTCTTTTACAGATTTTTTTTTTTTTTTTTTTAAATAACAGATTTTAAGATATTTTTGGTATTTTTGTGATATCAAGGATTTTCATGTCATCTTCCGCTTGGTCCTTTCAATGAAGTCTCGCTCTTCCCTGTCTGCAGTTCTCGCCTAACGAGGGCACAGCTTTACTTATGTTTTAATCTTCAAAAGTACATAATTCATTTTTCTTATCTTGCCCGACTAACCCACGTAATTTGTGCTTATTACTTTTATTTCTCTCCAGTTCATTCAGTTCATATAAACTGACTGAAATTCGTTAGCCATTTACTCAGCGTTAACACCTTACTCATCAGAGGTTGCGTGCGAAAATATGCTGGTAATGAGATTTGTATATGCTGAGATTTCTGTTGATTCATTGTTAACGAAATCGTTTAGACAAATATTGCTTACAGTATTGTGCACATATTTTTTTGTATTTAATGTTTGCCCCATTATGAGGGTGTATATAAGTCGTCATTATTATGTGCTTCGACATTGGACGAAAGTGCTATGTACGAAATCCAACATCATCATTGCCACTCTGACCGGTGTCTATACAAAGTACACAAATATTTCAGTAAATAGCATTAATTTGTTATAGGAACTTATGGATGAATCGCCTCTTCGGTATTTGGTAATCCATGGAAGTGGTCCAATGGCAGTCAGCAACCAATACTAGCTCCACGTTTTTAATGGCATTTGCTTTCATGTCGTTTTCCCGTCCATTTCCATTTCCTTGTGTTGAGTTCTCCGTCCGTCTGGGTTTTTCTTCTTTTTATCCAAATTTGTTACTTGGCTCGTTTATTTGCATGGCTCCGATGGTCTCTTTCTGTTTGTTGTGATTGGCTAATAATTGCCAAGAGGCGTTGAACCAGATCAAGGCTGTTATTCATTCATTTAATTTTGTTTTTTTTTTGGTGTGTGGCATCAATATTTCTAATTGATTTCTAGAGGGCCATGTGTTCGTTGCTGTTCATGGATTTGTGACACGAGACATTTACGATAGCCTGATAAGGGCTATCACAATGTCCTTAATTAGTTCATGACACTATATACAGGATATATTGATTTTGTGGCCCATTAACGATGACACTGAGTGAATGGCCAATGGTTGTGAATCTCTACCTTAAATATATTTCTTAATAATGAAATTGGTCATGAATTAGTTGTAGCTTTAAAAGGTTTGGTCTGTTAGTTTAATAAAAAATAAGCTTAAATACATGAGCTCATTGATACCATGTGCGAATTTGGTAGGCGTATCGAAGTTTGGCCAAGTTGATTGACTCGGATGTAACATCCCAGGATTAGGTTAAGCATTAATGCTCTCATGAACCGAAGTTGGTTGAAACATACCGAGAAATATACCAAACGTAACCAAATTTTAGCCAATTGAAAGATAGAAGATTTCCCTTCTGTTTTAAAGATCTGTGGACAAATTTATAGAGATATTCTTAATATTTTTGTATTTGTATATATCGTATCACTTTTGGTCATTAACTCTCTCTTAGACACATAAAACTTCTGTGGAAACTGAATAGTTGAAATTGCAGTTTTTTTTCCCATATTTAGAAAATTACGGAGTTATAAATTTATCCAATAAATTATTTTAGTTTTGTTTTTGAAAAGTTATGGAGACTACTTAAAACATTATGTTTTCCACGCTAATCTTTTACTTTTATTAAATAAATCATTTATGTAGACGGCTTATGCCGAATCAATTTTATCGGCGGTGTCGAAGAGAATATTTTAACATTTTTGTATACAAAATTCTAGAGAGCTGGCAATGGGGAAAAAAACTAACAACCGAACATATTTCTTCAGAATTTATAAACCATGTTTCGATTCAAAGTCGAAAATACTCTAAGAAAAATTCCTCATATTTATAAATATATTTCCGGGTATACATCATTTTTGACTCTGTCAAATTAAATCGAGTATCAACATCGAATTGCTGCTATAAAATAAATTGTATTAAATAAACCCACAAATATGTAAATCAAATTATAACCGCACGCTAAAAACCCTTGCTCCCAGGACAGAGACCGAACGGTAGTGTGAGACCGAACCGAGAATTGTTATCACAGCTGGTGGTGACGAAATGCCAATATTGATTTAGACAGCACAAAAAAAAAAGAACCCTGAATATTTCCACTCTAATTATTTGCCAAAGTATAGACGTAGTCGTTTGTTTTTTTTTTCTTTCTTTCCATAAAACTCTACTCTGCACACAAGTATCAATCCAATGGAAATGTTTACTTTGGCGTCTGCGTTACGTCACTTGAACTCAGCGACTGCTGCCATTGGGGATAAGCGCTGGGCTAAGTGTGACACTGGCGCGCCACATACTGCAGCAACATGAACAACTACACATTCTTGGGGAAGACGAAATTATAATGAGAAGCAAACATGAATTGTTGTCATTTGTATCGCGATAACGATCTCTTAATTACTGCGGCAAATATGACAGAATTTGTTCAAGTGTGTCTCCGTTCATTCGTTGTCAATCGTTCAGAAAAAAAATCAATCAAAATAATTATTACGCAGGAGTTTTACCATATACATGCTCTGGCGAACGACACCACGGACAACACATTAAAATATCGTAAAACCTGTCATCATCATATGAATTGAGGTCAGTAGTTGGATATGCAGTCGGGTTGTTTGAGTCGTTCATGTGCTACAATGTGACTGGTAGTCCTGGTGTAATTCGGTTTATGGAGTTTTTGTCTTTAGAAGATTTTGTCTTTAAAAATGTTTCAAATTTTATTAGAGACAAAACAGGACCATTTATATGGGGTATTACTTTACATTGCATACACATTTTCAAACTAGGGCGCCAATTGAATTTGAATTTCGTACAGACTTCAAAAGAAATACAAAATATTACTTTAATAAAAGTCCAAGAGGACTTTTAACGAAATTGGTTTTTCGCGACATTTGTTTGAAATAAACAGGTTAGTGAAAACGAAAGCCCCATGTGTTCTCACCGGAGTCTGTAATCGGTTACCGCGGATGGTCTTTCGGATTTTTGTAAAGCACGACCAACTGGCAACGGCCCTTCGGGATGTTTCGCCGTGGTTTACCACCAACATTCGGAAGGGAGAGTTCGGTTCGGCAGGGAGTTGCAATGTCAATCGGGTGGTATGCCCGAAAAGTAATAGAAGTGTTACGAAGGCTTAGCCTCATACCAAGAGGGAATATTCCCCACACAGCGAATTCTCGTATTAACTTTTTTGGCGTACCGGAATGACTTAAGTGGTTTAGTATTAGTTACCCCAGGTGTGATGGCGCACCATGGTTCATGCCTTTACGGTATCTCATCAATACGTGTGTAGTGATCCAAATAATAGTCTTAGTTGGCTAGTCCCTCATGACAACAGAATTCCTGTGCCCCAACAACAAAATAGTCTAGTGGCATCATTCTAGTGGGGGAATTCATTTTTTTTTTTGTAATAACTATGTCATTTGGAATTGGTACATCCGATTGGATTGATATTAAACACAGATTTAGTTGATATGTTTTCGAGAAAATATCGCAAGTGGGTATACCCAGAGAGATGAGCTACCATGTAAGAAACTTCGATTCTCCAAAATATATTTTTATTTGTTACCAAATTTTTTATAGTCCAATATTTGTTTGACTAACTAACACAACTTCGAAATGCCAAGTCATAAGTTTTTATACTTTCATGCAATTTTTAAATGTTATGAAACGGGTTTTCCCCTTATATTCTGTGTTTCCGTGAAAATGTGAATAACTCAATATCCAATGACAAATGTGTTCGTTGCCATGAAATTTTGCCTACATGTTGGACTTGATATTATAAATCGAAAAAAATACACAAAATGCAGGATTTCAATTTAAACAATGGGGGAATTCTTTTTTTAGTAAATTTGGAGGGACGCTGTGCTGATAAGTTAAGAAGTTACGGGTTACACTTTGGAATGTTTTGCTTTGCGATTCCAGCAAGTGTAGCCCAAAGTGGGAATTTCCTTAGAAAAAATGGACAATTTCGGCGAAGACTACTGAAAAAAAGTATGGGGAAACCCAATATTATCTGTATGTTAACGTTTTGTTGTATTTTAAAAAAAAAAAGTTTTTTTGGTTCAGAAAAAAAATAATTATAAACAAATCATACTTTTTTAGCAAAAAATTAAAAAAAATAAAAAAAATTTTTTAAAAAAATGCAAGTTTCAATTTTTTTCTCATTAAAGTTGTTGTTATCGCACTCGTTCAATCATACTGCATTAACTCACAATTTTTTATCCATGGTTCTCCCACAAGACATTTTCTTTTGAATCAACCGGAATTTCGGTAGCTTCGGCAAAGCTTTTATTCTTTGACATCTGACAAGTAGAAACTACGCCATTAATAAAAATGGAACAATACACACTTCAACAACGCAATGAAATTATTTAAATGCACTACAAATATGGTGAAAATCTTGCAGTCACAGTTTGCAAAACTCAAAAGTTTCCGGGCCGTGTTATCTCTCGAAGAGGTGATCACAATCGGCCACCGAGATGTTGTGATTTAACACCTTGCGACTTCTTCCTTTGGGGGGCTACGTGAAAGATAAGGTCTACGTCAATTCAAGACCTCAAAGATATAATTCGTGAGGCTATCGAGGACATAGGCCAGCCACTTTGCGATTTGGTTATGGAAAGTTTCATGAAAGGGATATGGTCCTCTAACCGTGGTCGTGGTGGCATTTGGCTGAGGTTGTTTTTCATTACCAACGGCATACCTCCCTCTTTATCTTCCTCTTATGGAGAACCCTTCATATCTTTTTGAAATTTGCATGGCTAATTGCAAACAGCTCAAAGGTTATTTTTTGATGGTACAGAATGGGTTAAGCGTGGTTTTTAACAACGTCGTTTTTAATCTAGCTATCACTGCCTGACCGAAATCGCACTTTAAATAATTTTGTTATACCCAAAAAAATGAACCGGGGTCAAAAAAAAAAATATTTCATTTTTTCACATAGCTCTTTGAGAGACAACCACAAAGTAAAAAAAAACACATTTTGACAAGACTTAACCGACTACTTATTCATGTAAATAATATGACATATTCGTCCATTAATACAAATTGGCAGAAGTTTATTTTTTTTTTTTATAGCCCCTGTTCCATCTTCTGACCCTTGTAGCTCAGCTCCTGCACCAACTGTATTTTGTAAGGCTGTAGACCTTGGTCCTTCCAGGTGGTTACACTAGCGTATGATTCAAGTATTTATTTACAAGTCTATTTCTGCTAGACTTTGATTTATATGCTGTTGTTGTTGTTGTCGGTATTACATATTTGTATAGCACTTCACTATCGATAGATTAAATTACCAAATGCCACCTCGTGCCCTGTCATTATTACAACTCAGTTGACGTGTTACTTACATATGTGTGTGTGTGTGTTTTTGTATAAATATTGTATTACCTGTATTAGTTGGAGTATATAACAGGTTTTGTATACATGCACAGGTACATAGATATTAGCATATAGATAACGCACTCTCACACAACAGTAACCAAATACTCCTCAAATTAAGTCCTAAAACCATTATTATGAAATACTTGATTTGAAAGATAAAATAGCAACAACAATAGTAATTATAACAATTATAATACAACAAAAGAACCAAAAACAACATTACATCAAATATTTATACAGGGCAGCAGTGCATACACATACATACAGATATAGAACTTGACTAATTGACTTGATACAATTAGGAAGAGTGAGATGAACATTGTATTGTATAGTTCAGAGTAATAATTATAATTGTGATTCATTATAAAAAATTTAATTTAATGATATACACATATTGGAGTACCTCAATGGCACTGGCATTCATAGTGAATTTTTAGAGTTCGGCTTAACAACGATTGAGATCACGACCGACCTTTGTGGTGAGGCACCCTCATAGGCAGACCCATGATCCTAATATTCGTCAACGAAGAAAGTCTGTTCACCATTTAAAGCAGGCAACAGGCGCAACTGTACATAAAGGTGTGATTACACTGAAAGAAATATGTGGCCAATGTCTTTGAATGCTGTAAAAAGTCAGTAAAAAATACTTGCAAAAAGTGTAATGAGATTTTATTGTTAACAATGTAAATGTAGTGAAATATTTTACAGTGTCTGGATGAAATTCAACATTCACTGCGGAAGCAATAAAATTGTTCACTTTATGGGGGGCCAGCAATATTTCCTCTAGGTGAACTAAACACTTTACACTCCGTGTATCAAATGCTTGACAACGAACTTAATAACCTTGTACTGGTCTCAGTCTATGACGGCGGGGTCGAGTAATTACTCAAACGTCATATGACTGTGAATGTAGTAGCAATGTTAACAACAGGTCTATTTGCAACGTATGTCGGTATACGTACGTCATAAATGTGTAACTACCAATTGGCTGGCATAGCAAATAGTACCGATGAACTAATAAAGTAAATGCTTCTGAGTCGATTAGCGTAAAGCATGGAGTTATTGGCTTTAAAAATTAGATTCCGGTCAATTTATCTCGTACAAAGCTCACCGATTCTCGAGAATTTCCCCGTCTGCTCCTTCAGGGAAATAGGTAAGTTAATTATACAACAGCGAAATGGAGATCAGGTTTTAGAAATGACGCTCTGAAATAAATTCAGTGGTTTTCACAAGCAACTGCTTAAATATATTTTTGTCGACTTTGAGGTATTGACACCAAATTGCTACATTTTCAATGCTGATCTTTAATTGAAAATAATGTGCCGTTCTGTTTAGCAGAAAACCACTTATGTGGAATGTTTGTAAAAATTGATTTCATCATTAACGACATAAGTAGACATAATCATTGTCACAGTTCAGTTCCTTTCGCAAATGAAAGCATATATGCACATAAGTTGTTACGTGCGGGAATTAAGTTATAATTCGATTTATTACTTTTAATACACTTGAAAACAATTGTGTGCGTTTTTGCTGGCAAAAACAACCTAAATCATTATGTGTTTTCTCAATGATAATAGTTTTTCCACAAAAAAAAAACTTGCTTTTTGCACATATAAACTTGTGTTTTTTGCTACAAAATCATTAAGATTTTATTTCGAAAAAATTTTAATCCAAAATTTTTAAAAATTGTTCAACAGCTTCAAAATTACGTATTTTGCCTCTCCAGCTAAATTTGATTTTACGACTTACGTGGTTTTTTTTATGAAACCCACAGAATGACATATCTATACTTTAAAAGTTCAGTGTACTCTCTCATAAGGGGACACCTAAGGGACTGAGCATTTTGTCCACTTATGAGGGGTGTTTATTGACGTGAAAAAAAAATAGAAACTTTCTCATCAATCGAATCGATTTCCATCGGTCAAAATATTAAAAAAAATTATTCTGTAAAAATTGCTGGCTTTCGTAAAAAGTCGTTTCTAGACACAATATTTACAAAAGACAACAACAACAACATTTAATCAATAACCACTATCGTTCCCTGAGTAAAAAAAATAGTCGACGTTACTTCTACTGAGAAATATTTTTTTAAATTGCATATTTTTTGGAACTTTCTTGTCATAACCCGAAAACGATTGTTCAGTATTCTTGAAAAAAATGTAGAAAAATTGCTGAATTTAGTGAATAGTTTCCGAAATAGATATGGTCCTGTAAGCGTGGTCGTGGTGGCAATTTGGCTGATGTTGTTTTTTTTATTATTAACGGCATATCTTCCTCTTTATTATGAAATAAACATTCGATCATTTATCTCAAAAACTTTAATTTCAACTTTAAACTTTAATTCAAATACCCCCTCTTTTTAGACAACCCTGTATTAAATCGTCAGATGTCTGTCGCCGAGTTGAATAAAATTGTAGTTTAGACACAGACCATAGGCTAGATTTTTGCAGACACAACACCACAACCCTTACGCGACTCGCACCCCGGGCCATCTGGAGAAATTTATGATAATAAATTATGTCACGAATGTCAGTTGAATTTTCAATGCAAAATTGCAAGGATGTTCCAATTCCCACTCTAATTGAAATGATCTTCTTTTGAGGAAATTAATTTTTTTAGCAACACCATTCGGTTGGTTTTTAATGAAATTACTGATGTTCGCTTGTCTTTAATTCTTCATGATCCTTGTTAGGCTCAAGAACAAAATCCCTAATAAAAATTTGCCATCTAGTGCTGACCAATTAGAAAAATATGATTTTTTCCAATGATTTCCCTTACTGCGGCGATATTTTTAGCTGAACGAGGGGACGAATATTCACTTTTATTTTTATGTTTTTTTTTTTCTTTTCTTATTACAACCTCATCTGTTGGAGAAAATGTGTTTTTTACAGACTCTAAATATTTTTATTCCGCCCTCGAGTATAATTCAATACATGTATAGTAAATTGTGCAATTCCTACATGACACCGGCTAACAATTTTAACAGAGCTAAACTTGAGAGTGCCAGAAAGGAAAAGTAAAAATTTTCTACCAGGGAAGAATTTTAAAGTGGTTGCAAAATATGAAAGCAACACTTGTCTATTAAAGTTTCGATGAATCTAGTTTGGCTACCTATATTATTGGCACATGGCCTTCATTGTTCAGTGAAGACATTTAAACTCCGATCCCCTCTGTCTATGAGGGCTCAGCCACCAAGCAAACACAACACATTCACAACAGCAGGGAAGCATTTTACCCCAATGCTTGGGTCATGTCTCCTTCTGTATGTTTGTAGTTTTTATCACACAAAGAGTAATTGCAGCAAGTATCTAATCTAGTCGATCTAACACAAAGCCATTTTCCCTTTGGCCGTATGCCGCATTCAGTTGACCTAAATGTAATACGAGAGTCATACTTAGTTAGTTAATTGTTTGTACTGCAACACCTGTTTTTAATGGCCATCATTTGTGTCAAATTAATGGAATAATCAATTAATAAATTAAACATGAAACCTGAAACTGTCCATGTATGTGTCTTATAGCTCAATGTATTTAAATACCTGTAGTTCAATGTTGAAGACTACACATGTGTGTGTACAGATACACATTGTCAGACTGCGGACATGATGACGACACATTTTAATGCATTTCAAATATGAAAAATCCACAACTGTGAGGATGTGTCGAGATATGTGTCGTTGTTGTCGTTCGTATACATTCCATAATGAGAGAAAACATCAAAGCAACCGAAGCAATTACCATTATCCTCGTTTCGTAGAATACCATTAGGTACATAAATATTTCAGTCTGAGGGATGGGATTTGCTGTTCTGTAAAGTTTTCATTAATCTTTTAAAAATTGTAATTAGTATTTGAGTGTAACGATTGTTAGGGCTTATCTGTAGAATTAATTAGTTTTTCTCGAAAGTGATTTCGTTGAAACACTTAGGCTAAAAGGTCACCCATTTCCGTGCCGTTTGGCATTGTATTCGCTACAAACAAACAATATAAGCTGAGAGAAAGAACAAGTGTCACTTAGTATACCCTATGAATACATTAAGCGAATACTTAAGCGAATTGATACGAAATCAAATTGAATACTCCAACGAATGCTTAAGCGTAATGAAATTATTACGTAGATTTTATAAGCAAAACAAGGAAACCTCTTTCAAGGTGTGGGGTATTTGCCGATCGTCGTACAAATCTAAGGCGATCTATCCGTTTTTAGACATTTCTCTGGTACTTACTTCCGTTAACAGACCATGAAGGAACTTCTCTCGAATCAGTGAGCTGTGCCAGCTTTGTCATGTTGATTTGGTTCCTCCGATATTTGGCAGCATTCCAGCTAAAGAGGCCAGAGTTCTTAATGCCCTTTTCACCCCTCGTATTTAATGTGTTCCTTGCAGATACTTGGTATTTCAGGAAAATATCATATAGATTTAGAGAACTTTGTTTGCTCATCTGCTGTTTATTCTGGTCCAGCGTCGATTGTATCCTCAGAACCAAAACTAAAACGCCACTGGGCGTCTGTAAAATAATGTGAGGCCTTATCTTTTGTCTTTGGCTAGTGGGTGATCTAATGACCTCTGCCTTTGGCTTTTCAGGTGATCTAATGACCTCTGCCGTATTTACCCTACTAGTCAAACCATTGAACCAAATTTTTGTACACCCCCTTGAAAAACTTTTACTTTCCTTAACTGAAAATAAAACCAGATACTGTTGGAAATTAGCTGTCATTCGAAATGAACCCACTGTAGGCAATGTCGGAATTACAGTTTTTAAGCAAACATTTTCCGACAACGTGTTGTAATTAATACAAAACTAATTTCAGCTACTCATGCTACCATTCCCAGTCTTCTGTGTGCACCTACAGTTATGTGTTGTATATAAGTGTGTATGTGTTTGTGTGGCTGTGGTTCTGTCTTCTGTTTTACATGGACATGTCAAAAATATGCCTTAGTCATTTATCTAGGTAATTAGGCCTACAAGTTGTCAGAAACAATAAAACTATAAATAATATTTACCCCTCCAACATGCTGCAACATTTCCCCGCTTGCCAAGGGAATTAATTAAAATTTCGTTTATTCATTTCTCTGGGCTTGTGTTGTTAATTTCTTGCCAAAGTGTTGGTAAATTAGTATTTTGTAACATAGGAGTTTTGGTGTGACTGAAATTATGAAAATAAGATGATAATAGACAGTATGACAAGAGGGGGAGGGGTATTTGATTTGATATTTTATGATTAATGTATTAAATGTCTATGACCAGGAACACATTCAAAGGCATTACGAAATACAGCTTGAACTTTGTCCAGCTGTCTGTTTAATTGGAGTGTCGACATAATTAATAGTTTTTAGATGTTTTCTTTTCAATACATTTCATAAAAGGTTTTCCAACAAGAGGTGTTATTTTGAATCACCCGGTATTTCGGTAGCTGTCACTTTTGAAGCTTTTATTTTTTGACATTTGAATTTTGGTGACAATCTTGCAGTCGCAGTTCGCAAAACTAAAGCATTTTTGGGTCGTCGTGAAGCTCCTTGTCGGGCCGAAATTGGTGGACAAATTAGAGCAATTTAGTGATGTGAAGAATAAAACCCGTGTACATCGCCCAAGAACAACTGAAAATATTTCTGCGGTAACCCAATGTGTTGAAAAAAACGTTCTTTGGAAGTGGGCATTCCACAATCCTGTAACAAAAGTAGCCTTTGGAGAAGTCGATTTGTATAGGCTGAAGACAAATCAATAAAGTGTATAGCAAAAACCGGACAGATTCTGTATTTATTAGTGTTTTAACTAGGAAAAGGTTTCGAGAACATATTAAAACACTTATTCTGATATTCTGGTAAAGCTTAAGTCTCTTATGGTGAATTCGTTTCTTAAATAAAAGTATTAAAAAAATACCGCATGAACACCCTGAACACACTTTTTATGCTAACAAACGAACAAATTTATGTGTAATATTTAAACCGCCCAACGTAAACAATTGCGATGTCGTTTGTGCTCACATTTTGAATGTACGCGTTTAATTTGGTTTGGTTGTGTCCAAATGATAACACAGTTGAGATCAGCTATCTTCACACTCATTGGAGGCCAATCTTTCATGAACGAACTAAAAATCTGTTTCTACACTTCAAATTAACTTCAAGCTGAAAAAAAAATTGTCACTTTTAACAAATTTCAGCAAACTAATTAGCATCAAACATCTTTAATATATATTTACCCTCGACACTGATTCACTGATACACTGATTCACTGACTCTGTCACGCAGTACGTAGGAATTTAAATAGGCATTCTAAATAATAATAATAAAAAAATAATATTTTTTTTTGGTCAAGAAATTGTGTTTTCCCCAAATTTTTTTTTTACCAAAATGTTTGTTTTCCCAAATTTTTTTTTTTACAAAATTTTTTTTTTACCCAATTTTTTTTTTCAACAAAATTTTTTTTTCCACAAAATTTTTTTTTTGAACAAATTTTTTTTCTTCAACTAAATTTTTTTTTTTCAGGAAAAAAACATTTTTCCGAAAATTTTTTTTTTCAACAAAATTTTTTTTTTTTATGAAAAAAATTTTTTTTCAACAAAATTTTTTTTTCCTCATAATTTTTTTTTTTTAACAAAATTTGTTTTTCATATTTCAACGGGCGCCGTAGGCGCATTACAACTTACTAGTATTTATATATTTCCATACCACAAACATTAACTCGTTTGTAGGTTATAAAGACCATAGATGACCGTAAATGTTGTACTTTGTTTAATTTAATAAGATTATTGCGTGATGTGTTCCCAAACATGTTAATGCTTCTGCTCAAATACTTAATAATAATAGCAAAAGAGTTATGTCTGCAGCCAAATGAACTTTGTTATGATTTACTTGATAAAAGCTCCAAACACGCGAATTACTTGTGCGTAAACATTTAAAAATGACAGATTTTTCAGCGTATATGGCTACACTTTTTCATTTTCTGTAGATGAAATATCTGAAATGGATACACACGAAATAATTCAAGGATATTCTGACGTACTTCGTCGATGGATGCCATCGATATCACTTTTTCCAAGTATAAAACAAGTAACACCCTTCTGTGTGTGCTATGGGGTATTATTGGTTCTCTACTTCTCATGACTAAAAAGTGGAAGGGAATGTTTACACATTAAAGGTTATCACTATAAAAAAAAACTATTTATACCCGTAATATAATATGGGACACAGAAAATATATTCTCGAAATTTCCTGCGACCATGTTTGCTCTAGATTATCCTACGCTGTGTTGGCTAAATCATACTACGCATCACAGCACAAAGTAAAGAAATACAATGACGGGGAGTGCCGTGTTGCAAAATAGGTTACCTGTTACCTCTTGGCTCCGCTGGAGTGTGCCTGTCTCCTTGACGCTGTTTTCCACCCCGTCATAAGTAAACACCGCAAACATCATTTATTTGTGTCATTATGCTGTCATCAGTCACGCGAAGCATTGGCAACACACATATCTAGGAAAACAAAGAGACGAAACGACAATAACTCGTCGTACCGCGCCATACGCGCAAACAAAAACTAGACATATTTAGAATGACATTAAGGAAAAAAAATATAAAAAAATAATGCAAACAACATCGACTAGAATGAACACAATAAGTCAAATATTTATGAGACAACAAACTTGAGCTCGAAACGCAACAACAACAAGAACAACAAAAAAGCAAGGCAAAAGCCAAAAATAACTTCCACCACAAGAGTGCCACAGCAACAGACAAAAAGTTTAGTTCTGACACGCCAACTTGTTGCAAAAGTTCAAAAAGTATCAGCTGCAAACAACGAAATATGAATGTCACATTGTCTGACACACACACACACACACACACTACTACTACTACTACACAGCCATCCATCCATACTTGGCCGCACATAATCAGGATGTACGAGTACAATTACTTATTATGTTATTTTGCTGCTGCCACGACCACGTAGCAGCACAAACAACGTTCAACTGCCACCAACAGAAAAACCCCAAGATGTGTTGGCTGTTGCTTCAACTGGTGCCACTGGTGTCGTTGCTGTTGTTTGTTTTCTTTTTCTCTCTATTTGAAGTCGCCGAAGTTATACTGTCTTATTGTTTATTATACTGTAAACCATGTTGTTATTATAATTTGAGGCATGTTAACGAGCAAAATGTTACAAAATTCCAATCATTTTGACAGTTTGTGTCATATCCCATCACCCCCATTGTACCAGCCGCCAACAAAACAACACCAAAGGGGCGGACTCTCTTCAAAATGTGTACGTTAAATACGAATTTTGCAAAGAACCAAAAAAAAACCAACATGAACATGACAAACATTTCATCAGCCCTACCGACGGACAAGGAGGTTGTGCCGGAAACCGGCAGGAGACGAACATCAAACATACCGACGCCCGCCATAGGGTTGGCATAAAGCCAAATAAAATTGCCAAAAACTTATGTCATAAAACAATTCAACAATGTGGCGGCAACAAATAGAGCAATACGAACAAGTTGTGTTTTCTGGGGGAGGGTCATAAGCTTGTACGACCTTTACTGCCGAAGTATGGGATATCCCTTAAGAATTGGCTAGTTTTGCGGACAGTGTTATAAATTAGCCAGGCGAAGCGAGAAAGTCAGTAAGTTTATATGTATTTAGTAGCTGCCACAAGGTGACCGGTGCGTATGAGTAATATTTTACGAAAGCTACGAATGTTACTCATACTCAGTGCGCTCGTATCTCCATTCTAAGGCAGGGCCAGTGCTGTCAGACAATCTTTTGAAAAAAAAATAGTCAAATTTAAAAAGAACGTCAAAAACGTCAAACCTTTAAAAAATATCATAAAATCGTCAAAAACTCATATAGATGTATTTTGTTTTTACAACAATTTATTGGCGAGTAATTTTATTTTATTTGTCCGAACATTTTATTGAGATAAAAATGTCATCAAATAATGTTCCAATGTTTAAATTTCTGTGTGATAGTTGCACACACTACCTACCACACCACGGCCGCCCACAGAAACTACGCCATTACTAAAAATGGTATTGAAATTATTAAAATGCACTACAAAAATGGTGAAAATCTTGCAGTCACAGTTCGCAAAACTGAAAAGTTTCGGGACCGTGTTATCTCTTGAAGAGGTGACCACAATCGGCCACCGATATCTGGTGATTTAACACCTTGCGACTTCATCCTTTAGGTCACGTGAAAAATAAATTCTACGACAACAGCCCAGCGTCGATTAAAGACCTCAAAGATAGAATTCGTGAGGCTATCGAGGACATAGGGCAGCCACTTTGGGATTTGGTTATGGACAATTTCATGAAAAGGATATGGTGCCTCGTGGTAGCCATTTGGCTGATATTGTTCTTTATTATTAACGACATACCTTCCTCATTATTATGAAATTCACATCCTAATATCCGATCATTTATGTCAAAAAATTCTATTTTTCTTTGAATACTAAAATAACACCTCTTGTTGGAGAATCCTGTACTTGCGAGATTTATATTTTTAATGGAAAACTAGAGTTGTCCAAAAAATCGTCATATGTGAAGGAAGGAATCGTCATTGTAAATCAGTTGTTACAATGGTTTAATGGTTTTTTTTTAAATTACTTAGAATTCTACCATCTTTCAAATGGCATTATTAGTTTTTTACACTTTCATGAAATTTTTAAAAGTTATGTATGTTTATGTAAAGTTTCCCTAATATTGTTGTTTATGTAAAATTTCTCAAAAAATTGTATAAGTGAAAGCAGAACGAGCAAAAAAAAATAACAAAACTAAGGATTTATATACATCAAATTATAGTTCGAACATTTTTCTTTTGAAACAATGACTGAACGATTTTGGAACTGTTCTTTATTGACCAACTTTCGCTTAAAATACAAAAAGATCAGAAAACCCAAATTTTTCGCAAAAAAAACGGTCAGTGGCACCCCTAAAACTTCTCCAAAAAAAACATAAATACTTCACCCTATAAACTATCAAAAAATCTATTTTTTTTGTTCACAATAATGACCATTCGCTTACTTATCAACGATTTAGTTTGAAAAGTCACCTTTTTCGAACGAAGAGCATTTGCATTTCAGCGACTAACAAGCGAATCTGCCGAGAAGCCCATGCTTCATCGTAGCGTTGAGAGTTTTGGGCTATTTTTTTTTTTAGAAAATTAAACTGTTTCGTTTGGCGCTACAGAAGCATAATTAACCATTTCTTGTGGCCAGAGATGGACGACAAGGAACTGTACGATTTAAGATTTCCCACATCATCGATTGTTTGCGAAACAAGTTCGGCAATCGTGTTATCATGCGTATCGATGATGTCAATTGGCCACCTCAAGTCTGCGTTTTGACGCCATTTTGTGGTTGCGAGTTATGCGAACAATTCATTAACGTTTCAGGCCCTTATGAGGAATATTGAGCAAGAGAGTCAGAAACTGCCACCAAGATCTTGAGTTGATAGGATGCGCTTCAGAGATACCACACTTATAAACTCTTGTTCCATATAAAATGAGAATGTTTTCTCTTTCACATAAACCAATAAAATACGAATTTTTGTTTTTAGTTTGTATTTAAAAAATTAACTTGTAACTTGGACCTACCTTTAAAACATGTATCATCGAGCCATAACCCGACTTCATTTTCAGTATTACATAAATCATATAATTTAATTATTTTGGAAAACTGAAATGAAATCTTATTGCCAATCACTGTTGCAGTGCTCCTCGTATAAATCAATAACCTTTCAACACTGGTGTGGTGTGCTCTATGTCTGCAATGAATACGTTTGTCGTTTTTCAAAACTTGCATGATGTCCTTATTATATTGACGTTAGTTTTTTTTTTTTGAGTTTTGTGATGTTTTTGCCATTTCACACCAAAAACACAGCTGTGCTAACCTCTGACACGAAAAAATTAAAAAAAAAAAAACACACACAAAAACAGCAAACAAGGAACAACAAATTGAAGCAGTTTTTATGAGCGGAAATTGATGATTTTCCATATTGATGACAATAAAGATGTGACACGACATCGTCGTCAACCGAAAAAAATCCATCAATCAATATGCTCGTTCATCAGTGTCTGTTATGTATGTAACCATGTCTGTATATATGTATATTTACCGATGGGCATATTTGCGTATATTTGTGTGTTCTTTGATGTTAATTCGCCGGATAACAGATAGTTTTTTTTTTCAAATTTAGAATCCCATGCATTTGCCAGGTCAAAAAAAAAAGGTTGTTTGTTTTGACTTGTATAGGCCATGATGTCAACAGGAGATTATTGTGTTTTTGGTCGAAAACTCACACCAATGCAGGTGCAAACACATTTGACACATGCAAAATTTGAAATTCAAATTTTGTAATATCCCCGAAGGTTGTGTTATCAAGAGATAACATTCTTTTGTAGGTCATGTTTGTTGACACTCTCTCTCTCTCTCTGCTATTTGTCATGATCATTTTTAACTTTAACTTTTAGATTGGTGTGTATGTTGATATGTACAAACATATATATAAAATTGAATTAAACTCTTCGTAGGACAAGGTCATTTCCATTTCAACCCCAGTACAAAAATGACACCTTAGTGACCACCATGGGGTGGTATATGAACCTCATATCAGTTTAAAACTATTTGGTTTATTTGACGTTTTTGCCTTTAGACAAATTATTTATTTAAATAGAATTTCTTGGTATTTCTAATGGAAGCGTAGTGTGGTTTCAACCTATAACTTACTCTTAGATGAAACTTTCGAAGAATTGATTGCGATTTACTGCCTGTTTCCATAAAACGAATTGGTTTGTTCGTTACCATTCGTCAATATTCGAAGCGTTATAAAATGGATTTCAGACATTATTCAATTCTGATATTCAGATAAATGTTAGATATTGGCATATGAAACACAATCTTAAAAGAATAAGCTCTCACTACCAACAGAAATCCATTTTATTGTTGGCCATTTGGCTGATGTTGTTTTTCATTATTAACGGCATACCTTCCTCTTTATTATGAAATAAACATGCGATTATTTATCTCAAAAAGTTTAATTTTTCTTTGAATACCAAAATAACACCTCTTGTTGGAGAACCCTGTATAATCCTTGCCACCTATATTTCGTTTAAAAACACTTTCATCCTGTCTTGAGTTTTCTTCGCCACTTTAAAATGTTCCCTTAACTTTGCAAACTTCAAACCATAAGTACAAAGAAAATCACTCCACATCAAATACATTTCACAATTTAAATTTCAAGGCTTAACCAATTACAACGTTGTGTGAGCACATACAAAATGCATACGTTTTAAACTTGAAATCGATAGCAAAATCATTTTATATACATTACAACAACAGTAATGGCTTTAAAATATTTCCAAAGCTGTTTCCACTAACCCTCACTGGTTAAAAAAAGCACACACACACCAAAAAGGAACAAATAGAATCAGAAAAACATGGTATAAAGCAAAGCTAATCAGAAACGAAAATAAAAATAAATAAAAAACCAAAAAGAAATCAAGTAAAAAATAATCCCTGTAAATACTAAATCCTATGGGTAAGGACTATAATGAAAATATACCAATACAAAAATAAATTTCCACAAAATACACAGATAGTAGGCAACAACCCTATACCATTACATGTACAGTGGCTTTTGAGTATGTAGGCCAGATATATTTTCTTACTTACTTACTTATTTACACTAACATTCCATGAAGGAACAGGCGGGGAACTTATCTCGAATCAGTGAGCTGTGTACGATATAATTTGTATACTCACTGACCGGGACCTACTGTTTAAAGCCGGCTCCGAACGGCTAATGCGTTTCTAGAGAAGTTTTACATGGCTTAGAGATTGCTCTCTTACTCGTAAAGTCGGCAACGTTTACGAGGTGGAAACAGCCGCTGAAAAATGTCTTACCCGGTTTCGAACTCGGGTTCTTCTGTGTGATAGTCGCATACACTACCTATATATATAACAAAATTTGCGTGGTTAGCTCTGGCCAACTGTAATGTGGCCCCAGTAAGACATGTTCCACAAGGCCTGGTCAGTCTTCATAACCTTATTATTAATATGTTTAAACATTTTCATTTTAGACTTAGGGGTATAATTTACAAATAGATATCGCAATTCGTATGTTAAAATCCAAAATAAACCCCCAAAATCAAATGGAGCAGGTTTGAGGTTTGACATTTCGGGTGTAATTTCATAGTGAAGATAAGACACAGGAAAAATATGAATTTAAGGCCCTAAAAAAAAAACATAAAACTTAATTTTGGACCAACTTTCATTTTCAATTTGCGGTGTATTTTCGTGGGCCTCATTTCATTCCACCACAAAATGATAAATATCCGAAGTATGTAAATTCTTTATCCGATGTATTTGTAAAACATTTACATATTTTATAAAATGTTTGTTTTTCTTTCAAATGTTCAATGTCGTTTTTTGCTTTGTCATCACCGATATTCTTACATGCTTACACATGTTAAACTTAAAATTTTAAACAAAACAAATAAAGAAATGCTTTAAAAATGTATAACTAAAAGAACAAGAACAAACTACACAAATAAAAAAAAATCAATACTGAAATACTCGCACAGTGGAATAACAGCACTGAAGTAAAATTATATTTCGTTCCATATAAATTTAAAAAAAAACACAATTATTTGTATCGTTCTATTTGTATTTTGAATTAAAATTGTTTTTAATGAGTTCAAGCTCGAGGTCAAGAGTTTTAAATACAACATTTTTATTTAATTTATTTTTCCAATATTTCGTTTCAATTTGAAGAACATCAAAGAAGAACGAAATATTGGAAAAATAACTTAAATAAAAAATTTTAATTAAAAAATCTTGAGATCACTAAAAAAACAATTTTAAATCTAAAATCAATTTATTTTTAAAAACTCGCACAGTGGGAAAACTAAAGTTATAGTTCGTTCAGCAAACCACATAATTTTTTAAAAATTAGAAGAAGAATAGTATACCATTTTTTTCGTGATATTTTTTTAGTTAATTCGAAAGAGCAAATAGTCCCATTATTTATGAAACTCGATTTCAATCATATTGGTGACTTTGCAGTAGCATATTCTATCACACGAATGGCTTGCTAGGTAGTTATTTTAGGCGCCTGAATCGTTTGTAACATGTGGCGCAAAAGTAATCTTCCAATTTTTTTTTGGCTGTAATTATAAAAAAATGAAAAACTTTGATTCTTCTTGTGGATTATTTTTATTTGGTCTTTTAATTTTTTTTTTCATCAAGTCGATTTTCTGATAGCAGGATTACTTTTGCGCCACCCGTTATATAGTTCTTATAATATAGGTGCTTTACGATACTAACAAAAAAAAAACAAAAGTAATTCGCAGATCCGAGATCGATTCTGCAACGAAGATCGTCCAAGTCCATCTCGACCACAAAAAAAATAATTCATCATGCCTCTGTGGCGCTTACTCACTGTTTACCGAAATGGCCGTTCCAACAGCATTTTCAAAGAATAACAAGGACCAGTGATGCCACCACTCCTAAATCTGTACAAAACTGTTATTGACTTCTCGACGATCACGTGTAGATTTTCCGGTCGGTACCCAGATTTGTCACTTTTCCATGTTTTCCTTCCTTCATCAGACAAGTGTATTTTTCTAAGAAAATCGTTGTACATTTCGAGCTTCTAAAAGACCGGACGTCTTTGTTCAAAATCCATCTCAGACTTGTGCGTGTATTGTATTGTATGAGTTCGGTATTGGGTCGATGTTCCAGGACTAAGTCGGATGCTCTCGGTGTGTGGGGTTTGGGAGTTTGGGTCCCAAACTTTGTAGCGTTGTAAAATTGCTGATTGAGCCTACAAGGTTTTTGTGCAAAACTCACTTCACGGTGGTGCGTGTTCCAGGACTGAGTCGCCCACTCTCATCTACGGCAGCCACATCACGTCATTCATGAATGTTGTCCAGTAGCATGTTAGTCTTACGACTAGCACTGCAGGTGTGTTATTTTGGCCAATCTTTTTTTTTAATGTGGATCGGTATACTTAATGTGGATCGTCTACTGATGGGAAACTATACACAAGTCGTCTCAGCATTTTGATCCTGACGAACTGATGTCAGGGTACGCGCTACCGCCAAAGATAAGCGATAATATTTCGTGATATACTCGAAACCTGGGAAGACCATAAAACGTTTATTAGCGGCTCTTTATAAGTAATATCCCTGTAGAAACTCCTGGAAAAAAGGATAAGCCGTTTGGAGCCGGCATATATTTTTAGACGTTTCAGATGTTGACTTCTTTATGTCACCTAATACTGTCAATGTATTTTTGGTTAAAAAATAAGGAATAATCGTAGCAAAAGGGCTAATTCCATAATTTGCGAGCTAGGGAAATATCCTGAACAATTTTTTAATTATTCAAGATTGAAAAGTGATGGACACCTTTAATAACAAACCCTATAAAGCCATGTGTGAAATTTATTTTTTTTGTAATTTTTTGTATGTTCTTACATATTTTTTGGAACATATCCTATCCTAAATACAAAAGGGTCACAACTCAAAATTCTTACGCATTAACGCAGCTAAACATAATTATCTTTAGTACATCGTTCAGACGCAACGCATTTAACATAAAAATAGATATAACTGTATTTTGTCAGTCAAAGAAGTTAGTGATGTAAAAGAAATGCTTACAGTAGTTAGACATGTGTACTCTGAATTAATTTACGGTAAAATGACAACTTTGGAAAATTTTGGTTTGTGACCCTTTTGTATTTCGGGTGGGATATTGCATTTTGAAGACTCTTGCTCACCGATTGTGGTCGTCATCACGTACAGTGTTATTTTAGGAAAACTGTGCAATTAAACAATTTTCATGAGTACTCAATACTTGTAGAATTTACTTAAATTGAGTGTTTTTCATTTACACAAATTTAATATACTTACCTGAACTTACTTTAAGTATCTTTACCACTCAGACATGTTACTCGTTGTTCTAGTGTAGTCTACCTCCATGACACTGTGCCACCACGTGTGCATGTTCCCCCACCCACCTCACATGTAGAAAACAGTCATTGTTAGGATACGTACAGTGAAATTTCTATAAATATGTTCATGATTTCGTACTACATGGTACGATAGAGTACATACGGACACAGTCAGTCCTCTATGTATTCAAATACAAAAGAATGTTTACATATGTACCGTCTACTTCAGCATATACATTGGTACATTAAACTACACACTATATGTGTATCTTGTGATGTACAAACATATGCATTCTATGTATGTATATGTACAAGACCTGTCTGTATGTGGATGTGCATGTAAAAAGCAGATTCAGGGTGTTTGACTAAATGTAACCGAAAAATCAATTTGTAACGAATACTCGTGTGTGGAGAATTTTACTAAATTACAGCAAAGTTTATAATTTTGACATGAGTTACGTTAGTGGATTGTGGTGCTGTTGCCCCCTCTTGACAATGTTTCTGTTGTTGTTGTTGTTGTTGATGTTACTGTTGCCGAAGGATTGCCACAAAAGTCACTGAAACTGAAGTGAAAATTACAATAAAAATGTTCGAGTAGAAACTTTTGATTGCACTTTCGATGTGTTAAAATGCCAACACTAATTGTGGTCTTACAATGTTCCGTAAGTAACTAAATAATTTGGTGTTTCTTTAGTCTATATGTATGACAGCTGTGGTGATTAATATAGCATAGATCATGGTCGAAATCGGTATTAGGATGGAGATCTTGCTAGAAGTATTTAGACACGATAACGTCACTGAACGACCGTCACAACTCAATATACTGACATAAAATCTTTACCAAAATACTAGAGAGCAAATTCAAATGCAATCACACCCACTTGGAATACCACGAATAATAATATTTCAAATCTGTTGGCAAAAATCTGCTATTTCATTGATCACAACTGCATATCCGAGGTTGTTGGTATTCATCAGGGTCGTATTTAAATAGAGAAAGTGTTGGTTAGCATCAGTAAGTGGAGTGTATGTGGCACGAAAACTTTTCGTTTATGGCTAATTCGACTCTGTATGAAATCTTGTGAGCTTATGTGGATTCATCTAAAATGTACATGCACTGAATTATAGAAAAGCTGTTAAATAGACAAAAACATAACTACCACGCTCTTGTGGATTTAAAATGCGGATGAGGGTTACCGCATTTCTCTTAATCAATTAGACTACATCTCTTACCAAGTACCAGTTGAGTAGAAATACTAGTTTAATACTAGTTCCGGAATTTTATTTGGAATTTTATGAGGTGACTGACAGCAAACTTTTTGCTTTTTATTTAAGAGGTTTTTTTTTCAAGTATGCTGACGAAACATTCAATGAAAACCGGGCTGTATATCAATGAATTCTATAACTATGCTGCTCATTGAAATTCTGTAGGGGAAACATCTATTTTTACTTTTCAGATGTCTTTCTTGTTTTCTTCTAAAAAAGTAATTTTTTTTTGAAAGAAGGAAGCACAAAATGTTGGACCTAGGATTGTATAGTTGCAACCAAAAGTCGACTTTTGGACCTTTTGACTTTTTCAAAAAATTAAAAGTCGATTTTAAGACTTTTCGGGTTTTTGTGAATTACAACTCGATTAAAGTCGATTTTTCAACTTTTTAATTGGTAATAATACAGTTTAATTCAAACTTATACAAATTCAAATTTAAAACGTAACAAATGGCATAAGAAAGATATCAATTCAGTACCACTTTATGGAAAGTAAGTAAAGGAACAGACATTTACCAGCGGAATAAGAGTTACATTACTTTCAGTATAAAAGTTATCAAAATGTCTGTTACTCAATTTAATCTCCTGTAAGAACCCTGGTTTACATTTCGTAACAGCAATTACACCTGGTCCAGACATCTTTAATTTAAGCTATAACGTTTGTTTATCGCTGATTGTCTTTGAAGATCTTTGAGTTATTTAGTAGGCACCTCACTGCTCCTAAGGAAGCAAACCATATTACAGCAATGGTGTTGCCGCAATATTGTCTGCTTACTCATTACAACAATTCTCCTCGTCGGAGTTGGACAATTTTGTAAATGGTATGCCCGAAATATCAAATGGCAGCCCTAATATTAGCTCCACTGACCCACAAAACATATTTTCAATTAAACTAAGAAGTCGATTTTATCGACTTTTTCGTAGCCAAAAGTCGACTTCATTTTCCACCATTTTTGTAGCAAAAAGTCGAGTTCGTGAGTCGACTTATACAACCCTAGTTTGACCATGTTTATTTTGATGTCCATCCATACCATTATCAATCATTACTTAAATCTTGACATTTTTTGTTGCTTCGACCATTTGCATTTCAGGTGAGGACAACATACAGACATAGCGGTATTGGTCTCATTAGAATTTTAAAATGGTTGTCTTATATATCCGTCTGTGTAATTTTCTTTAAAGGAGCCAACTGGGATAGCTCTATCCAAATCGTATAGTTTGAGATCAGTTGCAATTGAAAATGTATCGGACCAAAGAGAAAATGTTTAACCCCTTGTTGACCAAGACTTGAAGGGTTTACAAAATGAATATGTTCCTCATGAAATCTGTATTGTTATAATATCCTGCAAGGATATTTTTTATGACTAAGTTCGGCCCATTACACCGTGTTACACCCATTCTGTCCTATGAACCAAATTAACTTTTTCGGAAAGGGGATAAAAAATAAAAATACACGTGTATCGGTGATTTTCATGTACACGTCAGAATTTTTTTTTTTAAGTTTGAAGTATAAAGCTCTTAGTGGCCTGTGTGAAAGCCTTTCTACCGATTTTTAACACTTTTTCAGTGATCCAATCGAGCTGATTTTTTGCAGGCAGACTAGTGGAAATGTCTGTATCACGTCAAATATTTTAAAAAAAATTTTATCAATTCTCAGATTTTCCTAATTTTTTTTTAAATGGTTATCGTTTTTTTTAAGGTTTCAGTTTAAAAAACATTTTTTTTTTCGTAACGCTTAAGTAGTTTAAAAATTTGGAGTCTCTTCAAGTTATGCTAAGAAAAGTGAAAAAAATATTTTTTTTTCAAAAATAATAAAAATTGGGAAAAATCTGTGAATTGATAAAAATTGTTTTTAAAAAGCGTGATACAGACATTTCCACGAGTCTGCCTGCCAAAAATAAGCTCGATTGGATCACTGAAAAAGGGTTAAAAATCGGTCCAAAGGCTTTCACACAGGCCACTACGAGCTTTATACTTCAAACTTAAAAAAAAATGCTGACGTGTACTGAAAATCGCCGACACACGTGTATTTTTATATTTTCCCCTCTTTCCGAATATGTGCATTTGGTTCATAGGACAGAAAAAATCTATTTTTTGTAACACGGTCTTATATACAATATATTTGTTAAATAAATACATACCCGCATATTCATAAAAATTTAAGAAAAATGTCTGAAAACTCTTTTTTGTTTTTTCATACATTTTTCTTAACAAAGTTTTTTTTTTAGAAAAATTTTAGCCTGTAAAAATCTACTATCTAATCCTAATCAGTTATTTTTGGCAGTTTGCCACGTAAGACTGTTGCCTTGGAAAGACCTCCAAATCGTCGATTGTATGGCGAACACGAAAGTAAAGCAAACAATAGGAATAACAATTAAAATCCTTGTAAATCCCATCACAGCTTTTTTAATTTGCCAACATTCTTTAGAAGTCAAACTAAAGCTT
This sequence comes from Hydrotaea cyrtoneurina, assembly GCA_958296145.1. Lineage (NCBI taxonomy): Eukaryota > Metazoa > Arthropoda > Insecta > Diptera > Muscidae > Hydrotaea > Hydrotaea cyrtoneurina. Next base: position 114,948,041 of record OY282512.1, read on the forward strand.
AAGACTGTATTAATTACCACACCACACATTCCGACATCTCTCGCCTAATCCCCAGTTATCTAGTTGATAACATCCTAAACCAACACTCACACAAAAAAGAGTAAAAGAATATCCGCCGTCATTTGAAATGAAATGAAAATGGCAATGAAACTGAAACTGAAAGAAAGAGCAAATTATACTTATCGTGTAATTAAACGTACGAGTACTTTTCCAGTCACTTGAACACTTTCGCTGCAGTATTTCACTTTAAGTCCCTTAAATCATTAGTAACATTTAAATCCTCTCATTTGGGGACTGCTGGTGTGGTGGTGGCCAGTGACAAGGAACGTAGCCGAGCCGAGCCGAGCGGCGATGTCAGTCAGACCTTGGTTGGTGCAGAATTTCACACCGATTTCTTTCAAGGTTATTCGGTTATTTTATCGGTGTTTTTTGAAGTGGTGGCACCGTGGTCTCAACAGCATAAAGGGGATTTAAATGTCTTGGATTAGAATGAAACTGAAGAATGAATGAATGAATTTCAGTGAAATGTGTCTAGAGGTACCACACAAACCTGTAAGCTTTCCGAAGCTGTAGACGAAGCTTTCCCTCAAACCCCCTTACTTGTCTAATCCCAAAGATATCTCTTTGTTTTGTTCGAAAACCACTGTGATGTTGGATGGTCACCAGCCTGCACTTGATTTTCTGTGGTTTCCCTGCCTTCTGTTTATCGGTGACCTAGAACATTTTATACTCCTACCCCACCCACCGCATTCTATAATGATGTTGGGTGGTGGGGTTGATGGTGATGAAGATGACGATGAGATGCTGCAGACCGTCATCTTCTTTACGGAAACTGAAAAGTTTTCACATTATTTGCCTTTGTAATTTCTTTGGCCATTTCGTTTTTCTTCCGTTTTGTGCATTATTTATATTAGCTTTTGTGGATTTTATTTTGTTTGTGTGGCCCTGTACGATGAAATAAATTTATCAACACCAAGTTGCCCGTGGCTTTTCTTACTTTTCCTGTGAATTTTATCATTTCAGACGGTCACACGGATGCTGAAGTGCAGCTGAATGTGCCGCGTTACGTTGAACGTGGCACCAGTGCGACACTGGAGTGTCTGCACGACGTGGATGCCAGCGTACTATTTAAGGTAATAATTATATGTACTATGCCGTTGTATATCATCTGGTCTTTTCGCTTTTATTACATTAGAATAAATTTATTCTAGACGAATTTTATGTTGCACGTTTTACTATCTGCTGCCGCCGCCTACAGCACATTTGAGTTTGTGTTTTTCTTTTTTATGTTGAAAAAAAACGTTACTTTCTTTCTATTTTACGAAATTCCATTTTAATGAGAAGGGTATACAAAACTGAGAAGGGCGTATAAAACAGCTAAGGACGTCTATTTCGCGGCGAACCACAGGCACATTTACTAGTCACCGGATTTTGCAGCCATAAAATAGCCACAACGTTATTTTAAGGTCAACCGGCTTGGAGCGACTAATTGAATTTGAACATTATTCTGTATAGAGATCAGCATTTTATGGAAATATATTAAATAAATTGAATCTATCTCTCATCATGGCACTCGCTTAATTTGAAATCATTATGATGCCATAAAATATTTCATTACCACATAAACATGATAAAGGAAATAATCGTTTCATAACCCCCACCACACGCTATTCACGGCGTAGTTTAAGGACACCGGTATCACTGTACATGATTGGTGGGGTGTAGAGATTTGTCCTCTCCAAACCACAAATATAATTTAAAAACATTTCTAATGCATGACCACTAGATAATGGATTGAATCATCGATTATTTTAAATGTATACATGTACATCATATTTTAGAAAAACAAGTGCATTATTTATTCATCAGCGCCAGAGATTACCATTTTAATGGTATTAGGAACACGCTCAACTAATAATAGGCAAATCAAATATTCATTAAATTGTAAATGAACAAACCAAATGAATGAACTGAGTGCTGCGTGGATTGAAACTATATTATGCGGCACAATTAGCTACCGCTTTATTGTAGCCATGTCAAAACGACAAATACTATAATTTTTCTAAATCAAAAATGTCGGAGAATCGGCAAGTGATTGAAGGTATTACGCACGTATTTTCCTTAACCTTCCATGAGATGACAGCAACTACTCTCAAGTCAGTGAGCTTCGTACGATATCATATTTATACTCACTAGCCTAGACGCTGAACAAAAATGGCCATTTTAACAAATTTCAGCAAACAAGTTCGCATCAAACATATATATATTTTTCCATACCTCAAATGATGAATTTCATGTAAAAATCGAGATGCATTGCACCCGACCCCCTCAGATATCGGTGAAATTTTGTTCATAGCTAAATTTGATCAATACAAACAAACTCTCATTTTTAGAAATGACTGTTTTGGGATTTTTTGGGCGTGGCACAGTGGGAAAGTTTTGGAAAAACGCGAAAATGGTCGAAAACAGATCCATTTAAACTACAATAACTCAGAATGGGCTGAACCGATTCGCATGATCTTGGTATCATTAAAAAGATATTTTAAAAGGCTTTATGACACGTTTACCAATCAATATGAGTCACGCAGAAATTAAAGATCGTTTTGGGCATGATATATCTCACTGACACTACTTAAAAAATTATATAAAAAAAACTAAAAAAGAACCCATTTTACTTTTTGGATATGTTATAGGTGAAGGAAATACCTTTCAAAAAAAATAATAAACTGTAAAAAATCATTGATCTTTTTTCGTTTTTCGTTACCTAAATTTTTTTTTTGTTGTAAAATATAAGGGCAATTACTAGAAGTGACACTACTTAAAAAATTATATAAAAAAACTAAAAAAGAACCCATTTTACTTTTTGGATATGTTATAGGTGAAGGAAATACCTTTCTAAAAAAATAATACACTGTAAAAAAACCCTTGATCTTTTTGGTTTTTTCGTTAGTTAAAATTCTTTTTTTTTTATACAATTTTTTACAGTGTTTTTTTTAAACGTGTCATAAAGCCTTTTAAAATATCTTTTTAATGATACCAAGATCATGCGAATCGGTTCAGCCCATTCTGAGTTATTGTAGTTTAAATGGAGCTCTTTTCGACCATTTTCGCGTTTTTTCCAAAACTTTCCCACTGTGCCACGCCCAAAAAATCCCAAAACAGTCATTTCTAAAAATGAGAGTTTGTTTGTATTGATCAACTTTAGCTATGAACAAAATTTCATCGATATCTGAGGGGGTCGGGTTCAAAATTTCAGTTTTATCTCGATTTTTAAATGAAATTCATCAAATATAAACTTGTTTGTAGGTGATAAATATCGAATATATGTGTATGCATTTTTGACTTACTTTTTATTTTTTTTCAATTTGTGAATTTCTATACAACAATCCATCTCATTCTATCGGTATTGCTTTTATTTTAAAGAGCGTACATTCAGAAAAAAAAATTACGAAAACAATTGCAAATTCGCACCCAAATGTAGTACTTTCTTGTCTGTTTTTCCCAAACACGCTATTGCTTATACACAAATATGTAATACTAATAGCAAACGAGTTATATTTACATCCAAATAAGCTTTGTGTAGATGGAAATAAGCTTTACTTGCTACAAACACCAAACACGCGTTTTACTTGTGTGTAAACAAAAAAAAGACGTATTTTTCAGCGTGTAATAGTGAGTCACTATTTTATAATTTTTCTTTGATTTAAACGAATTGTAATTGTAATCTGAACTCATTACAATTTTTGTTGTCCAGTGTTGTAAATCAGTTGTAAAATCAATATCTTAATTTATCGTACATCTCTCTACTCTGTTTGTATGTACATGTTTCGTTTCATAATTTATTTAATTGTGGGTCGTTAAGGCAAACCACGACAAAGTAGACACTGTATACATTTAATTATGTGTACTTTAAAGCTATGACTAAAAATAAATACGATAAAAAGCATTTAATTTCTTTTATAACAGCCAAGAAAGAAAAAAGAAACCCGCATATAAATGTACTCGCACATAGCTCTCCCACACTCCGTGTGGTTCAACAATAATTCTGCCGTTGACCAAAGCGGAAAATTGGGTTAATATCTTTTGCTTCTGGAGAGGGTAGGTGGATGGCTGTCACAGGCCCAAATCGTGCCAAGTTACACTTAGTGGTGAAGGGGAAAGGACCGTAAAACATAAGGTCAGAGCCATAATGCCGATACCGCAACATTTGCCGTCACGATAATACTCAATGCACAAAAACCGCGACTAATAAGACTAAATAATTCAGCGGACAAATGAACACATTAAATGGTACACCCAGACACACACACACACACATACATATGAACATGAATGTATTTGTATGTAACAAGTAAACACACAAGTGACCACTGGATTGAGGGGCATTAAGTGCTTGCACCTTTTAATGAGTTAAATTAACCAGAAACGTAACATTTTGTTGGAAACAACGGCCCAAAAGAAAACAATGAACGCCAACAATTAACGGCTTGCAAGGCCAGGCTACGTCCAATGTGGAAAAGGCCATGCTGCCGACTGAGTGTGTATTCTGACCATAAAGCTGAACGGTATAAAGCGACCGCTTACATTTGAGAGTATGTGTGTAGCGTTCTCTGTGTATGTACACTGGCATCATTTTATTCTGTGTTACTGTATGTACATGTGTATGTATGTCGACTGTGAATTAGATTAAGGAAAGTGCACATATTGGGGCCATGGAAATATTAACAGGAATTGAATTGGATGTGCATGACTACACGCTGAAAAATCTGTGTTTTTTAAAGTGTTTACCCACAAGTAAATCGCGTGTTTGGAGTTTGTATCAAGTAAGGCTAATTTGCTTCGAAACAAAGTTCATTTGGCTGCAAACATAACTCATTTGCAATTATTATTAACTATTTGAGCAGAAGCATTAGCATGTTAGGGGGAAAGTCACGCAATAAATTTATTAAATTTAACATTTGCTTGCGAATAAGTGTGTATTTGCAGCTATTTTCGTAATTTGTTTTTGGCTCTACGCTCTTTAAGGTAATAACATTAACCGAGAGATTGAGATGAATTGATATATTGAGATTCACAAATTGAAAAAAGAGGAACACAAAAATGTATACATACATATTTGATATTTATAATCTACAAATAAGGTAATGTTTGTGGTATGGAAATATATATCTATATGTTTGGTGCGAATTTGTTCGCTGAAGTTTGTTAAAATTAATATAAAACCATTTTTTCAACGTGTACATTTGAAAGTTAATTTGAAGTTTGCGTTGGGATTAATACACACAAACAGATCTATCGACACAGAAACATAATTTGTAAGCATTGTGTGTATACATGAAAAATTCATTTGATTCAAATTTAGTACAATGAACTACGGTTGAGTACAATTTACAACAGCTGAGTACTATTTGCTCCTCATCATTTCAAACGTACTTTAATTGAATATATTTTCAGGTCTTGAATTGAGTATGGAACCTGATTTTGTAATAAAATATTTTCGTTGATGTTAATGTCTCGATGGTTCATATCTTTCTGGGTACCTGGCAATTGTATGTCAAGGATAATATCGGCCAATCATCGTCATCGTTCCTCTACACTTGCGATATGGTAAAATCGTATTGATTGAATTGGTATCTTTTTTTTTTAAAAAAATCTCATTTAATTACATTTTGATTCCCCATCTAGAGGCATTGCATTATTCTGCTACCCGCTATCAGCAAAGTGAAAACATGGCCACATACAACACATTTTGCCCTGCCCACCTTGTTGTGTACGCGAGGACTTGCCAACACTTGTAAAACATGAAAATGTTCTGTTTTATTTGGTGTTCTGTTTTGTTAGTTTGTTACAAAGTGAGCATTACGCTGCAGAAATTTGTACCGGGAGGCATAGCTCGGTCTGACTGTGTGATGGTAATTGTTTGTCTCACAGCTACCACAGTTACAAGGATACACGTTCCACGGATACACGTTCATTTTCCGAATGATACGTTTTGACGATGTTGTATTTGAACACGTACTATTTTCTATTTCATATACCGGAGACATCTAGATAAATAAGTAAATACCGACACATTGACATATATTCGAGTATATGTGTACGCAAGCAAATGAAGTGCAAGATAGCAATACGCTGGGCGGAACAAGAGGCTGAAGAAGACTGTCGGGAAGGCCTTCATGCGCCGAGGGTAAATGGCTTCCATTGTGCGTGTAAACATATAGTTTTGATATTGAGGAACGTAGTGTAATTTCAAACACTCTGGTCATAAAATAATATCATATAGAGGGTGAAAAACATTATAAATATTTTAGAGGACGGTCACAATCATATATATGTTTGGGTCACAATTCTATATCGAAAAGCCATATGGTTTTTGAGATTATTAAAATGGTAGACCATATTTTTGTGATTTTAAAAAGTATAACTATCAGAGAGCGTAATTATATGACACTCACAGATATGAGTAAAATGGGAAATATACAGTAACGGTGAGTGAGGAGGAAGGAACAGTGGAATTGTACTTGTACTTTATGATTTTTACCTGTAAGACTGAGATTACATCATATGTATATGCGCATTCAATCATATGCATGTTTGCATACAATCATAGCTGTATTTGGGAACATTGATGCCAGCCCAATCATATGTTGGCTGCAGCTGGCCCAAACATATAAATGTTTCCTGCATAATATGTTTCGAACAGTATGTTAACGAGATATTTTTTTCCTACGAGTAGTGAATGAACTACTGAACTACAACAACCCCATTTAGTACCGAATCAAGATTAGATGAATTGCCAGTCTGGCTTTTACTATAAAGTTGTTACCTGCTAAAAATATCTCCAAGGTGTTTGGTGCCTGCTGTCATTGTAATGTAAATGCTCGCTATAGTGATTTAATTCGTCACTGTAAGGCAACAGTTGCTCGTCTCTTGATCTCAATGTTATTATAAAACTACGTATACTTATTTAAAAATTTAACATAACATATCTCCATCCAAGGTATATGATTCATCTGTTATCTCTAAAATAAAACTGGGATCGACCGAAGGCTCAGGCAACGGTCATGTTGATTTTACCCGAGATTTTAGCGTGTCGCTTACACAATAAATTGATTGATATTCAGATTGTTTAATGTTACAATTAAAGAAATTATCAAAAAGATTTGTCGGATTGCTGTCATTGGACTGTCAGTGTTTACTAAGCACAGCTTGAAAAGATATGAAAACTATCGTTAATGCTGCTCAGACAGTCTATCGCTGTGAAATTATATTGAGCCCTAACCGCGAAAAAGACGTAAGTTCCAAAAACACAACTTTACAGGATAGGGTTTTCATGGAGGTGAAGCAAAAGGGCGTGTGGCGCTTGCAATAAAATTTAATTTGCCAAATCTTTATAAATATAAATTTTAATATCATTAAATGCAGTAAGGGCTCGTTATATGAAATATATGGATAATTAAAACGCAGAATTTGTTAATTCCCGAGATAAAAGCAAAGACACATCCATCAAGAGCAGAGCATTGATTTGCATAAGAAATCCAAATATTCTGAACTGAATGCTTCATTTTGATAATTCATGATAAAATTGTGTTAGGTCTGCAGCAGACAATATGGTGATGTACCATCGTCAAATCCACATGGTTTGTGTGACGTTTGACGTTTCAATCGGAATTTATATGATTTTAATAAAAACAATGTATATAATTGCATAGAAATATATTAAATTTACATATGTGTATATCTGTGCCAATACCTTAAAATATCTTAAGTCGGAAATGCAGTTTTGTAATATAAAATTTTTCTCGTTAGACTTTTAAAACAATCGTAAAAAAAATAATATGCCTTCAATTAGCTAAGATTCATAAATTTCATAAAAGCCTTTTTTATTTTAGACAACTCTTTTGGCAAATAGACTTACGATGTTTTAGTGCGTAGCATACATATGCATGTACATATTTTCTGTATTACGTTCAATACAAAACTATTCTTTGAAACCGAATTGAACAAAACCACACAGATGTCACCTAGTGCTGAAGAAGATATGCATGTCGTTCTTCATGTTCTTTTTTTAATGAAATGTGTCAGACTTTGTTCTCCTGAAAATTTCCTTTTCTTAGTTTTTTCCTTTGTTTGCAATTCAATTTAATAAATGTCACAATTGTGCTTGTCAACAATTCTGCAACTCACACAGAGAAATTTGAACACTTCCGGAGGCAAACCAATTGAAAGGAATAGTAAAAAAAAAAGTAGATGAAAGACGAGGGCAGAAAATGTCAGAGTTGGCATTTGACATGAGGGTGTCAATCAATTTACATTTTTTAGTTTTGTTAATATGTATATTGATTTTCCTTAATGTCTTGTGGCAATTACAGTGTGCCAGATATTTAGGTCTGACAATTGATGGACAGAATTCGATGTCGAGAGATGTGAATATGTCATAACAACAGATGTGTTACTAATAGAGGAGCAATGTAGTACGAATTTAGTAGAAATTATACTTTTTATAAATTTCTGAGAGATAATCTGGCAGCGGCAGATTCGACCTCTTAAATGCGGGCATAAAAAAATAGTTCCCGGTGAGTGGGTATACAAATTGTATGGTGCACAGCTCACTGTTCACCGAGAGAAGTTCCCCGGCTGTTCCTTCGGGGAATATTAGGGAAAATATGTAACTAATCGAAGTACGAGTAAAACACTTCAGCCACTTCAGTAGAATAAGTATTAGATGTTTGTGGTTGGATTTAAACAGAGGGTTCCGATAAATTACAATAAAAATGCAACAGCACAAATATATTTTTTTTTCAAATAAGTTATCTGTGTGTTTCTGACATGAAGTGGAGGTATTCAATAAAATATTAATTATAAGAATTTAAAAATGAATAAGTATAAATACAAACTTTCTTTACTTGCTGGAAATTAGATAGTTTTTAATTGAGATAACAGTTTTAATTTAAACTGGTTTTCTATTTTCTCGTCTAATTTAGTTCAACTATGTTAGTCCCCGTTTAAATAAATTATGGTTTATAATTATTTTTTTTCAAAAACGCATTGGAATGTGTGAAATTACGTCAATCTACTTTTAAACATTCCTTAAACACTTTAAATTATTTTCATTAAATTATATGCTTCGTTTTTTTTCTGTGCCATTGCAGGTCTCGTGGTTTAGAGAGGAAATGAAATTCTTTGAGTACGTAAAAGGACGCAAGCCACCGTTTAAAAATTTCACCATGGAAGGAGCGACCATCGATGTAAGTGCCAACGCCGTACCTGCATAACTGTTCTATTTAATTTCCATTTCCATTCAGAATTATGAAAACCAACAAAAGGGAATTGTGTATAAGTAAATGGTAATAATTATTAATTGTTGACTTTTTCTCTGTTTTCTTGTATTTCTATTCTTTTTTATATTTCGTGACGTTTAAATAGTGGGAATATTCAAATGATTCCCAAGTGACACTGGCCAATGTCGATTTCAAATTGTCCGGGCAATTTCACTGCGAAGTATCGATGACATCACCGCTGTACACGAAGGCTTCTGGAGAGCATTTGTTGAGTGTTTTTTGTAAGTTTGCTAGATTTCCATAGTGTCTATATTCATACAATTACTTACCTACATACATACATATATGAAATGGAAAACCGTGTGGGGGGGGGGGATAATTATTTGAATATTAATGTCAACTTTGATTGCTTATGGTAAGTTTTTATCCACGTATATGATTACTGAGATAAAATCTTCATAATCGTTGTATGCTTTTATTGTGGAAAATAGTCAATGATATGTTATTTTCTGTATTATGGATAAAAAAAAAGTTAAGTGTTTATCTTTTAATCCATTAAAAGATATATTAATATATCGTTGATTATTTTCCACAACAGAAACGTTATACTACCGAAAAGGAAAGCAAAATTTACGTTTTCATTAAACGAATTCTAGAATTCCCAAAACGTGAAAGAAATATATATAAAGATCTCGGGTAATGCAAAAGAGTTACACTAGAACCCTAAAATCACAGAAGTCAACAGGCGTTAAAGTCCACGGAAAGATACTGGCAGAAATGTCATTGAGAATGTTTCGTAAAGAACGACTTATTTTACGTACAGAGTCTCCTGAATTGTATGTGACTACACAGCACAGCAGCAAAAACCACTGTAGAATTTTTGATCTCTCCAGAGTACGAAAAATGTAAAAAAAAAAATATGTAAATAATTTCTCGACCTCTTTTAACAGCCGGGAATCGGCAGTTTTTACGACATCTTCCCGGAAATTCCCGGAACTTCATTTTCTTTATAAAATATAATAAAAATTTACTATTTTTTAAAAAAAAAAAATTAAGCATAAAAATAATTCAGGGATGTTAAAATCATAAAATGATTACTGAAACTTTAATTCACTTGATGGATCTGATGTAAGCTAAGCGGAATTGCCCACTAAGCTCCATCACAGTGTCTCCATCCGTAATGCCAGCTCCTGTTGAACCTCCCCAAGCTTTAGCTTTATTGTAGCCGTTGTGGTTTTACCTGTAACAGCGGTAAATTAATTTATTTTGTTCACAAAAACTTAAAAAAAAAATTGTGGAATATCGTGGTGGTTAGCAAATTTTTTCAAACAGAATAATAACAAATTGAAAAAAGTATCCAAAAACAGCCGACACTGAAAATACTACATAGTACAGTTGAAAAACAGGCATTAGGGTGGAGTGAAAACATGCTTTTTTTTTAATTTGAAAAAGTTAACCTCGGAAAGAGATGTAGTCTGGGGTCCTAATGAGGGGGAAAATAAAGAAAAAAATTTTAAAAAATTTTTAGGTGTCGCGCCACTCCCTCGAAATTTGGAAATTATCGCTATTTTGGCGTTGATTTTAGAAAAATCCTAAAAATTAACGACTTAACTTATTCAAAATTTAAAAGTTTGAGCTTGTTCAGTGCTCAAACAAAAGTATTTGAGGCAAATATGAGGATAATCGACTAATATTTGTAGCTTTGGTGGCGATTTCATTGTTCAGTAAATTTTCTGAAGAAGGGACGATTTGACTTATTTTACTTTTTGAAATTTTTGAACAATGAGAACATTTTTTTTAAATTTGTTCATGCCCTTGTTTACGCTATTGCAAACATTTATTGACAAACAACTTTTTCGGATTTTTCTAAAATCAACGCCAAAATAGCGATAATTTCCAAATTTCGAGGGAGTGGCGCGACCCCTAAAAATTTTTTAAATTTGTTTTCTTTATTTTTCCCCTCATTAGGACCCCAGACTACATCTCTTTCCGAGGTTAACTTTTTTTTTTGAATTTCACTCCACTCTAACAGGCATGCTGAGGTTGTATTGTCGTAAAATAGATTTCCATAAAGAATACCAACAACATATTTACAACTGTTGTATAATTTTAGCACATACGACAAATACAACGCATTAGTATACCTTGTGAACACCCTAAATATATTAAAATTGGACAAATAGCCAATTCTGGCACCTCCCATACAAATGACCCTAACAGAGAATAAACTGAAACCCTTAAAAATCCGAGATTTTAATCACTGGTATTCGCCACATCGGCTGGTCCATCGCACATAAATTGTCCAATCTGCTGCTTTATAAATGTCCATACAATTATCCCAGGCTAGGTTGATTTTATATCCTAGTTCTCTATAACATTCACCTTTTAACTGTGTCACTTCAATTTGTTATTCACTTGAAAGTGGGTCAATATTTCAGTAATTTCCCTGTAAAGAATTATGCATGAAGGTAAATGTATTTATTTATATAAATTCTATTACTAACCAAACAATAATTGGCAACAAATACTCCATCAATTTTATTAATCTATTACCCATTTTTGTTTAGTACCACAAACGGGCCCACCGGTGATTAGGTTTCGCAAACGAAGTCCGGTGGCCATTGGAGAACGTCTTATGGTGCTGTGCAATACCACACGAGCTCGTCCACCGCCGCACATTACCTGGCTAATCAATAAAAAAAAGGTAAGCTTGAATATACCAACTTGAAATATTAATCACATACATATACGAAAATATATTGGAAATGTCAATACCGGTAATACTGACTATTAACTTGATTCAGGTCGGTGTGTAAGAATTGCCATAAATAGTTTATATCCCATAATAAAAATTGTGCAACATAGAAAAAGCGTGATTTAGAAGAAAAAGCAATGTTGACGTGGTTTTAATGGTTCCACCATTAGGAAGACCGATCAGAAAGTATAGGAAATATTTATATATAAATATTTATTCGGGTGTTTGTGGCCTGTCTGTTGAAAACTGGGTCGAATCTATACGAATAGAAGTTTTTACAATGTGAGCCACGATGCTAACATTTTCACAGTAATGTTAAAGGTTAGTAAAAACACTGACAACTACAGAGCATCGTGATAATTGTACATTTATGTTGTAACGAAAAAATACAACAAAATAATTTAATTACATTTACAGATAATCATGTACACAAACTTATGTATATGAGCACATAATTACAAGTTGGAATTTAAAGCAAACAATACTACCATGCACTGGTATTAGAATAAAACACATATGGAGCAAAAAAAAAAAACATAGAAACATGCATACATTTATTTTCATTATTCACAGTGGCTGGTTGCCAGAGCTGGCGAACTTAAAAGTGTAACTTGTATTGAGCCGCTGGGAAACATAGAAACATGTGTGTATGTTTGTATGTTTTTTTTTTGGAAAACCTACCCACATGCCGAAAGTATCCACAAGTATAACTACATATGTACTACATCTGCTTATTACATACATTAACTAAGCATGTACTACATAGTGTGAACAAAGGCGAACTTTTAAGTTCACTCACAGCAAGTTGAAAGTTAATGACATTCGCCTGATGTGATGTTTTCTGTTCTGTAAAAGATCTAAAAATTTCGAGAACTGGATCACAATTTAGTGCAGGACCCTTTCTGGAAACTCACATACAAATCCGCCATTCTGATTTATTTTATAATAAATTCCACGTAACTAAAAGAAGTTGTATGGGAGGCACCGTCATTAAAGTGTGAATGAAATCGATAGTACTTTATCGATTTTAGTTGTCTAGAACTCATTATAATGGTAGCATATGCTTTATGATACACTGGTGAAAAAGATCACTTTTACTCCGATAAAAAATATTGTATTTCGTACTTGAATTAAAAGTATGGTAAGTACGGATTTACTAACCCCAGTTGAAAAAAAACTGGAGTATAAATTATTTAGAAGGGATTTCTTAACTTTATCCATAGTTGAGACAGAATGGGCTTGAGTTGTAGCCGAAACGAATTTTATTTTAAGAAAATCAATAGATTTAGAGAGATTCCAGTTTTCTCGCACTCAAAGATAGTTATTAGAATTTGTTCTCTTACTACACGTCAAATATGACGTATTTTCCTAATATCAATTTTTTACTTCAGTTAAATACAAATAACTAAATAAAATACCAAACTTCTTCAAAGGTAGCCATTTGAAATGATTTCCGCGTCAATGTGTAGTCTAATTTGTCTTCCATAATTAAACGACAACTTTTGTTCAATAGCGCATATCTCCCAAAACGCCATGCAGTAAACCAGACAAACAAACACCCTGGACAAATATTTGCAAAATTACTTTCTCAGTGACATTTTCTCTCGAGTGTAACGCTGGAACATTAGTCGGGAGCAGTGCTACCACTTTGAGGCGAAGAAAATGTAGCAAATCTGCTACATTTTTTTGTTAAAATGTAGCAGATTTTCAAACACTGGGAAATAGTGTATTGTGGAAAACTGTGCCTTGGAAGGATACATTATGTTTAAATAAAATCAAATCAGATTCAATTAGTTGATTTTTTAAATAAAAAATAATTTATTTTAGTTAAATCGATTGGGACACTTTTATGAAATTCATAAACTGAAAAATACCGGCGGCAACCCGCCGCACAAAATATATCGACAACGGCAGCAATTCGGTCTGTGCTATGCAATCTTCTTCGGCGCTGGTGTTTGTTTTGTGGTTGTCAAATTCATAACGGGATTTTTTTTGTTATTTCACGAATGTACACAAAATGTAGCAAAATCAAAATGTACGTACATAAATTTAAGGATGAAGAAAAAGTAGTAGATCTACTACAATTGTAGTAAAGTGGTAGCGCTGGTCGGGAGACTGAAGCTGGAATGCACTCAAGCTCATAAATTTATACGAGTACATCGTCATTATTTACTAGATTGTGAACATAACATATACAAGTGGGTGTGAAATACTTGACACTGTTGCACACGAGCATTACAACGCAAAAGTGTTTTAATTTCCTACATGTATGTGAATATCCCCATTCTTATTTCATATTGGGCAAGGGATTTGTATTATCGTACGACTAAAGCTTCTAACCTCATGCATATGTTTAGCTTACACAAACATCGTTGCGAAGGGAGGAGCTGTTCTCAAAAGCGCCAACTTGTCCATAAATACTTTAACTTTACGTAAATGCTCGCAATCGCGTGTTGACCTTAATTAAAATTATATTACAAACGCCGGACAGGACCACCGAAATATGACCACACATAGACAGCAGATGCACAGGAACACAGACATTCATGGCACACTCACACCCACCCAAAAGAAGGTCAGCCATGTGTCCATATTTACATTCGTGTATCCGGATATCAAATATTATCGAACGGATATTAGAAGCCAATCCATTCTTTCATTAGTGGTGTATGCCAGTCTGTCAGTTCAATGTTTGTAAATGACTTTTATGCTCGTATGCCAATGCTGAGGGCAAAATTTATTTCAATCGGCTACAGCCATCGAAATGTCCGGGTTAGTTTGGGCGGCCGACACATTTAACTGATGCGCAATTACAATTTGATTATAAATCAAATATAATTTAGCTACAGGAAAAGTCAATTATGCTTGGTTTATGTTTAATTATTTGATCAACAATTTGAGTGATGCGGTTGAATGAATGTCACTTGTTATACGGGCCATTTGTCGTAGTGACAACAACACCGTTTGTCACATATTCAGTGCATGAAAATGTTGATAAGAACAATGAAAATGGAGTCCAAAATGGAAAATGTTGACTATGTGTCACTGTATTTCTTTGACATTTACAATATTCATTTTCTATTGTTCATTTGTTCTTCTGTCAACAAATTTAGATTTCACTTCCTTTCTTGTGGAACCCAGATGTCAGACTTCGTGAGTAGTTTTGGTCGCTTCTCTAGGTGAAAACAAGAGATAGAGAAAGGAGTAGAGAGAGTTGTGAAACCGGTGACAGATAACATTAGATGAAAATATTTCTTATGATGAATTTCATATCAAAACCTATAAAAAAGGGACATTTTGAACCCGACCCTCTCAGATTTTAATGAAATTTTGCATACAGCTAGATTTTAGGTGTAGAAACACAACCTCATTTTTAGAAATTGCATTTTTGAAAATATGTGGGCGTGGCAAGGTATCGAAATATTTGAAAAATGACGGTAATGGGTACTTTTAAGATGCGATTACTATGGAATGACTCAACCGATTTGAATGATCTTGGTGCCATTAGAAAGGTATATAAGTCAGCTTTCGAAAACATACACTGTAAAAATTTTATAGTACACTGAAAAAAATTGTTTGCCAAAAATAAAAGTTTAAACTTGGAAAACACTTTAAAGATCAAGTTTTTTTTACCAAAATAAATTTTTTTTAGATAGGTCTATTTAATATATATAACATATCTAAAAACTAAAATGGGTTTTTTTTTATTTTTTTTTTAAAAAAATGTTTAAGTAAATGCATCTCTTGTTAACTTCCTTATATTTTAATATCTTTGTGTGACAAAAAAGAATAAAGTAGCTATACTTTGGAAGTTATACAGAATTTTTTGGTTATTCTAATAGATTAGAACAAGAATCGTATTATCAAATTTTTCAGACACCCCCAAAAAAATATATGCAGAGAGTGAACAATATAGAAATTATACTGAAAAGTGCGATTTAGCCACCACAATATAGAAATACACCGACCAGACATATAAATTTGACTCACGTTGTCAAAGTTTTTGAAAATAATAATTTTGGGCCCTCAGAGTACCGCCTCTGTTGCCATCCATCTCCCTTAAGATCAAAGCACATAAATCGGACTGAATTTATAGAATTTCTTCACTGTTCGATTATCATGGACAATTTCTTTTCCGTTGAATGAAACAACGCTGGTCAAAATAAATATACCATACATTTATTTCGGTTGCAAAAAAAGTGTATTACATACAATTTAAATTAACCAACTCGATTATCCTTTCAATAGGTTGATGAAAAATATATACGTACACATCACGTCTATTCCATCAGTGGAAAAACACATCGACGCCCCCCACATGAACAGGAGTATGACATCTTGCAGGCGAAACAGAAGAAGCAACAACATCAGCAACAGAAGCACCACTACGATCCACCACAACAACCGCCGCAATATTATCCACCGCAATACAGTGTCTATCATCCGTATCCCATACCGCACATACCGGATCGTTATGACAAGAGCCGTTGGAGTGGCATAAGTAAGTAACCGCACACATGCACACATGTTTACTTTCACTTTCTTATGGTACACACATGTCGTTTTATTCATAAATGTAAGTTTGTCATAAATTAGATATGTGCATTAGGGTGGAGTGAAATTCCAAAAAAAAAAGTTAACCTCGGAAAGAGATGTAGTCTGGGGTCCTAATGAGGGGAAAAATAAAGAAAAAATTTTAAAAAATGTTTAGGGGTCGCGCCACTCCCTCGAAATTTGGAAATTATCGCTATTTTGGCGTTGATTTTAGAAAAATCCTAAAAAGTTTTATGTCAATAAATGTTTGCAATAGCGTAAAAAATTAAATAAGGGCATGAAAAAATTTAAAATTTCTCATTGTTCAAAGATTTCAAAAAGTAAAATAAGTCAAATCGTCCCTTCTTCAGAAAATTGACTGAACAATGAAATCGCCACCAAAGCTGCAAATATTAGTCGATTATCCTCATATTTGCCTCAAATACTTTTGTTTGGGCACTGAACAAGCTCAAACTTTTAAATTTCGAATAAGTTAAGTCGTTAATTTTTAGGATTTTTCTAAAATCAACGCCAAAATTGCGATAATTTCCAAATTTCGAGGGAGTGGCGCGACCCCTAAAATTTTTTTAAAATTTGTTTCTTTATTTTTCCCCTCATTAGGACCCCAGACTACATCTCTTTCCGAGGTTAACTTTTTCAAATTAAAAAAAAGCATGTTTTCACTCCACCCTAATGTGCATTTCTATTGGAAAAACATTTTTTTTTTAAGCCAAAGCCGGTTTTCTTTGGAAAAAGTGTAAACGTTCGGCAAGGGAAATAGAGTTTGCATTGAATGGCAATCCTGGATTAATATTCGTGAAACAACATTTGACATTTTTCAATCCTGGTAACTTAATATTTTGTTTAGAAAGATAGTCGATTTATTTGTCTTCTCGAAAAATTCATGAATAAAGGCAAATCATAAGAAAATTTTTTATGATCTGAAGGAATTATTTATGACAACACTTAATAATTCTTGTATGTACGAGTATATTATTTTTTTTTCTTTACGCTTATATAGGGTTATCCATTTTGCGTTTTCAAAAGTTAACGTAAATAAAACACATATAACATATTTTTTTTCATGACATTTCTTTTTTATTAAGTTTAAACGTTGACATTATTTGTGAAACACCACATCATTTAAATGACCACCACGCGAAGTGTTGCAAGCATTGATTCTTTTGAGGTAATTTTGGACCACTTTTTGGCACATATTGGGCGGTATCTCAGCCATAACTTGACGAATGATGGTTCTTAAGAGCTCAAGAGTTAAAGGTTTATCTGCATAAACTCGGGCTTTCGCGTAGCCCCACAAAAAAAAGTCTAATGGTATCAAATCGCATGATCTTGATGGCCAGTTTATGTCGCCACGACGAGAAATTACGCGGCCAGGAAATGTCTCTTGCAATAAAGCCATGATTGCTCGAGTTGTGTGGCATGTGGGTCCGTCTTGTTCAAACCACATATTCTCCAAGACGTATTCTTCAATAACAGGCAAAAAAAAGTCGGTTATCATACGACCACAACGCTCCGAATTGACGGCGACAGTCGTTCCCTCGTCGTTTTTAAGAAGAATTAAGATCCAATCACACCTTCGAACCAAAGAGCGCACCAAACAGTGACTTTTTGTGGATGTAATGACCTCTCTTCAATTACCTGAGGATTCTCAGAACCCCAAATACGACAATTTTGTTTATTAACATAGCCACCGAGTGAGAAATGTGCTTCATAACCATAAACCATAATCTCCTCTTAAAGCACGATATGTGGCTGTGCCAGAATCACCAACTGTCTTCCAACTGAAAAGGAACAAAATTGGTTTCGCAACTTAGTTTGACAGATGTCGAATTCCAGCCCTATACCTTTGAAACCACGAAGGGGATAACCCAATAGTTCATGCTTGTCTCAGACCCAAACTGAGGGGCGATAACAAATCTGATGGTTGTGTGCCTTCTATTGTTAAGTCAATGACACCTTGTCTACGAATTATTCGAAGTCTTGGTGTAAAATTCATATTAGTCTGGACGGTGAATTTTCATGGCCCAGGCCTGAGTTGCCGACTTTTATTAACTAACTGTTTCCACATACTTGAGTACAGCAGACTCGGTGCTTGCCTCATTTATTCCAGCGAGTGTTCTTCCTGAATTATCGAATTCAAGTCAAACATCAACAAACTGCACTAATATTTCCTCCTGCCAATACCCTAATTTCCCATGGCTTACACAGTACATTGCATTCAAAAAATTCTAGATGGACAACCCAGTTTTTCCTGGGTAAACAATTTTCCCAGGTAAACAAAAATCACTCACATTTTTAACAACACCTTTGTACCTGAGGGAATGTCGAGTATATTTAGTTAATTTTATTAATTTTATTTATTAATTTTTACTGTTTACAAATATTTTCAAATGACAGAGAATTTTCGATTCTTACGGAAAATTAACTTATTTCCGAAAAAAAAAACATTAACTTCTATTCTATATATGCTCTCGTGAATTTATTGCCTATTAACAGTTCCCATTATTCGAAAATAATCACATTAAAGTCCTTAAAGTCCTTTTACATCTCCGACAGTAGTCATTTTAAAGAAATGCTTTCGTCACGAAACCTACATACATTATGCAAAAATAATGATTTTCTGGTATCGATAGGAGATAAAACCATTTCTTTAGCATTCATTTCTTCATTCGCAGTAAACTTTTGTGAGCAAAACAAAAAAAAACACACACATTGCATGTCTTAAAAATAAACTTTCCGTTAGCAGGCAATCAACAACCAGCAATGCATTTTCTATAATTCACAATAAATACATAAAGTCTTTGGAAGCATTTTAGGCTCCAATTGATTCCGAATGTTTTATTTCACATTTTTCTTTACGAAAATCCCCTATGAATTCGATTTCAGTGTAATCGTCTTTCCCAACAAAACGAAGAAGATGAACCAAAAACGTACAATAATACCCTGCCAGTCCCACACATACACATGCACAACGAAGAGAATATAGTTTATTTCTGTAGGACTTTTCACATAAAACTGCAGATTTATCTGACAAATCTAAATTCATTGAAATTGTTTTATTTCTCCTTCGTTGTTTGCCTTCACCGCCATCATCGTCATCATCCGCATTAGCTCCTTCATCAGTTCAGTCATGTCCTTCGTATTGTGTGTCGGTGTATTTATGTATGAATGTGCATGGTTTTGGATGGATATGGGTTCTTTGAATATTTTTCTGTCTGCAACAATCAAGCAGCAGCCACCAGCATGATATTTATCCTCGAAGAATAAATGCAGTTTCAATGCAATTGTTGAGTAAATATTCTATTAAAACATTCCGTTTTTCTGCTCCATTTTTCTCTGTCTCTCTGGTATGTAATATTGTTCTTTTTTTTTTGTCTATTGTGGAAAATTGAAAGAAAAAATCACTTTAAAAAGTTGTCAGCGCACTGCGGTGGCATATTGGGGAGGAAAAGAACAAGTTCAAAAGATAACAAATAAGGAAAAAAACGAGTTTGAAATCTAATGGTCATGGTCATGATCGGCTTTTAAAACACTCTAAACGGGGAGAATTGTACGTTACAGGGCAAAATGCATTCGAAATGTTTGTTACTGTGGGAAAAAACTTTTGTTCTGATACTCATGTATGTTTGTTGTTCTTAATCCTTCTGAGCGCTAGAAGTTTGCATATTCATTTTGATATATTTTTGAATATATATGTATATAAAATAAAACATTCAGTAAGAATTCTGTGATTGATAGAATAAAAAAGATTCCATTTTTAGATGTGGGCTTAACAACATAATATTTAATTGGGAGGGACACTCAACCAGTGGCTGTAGCTCTAATACTTCCGAAGTTCAAACACTTGCCATTAATGGGCGTATATTTAGAAAATCTCTTGACGTAGCTCCCCAAACAAGGAATCAAAATAGAAAATCAAATATGAAAAATATGTCTTGAATATAACAACGATACTTAGATGATCATGATAGAAATCATCTATGTAGATCAATTCCACAAGAACCAATTCAATAGCTGATATAACGACAAAGATCCACAACTCTGTTTTTCTATGAACTTCGGCACTCTGTTGCGATGCAACTCCTTACCAAGTCGAAGCAAGCTACTCACCGAAGGTCCACACCACCAGACAGGCTAGAACCATATTAATGTTGGCTACCTCTATGAATTGTTTAAATAGGACCAATTAAAGTTTGGGAGATTAGACAAATGTCGGCCTGGACTATCATCCAGTAGTCACGCATTGAGTTGTAACCATAGCTGTTAAGTAATGATTACTAATCGTAGTGATTACTAATTAAATTACATTTTTTTAGAGGTGCAGTAATGATTAAATTTTTCGATTACATTCAGTTTTTCAAGACTTATAATTAATTACAATTACAAATAATCTAAAAGTATCCTAACTACTTGCGATTACTATAAATAATCAAAAAGAATCAAAAGTAATCAGAAAATAATCCGATTACTTTCAGAGATTACTTTTGAAATATACGAAATATCAGAAAATAATCCGATTATTTTCAGATATTACTTTTGATTCTTTCTGATTATTTATAGTAATCGGAAGTAATCCTGATTACTGTCCTTAACAAATATGGTGATGCAAATATTATTCCACATCAAATTCAACCAGTAATTGGTTTGAGTTACCGGTATAAATTGTATGAAAGTTTTGTTTATCGTTTTTAATATTGCTAAGCTGATAGAATTCTTCTTGATTTCTTGTATATGCAGTTACTTGTGGACTTAATTAATTTTATTATCTTTAATCGAGATGGCCAAACCTGAAAAAACACATATCCCACTTGCCCTCGTCCATTATCCCCAAGAATTTGACCTCGATAACAAAAAAATAAATAAAAAACTGCAAACATATTAAACTGTTTGAAATAAATTGGCAAACAAATCCATTTCATCACCTTTTTTTTTTATAAAAGCTTTTAATAATTCCAATCCCATAGAAATTTACCTAAATATGCAATTGTTTCCAATTTGATTGTTCCCAAATCATACTTAACTATTTAAGAACTTTAATCATTTTGTATGCCAAACTTCTAAAAAAAAAACATGCTATCCGACGTAGAGTGCATTTAAGCACAGTTCAAGGCCAGCCGCTGTGCTCCGCACAAACTTAAAATTAAAAATGTAATACTAAGGATATCATTTGGATTACAGATTCACTTATAGATTTCTAGCCATCGCTATGGTTCCTATCATTTCCTTCCACTTGTTTAATTTGATTTTTCTTTTGAAATAATGAAATTGATTTCATTGTAAAGAGGACAAACAAACGAATTTAATTTAACGTAATGAGAAAGAAATTTACCGGAAATTTGATGTCTTCCTGCTTTGAACTTAAACGAAGTTAAATGAATCAAACTGAAAACGGACGAAGGAAGGCCCGCATGGAACAAAACGGATGTACACGATTGTACGAATACGTTTGTGGTGTGGCCACTGTACGTCGCTGAAATGAATGGCCAGTAACGGGTGTATTTTTTACTTCAACCTGATGTTGAATAGCGGATGATATACGAATATCGAAATCAGTTGTCATTTTGGGGTGACGATTATTGAATGCAAACGTTTAATCAATAAATTGTTCTTGTCGTAGCCAATTTAAGAAATTCTTTTGAAGAACATTCGATTTTTCATTCACAGAATTTGCCTCAATTTTTGAATTATCGATTTTATTGACGCCGGATCTGCAGCAGACAAATACCTAAAATACATCTTAGATGGAATTCCGCTCCAGAATGCCGTCGCGACATCGCCATTGCAAGCGCAACCACATACCGTCGGTATTATTCTTACTTCAATTTGGGTTGAATTGTTTTCAGTTCTAGGAAATGTCAATGTTATCGTACGGATATCAATGGAATCCACATATGCAAGATTTTTGTGTGTCTTTTGTAGAAACTTCGGCAATTCCAATCGTTTCAAATGTCTTTAAGACGTTTGTGGCACGTCCGTCTGTCTGGTGGAATAACTCTTTCAAACAAAAGAAAATAAATTTATGCGGAATGTGTTTACAAAACAGCTTATGGGATTGAAAAATTAATCATATTGACTCATAGATCAGGCAAGATAATGCGGTGAGAAAAATGGTTGTAGACCTCTCGCCACGACTGCAGAGTGGATCCAAAATTGTTTGACTAAGACTCTTACTTACTAACTTTTTTCCCTTAACGTTCCATGAAGAAACTGTCAGGGAACTTCTCTCGAATCAGTGAGCTGTGCACGATACAATTTGTTCGCTCACTGACCTCCTGTTTAAAGCCCGGCTCCCAGCGACTAATGGTTTTCTAGAGATGTTTTACATGGCTTACAGATTACTCTCTTATCCATAAAGTCGCCAGCATTTACGAGGTGGAAGCAGCCGCTGAAAAATGTTTGATGATTAGAAAATTATATTTCCTTGCAATATTCCTCTACTCTATCTAACACTGTGGTGTGTTTGTATCCAAAAGATTCATAGTTCATATTTAAATATAAACAAAATTATTCATTTGGTAATGGTTTTTAAAATTTGTTTTTATTTTTATTTTATAAGAAATTTTCGTAAATAATAATCGATCACAGTCGATCACATTTTTTGACTCAAGATTCGACTCGGTCAAAATGGCCAGACTACGGTGTTATTTTGTATTTCAGTGTTATCTTGTACTGGTTTCGGAGTTCTATGCATTTTATACTTATATACAAAAGCCCGAAAAATACCCGCTCATGAATATTATTTCATTCCATTCCAATTTACCCTTTAATTAGTGGCTTGTATTTTATACAGTTTACAGAAAGAAATTTAATTAATTTTACCTTTTTTTTCCTCTCTCTTGCTTACTGCATTCTTTGACATCTTTAATAACAACGCCTGCTCTTTGAATGTTATGTGCCGTGCTGCTGATTCGGTCGCGCAAAGGTCATCACAGTCGTGGTTCGACGATTTACAACAACCCCTTCAGTCCACTGACCATGATGCATGACATCGACATCGACGATTATCATGAGATCGCTCAGCAACACCACTCGAATGGCAACTATGACAATAAACATCATATGGAAACTGTCAAAAAACACTTTGACGTCAAGAAACACAGGTGAGTGAGTCAATATTGATTGTATTTATAACAGGGAAGGAGTTGATAGGGGGTAACAACTCATCACAATGTTACTCATGCCACCCGTCCTTCGATGCTTCAGAAAATCTATTTATACACCAACACGAGGGGTATTCTGTGAACCAGTACAAAATTACTTAAGTGGGTTCATTTTCCTTCGTCTAGAAATAATTAAAAATAGACAAAAGTGTGCGAGTGTTCCCGCCCATGTGCTTTGTTATCCTCATCCTTATCTCTAATGGTTATATTATGGATTTGGCTGTGGGTTGATAGATGCCGGAGCAGAAGCTGGTTATTTATATAATTTGTAATTCATAAAATTTGAATTCATTAGAGACATGTATAACCTGGAGGGCGTATCGTTTATTGCATAAAAAAAAATTCGATGGAAAATGGTATTTTTTGGAATTCTGGAAATATTGTTTCAACATTTTTTAAACAAATAATTTAAAATGTTGAAATCAGTGAATACTCGAGTGGTCCTATCTATATATCGTTACCTTAAATACACAAAAGTACCTAGCACATGAAAAGCACTTTTTGCAGGAGAAGGGAAAAAACATCATAAAACCAGAAATAATAATCTTAATATATATTTACCCTCGACACTGATTCACTGATACACTGATTCCCTGATTCACTGACTCTGTCACGCAGTACGTAGGAATTTAAATAGGCATTCTATAATAATTCTATAAATAATAATAATAAAAAAAAATAATATTTTTTTTTGTACAGAAATTGTGTTTTCCCCAAATTTTTTTTTTACCAAAATTTTTTTTTTTACAATTTTTTTTTTTTTTCAAAATTTTTTTTTCCACAAATTTTTTTTTTTCAACAAATTTTTTTTTTCCACAAAAATTTTTTTTTTTCGCAAGCAAATTAACGGGCGCCATAGGCGCATTACAACTTACTAGTACACAAATATTGTTAATGAACCTTTTTTTTTATTAAAATTGAACAAGGAATCGAAAACATTTATTGACAATATTTAGGTACATATATTATTTCTTGTTTTTCTAAGTTCTTTTCGTTCTCCTGCAAAATATGTTTTCCATGACCATTTGATATAGAAATACTTAATGTAGGAAAATGTTTTTAAAAAGACAACAGAGTATTTTTATAACCTTGAGGATGTGATGCACGCCAGTAATTAGTGCAAACGACCCCAATACAAATATGAAACATTGACCTACGTGGTGTACAACTATAATTTATATTAAGCTTAGGTTTTTATATACCGGGCAGATTTCAATTTATATCATTCCCTCGATATTTCAAGAAGTTGGTAGAACAGAACAGCAGCCAGCACTGTCGATTTTCGATGGGCAAGGCCCATTAAATTATACTAATATACCCCATTACCCGGTTGTTAATATTAATACTTAATAATAATCCCTCACTCCTTACCTACAACCACTTTTTTACAGAACTCAAAAATGTTTCCTAGATCAGAAGTTACAAACTTTTGGCCTTTAAAATTGGTTTCTGGACCCCAGTGTTTCTTCGTTTTTTTTTCCATATTCCTAAAAGTTTAAAAAACCTTTGTTAAGGAAAATGTGTGAAAAGTGTGTTTGATATACACTTTGCTCGAAACAAAATTTGACCGGCCCTAATGTCCATCATTCATTTAGTACTCCAGGGCGAGGTGATGAATGAGATTAGCGACCACTTTTGCAATTGTAACGATTTTCCAGGGTTAATAGGAACTCCATCAAACTTTCATTTTATTCGTTTACTTTTCAAACGGAACAGTTTAATCTCTTTACATACCTCGTCTATTCAACGAAAATGTCAATTATTTGCTAAATTGTATTTATTTTCTTGCTAAATTTTTAAGCAATTCTACGCCAGTCTTCGTATCTGCCTTCATTGATCGCAAAGTTTTCGACCAAATATTGCCTAATTCACAACTATCATAAACTAGTTTGAAACCACTAATAACTTAGGCCAAAAAGCCGCAAAAATCGAAACAAAATCTTTCATGTTATAGACAACAAAAAAGCAACAACGTTTGTTGAAAAAGTGAAAATGCTGTTTAAATTCTACTCATTCTACCCATTACTAATTTATAGGCCATCCATTTGATATGTGTATATGTATGTGATGTGTTCATTTTTGCCAACCTTAATTAATGTAGTTGCGTTTAAAGCAAAACAGTCCTGAAAACCGTGAAAAAGAAAATGGTTCATTTCCTTAAAGCTGCCGTATACACATGAGGTATAAGGCTAAAGTTTGGGGGGGGTAACGGAATGCAAAGGGCCTTGTCCTTAGAGGTTTTAATAATACACACAATAATACCAACCTAGCAGATAATTTCCTATTCGATTAAATAAATTGCCTATTAATTGATCGCAAAACTTGAATGGGCAAGAAACATCGATTTCATGCCATTTTTTGTGCATGGTAAGTGTTATTATGTTACAAAATACAAGTCGTGTTCCAATGACAAAATATTGTCAATAAAATGTTAAATTTTGCTGTGGAAATGAGACTTTCACACATTGATTTATTAAAAATGTGTGATGTCCATAGCAAAATTTAATTTTTTTATTGGCAATAACCTTGCTCAAAATTAGCCTTTATCAAAATATTTTGTCATTGGAATTTGTACAATAAAAAATTCTCAATCATTTTCAATTTTCAATAATTTTCTCATTGCCATAAAAGTCGATCCGTTGGTCTGTATAGTTCGACAAAATCAAAATTTTGTTGTATTTCATAGAATACACCGCCCATTTCTAGAGTTAAGTTGTGCAGTGATTTTTTTTTATGATTTTCTCCTGAAATGTTTTGTACGAGCACCGTCTGAAATTTCTGTGGAATACTTCCGTTCCGGTTTCTTCTGAAAAGGCCTCACCTATCCTGCCGGTTGGTCTTGTCGAAAAGCTCACACAACGACAGAATTCGATCGATGTTATTGTACGATGAAATATTTCCCATCGCCTTCCAGTAATGTTCCTTACACATATACACACACATGTCTTTCTGTACAGATACATACACACTTGTATATAAACTTAGGTATATAATATACATATATATATATATAATATATGTACATATTATATTGAAAAAGTTTTGTGCGTTGATTTTCTTTTTTGAAAAAACGCTCAGCTGAACGCAAACTTAAGAGTACAAGGACTGCTATTGGTATTGGCATACAAAGGTGAATGTGAATAATTTATGGCATTCATTTTAGATTCACGTCCATATATACGAACGCTAGCACAGCGCCGGAAGTAAAAGAACGCAAATAGTTTTTTTTTTTGTTATTTTGTTGGTTTGAAAATTCATTCCTGAAAAGTTTTCCACCCGCACAGAAGTAAACTGACATTATTTCACACACAGAGAGTATTTATAATTTGGAATATTTTTCTATTTATTAAAAATTAGTTTCATAGTTATTACAGAGAACTGCAGTTGTCAGGCGAAACACCCAGACAGGGGAACTTGCGGTGAGTGTGGTTGCTGGCGTCGATGTGAATGGTATTCAATATTAAGTAGTTGTTGTGCTTTCTATTACTTTCAAATATTAGTTTATGATGTAGCATACTAACTACCAGAAAGGTCACAACTCAAAATTTGTGATTTGATATAAAACCACAGAGTATTACATACCAAGAGATTTAGATTTTCCTCAGAAAATAAAAAAAATAGGTTGTGAACCATTGGACAAAATTTGTAAATCAATGCAAATTTTAAAAATCCAACAATTTTAAAAATTAGAAAAAGTGTAGGGACGAAGAAAATCCGGTTATATTTTGGTTTGCTTTGCGATCTGAGAAATTCTGTTTCAAAATGAAAATTTTCTTGAAAATTACCGCCTTCGATGAGGGCTGGGAGAAAAAGATTCATTTTTTTACACATCTCCAAGATAATGCAGTTATTTGACTCCCTTAAAAAAGACCGAAAGTCCCCTATTTTGGTCTAAAAAAATACAAAAAGTCCCCTATTTTGATGTAAAAAAGACCGAAAGTCCCCTATTTTGGTCTAAAAAAATACAAAAAGTCCCCTATTTTGATGTAAAAAAGACCAAAAGTCCCTTATTTTGGTCTAAAAAAGACAAAAAGTCCCTTATTGTTCAAATAAGGCCTTCAACACGAAAAATTTGGAACATTTTTATCATTTCAGTTCTTGGTAAATTGGGGCTATTTACGATAAACAAAAATTATACAAAATTTTGTAAAATTGTTGGGTCTTTTTGGTTTTAAAAAAATATTTGGTACTTTTTTTTGGCACACAACTTTTTTTTTTAATTTGTTGTAACTTTTTTACATTACTTTTTTTTAGGGAAATTTTTGTTCAGTTTGGATTGGGGCTAAATTGAATATTTTAGAGTAGGGGGGTTTATCAAATGCAAATCGAACATAATTGAAACAAGTTCAATACCTGCTTCGGGTAAAAACGCTAGACGGCAGTGAAAATTATCGGCCGGGCTTAAAAAAATATGTCCGCTATGGGACAAGTTCAACACTGGCAAATGTGTTGACAGTCTACGGTCGGGATTTAGAAAGTTCTCCACCCCAAAGTGAATAAAAATTATGATTAAAATTTGATTTTTTTTTGTAGTTTTTTAAGATATTTTAGAAGTTAAAGTTATTTGAATAAATCTTGATTTTTAATATTTTATTGGTCTAAGATTAGTTTTTATTGAACCGTGTTTCTTTGCATTACAAGCTTCGAATTTAACCCACGTGGACAACCCTACACGATTACAATCAAAAGCATGCTGTGATTTATTTCCAACTATTTGTTCGATCCTCAAGTTTTATTAATTCTATAGT
The DNA here is from genome assembly GCA_958296145.1 of Hydrotaea cyrtoneurina. NCBI lineage: Eukaryota > Metazoa > Arthropoda > Insecta > Diptera > Muscidae > Hydrotaea > Hydrotaea cyrtoneurina. The sequence goes on from OY282512.1 coordinate 114,976,539, forward strand.
CTCAATCTGCTGTTTGACCTTGTGAGAGAATTTATAATCCCGTTCCAGTTTTCACTCTAAGTCCGTTTCACTTTCCACTTTCAGTGTACCAATGTGAATGCTACCCGTGACAGTTTTCACATGAAATAAAAGTTTTGAATATTTTTTCAGGTTCACTTTTTGGATAAACTCTCAACTGTTCAAACTAAAACACGATTAAGGATCATGATAACTGAGCCAAATTTCAACAGGAAATTCTATAATATTGTTTTGGTACATTTTTTTTGGGGTTTCCATATCCTTTACTCCTCAGCCTTCAGAATGATTATAACCACATAAAGTTTATATAACATTAGCCATTACAGGTTAATGATCAGCAAATAAATTGCTTAAGTGCAACATCGGATACACAATAACTGCTGCGACAATAATCATAGCATACAACTCTGAGTGGGTTAATAATTGTCCTAAATTCTAGCTTTCATTTAAAAAATTTCGAAAAATATTTTCAAGCATTTTCTAAACATAATTTCTTTCACACAAGAAATACAAGCACTCATATCCGGCCGCTATAAATATGTCTGACTTTGTAAGTGATTGGTGTCATGAAATATACATGCCGGATCTTTGTTTTGAATGGACAAGGCCTGGCCTAATCTTTGTCAGACCTTAGATCCGCAATCCAATGTCCTCAGAATATTTACAGGTGTCTTCAATATTCAGCAAATCTATTTTTTATACTTTTTTTGTTTTCATTGTAAAACGGGTGGATACACATAGCAAAATCGATACAAATAATAATTCAGATTTTTTATGTCGTTGATGTTTTGACACAAAGATTTATTGTTATTCATTCCGTTTTGGGTCCAATTCGTAAAGTAACAGTTATCTGCTGTTCATCACAACAGAATAATGTTGCCATATATGTAATTTTTTAAATTTACACCATTAACCCGGATTTGGCGATTGGGTATTTAAATACCCAATGCAGATCTCGCATATGCTGATAGCTAAAAACATGAAATTTTGCAAAACAACTTCTATGACCTATATAAGCTTACACATAGATTTTTAGAAAAATCGTACAGTGGATTCTATGGGCAGTCTTTAATGGGTTAAAGACTTTAAAACCAATTCATCATTATCCAAATTAACCTTGTAAAATATCTCCTTTTCAATAACTCTATATTTATAACTTTCATATTAAATATTTCCCTGTCAGAACAAGTATTCCTCACATATTTTTTAATCAATATATTTTACCCATTAATTTTCATTTCCCCTAGAAATTTAATAAATAAGAAAAAAAATCACCAATGACAGAGTTATTCAATTAGAAAATTGGGTTCCTCTCACATACTTCTCCTTATATTTCATCTGAAAAAAAGGACTCGTTTACGCCTCCGTACCTTAACTGTCATTAATGTATTTTTTGTGAGAAACTTTTTTTAAAAAAACAAACACAATTTATGGCTTAATTAAGGCATAATACACTCACACATACGAGTTTGCTACCGAAATTCTGTGGCAGAAGTTTGGGGGGGGGGAGGGGAAATTCGCCATATTTATGTATGTATGAGTATTTATTGGCAGTATAATTTCCGTCATAATACCACCACCTGCCGCATGCCACTAGTTGCAAGTTGTAGGCAGTGCCGTGTAACATATTGCCTTGAATGCTGCAAAGGAAATTGCGTGCTATTTTCCCATAGTTTCGGAACACCAACAAACTACTTTTTTTTTGTGTCGTTTTCGAAACTGGTATAGTTTAACCGATTCATACTCACCGTCACAGACGGCATTTACTTCGTGCCACCACCTGCCGCCCCACTACGCCCCGACATGCTGTTAAGCACATTTTGAGTAATTGGTTAAATTTTGTCGGTCTGTTCATTCTGGTCTCTGATAGCGACGCGTCGGTGTTCCATGCTCCCGCTGTGAATCTTGGTTGTATTGATTTATTTGCCGTAATTATTTTTAATTGTAATTTTCATCGAATGCAATGTTTGGCGCAGTTCGCTTTCCCACCACCAAATGTAATTATTCCTTTTGCAATTGTAAATGTGTTTGGATGTGTATGGAAATAGTATAACGAGGATGAGATTCACATGAATTATGACTGTGCCCTTTCGGGCTGAACAATTTGTATAAAAATCAAGTACTGGATATTATTGGATTCACAGTATTTGGGAGAAAGAAATATAAAATTGTCGACTTTCTTATAAATACAAATTTGTTTAAAGCAAAAACTATGGTACGACAAATTAAATTAAAACAAAAAAGAACTGTTGTTCACGAGTGAAGTTTATTAAAGTGAATGAGGAAAAAGTAAGAAAATATTTTTGACAAACTTCGGACAACTCATAGGCATCTTTGTAATACAATTCAAACTAATGTGTCAATGAGTTCAAACAACAAGAACGTTATGCGATTATATTGTGCATTTTACGCACTGGTTATATTGGATCAATGTAAAAGTGTCCGACACCTTCTGAAGCATCCAACACATCTACACTAGTGGTCGACACAAAGAGAGTAGCCAAAATATATAATTCATTGTTTTTACTTTTTTCTTCCCTTTACATTCCATGATGGAAAATACGGGAAACTTGATCTGTTTAGATTTTAATTTGAATTCGTACTGAACAGGACCTACTGCTGAAAGTCAGATCCGACCCGCTAATGCTCTGACTTGCAACGTCGCCGGCATTGTCTATGTGGCAACAGCCACAGAAAAATGTTGTAATGTTATTACCAGGATACGATCCGGGGTGGGCTCTATGATCCATGGTCACACACACACAACCTATCACACCATGGTGGCCCACACCATTTTTTTTTATGTTGCCTGAAGTATGTGTCTTTAAACCAAAGAAAAATAAATTGATGCATAAAGTCGTGAGCCCGTTAAACGTTTCAGAAGTTGCATAAAGAGAATCGTGCTTGTACGGAAATTGTGCAACAACGTGTAAACTACCTCATGGCTGCTTATATGGCGAGAACGTGTTATAACGTTCAAACGAGAACAAGAACGAACGCACATGTTTACTGGAGAAAGTACGAGGGTAGCAGCAGTAAAAGCTTGACAATCATCATCCATGGAATGTCGCCTGTAGTTCTATTACAAGCTTTGGATGGACATCAGCTTTGCGAATATAAGAGAATTGTTAACTCAGTTAGCTTGGTAGATCGTTGTAAAAAATGGTGTACATACCTCTAAGATTTGTGGGAATTACTGTCATGATTCCTACAACGAATTACTATACTCCGTTCCTCTGAGTGCCGTAGGGTATAACAAAACATTTGGTTCTGCCCTCGTTCTTGACCAGTGCATATATTGGCACATCAACAAACCGGTGTCTCTGTTTCATATGTTAACACCACAGGCATTTATTTCAATGTGTGTGTTAGTGTTTTTTTTTTTATTGCCGATAATAGGAGAATTTTAAAAAATCAAAATATTTCTTTAGTTTTTTTTTTTTTAAACATACAAAAGATGTAGGTAGACACCTTCCAGCAAGTTCCGGCAGATGTTAGACAGACACAAGTTGCAATGCTCATGCCAAACTATTTCTTATTGCACTATTCTGTAATGTATGGGGTCATTGACAAGCCGGTCACACGTCCTTTGGCCAGAAGGACTATTGACCTAGCCATTAATTTTGTTTAATGGCGTTTTTTCTCCAATGGTTAGTGGATGTGAAATATATACGAGCTAGAATATACAATTTATTAAGATGTATGCAACACAATTCAAATATTAGAGAACTTACAAAACGATGGGCGAACAAAGGGAATAGAGTGGTTGAAAATATGCGTAATTATCGAGACTACATAAATCATTCATGATATCGCCCAAAAAATTCAATGACGGAACAAACAGGAAACTTCTCCCAATCGGTGAGCTGTGCACGAGCTACAGTTTAAAATCGACTCCGAACGGCTAATGTCTGTTCCAGAGAACTCTTGCATGACATTATTCACTAGAGTAAACGTGGTGCGAAACCGATCCACGGTTGCTCGAATTGCCGACTCTGCTGGCCGGTTATGTCGACTGAATATTGGTCGCAGCGCGCGATGCGTCGCTCGAACCTCACCATTAATTTGATAATAAATTATGCACGATTTACGAACGTTTTCCGGAGTATTCATTATAAAATGGCAAACCAATCTGATGATAAATCAAGTGAGAGCTGTCAAAAAGACCAGATTGAAAAACTCATAGAATATGAATATATACTAAAAGAAACACGGATTACCTAAATTGAAAACGCAGAGATTAACTCAGAGATTACACATTTTTTTCTCAGTATAATAATACCAAATGGGAAGAAAATTTGTGTCTTTAATGATAAATATTATTTACTAGTAAGTTGTAATGCGCCTATGGCGCCCGTTGAAATACGGAAAAAAAATTTTGTTGAAAAAAAAAATTTTGTTGAAAAAAAAAATTTTGTTGAAAAAAAAAATTTTGTGGAAAAAAAAAATTGTAAAAAAAAAAAAAATTTGTAAAAAAAAAATTTTTGTTGAAAAAAAAATTTTTTAAAAAAAAAAATTGGGGAAACACAATTTCTGTGTGTTTGAAAAAAAAAATTTTTTAAAAAAAAAAATTGGGGAAACACAATTTCTGTACAAAAAAAATATTGTTTTTTTCATTATTATTATTTATAGAATCTTAATATATATGTATTTACCCTCGACACTGATTCACTGATTCACTGATACACTGATTCCCTGATTCACTGACTCTGTCACGCAGTACGTAGGAATTTAAATAGGCATTCTATAATAATTCTATAAATAATAATAATAATTTATTATTATATTTTCAAAAATTTTTTTTGTTACAAATTTTTTTTTTACAAAAATTTTTTTTTTTCCAAAATAGTATTCTCAAAATATTTTTTACAAAATTTTTAAAATTAAGTAACAAATACTTTCTCAAGCAAATTAACGGGCACCATAGGCGCATTACAACTTACTAGTTTATATAGAATTATAGAATGCCTATTTAAATTCCTACGTACTGCGTGACAGAGTCAGTGAATCAGTGTCGAGGGTAAATATATATTAAGATTCTCAAATTATTACTTTTTTTCTCTCGAAAGTAATTTGAAATCTGTTACAAAAACCATGGGATGAGTAAGAAAATTCTCTCAAATTTCCACACCACCGAGAATCAAAGTTGGCAGACAAAACCAGCCCTTCCACAAAGTAGACTTTATAATCTTGCCAACAAAAAAAAAATCACCTCTATATAGTTTCATTTGTTTTATTAACATAACACTTTATATACACAGTATATCTTATTGGTTACCTCTCAGCTACTCAACTAAATCTATGATTTTAATAAATACGTTCCTGAAGCCATCATGCCGATCTCATCGACGAGAAATTGACTACTGGCGCCAACTCTGCTCCATGCAGCCGGGTACTGCCTCCCAATGATTCATATTGAGTTTGAATCGTTTGCATAGCTTTTGCCGCATCAGCAGCTGTCCTATATTTGACAAAATGTACTTCCGGTCGATTGGGATTTTGCACTTTTAACTCGTGCAACTTGCTGGCCAAGTCATTGAGATCTGTGTGTTTATTGAGTACATAAATAACAGTTTTTTGTTCTGTTCGGCTTTTGACTAAATTCACTAAGGCTTGGCTCAAATCGGGATGGGTTTCTGGCGAACGAATGAATATTATCTTAAAACGTCTCTTGGCCATCGGTGCGGAGGAATTTGGAACAACATCTTCAATGCGATCCGTTTCGGGAGGAGCAAATGTAAATATGTCCTTGTGTATATCATACTGGGCTGAAGGTGGATGCAGAATGTCGGCTATTTGTTTCACATCACTATCTTCTGAGGTGTTCTTCATACTTAGCGTATTGGATGCACGATAACTGTAACCACGAACATCGCCATGAACCATGGCCAACAAGGGCAGCAGTAGCTAATGAAGTAACATATATGTTAGTACATTTTGAACGGTTTTTTTTCAACAATAACATCTGTAACACTGTGTTATCAGCTTCAGGTATCACAACTCACCATAAAATGTCGCATTTTGTGTGCCTGGAGGTCTTCCGCTATCACGTTTTCGAGCACAGCAAAAAAAAAACTTGCAATGCAAATGATCAAATGTCGCCGAGATGTCTTGGGGTTTTATACGAAATCATCGCACAAATTGACATAAATTTCCGTATAACATTCAAATTCGCATTAATTTAAATTAATCGAAATCCAATTTAAACGTTCGTCGTTTAAGTTGTATGCCCGGCTGCCTGCCCCCCATCTGAATCACACGTGTGATATGAACTAATTCGTTTACTCCAATTCATTGGGTTTTTGATTGTAAACACTTAATGTATTTACATTTAAATGTTTGGCCAGAGTAGTTATTGTTGGCCGGCCGGCTGACCGACCCAAACAAGACCGCAAACGACATAATGCCGTATTAGCCACAACAATAACCACATCTTTGCGCTCTGATGTTCAATGATTTTATGCAAATTTATGCCCTGTGTTCATTATGAACTGTATGATTTGGGTGTGACGACTTCATTGATGGTGGCATTACACAGTGGTTTGGATGATGTTGTTTTTCAAAGTCATTAATTGAATTAAACCAAAAGAAAACAACAATAACAAATATGATTTGACTAATTGAGACAAATTGGACAGATAACACTGATCCACACAGATCCAAATGTCAGCTTTTTAAATATTCTTTAAATTTTGTGCGATTTTTTATAGTATTTAATTTTTTTTTTATTATATTTATGGATTTTTTTCTAAAGCACAATTTCATGTTTTAAATCAAATTTTATATCCCTTAACATTTAATAAGTGGGCGGACGTGGTGTGGTAGGTAGTGTGTGCGACTATCACATAGAAGAACCCGAGTTCGAAACGACCATCAAACATTTTTCGGTGGCTGTTTCCACCTGGTAAATGTTGACGACTTTACGAGAAAGAGAGCAATCTCTAAGCCATGTAAAACTTCTCTAGAAAAGCATTAGCCGTTCGGAGCCGGCTTTAAACAGTAGGTCCCGGTCAGTGAGTATACAAAATTATATCGTACACAGCTCACTGATTCGAGAGAAGTTCGCCGTCTGTTCCTTCATGGAATGTTAAGGGAAATAAGTAAGTAAGTAACATTTAATAAAGGAAAGAAAACTATTTTAGTTTTGTACGATATACTTTTTGTACTCACTGGCCCTGCCCTATTATTTAAACGGAGTTGCGATAGAAAGAGATGATAATTTATACTACGAGTATTTGTTTAAGCCCTCTTCTGAGACACCCTTATTATTATTTAACTAGTAAGTTGTAATGCGCCTGTGGCGCCCGTTGAAATATGGAAAAAAAAATTTGTTGAAAAAAAAAATTTTGTTGAAAAAAAAAATTTTGTAAAAAAAAAAATTTTGTTGAAAAAAAAAAATTTTGTGGGAAAAAAAATGTTGTTGAAAAAAAAAAAATTTTGCAAAAAAAAAAAATTTTTTAAAAAAAATTTTGGGAAAAAAAATTTTGGTAAAAAAAATTTGGGGAAAAAAAATTTTGGTAAAAAAAAAATTGGGGAAAAAAAAATTTTGGTAAAAAAAAATATTATTTTTTTTATTATTATTATTTATAGAAAATTTAGAATGGCTATTTAAATTCCTACGTACTGCGTGACAATCAGTGTCGAGGGTAAATATATATTAAGATATTACTTTAATTATGTAGTTTGATTTTTAATATTAAATATAATGAACACAAGATCTTGTGTAGAGATTTCGTATATTCTTGTCATTGGATTTGGACTTTTGTTAGTTGAGAACATTTTTATAACACTGATCAATAAGTCGGTTTTATCAGTGAACCGATTACAATGTTTCTACAACAGTTTTGTACCGCCACGGACGAATAACTGATTGGAATTGTTTTAGCTTAGGCTACTTATGCTATTTACCAAAACATTCATTTCGATTAAATTTAAACACACACCTCGAAAACATCCCACTTTTAAATCAAACTTTGTTTAAAATGTTTTTGAAAACTGCATGTCAGCCACAACTTTACAAACTTTTCTTTAGACCTTTTAATAGAATTCAAAGAAACACAAAGAAAATCCACCTGCTTTGTGTTTTAGAGAATCTTTGCTTTTATTAGATGTTATCAAACTAAAATAGTTTTAACTTCTCTATGTCATGCAACAGCCATATAACAACACATACACTCTGAAACGAATGGACGCCTTTCCATGTGGCTATGGTGGCACTCACACAAACTGGAAAACCGGCTAAACTGGAAATCAACCACTTTCTAAGGTCATCGACAATAACTCCAACTGAAACCGCCATAAAAACAACAACAATTTTACGAAACTGTTGATTTGATTTAAAAGACCAGAATGGTCTCTGACATTGCTTTTTTACGTAAATGTTTGTTTTTCTTTTGGATGGAGCACATTACCATGTTACACCTTCGCATGGTGTGTTCAGAGTAGTGCTGTTGCGTCTGGCTATGGTTGAATATTCGGTTATTTTAAATGTCACTATCTCCAATGGAAAAAAGTAAATGAAGTGAATTTAATACTTTGTATCTGCCCGATTCTGAATAGATTCTGCACAAAAAGTATACAAATCTTGCTAAATTTCAACCAGATATACGATATATTACTAATATGTTTCTGTTTATGGTCGAATATCTAAAATGACTTAAAGTAACCGGATATTTGATACGATTACTTATTACTTACCCAGCACATGTAGAGCATATGATGAGGTTAATGTTGTTGCAACCTTGATATTTTAGTTTGTCGTGCTCGTCGTCGGTTTTGTCCTCGTATTAATTTGTCGTCATTTTCATATTATTTTGTACAACCAGAGATGGGTGTTGCACATCGATATTAATAAATGAAGGACAGCTGCAGAGTCGTTGGCGGTTTTTTTTTTTTTGAAAACGAGGGGAGCATAAGGTACAAATAAATATTTAATACAAAGGTGAACTGGCAGACAAATGAATAATTAACATTTGAAGTTCTTAGTTTTATTGACGACTGTGAATTCAATTTACTCTTTTACGTCTGACCTCTGTCATTCACATCTGTCATTCATACTCGTTTGATCACCGGCCAAGTCCTCTGGATGGCGAAGACAACAGGTGAACGATTATGACTCACTCAACTGCGATTTGACAAAGACTTGATAGTTCCGAGCAGATTTGAATTCACGAAAAACACATTGCTGTTTGTTGTCACACAAACATTCCACTGATCCAGCATCATTGTCAATCTGTATGGGTGGTGTGGAATATCGAAGGATCAGACTGGGTGATGCTTGTTGGGCTAGCCATATTTTCGTAGTATCGAAGGAATTATTCAAGAGTTTAGGCTTTTTAAAAGCAGTGCAAGAAATACTTTGCCCCATATGACCAAAACTGGTATAGAACTCACATATATGGAGAGGGGCTTCAAATGCATAGTTTTAGCTGTGGACTGTGTGGTGAAGATATCGTCTATGTAGAAGAAAAAGTCATCAACTACACTTTTGCGAAAAATTAGTTTATTGCATTTTATTTCATAATTTTCCATTGTTTATTTTTTGCGCTTATCGATATGCGCATATCTATTTAATTTACCAAGATTTTTTTTTTTTAACTCACTAACTGCAGGTTTGCGATAAAATTTGTGAAGAAAACATTATTATCTACCTAAGGTTTTTGTCGATATAACAGTATACAACTTATGCGGAAATTTTTGGTGGATAAAATATTGTATTTAATAATTAACAAATTGTGGTATTCAAAATATTTGTTATTGAAATATTGGATTTTTAATGATAACTTTTATATAAAACACCTTATAACTCAAAACTATGAAAATGTAGATGATGAGTATTTGATCTACATAGACGATATGAGACAGTATGATATCCAAGTCTATTGTCTGTCTTCATCATATCCGAAACTTTGGTTGTATATCGCTCTTCTAAAGATATTATAACGGCATCTGTTCCTTGGATAGATAACCGGCTATCTCTTATCCGTTTATCATGCAAAGGCCATTTTATCGCAGAAAATTCGTTCTTCAGCCAAACTATCCGTGTGTGGACTCGTAGGCGCCCCGGTAGGCGAGTTGATAGATCGCTTGCCTGTCAGGATGGTGGTTCTGGTGGTCGATTTCCACCAGAAGCATTCGTCTGTCTCTGCAAAAATGTAGGAGACCAAATAAACTCCTAACATGTTTCTTTTGCTATGCTGTCTTACACAAAAGAATCTTCAGTTAATATGTTTGTGTTTTTAGCGGTCATAATCGAGCATAATTCTCTTAAAAATATATGATTTCTTCATTAACAGTAGTAACCATCTCAAATACGACTGCAGCACATATGGCGTTAAAATCGACATTATTATGATTCTGATTCCCCCCCCCCCCCTTAATTTACGCCACTGAATTCATAAAGTATATAACCACGACATTGTTGTGTGAACGCAACAGAAATTCCACGATTTACCATAAAAATAACGAATTTTATGCAAATTTCCTTTTCAGCCTTTATGGCCGTTCACGAATTTAGGGTGCTGCAAACGTGTAATGCTGAAGGTGTGTCCCTGTTGTTATTGACCCAAAAACAATGGGCGGCGACAGACAGTTTGCAGACAATAAATAAAATATAAAATAGTAATAATTATAATAACAATCATTTCATAAAAAAAAGTATTCATGTTTCATTGCGAATACTCGTTAACAATGAGTATGGCGTCAATGAATAAATATTTATATTTAATTGAATTCTTTCAAGTAGTCCATGTACGATTTTGGAAGTGATGTTGAAATGGTCATGGCCAGAGGGTAACAAGTGATCTGTAAAGGTAGCCTGAAGAGGTTTGGCATCACTGGCTTAGGCAACAGTGGAACACGTCAGTTCATGCGAGCTAAAGTCTACCTACACCGACAGTTATTCAATAGCTGGATGTGTGGCGAAATCAAAACTACTCTATTCCATTATCGATTATTTGCCATAGCAACTGCATTTTTGAATTGACAGCTGTTGTCATGTTGACCTTCTACTTTAGATTCTTGATATTCGGCCGAAATTAGTCTTTAATTTAGATTAACAATGCAATTATTACAAATATAATTTTAATTTGTCACACACTTGACACGTTGTTCACCAATTAAATAATAATAGCCTGACCACCTCAATACCTCTGCTGTCCGAACATCTGCGTTGTTCCCAACTAAATCCATTTCGGTGAGGTTTTGTGTACCTACCCCAATTATCTCTTGACAGCCATTCGATGTCATTGTTTTTCGGGATATACATAAATCATTCAGAAAGTAAAAAAAAAAACGAAAAATATTGTTTATGAAGTATTTTTGAAATTACTGTCATTACTGAGCATTCTCATGGTCGAACGATAGATATGGTGATGGTGGTTTTGGACAGGGACGTTGAAAGCCACAATAATGCATGATATTATCATAAGAAGGTCATTTAATGAATCATACACACATATTACAGCGTATAGACAAAATATAGGCATCGAATCGAATTGCATTGGTATTTTTCGAAATATTTATAACAATGATGTGTAAAACACTTTAAATGTGTCTTTGACACACTATTATTATGGGTTTTACCCCTTCAGTTGCCCGTGGTATCTAGCACATATGAAAAAAAAACGTCGCTAAATTTAACTGGAACGATATTTGATATTTATATATCAGAGATGGCGATGAAAGTCGATATGCCTACGCCGATAGTGAATTGTTTACCTCGTGCCCTTTCATTCAATACTGAATTTTCATTATTTTGTGTTGTTTATGGTTTTTAGAAAGGTTTATGTTTTAATTTATTCCTAGGCGGCCTTTCTTTCTGAGTTGCTGGAACACATAAAGGGTGTTTTTTATTGGGGTATAGAACTTTAAGTTGGCATCACTTTTTTAACTGGCGGCCATTTTGTCAGCTGTCAAGTGATTAATATTTAGTTTGGTTTGCCATTTCATCATGAACTGGTTGACAAAAGAACAACGCTTGCAAATCGTGCAAATTTATTTCGAAAGTAATGGTTCAGTTCGCGAAGTTCACCGCAAGCTCCGTCCATTTTATGCCATTACATCCACAAAAACTGACTGTTTGGTGTGCTCTGTGGGCTGGTGGAGTCATTGGGCCATACTTCTTCCGAAATAATGCTGGAGAGTCAGTTACCGTTAATGGAGACCGGTATAGAGCCATGATAACCGACTATTTTGTTCCCGAATTGGATGGCATGAATGTGGATGAGTTGTGGTTCCAACAAGTGGTTGAAAATTGGACCTGTAGAATTGGCTTTATTCGAGCCAGCCGCGGCGGCCACATGCCCGAAATCATATTTAAACATTAATGGCATAAAATTATCCTTCCAATAAAGCCAAATTGATGGACATTAAAACGATTTTCTTGTGTTTTATTTCAATTCGAAGTTCTATACCTCAATAAAAAAACACCCTTTACCATATATTAATCCCAACAACATTTCATAAGATATTCTCTTTTAAAATTATGAGTTGCAGGAGAGTTGCCACACCCTATTTGCTTAACATTTCCTGGTTCCATTTTATTCCTATCATTTATTTTATTCCAAATCAGCAGCTAATGTACCAGCTGACATACTAATACCTTAAACAATTAAAAAGTTATTAATATTGTCCTTTAAAATTGTATGGACAATGGCAAACCCTTTTATTCCCACATCACTTTTTTTTTGGACTAACACTCAGGGGATTCCCCCTATAAATGCAATGCACATTGTTAGCGATAGGAAAGGTGGGTATTGGATGGAGGAAAGAGGGAGTAGTATTTGTTGATGTTTGCCTTGAATTTGATAATGTCATAGCAGGCAGGAAAAACACTTGCTGGAAGATTATTCCACATACGAAGAACGAATTAGCTCTATAGTGCTAAGCGCTCCGGTAGGCGAGTTGGTAGCGTGCTTGCCTATCAGCGTGGGGGTTGTGGGTTCGATTCCCACCAGAGGCTTTGGTCTGTCGCTGCAAAAATCTAAACATATGATCTGTGTCACCCGGTTTACCCTTGGACCCAAAAATTAGAATATAAATTTACTTTGTATTGTAATTAATAAAAAAAAAAAAAAAAAAAAAAAAGCTCTATAGTGTGTCGTCCGGTCAAGCGGCCATTTGACAATGGACGCATGAGACTCCCTGGATGATATCTTCCCGAAAGATGAGATCTGAAATGTAAGCTTGTAAATGTGGATTGAATCAATTCACTCCACCATTCCTTAGACGCTATAAAAACACTTCTTAAATCGTTGACAGTACACAATATTTTCTTGCTGGCATTTCTACGCACTACAAGTCAATTGCACACACCCACCAAGTAAACGTTCAAGTTCAAAGTTAACATTTAACGCTCCAATATTGAGACAGTTAAGCACCGAGGCTCATTGGCAGAGCAAATACTTGATTATTTACTAATCCGAATTAGGCAAATGCTTCGATATCCCACAAACGTTGTAATGGGATGGCAATTACTATTCAATTACCGTCTCATTCTTAATAAAATTCACTCGATTTGATTTTAAATGCGCTGATTATTTGTTCTAGATAATTAATCATATTTAGCCATGTTAAGAAGCCCCATTATTAATGGCTAGAAAAACCCTGTCTGCCGGGAATACATCACTTCTAATTTGAACTCGAAGTGTGCGTTTGCCGTTGAGCCTTAAATGCCATAGTTTGTTTGCTGTTTATAAAATCAATAAAGTCCATTAAGGTAATTGTGTGGCGCGAGGAATGAGGCAGACGGGGAAATTGTTGCCGCAGTTAAATTGCTTTTGATAAATGCACCATCAGAGCCAATTATCCGACGGATTTAAACTTTGAATTGTATTTACCGACGCATTGTTGGCGGTTTCAGTGTAATTGGCTTTCAATAAATGAAAATCGGCGAAAGTGGAAATGGAAATGAATGTGAAAATCACATAACAAATGAAAAACACATGATGGGAACTTAAACGGCTGCAGGGATGAGAGGTGACAGAAAATATGTGTGGCAATTTAAGTCTGAAGAACTGTGCGAATGGGCGGGCATGAACATTAGGGTGGAGTGAAATTCAAAAAAAAAAAAGTTAACCTCGGAAAGAGATGTAGTCTGGGTTCCTAATGAGGGGAAAAATATAGAAAAATTTTTTAAAAAAATTTTAGGGGTCGCGCCACTCCCTCGAAATTTGGAAATGATCGCTATTTTGGCGTTGATTTTAGAAAAATCCTAAAAAGTTTTATGTCTATAAATGTTTGCAATAGCGTAAACAATGAAGGGCATGAAAAAATTTAAATTGTTCAAAAATTTCAAAAAGTAAAATAAGTCAAATCGTCCCTTCTTCAGGAAATTGACTGAACAATGAAATCGCCACCAAAGCTACAAATATTAGTCGATTATCCTCATATTTGCCTCAAATACTTTTGTTTGGGCACTGAACAAGCTAAATTAAATTTCGAATAAGTTAAGTCGTTAATTTTTAGGATTTTTCTAAAATCAACGCCAAAATAGCGATAATTTCCAAATTTCGAGGGAGTGGCGCGACACCTAAAATTTTTTTAAATTTTTTTTCTTTGTTTTTCCCCTAATTAGGACCCCAGACTACATCTCTTTCCGAGGTTAATTTTTTCAAATTAAAAAAAAAGCATGTTTTCACTCCACCCTAATGAACATGCCATGGAGTAAGCAATAATTTAAATGGGCCAAAACTATTTAATGTCAGGAGGAAATTAAGATGAATCAGATGGCAGCTGAGTTTTAAAGTTGTTTCAAAAACCAATTGCTGGCGAGGACTGCAGTGTCATTCTAAATGGCGATTTCGGACATGGAGTAAAAACAGCTTTTTCAACTGAAAACTCTGTCAACTTTGTTGTTCAATAAATTCTTTTAAAACTGCGAATATCAGACTGTTAGAAAATTATTATTTTTATCCATTACCCGTCTAAAGACACTGTCACTTTGTACTGAGAATATAATTTGGAAATTATTGTGTATTTTATATTCATCCCTGCCGACACGAGCAACATTTTTAACTGTCCACGTGTTCAATATATCAAGGTGATGACAAACTTTTCTCAATGTGATACAGAACTTTCGGGTTTCATTAAATATTTAATTCCGACTAATGCCTTGCATTTTTCATCACCTTACATTTTGGAATTCACCTCCTTTCGTTCCACCCCGCGTGGTCACATCACAGCCACATACAGTGGTGAAGGTTCGTTTCAGGTAAAAGTCAATTTTATACCAAATTCTATTAAAAGCCAACATTAACAGTTCCCCTGTCAATTGAGAAATAATAAAAAGAAAAGCAACAGCAAAAATTGTGTTTGAAATTATGAACCCAAACACATAATGTCTGAGGAACGCACTGTCTGCAACTCCCAGACATGCGAAATGTTTATGCAGTCAAGGGGTTACCAACATGTTTTAGACCCATCCCCACCTTCTTCGCCACCATGGGGGCGAAGGGACAGTGGCAGGGACATTACGAGTCTCTTACGTGCATAATAAACCCGACACAGCACATCCTCGACTGAAACTGGCCGAAGACCAACGCCAACACAAACGCAATTTGTCGGGTTGGCTTTGCCGGTTTTAACAGAACGTGGCCCCAGGCAGTTCATTACAGTCTTATCTCAAATTGCGACTGTTATAAATGATTTACATTGGAACTCAAACATACACCGTCATCAAGTTGTGTTGAAGGATATTGTGCGGGTGTGTCGGGGCGAATACGTAACGTGAAAGTATTTCTTGTTATGTTTTATTTTTATTTTTGTTGTTGATTTTGGTCCTTTGCATATTTTATTTCCATTTATTTTGCCGCTTTTCATCAGGTTACTTTCGGGGTTAGCCGCCTTATATTCTGGCTGGGTGGATGTACACCAGCTACTGTCGCATATACAAATGTATTAGTGGCCATACTGACCAGACATTATCAACGTATAAGTCCAAAGTTTTGTTGTTTTATTGGTGTACGATTTTGTTAACCCTTTTTGCCACAATTCGTGTCGTGTAAATTACCGACCTTTATTAGCCAAACCGAAAAGAAAGTTTATTTCCCCATTTTGTTGTTCAATAAATTCTTTTACAACTGTAAATATCAGTTGGCTGGTAACAATGTTACCAAACAAGTTGATTGCCTTTTACATGGCACTATACGAGGGTAGTATAAAAACTCGGCAAACTGAAAAATTTGAAGGATACTGAAAACATGAAAAGTTTCCGTAAATCCGGAAGGCTTCATAAATATCATGGAACCTCTCAACCATGAGAAAAGGTGGTCGTTGCCACGTCCTTAACCCTATTCGTACCAAGCTAAATTTGTAACGTGTAAGTAATGGCAGTAAAACACAAAATGATTGACAAAAAAAAAAATGGAAAAAGAAATCTATTGGACACTTTTTTCAAGTAAACTATATGTCTAAACTGAATTTAGACATATGGGACGATAATGACTAATGTGAAGTAAAATGGTTTTCCAACAAGAGGTGTTATTGTGAATCACTCGGTATTTCTGAAGCTGTAACTTTTCAAGCTTTCATTCATCGACATTTGACAAGTAGAAACTACGCCATTACTAAAAATTGAACGATACACGCTTCAACAACGCATTGAAATTATTAAAATTCACTACAAAATGGTGAAAATCTTGCAGTCACAGTTTGCAAAACTAAAGAATTTTTGGGTCGCCGTGAAGCACCTTGTCGCACAGCAATACAGAAATTGGTGGACAAATTCGAGCTGTTGGGACAAGTTAGTGATGTGAAGAATAAAACCCGTGTACGTTGCTCAAGAACAACTGAGAATATTGCTGCTGTGACCCAAAGTGTTCCCAGGTTTGTCCATTCCTCGTCGTTCTTTGGAATTGGGCATTTCACAATCTTCATTACAACGTATTTTTTTACACCTTAGTCTTGGGTCTTAGGCTTATCAAGGATCATCAACAACGTCGTGTCTTTGCTGATTGGCTCCTTGAAATACATGAAAATTTTCGGGAATTCCATCGAAAAATCATCTTGACTGATGAGACCCATTTCCACTTTGCTGGCTACGTCAACAAGCAAAATTGTCGCATTTGGGGCTCGGAAAACCCATAAGTTATTGTTGAGAAGCCTATCCATCCTCAACGTGTGACTGTTTGGCGCGGTTTATGGTCCGGCGGGGTCATTGGACCTTACTTTTTCGAAAATGAGGTTGGATCAACAGTTACGGTGAATGCTTTTGATGGACTGTTTATTGAAGTTACCCGTATACAATAACCATCCACAAAATTCTACAAATATTATTGATTTTTGTTTAGATTTTCAGACTTATAACTTTCCCTACGATACCCTGTCATTTTGAAGTTGTGGCAAAATAAGTTTTCAATGTTGTTTTTTTAAACGGGTTAAACCCTGATAGCTTAACATTTTGAGATTGGAAGTAATAAACGTTTCTAAAGAGTCTTTGGCTTTGAATCCACATTCAGCCACTCCAGCCTTATTTAAAATATGACCAAACTTAAAGGGATTTCCCATAAAAATGTCTTTCTTATTGTTTTCTCCATTAACTTTCGTTACAACTTTCAAACGTTTCTGGGCATTGACACAATTTTCACTAACCATCCCCTAATGCGAAAATACACACAATTTCGTTAAACCAAATTCCATAGATGGCACAAATTGTTACTTAGTCTGGCCAATGTCCAAAATCAAATCACAGATTAGCATACCATGGTTGACTATATTTGGATTTGTCCAGAATAATTAGATACGCATCAGAATGCTTATGAACTGAATATGAGATTCAAATTAGGCAGAATCTATTTTTTTTATATGTGACTTGTTTATGTTTGACTAGCTAGACCCTAGAGAAGGTTCAAGGATACATAGTTTGATATAATTGACATATTCGCTGTCATTCTGTTGTGTGGCCTCCCTCTGACATCCTCATACCCCGTTCATACCATATCAAATTCGTTTTAGTATGCTTGGCAGTGCTACTATTAGCCGACCGCAATTTCTTTAATGGCTTCACTTGGCTTGGTCGGCTCTGAGGGGTGGGGCAAAAGCGGAAATGATATTGTATATCAACCGGGGGCTTTGTCATAAACTGCCTCGGTGCTACTTTTTTTTTTTTTGTTTGTTCATTCATTCTTTACATTCGGCGTGATTACAATGGCTTTAAGCTTATTAAAATCTGCCACAAACACACTAAACTGAAAGCTACATAAACAAATCGCAAACAAATTTCATGCATACATAAAACGCCATACCATCGCCATCAACGCAACATCCATTCTCCATTCCCCCACCTCCACCCCTTTTCCCCACCAGCATTTCCTTTAACCGACCCCATCACCGTTTCCATTCTCCGCCGCCGAAAATGAATACATTTAAATACAAAATTTGCTATGAGATTCTGTTTGTGTGTGTAGTCGTATTTACATTTGAGTTTAGTAATCACAAAACCTCTTTTATTGTTCGGTTGTCCTTTATTTTCCTTTCGCTGGCAACAATGTAAAGAAGCGAACATGAAATGGCATCGCAATTGTTTTCATTCCCACTGCTGTGTGATGCATGGGCCACGATGGGGAGGTGTTGCCAATTCATAAAGTTGCACGGTGGGTTTACGGCGACAAAGTGTTATTTTAATTTTTCATAATTGTTAATAGCTAATTGCGGCATCCAATTTTTTTTAATTTAAAGCACAAATTAAATTACAATTACAGTCTTAAAGCCAACTTACATTGTTTACAAAATGTAATTGATACAAAAACGATGTGATGGAGAATTGTATCGGATAACTTAAAAAATTACTGATGGTTTCTTTAATTATAGCACCTAAATGTATGCAACAAAAAAAGTATCAGATCATTTGAAATATTAATCAGCTTTGCTTGATTCCGACTTTACTATTCAACGCCACACTTAGCGTCGGAACATTTTCAGTCGTTCCTTTCAAACTCTGAAATGCCGAGTTCAAATCTGTTTTATTTTTGCCCATTACGTCCCATTTTCTAGATATTCGCGACTGACGTTTATTATTAAGGTTCACAATATCTTAATACGATTCTTAACATTGCAGCCCTGTACATTTCAAAAATGGTGCGCCATCATGGGATAACCACAATCCGGCTACCATCCGCAATCCAAGAGAAACCGTTACGTCTGTGTGGGCGAATTCACCCTCTTGGTTAGGGGATCAGGACTTCCTTAAGTCTCTGCCACTGTGAATTCACCCCTTGGTTATGGGATGGGGACATCCGGTTGACATCCCATCTCCAGGCCAGGCCGAATTCTCCATGCGATTTAAGCCGGGACAAAAAACATTAGCTGTTCTTTACCACCCGCGGGTTTAGATAATTTATGGTCAACAGATAGACAAAGTAATATATTTGACAGATGGACTAGATTTTCTAAGAAAGACTCAGAAATGTCCAAGGAGATTGATGTATATTTTCAGTTTCGGAATCGAGTCCATATTCAGTATTCATTTCTATGCAGATGTCACTAACAAACAGTTTTTTCTTAGCTGCATGTAGAAAGTGACACGACTGTTCGATAGAATTTTGAATTTCGATACTTTTGCAATTGGTGTGCTTGAGGGAAACTTACCGCAATTCTTTGGTTAGAAATAAACTCGGTGACGGACAATTGAAATACTATCTGCGGACTCTACCTGAGATATCCCACATAAAGTTCGAATTTCACTGAAGCCGTAGCATCATTTTTGCTTTATAATTGTATCAGTAGACGATGCAGTGAACAGCTCTCTAATAATCTCAATCTCTGGATGTTCAGATGAAGATTTATAAGATTTACGCATCTGCAGCATTTTTACTTGCTACACCAGTTCTGATTGGGACCACTGCTCAGCCCGTGCCAGTGTAGGATGCAGGCGACACCTTCATAATGCCACATCCAACAGATATCAAAATGTCCATGCTCGTGTAAGGAATTTATTCACAATATGCGAGATGAAGAGGGAGAAAGAGAGAGGGTACAAATATGAATGAATAACGAATATTTCGTATTCATTAGTTTGGTTGTTGCTGCTGCTGCTGCTCCGCTTGTTGCCGTTGTTGTTGCTCGAGCGAATCCCATCTGTTTTGAATTCATAATCTCGCGTATTGTTTGATTGTTGTACTTACATTCATGTGACTAAGGATATTTGTTCATATGTGTGACGGAGTCTGTGTGGGTGCATGTGAGTGTGTGTGTGTGTTAATACACGTATGGGTTGATGTTACAGTTGCTGTTTGTTATTCTGGGTGGCGGCATTTGTTATCATTGTGCGCTTTGTTCCGTGCTCATTTGTTCGGCTGCAGGCAATCCATTGGAAGACAGACTTATCGTCGTCATCGTCATCATCAGCGACGTGGAAATCATAGTCGTACACACACATACACATGTACATGCTCATACTCTTTGGTTAATAGGGTTGTAAATATGTATGTATCATCAGCTAATGCAATTGCGTAATGCCTGCAAATATTGTAAGTGTGATTTCTTGTGGGAGTTCTGTCCGCCGGAAAGTGATTGGCCGGGGTTGGTTAGTGGTTAGCAGTTAACAGAACGCAGAATGTGCTTGAATGAATGTGACAATTTCAAATATGAACTGTCGATTGACTGAGAGACCAAGGGAATTTTAATTTATTATTTTTGCAAAAAAAAAGTTATCATTTTCTCAGGCTCATATCTTCCAAACCGTTTGATTTACTCTCTGAGGCAAAGTTGTTGCTCTTGTCCTAACCAAAAGTACCATCCAAAAACACTACAGAAACCGTGTTCATCTTTGAATATTCTGCCGACAATTCTGAATTCTTATAGTTTGTTTGTATCGAGTGGACTGTATACTTTTCGATAGATAATGTAATTGATAACAGCCTGGGCTAAATATCCATGTTCAATTCTGTACAACTATTTTGTCTTCGACAAGGTGACAGCTAATAATACGTATAAGTGGTAGGATTTCAAATTAATATTAATCATACGCTCCAAAAATTGGCTAATGCTATTCTAGAAAGCAAATTTGAATTGATATTGTTTTAAGATTCATTTCTAGGATGTTCATATCTACTAGAAAGTTGTTTTTTGAGGTCTTAGGTAAATTTTTGTAGTTAATTGTTTCCTTGTTAATTTGAAGAGTTTGTTACCTATGGACGTGAACAAGGAAAAAAATTAAAAAAAGTGTTTTTTTTTGCAAAAAGTGGCAAATTATGTGATCACTTTTTTCTATCCAAAAATTCAATGTTTCCTTCGAAAACTTCAAACAGTCATATCTCAAAAAATAGGCATCCTAGAGCGAATAGAGGCGAATCCATTGTACACTTTTTTCCATTCAAAAATTAAATATTTTATTTGTTTTTTTATGGCTCTGGGCAAAACTGGGACCCACCACATAGTGTTCTCAGTATATGGTTATATTTCCATGACTTAAAAAAGTACACACACATCTAAACAACTTTTTGCTTAAGAATCTCCGTTTCCTTCGATCGATGTTGGAGATATATTGAAGCGTAGAGGTTTTATATAACAATAGCTC
Organism: Hydrotaea cyrtoneurina; assembly: GCA_958296145.1. Taxonomy (NCBI): domain Eukaryota; kingdom Metazoa; phylum Arthropoda; class Insecta; order Diptera; family Muscidae; genus Hydrotaea; species Hydrotaea cyrtoneurina. Next base: position 114,998,071 of record OY282512.1, read on the forward strand.
AGTACTAGCTCGTATTCATAATCTCAGAAAATAATATATAATAATAACACAATAATTTCATTCCAAACCAATTTATGAAATTTATTAAATCGTACTCCAAGGGTATTTAATATTCTCCCCAAACGAATTCGCTGTGTCGTCCAAAAAAGCCTCATTCTAATACATATTGGTTCAAAAATGTATAAAGCCATTGATTATGTCCCAGCTTTCATATCGCAAGACTCCTCACAAAGCATGGTCATAATGGGTGGACTCGAACATAAAAAATATTATAATTCTAAAAAATTGTGTAAAATTGTGTTCAATTTGAGCCCATGCGAAACACAGACCTCAAAATTGGTGCATAGAAATAACTGAGGTTCTTCTATAAATCGTGCAGTCTGCAGATACATCTCTGTCAAATTTAATTAAAAGCCGAATGATTTTTTATGAGACATAAATTGATAACGCATTGTCCGATTTCTTTAAAATATGTACATTTTAACGTTTTTTTCAATCTTCACCTTAAATGCATTTCATTCCGAAAAACAGTTTCACAGCTAGGAAAAAAGCAAAGTACAGACATTTTTGGTTATGTGTGATTTATAAAAAAAAAAGGCGGTAGATACTAGAAGGGACGTTCACTAAATTGTGAATAAAATGGAAAATTCTCCATCGATTTTAATGGTCTGTGCCTCATGTTAAAAAAATATGAAAATTCATTGTGAAATTTTTTCGACTTAACTTTGTTAAAAGCTCTGAACTGTTATATGTATTTAAATAAAATTACGGCAATTTTTTTTTAAATAATTTAATGATATTTTTTTAAAATTTATTTCAAAGAAAACAGAGTATTCTTTTCCAAAATGATTTTTATTTTATATAATTGCATATATTTTCCTATAGAAATTTTTTTTGTCAAATTTTCCTATAGAAATTTTGTTTGTGAAATTTCCCTATAGAAAATTTTTTTGTGAAATTTTCATAGACAACATTTTTTTGTGAATTTTTCCTACAGAAATTTTTTTTGTAAAATTTTCCTATAGAGACTTTTTTGTGAAATTTTCCGATAGAAAATTTGTTGTGAAATTTTCCTACAGAATTTTGTTTTTGTAAAATTTTTCTATAGAAAATTTTATTTGTGAAATTTTCATAAATTTTTTTGTGAATTTTTCCTACAGAAATTTTTTTTTTCTAAAATTTTTCTATAGAATTTTTTTTTGTGAAATTTTCTTATAGAATTTTTTTTTGTGAATTTTTCCTACAGAATTTTTTTTTGTAAAATTTTCCTATAGAAATTTTTTTGTGAAATTTTCCTATAGAAAATTTTATTTGTGAAATTTCCATACCAAAAAAAGTATCGGTCATTTTTGTACTCGAGGGACCACGGTAAACCAGAATTGTATAGTGGTTAGCCATTACAAATACTTATACTTATCTGTGTTTTTGTTTTGTAATATACTGAATTATATGCAGTCCATCACCCTGTTTAAATTTAGATATCAAATTTGTTCGGATGACCAATATTCCTTTGTACTCGTAAATACGCTTTATTTTCTATTTCTTTGAAAACTTAAGAATAACCCCAGGGTATTAAAATAGCAATGCATGTGTGAGCTGTGTTTTAATTTTTCAAATGCATTTTAAATAAAATCACTCATAAAATATTCATATAAAATCCTAAACCGTAACATAAGGTGCTCATTCTACATTTTGAATGTCGACATTTTCATTTTTTGCCTTTCCTTTGGACATGTACCGAACGACGTAAGGATAACTTTGTTTGTGACATTCCCGTAGTACTCATATACATCAAAGTTTTTAATATATTTTCGTGTAAGTTGATCCAAAAAAAAAAATAAAATACATGGAACCAAAAATTCCAAACTTTTACTATTAGATGAGAATGTCTATGGAAAATATATGACTTTTGGGTATGTATTCTCATAGTATCCATAAAAGGAGCATACACTTGTTAGGGCGCGCGTATGTGTGTGTGTGAGTGTGAGTGGCCTTAAAAAAGATGTAAAACTAAGTACACACAGTCATATTGGAGAGACTCCTCTGTCAAAATGTCCGTCGACCCGCCCTCACAACTCTGAGGGAAGAGAATAACTCAATGTCAGTGTAAAGAACAGAAACTATGACACATATTCCAACGACTAACACAGAGTGCACAGATGGTCTCCGTTCTGGCACACATTTATATGGGAGGACAGCGTTATATTTGTGCAGGAATTGCATGTGTGGCTGTGTGTGGAAAATGTACCTATACATGAGTTCTGCAGAAAACGAAAAGTGTATGCACTCCACATTGAAAAGCTACAGTAAATAACAAAACTGTTGTCTTAATGCCATAGTTTCACTTTTATTTGTAGTTGTATACGAGGGCCAATTGGGAACAAGCAAACCTTCTCGTACATCAGCGAGGTTTATAATGTGTAACACCAATTTTTAGTTTATGGCAAAACTAGTCTTAATCAAAGTCTGTACATTGTCATTAAAATAAATTAATCTGATACTATTAACGAAAGCCAAGCCCCCGAGTACCGACTACATAAATAATAGACGTATTTTTGCTACACCGCTATCATAGATAATCGCTTAATTTGTAGGGAGAGTTAAGCGATATTAAGTATGAATAGAAATTACCACTTATGTTTGTTTCTTAAGTTGGCAGAGCATTGCCAGCATAAAAAATAACAAAACGCCAATATTAAATGGTGCCAAGTGTATAAAGATATCAATCATTGTGATTTAATGCACAAGAAGGCGAAAATTAATACGCCAACTCGCCCCAACAATGTCCATGTGACGCTGGGGCAATTATTTACTTGTATAAAATTTAAATAGAATTAAATGAATTATTAAAAAAAAAAAAAAAAAAAAAAATCCTATCAGAAAAGACGGACGCATGGTAGTAGTATTATTAATTTTAATTGAATTTGATATATTTGCCCACAACTCTTACTCATCAGGACTATTTTTTCAGATTTTTATGAAAATGTTTTAATAAAGTTTTCACAGCGTTCACAGAATGCTGCCTAGTTTGTGGCAAATGACAATATCGCTAGTTTGGCGTTTTCTTTACAATTAAGCAAGCGATCATAGCTAGCTTGTTACGAAAACACGCCTATTCTGAAATTTATGTGTAATTTTTGAAGTCATGGAAGTCATGACCATATACTGACGCAACTACGTGATAAAAGAAAAAAGTCATGCACTATTTTTTAAGGGCCCCCAAAATTTTGGGACGTCGGTGTTATTGTTGGAAAAAAGTGATCATTTTCTTAGGCTCATACCATTAAAACCATTTCTAATTCTAAATTACTCTCTGAGGCAATCTTGTAGCTCTTGTGGTAATGAATAAAAATTGTGAACATATAAAATCGAAAAAACTGCATCATCAACGTCATAATCGCAAACTTTAAAAAAATTGTATTTCGCAATATATTGTGAAGAAGCTTATTTCAAAATGGGTACCTCGGTTTCTTAAGTGTGACAAAAAATTCACTGATTACTTCAAAGTAATATTTGAAGCTGACTAGAAGCAAAAAAGAATACATCTAGAACGATGACAGCCAAGCCAATATTTTTTATGTAACGTCATACACAGTAATTCCCTTGGTAAATTTAAAAAATCTGATGAACTTTAACTTTCTGTTCAACCCTCCTATCTTTGCACATTGTTGTCGGTTTGCTTTTTTATATCCTTTTAAGTCTTTTAAAATATTTGCATAAATCCTTTAACATGTCGTAGTTTTATTCTCGTTTTCATTGTTGTTACACCGGATATTTTTTCTTTGTTAACATTCTTGTTAAGATTTCCCCTCTGTTGCGCTACAGTGCAGCCAGTGAGGCACTGTGGAATAGTAGACGACATCAATGTACGGTTTGTGTTTGACATTGTTGTGGTTTCGGTCCAATTGAATGAGATTTATTTTGTACAAATCATATGTGATCTTCTGATTATTGCAGAAATTGCAGTCGTACCAGATAAATGCAGCAGGCATTGGGGAAAATCTGAAGTGATGGTGAAGTTATTGTCCTTCGAATAACAGGTTGTCATATATTTCGATTTTCATGTACACGTCAGAATTTTTTTAAGTTTGAAGTATGAAGCTCGTAGTGACCTGTGTGAAAGCCTTTGGACCGATTTTTAACCCTTTTTCAGTGATCCAATCGAGCTGATTTTTTGCAGGCAGACTCGTGGAAATGTATCACGTCAATTTTTTTAAAAAATAGATTTTTATCAATATTCAGATTTTCCTAAATTTTTTTTTTTTTAAATGGTTATCGTTTTTTTTTTAAGGTTTCAGTTCAAAAAACATTTTTTTTCGTAACGCTTAAGTAGTTTAAGTTATGCTAAGAAAAGTGAAAAAAATATTTTTATCCAAGTGCATAAAATATCGTACTGCATTCAAGGGTCGTTCTGCACTTTAAATTGCATTCCCACCAGTTCGTGCCGAACTGACCTGACCTATGAAAAGAAATGTTCCAAACAAGAAACTTGAAACACCAACGCAAAATATTACGCAGTTTTATTTAAATATTTCTGTTTTTTTGTTCTTGTTGTTGTTGTTGCTGCTATACGTAAATTAGTTTAACATGTTTTTGCAAATTAAAAGAAAATATTTGCCAACACAAAGGAAAAGAGCCTCGAGCTACTTTCCTGTTGGTACCATCAACAATATTTCGTCATTTGCAGCCCACTCATTTGTGTACATTTGAGCAGTTATTTTTAGTTCTGCTACTTACACACAAACACACACACACACAAAACAATCGAAGAAAGGTCACAGACGCTGGGATATTGTGGAAAAATAAACAAAAGCAATGTCCTTTGGCCAGTTGATGTATCCGTATGTATGTCGAGTGCACCCAGAATGGGGTGAGTGAATTAGAAGGCAAAAATGGGGACATGTCACAGAAAAAAGCACTGCTACAAACAAGTCGGGCACGACGAACTATGACCGCACCGTCTTAAACGCTTAAAAACCAGTTAATGGGTAATAGCATTGGTATGGAAGATAATTGAATATGATCGATTTTGCAATTACTGAGCAGAATTTGATCAAGATCGAACGTAAGGGGATGGTTTGTAAATAGAACGGAATATCCACAAATCAGAAGGCATACAGTCATCATTTCTATCTCATTATAAACGGATGAGTGAAAAATTGTTGTATTTGTTATTAAATTTTTTTTTTTTTTTGATTTCGTTACTAGTCCGTCTTATTACACATTGCAAAATTTTATCAAGATCCCACAGTATGGCTTCTACAATTAGTTCTAGAGAGACCATTATATAGGAATTATAAGTAAACATAGGTTGACGTTGATCTATTTCAATAGGTCTTGCAATATCGTGGGATTATGTAAGACAATCTGCAAAGTTTCAGCGAAATTGTTTCAAAAACAAGTCAAGATAGAACAAAAATAAATAAAATCAAAATATGACAAAAAGAACAATGCAACAATAAAATGAAAAAACAAAATTTTTGTGCGCCTTAAGACCATTGGTGCCAGTTGGACCATTGGACCAGTTGGAACCACAACTCATCTACATTCATGCCATCCAATTCGGGAACAAAATAGTCGGTTATCATGGCTCTATACCGGTCTCCATTAACGGTAACTGACTCTCCAGCATTATTTCGGAAGAAGTATGGCCCAATGACTCCACCAGCCCATAGAGCACACCAAACAGTCAGTTTTTGTGGATGTAATGGCATAAAATGGACGGAGCTTGCGGTGAACTTCGCGAACTGAACCATTACTTTCGAAATAAATTTGCACGATTTGCAAGCGTTGTTCTTTTGTCAACCTGTTCATGATGAAATGGCAAACCAAACTAAATATTAATCACTTGACAGCTGACAAAATGGCCGCCAGTTAAAAAAGTGAAATCACCCTTTATGATTTTTTTTTAAAAAAAAATATTTGTCCATTGCTTCTTAACTATTATTTTTATATAATGTTCACAACATTTTTAGCTCACATAATTACCTTCAATTTAGTGTATTGTTTGATAAGACATCTTGTTTTGAATTATTGTTTTGAATTATAATAAAATAGATTTATTTATTATTAATTACAATACAAAATAAATGTATATTCTAATTTTTGGGTCCAAGGGTAAACCGGGACCATATGGTTAGATTTTTGCAGCGACAGACCAAAGCCTCTGGTGGGAATCGAATCCAAAACCCCCACGCTGATAGGCTAATAAAATATAATAAAAGAATATGCGACGAAAATAGAAATTTTAAAAATAAATAAAAAAAAAAAAAAACGTTATTCTTAAATTATTTTTTTTTCGAGTTTATCGCAAAATTTCACCCGAGAATATAATAAACATCTCTTGGACAAAATCGCTGTTGCCTAATGTAGTAAAAACAATATCAAGTTCGGGTTCCGCCGGAATGACTCTAAACGTCTGTTGTTCTTCATCTTTCATGTGGAGTGGAAATGTGATTGGAGTGGAAAATTTCGTTACTGTTCATTTTAGTCCCGGTTCTGTTTCATTGTTCTTATTCAATTGTTGAAATGTATTTTCGTCGGAGAATTTTTTAACGACAACCAAATACACATGTGCACTAGTAATTAGAAATTGTGTACCTAAGTATTTTGGTGAAATGGCAAACCAAACTAAATATTAATCACTTGACAGCTGACAAAATGGCCGCCAGTTAAAAAAGTGATGCCAACTTAAAGTTCTATACCCCTAGTTCTATTGCCTAGTTCGTAGGCAAACTCTAGATACCACTAAGTCGCACTCAGCAAATGTGACCCTTTTGTATTTCGGATGAGACCTGGGGATCGTTGACCACAAAGTGACTTATTTTCTTTCGTACACTTCACCACAAATGACATTCCACCTCCAACAGAATGTTAAACAATTTAATTTCCCAAAATTAAGTACAACCACCACTACGACGAGTAGTGCTACTATTTGATAAAATTCCATTTCTAATACTACAGCTACTGCATATTACTAAATACTAAGTAACCCGTCTACAAACTACTACTATGTTGTGGAATTGGCAAAAGCACGAAAATTGCGACTGCCAGTTGTGTATTCAACACTTAATTACAATGAACATTTCGGTAGTTGTGTGTTAACATTTCAATGCTCGTTCATTGTGTCGACATTTACGGCCATTATTATTGCATTATTCCTACATTCGAGTGTGATTACGTTGGAAACAAAACCGTACAAACTTGAAAAAGCATATTGATGTTACTACTCGTATTCCCCAAAGATGTAGCAGTCGGGGTAAAGTGTTGCATTTGGAATGATAGAAGGTTTTTAATGTTACAAGTTAGCAAAATGCACATGACGGTCCTGAAGCCACAAATTAAGCTGAATCCATAAAAAAGATGATAATACTTGAACGTAATTTTTTTATGTATTTTTGATCTATATTCTTCATACAGTTTGATTTCTGTTAGTTGAGTTTGAGATCATTGATAATTTCAATTTCTTTGCAAAAATAGAAAGGCTTCAAGGCTTCTTTAAATGTTCGTAAAATATCGTACATTCTATATATTCTTCTATATAATACAAGGCCGATGTGTGTTCTCACAAATATAAGTCTGTCCAAAAAGCATCCTTTCCACAAACACCGAACGTAAGTTGCCATTTCAATTGCCCCCTGCTCTCTTAATGTAATTTTTAATGGATTTCAATTCCAGTATTCATACAATGAAAGGACCAAGGATATTAACTCTCAAATATCAAAAGCGTTTCATTCAATTTTCATCATTCGTGTGGCTGCTCAAAGGAATATTTGCGAGAGTGTGCCTTATTATGTTGGCCCACAAACGCACACACACACACATTCGCAAGAGCATATCCTGTAAATGGTTGCAACAATTTAAATTTTATGCTGCAAATACAAGTGGAAGGCAATGAACACAAGTATACATACGAACAAGAGTAATGTTTTGCTTTATGTTGGAAATTTCATTTAGGCAATCATTGATAACATCATTATGCGGAGATGTTTGGATGCCACGAACGAAGGTGGGCAGAGACGACTGTACTTTTACATTATGGGTGTGAACAACTACTGTGGTATTCATTTAAACGTTTTCGACAGAAAACCGAAACATGTAGTTCAGTTTTTATTGTAATGGATGGAAGGCATTTAGCAAACAAAAATATTGCTACGAAGGTGAACATGTAGGTAATATTCACCAGTGGCAGCAGTAAAAATGACGTTGCAAATGTATTCGTTTTTATTGCTACACGTTAACTTGCCACTTAGGAGGATATGTATTTTTACGGATGGCATTGTATTTTCACCGGGGATTGAGGGACGGTGAGAGTGTATTTGTTGTGGCCGTTATCAGTAAATGCATTCGGTCGTAAATTATGAAATGATTTATGAAATTTACAACGAATTTTTAGTGCATTTTTATGTACGTTAATAGAGTCGTAAAATGTCTATGAACTTTTTGCTATTGAGTGGCATTTTAAGCAATTACCATTTACGGCCTATTATCACTTGCCGTTTTTTTAAGGCTTAGCCATACGTGCATTTTCATATTAAATGTTTAGTAATGAATTACAAGCTGTGCTGAGACTGCTTTAAAACGAATTCATCGCACATTACTTGGGAATTAACATTAATAAAAATATGAAATAAAATGTGTTTAGTATTTCACTTCGTTTTCTGTTTTAGTCAAATAAAAGCTACAGCCAAAAAAAAACTTCTTTCCTAATCGGAATCCAAAACAAACTCAAATCGAGACAAGGAAATGCATTCAATTCAAGTACATTTGTATGAATGAGATGTAAATAGTATTCAAATGTAGTAAATTGTACTAGATTTTAGTATGTCCGAATATTTTTAAATTTTAGTTCTGTAAAAACTTAGTTGTAGGCAAGGGGTGATGGGTTATTTTACAATTTGATATATTATAGAAATACTGGGTTCTCCAACAAGAGGTGTTATTCTGAATCACCCGGTATTTCGGTAGCTGTCACCTTTGTAGCTTTTATTCTTTGACACTTGACAAGTAGAAACTACGACATTACTAAAAATGGAACGATAAACGCTTTAACACCGCATTGAAATTATTAAAATTCACTACAAAAATGATGAAAATCTTACAGTCACAGTTCGCAAAACTAAAAAGTTTCCCGACCGTGTTATCTCTCGAAGAGGTAATCACAATTGGCCACCGAGATCTTGTGATTTCAAACCTTGCAACTTCTTCCTTTGGGGCCACGTAAAAAGATATGGTCTACGCCAACAGCCCAGAGTCGATTTAAGATCTCAAAGATAGATTTCGTGAGGCTATCGGGGACATAGAGCAGCCACTTTGCGATTTGGTTATGGAAAATTTCATGAAAAGGATGTGGTCCTGTAAGCGTGGTCGCCGTTTGGCCTTCCTCTTTATTGTGAAATAAACATTCGATCATTTATCTCAAAAAATTTAATTTTCCTTTGAATACCAACGCTTTATTACCAAAATTGAATACTTTTCGGATTTTTATAGTTGAGTGTGGTTGGGGCCGGTTACTTTTGGTACACATTATGCCGTAATTCTACATATTGCTCATAAAACCACTGAGAAAGTTTCAGTCGGGTAAACCGACTTACATATACCATCACCCTCAGTAAAAATATACAAGTCTCATGTTTCAAAGTATCGGCAAGTGAGCGTGACTGCCACCATTGGCATATTGATATTGTTACACGCTTTCTAAAGTGGGCTGAATAGAGGGTTTTTATGGGAGGTACCCGAACGTTTGTGTAGTTTTTGGCAAATATTAACAATGTAAAATTCCAAAGGGATTGTTTAACTCCTTCGGAAGTTATCGTGTGTACCAGCTGGGCAGACACAAGAACATAGACAGAAGTCTTGGAAAGTCATGAATCGAATTTCGTTCAAATACACCTACGGTCTAAAGTGAATTTTTCTATGTGTTACACTTCTGGGTCGTATCAAATGACCCTACGGGTAGGACGGTAAATAAAATTACTTGTTTCATAGTTTTCAAAATTTTTTTCAGATTTTGACATTTGAAAAAATATTTAATGTTTCACACCAGTTTAATAATGACAGGCCATAATTAGCATAAAGGCCAACTTCTTTTTATCCTTTTATCTCAACTGCTTCATATTCCATAATGAACCCCAAAGCAAACGCTGCGAAACAAGATATTGGTTGCTCAAAGCGGCCAGAGAGCAAAAACAAAGTACACTTCATAAGAAGTTGGGTTGAAGCCATATAAAAGCCATAAAGACTGGGCTGAAGGAGAATATGTACCATTCAAAGCCTGATTTTTCTATTCGAAAAATTTCATAATTTTCCCCCGAAAATTGGCTTCGTCTGGCAGTCGTAAGCAAAGACATATCTAACACCCCATTATTGAATCCAAAGCCCACAAAACTCAGCAGCTGGCAACAAATAGTACCGCCAACAATGGTACTCAAATGAATGGAAATTTCCTGCAAAACCAAATACGGAATTTGAATTATAGACGGAAATTGCAGAATATTTCAGTCCGACCCTAATTGAGAGCCAAATCATATTTTGTTTTCTCAGGAATGTTCCATTCCGTTGAGTCCCAATTTAACTCATTCCAAATGCATTATACTGTATGTACACTTGACATATTCTTGTTTATAATTTGTGTTCTAACACTACGAGTACTGTCACATCGCAAGTGCCTATAAAATGAAAGTTGTCCCTTTGCACGGTAGACGTAAAATTCTACTATGAGATAGAACTAACGTAATCATATGGATATGCAACTGTTCATCTGTGATTGTAAACTTTTTATGGGTTGGTCATAGGCAGCGTTTGAAAATGCTACGCTACTCCGTAGTATTTTGTTTTGCTCTCGCTACCGCTCCCACTTTGAACAGAGCCGTAGCAGAGCCATAGCCGAAAAATGAAAAAGTATATGCTCTGCTCTGCTTGTAGTTCTGTCGCGTCATAAACTATAGCAATAGTAATAGCCAAAAATCAAATGATGTGCTCTGCGTAGCCATAGCGGGAGCTGAAAACTGATAGCGAGATGAGAGCAGATGAAGTGAAATTGTTTTTATTTACTATGGCTCTTCTGCATTTTTGTTTTTGCTAAAATTCTGTGCTTGTTTGCACGTAGCGTCTTGGCTTTCAAATTTTTGTTTGTATATGCTATGGCCGCTACTGCCATCAAATCCCCACTTGCACTCTAAAATATCATTATTTTCCGCACCAAATTCCAACTTATTTAAAATGCTATTTGCGGTTTTATCCAAAATTGCCTGTAATGGAACATGTGCTTCCGTTTCTGAAACTTTAATTCCATCTGGAATTAATTTTTTTTTTGCTTCTACGATAGAATAATAGGACGGAAAACAATTTTTATGCACAGCATTCACAACGTTTCTCATCATATTGTATTGCCTAAAAGAGAGATCCATATCCACGTACAATGCGAGGGCTTTTTCCACTGAAATAGTTCCACTGTTACTTGTTTCGGAAATTTTTTCTGCTGCTTTTGTAATAGCTTCTGCAGATGTTGACGCAACAAGTTCATCAACACGTCTTCGCTTAGTTCGATGTGATGCTTGGTCGAAAGACAAACGTGGCCTACCTTTAACAGAACTTGAACTTGGTTCCTAAAAAAACAATAGAGTTGTTTTATCTCTGATTGGTGCCAAGAAAATATTCATAAAAAATAAAAGAGCACTCTGGCGCAGCTGAAATTTAGATATGTTAAAATACACACTATTGTGAACTAAATATCCAAAAATTAGAGTAGTATTTTGATGTATTTTTTTTTTTAAGTCTTCACAACATGCGGTTCACATTCACTTTGACACATCTTTAGATATATGTTTCAGCTAACGGTACTTTCCATGTGATACATATTTATCAACAAAACCAGTGTTGCCATATTAAATGCAACTCAAATTTGACATTTATATGTAATTTATACCGACAGTTACATTATGTATTTGAAATAACAGCATTTCTAAAATATATAAAGTTCTACATTTGGCAATGATGTACCACTGGCTTAACAACTATCACAATTGAGCTTCTATAAAACAAAATCTAGTCCACATATCCAGAAAAAAATTTATATTTCATCTAATATAAGTGTTTACTTGTAAATAAAGAAAAAAAAATTATAAAATTTTAATGTTCACTTATATCATTTTTGGCCACTGCCGTGACACTGTGTGGCGCAGAGGAATTTATTCATAGAGTAATTATTTATAATCAACATGTATGAATATGTTTCTGTTTCAGTACTTTTATGGTTTTTGATTACCAGCCCTGTCGTCGAACATCTGTGGTTTGTTTTCATCATTTTTAGTTTGAGTTTGTGTACAGTGAGTTGTACATTTTATTTTATTATGTTTGTTTTTCACTTGCCTTTTGGAGGGGCCGTAAGCCCGAATGCGTTGGGAAGCCCTGCTGTAGACAATCTTCTGTCAAATTACCAGCTACCGGGGATACCAAGTAATAACTAAATATTATTCCGTATACCAACGCGGCAATCAGTTCAAATATAGTATGTTTACTTAGAACCACAGTGCTGTTGGGCAAATGGTGTACTGCTACTAATTTGTTGAACCTCCGCTGTGCTTTGTATGGCAGAGTCATTGTCTTTATGCACGCACTACTTCCCCCAAGTAGTTGCATTACAAATGGCAATCATAAAGTGTGTGGTATTTTAAAGTTTGCGGCATGTACCCCAAAACAGGCACACACACACACATACACACTCTCTTTCATTACATTTTAATGTGTGCTCATTTCTGCCTCCTCTCTGGTTTGTACTCACATTGTCAGATTACCCACATAACCAGTGAAATGTTAAGCACAGGTTATTTGTACTACATGGCAATTATGCCGGATGTAAGCTAAACTTTTTATAAAGTCATACATACACAAACGCAGTGATTATCGTAACACAAACATGGGCTCACATACACACCGAGCGACAGAGTCATATAGACGCCTGCACATGACCACACAGTGAGTGTGTCAGTGCTGAAGTCATGGTTTACTTGAAAAGTCTTTTACATGTGGCTGCAGCAATCGCCAGCCACAACCAAATGAAAATCGTGCAAACGTGTTGCACTAAAAACACCATTACCGCCATTGTCCCCTAACACTTGCTACTCTGCTGCCTCCTCGTCTCTCACTGATTGTACCTCTCGTTCGACTCGGCCAGAACCCACTCTTCGACGAGGACTAAATGTAGCGGATATTACTTTTCAAATTAGAGCTGCGAAAGTGAGAGTAAAGTAAAATATGATTACACCAGCCTTCCCTCTGTGTATCTTACACGCAGTTACTTACGTACCTATGTCGAGTATGTAAGTAAGTACATACAAATATATGAGCATGTTTATTTGTGTATGTATGTGGTCTGTGTATGTGGTTGTGTGTGTTATTTTATGAATCTTTAATACATTTAACAAATTATCATAAAATTTTATATTTACCTTCTTCAATTGCACACATATAAAGCACAAATGTATTTGTGTATGAAGGTGTGTTTTCTTATCAAAGTAATTTACTTTAGTATAGTATTTATTGTAAGAGGTTCGGTGCAAAAGTTTTCACATGTACAACATTAAAGTAATTGGTTTTTTTTTCTCAGTTAACACAAAAATATTTTCGTAATAATGCTTTTATAGGTACGGGTGGACCATTTAAAATTTTAAATTTAAATCGGCTATAAAAAAAGTAGTGATATTTTTTTTTAATTTCGGGTTTTCTTGGACAATATTATTCAAGGGTTCTTGCAGATCTCAATGTAAACAAAACTCCGGGCCCGGATGGTATTTCAGCACTTGTCCTATGTAAGTGCTCTTCGACGCTAGCTCGTCCATTGCGCAATCTTTTCAACATGTCGTACCGTGCTGGTATTTACCCTTCACGTTGGAAAGTTGCCAATGTTCAGCCGATCCCCAAGAAAGGTGAGGCTACCAATCCTGCGAACTACCGTCCAATTGCAATATGTTCTGCGCTCTCGAAGGTTATGGAGAGCATGGTTAATCACCATCTTGTAAGGTATCTAGAGTCTAACGGCCTCCTGAATGATCGACAGTATGGCTTCCGTAGAAATCGATCTACTGGAGACCTGATGGCGTTCCTTACGGAGCGATGGAGTCGATCCATTCACCGCCTTGGTGAAAGTAAGGTCGTGGCTCTGGATATTTCCAAGGCGTTCGATAGGGTCTGGCACGGAGCACTCATATCAAAACTTATTGCATTTGGTGTCGGTAGTACCTTCTCTCGATTCATATCGAGTTTTCTCAGGGATCGCTCTATACGAGTTGTTATAGATGGGGTCTCATCCAACGAGCATAGGTTGACCGCAGGAGTGCCACAAGGCTCTGTCCTCTCTCCCTCTCTATTTCTTATTTTCATTGACGACCTGTTGGGGCAGACTGTGAACCCAATCTACTCCTTTGCGGATGACAGCAACCTCTGTCATTCGTACTCATTTGATCATCGGCCAGGTCCTCTGGAAGTCGAGGAAAAAAGGCGAACGATGAACGACTCACTTAACCGCGATTTGGCGACGATTTGTGAGTGGGGCCAAATGAACAGAGTAGATTTTAATGCACAAAAGACCCAGTGCTGTTTGTTGTCACACAAACGTTCCACTGATCCAGCATCGCCGTCAATATCTATGGGTGGTGTGGATATCGACGAATCAGACACTCTTGATGTTCTGGGCATGAAGATACAGGGTGATGTTCGCTGGGCTAGCCATATATTCGAAGTGTCGAAAGAAGCATTCAAGTGTTTAGGCTTTTTAAAGCGGTGCAAGAAATACTTCACCCCATCTGACCTCGTCAATATTTACACCACCTACATCCGGCCTAAAATGGAATACAACTCGCATATATGGGCAGGGGCTCCATTAACCTCTTTGAAGCTTCTGGACCGTGTACAGAGGAGAGCGGTGGTGATGATAGGGGATGGTAGGGTATCCAGCTCTATTGTCTCCCTACAGCATCGCCGAAATGTGGGTTGTGTATCGCTATTCTATAGATATTTTAATGGTATCTGTTCAGAAGATATCCGTCGTCTGGTCCCTGACGTTAGAACATTTAGCCGGAATACTCGGCTATCCAGGGTCTCTCATCCGTTCATTGTCAAATGGCCGGTTGACCGGACGACGCACTATAGAGAAAATTCGTTCTTCAGCCGGACTGTTCGTTTGTGGAATAATCTTCCTGCAAGTGTTTTTCCTGCCTGCTATGACATTACCAAATTCAAGGCCAACGTCAACAAACACTACTCCCTCTTTCCTCCCTCCAATACCCTTATTTCCCATCGCTAACACAGTGCATTGCATTTATAGGGGGCATCCCCTGAGTGTTAGTCAAAAAAAAAAAAAAAAAAAAAATATGAGTTATAAGCTAACTATTCAAAATACGAATTTATTATTAACCCTATTCGTACCAAGCTACATTTTTAGCGTAAAGTAACGACAGTAAAACGCAAATGACTTAAAACAACAATTAAAAACAAATTCTAATTGCCATTTCGATAATAACTAATAATATATCGCACTCAAAATTTTCTATTTTTCAGTAGAGTCAAAAAACTGTTTATGTTAATGTTAAAGGTATATTATACAAAAAAAAACTATGCCATCGTAAAGATATCTTGTTAGCTACATCACAAAACTGGATTTATTTTTATTTCGTTCCCGTTTAACTGAAAATAAATAAATAAAGGGAACAATTCGAAATACTACTCTTTTGTTGAAAAAACCGCGATCTAAACCGTGAGCGCAACTAAAAATAAATCTCGTTTGTTGATACATAAGTAGTTACTCTGAAGACATGACGAGTGCCAAATGGTTTTTTTGTGTGGAAATAGTAGACAAAGTAATGGCAGATTTTTACAGTGGGTGGAGTTGATCGTTATGTATCGTTTTTTAATAAAAAGTGAAAATTTCAAAATTTTACTTAATACCCTTTTGTTGAATAGGTGCGATATACAAGTATTAATTTCAATAGTGGCTCGAAGTCACTGCGTGGTACGAATAGGGTTAATGCAGGCACGTGCCCTGGGAACCTGATGAATCCACATAAACTTAAGTATGAAGATACTCAAATACAATGAAATGTTGTCACGAAAGCAAAAATTAATTGATTTTTAAAATAAACGCAACCAACTTTGTGCGCCGATTCCAAAATACAGGGTTCTCCAACAAGAGGTGTTATTTTGGTATCCAAAGAAAAATAGCATTTTTTGAGATAAATGATGTGATGTTTACATCATAATAATGTGGAAGGTATGCCGCTAATTACACTCTGCGACAAATGGTAAGGGTCAGTGATCGGTTTGGAATGAAACCACCGGGGAAAGTTATATTGGTAAAAAAAAAAGTCATACGTGTTCCAGCGTTTCGCTGGGTCTCATCTAGGAATCGAGATATATCGATTTGAAGTTAGTAAGTATCGTATAGGGGAATTTGTCACGTTTTAGGCTCTTTTGTTTGACATAACTCCAGAACCACTAGTCCGATTTAGCTGAAACTAATTAAGAATTACAATTCCTCTAATCTGTTCTTAAACCGTTTTCCTACTTAAGCAACAGTTTCGCAATTATAAATAAATGTATGAAAAAAAAAAATTATTTTTGCCTAAAAATTAATTTTTTTTTTTTTTTAATTCATAAAAAATCCAAAACGGTAAAAAGTGTCAAGTCCTATTACTTTCACGTAAAGTCACATAACCTAAAGATAATAATAAAAATAAAAAAAAAAAAAAAAAATTTTCTTCATGCGCTTATTTTTAACTTGGAAACTATTACTTGTAAAGGAAAATAATATATGAACAGATTAAGGGAATTGTAATTCTTGGTTTTTTAAAATTTATTTCAGCTAAATCGGACGAGTGGTTCTCAAGTTATGTCAAACAAAAGAGCCAAAAACGTGACAAATTCCCCTATACGATACTTACTAACTTCAAATCGATATATCTCGATTCCTAGATGAGACCCAACGAAACGCTGGGACACGTATGACCTTTTTTTGACCGATATAACTTTCCCCGGTGGTTTCATCCCAAACCGATTGTGGCTGTCGCACAGTGTTATGAAAAACAACATGAGCCAAATGGCTACGACGACCACGCTTACAGGACCATATCCTTTTTATGAAATTTCGCGTAACCAAATCGTAAAGTGGCTGCCCTATGTCCCCAATAGTCTCACGAATTCTATCATTGAGGTCTTGAATCGACGCTGGTCCTTATCTTTCATGTGGCCCCCAAAAGGAAGAAGTCGCAAGGTGTTAAATCACAAGATTTCGGTGGCCAATTGTGATCACCTCTTCGAGAGATAACACGATTCGGAAACTTTTTAGTTTTACAAACTGTGACTGCAAGATTGTCACCATTTTTTTAGCGATTTTTAATAATTTCAATGCGTTCTTGAAGCGTGTATCATTCTATTTTTACTAATGGCGTATTTTCTACTTTTCAAATGTCAAAGAGTAAATGCTTCAAATGTGACAGCTATCGAAATACCGGGTGATTCAAAACAACACCTCTTGCTGGAGAACCCTGTAGAATTGAACAAATGTTGTACAAAAAAAGTTCATGAAATAAATGGTTTAAAAAAGTGCCAAAAAGAAAATTTTTAATGGACAAATGATTTCCATATTATTTTTTGTTTTTGTGTACGAGAATTTTTCGTTAGTTTGAATAATATGTCTTATATTTTACAACGGCAAACCTGATTTTCAATTTTGTTATTACTTTCAAATTTGTTATTAAACTGGTGTGAAAGAAATGTAACTAGAAGACAACAGTCATATGAATTCGAGTTAAACTTTATCTCACATCAAGATTTAAACATCCGAACTGAAAACTGCATTTCAGTTAAATGTAGTAAAATGCTGAGTAACTTCAAAATCTGTTTATCCGCAGCGGGTCGATCTACGATCTCCAGTTTGCAAACTATGTACCTTTATTACTGTATTGAGTTCTGTAGTTTCGATATCTTACTCAGCAAATTAATTTGTTTTGTACATGTGCCACAGTTAGAGGGTACGGATTAAATGCGACTGCGAGTACATATGACCTTTTGAGGGCTCACTGCCCATCCGTTGACCTGTAACAGTTATCTGACCTTTTTTCCAATTGCCATCCGGCCAAGCGAAACGATCTCCCAGGGAATACAAAGTTAATATTGTTCATTCACAGAAAGTGATTTCATTTTATTGCACTTTCCCCACCTCGACCAGGCATGAAACCTGGCACGTGTTGTGTGTGTGTGTGAGTGTGTGCGTTGGAGCCGCGTATCTGTCGGCGAAAGTAATTGTGTTTCTGTGTGGATTGCATTGTTGCCCCTGGAGTAGCAGCACCGCCGACACATGGTTGCAAACCGAGGGCCAATATTTTATGCACTCACACGTGCAGTGAACATCGTAAAATTGTTTATACGGCCGTACGAATGATTGTTTATTTGCACAACTCTGGCCATCGCTGGGTCGGAGCGTGTGTGCGTGGAAAAAGTGTTTAAATGTGTTGGCACAACTTCCGTCCGCCCATCAATCATAACATGCAAATATTCACGGGTTTTATTTATTTATATACACTTGTTGTTATCGTTGCCAT
This sequence comes from Hydrotaea cyrtoneurina, assembly GCA_958296145.1. NCBI lineage: Eukaryota > Metazoa > Arthropoda > Insecta > Diptera > Muscidae > Hydrotaea > Hydrotaea cyrtoneurina. The sequence continues at coordinate 115,016,664 of OY282512.1, forward strand.
TATTGTTGTCGTTACGGCGGTGGCAGCGGTAAGTGCGAAAAATGGCCAATTCATGTGCGGTGCGATGCGCGCTGATGATCCTATGGACACACAAGGGGTTGTTGTCAAAGTTTCCGTGGCCTCAGTAAACTATTATTCCATTATTCGTATAGAATGCATTATTAATATTTAATATATATTTTCCTCTTTTGCAGGAGTTCTCGCAAATATCGTCACATCAATGAAAACGCTCTGGGTATCATTCGTAGCACTTTGAACAGCGGCGGCTTTGGACCCGAACCACAAAATCTCAATAATAAATTGGGGATACCTCCCAACGCCGGTCCCATGAATGCATTTGCTGCCAGCTATGGCAGCCGACCACTGTCACATCCTGGCGGTGGCAGTGGAGTGGCAGCGGCAGCTGCCGCTGTTACCGAAGCTCAACAAGAGAAGGGTATGTTTTCGGTGAGCCAATTGAATATTGAGCTGACGGAAGAACATGTGAATCCGAACGGAAAGATGGATCTAACATGTCTGGCGACAATACCATCAGCAGTGGGTCCCGGCGAGGACTTTGCCGATTATAAAACATATACTATAAGTGGTAAGTTGAACGATTGTTGGTGTACAAATACTAGAGACAATTTGCAAGTACACCCTGAACAGCAACACAAAGTTTTCAATTGTTCTGGGGCCAAACATATTATTGTTGAGGGAATTTTCATCATTTAATTGAAAACCAAAATATTGGAGCGACAAATAACACGGTGACATACATTTATTCACATATTGACTTCGGTTAAAGAATAAAGAAATTCATTTTCATAAAACATTTCTATATGGAAGTTAAACTACAAAACCTCAATATAAAAATGGGCCCAAGCGATCCGGTAGGCGAGTTGGTAGCGTGATTGTCTGTGTCACCCGATAAATTGGTATTGTAATTAAATAAAAAATAAGAATAGAAAAAAATTGGCTCCAATTGTAATAAAAAGAACTACATTATTATTTTAAAATATTTTTTGAACTGAAACCTTAAAAAAAACGATAACCATTTTAAAAAAAAAAATTTTAGGAAAATCTGAGAATTGCTAAAAATTGTTTTTAAAAAATTTGACGTGATACAGACATTTCCACGTGTCTGCCTGCCAAAAATCAGCTCGATTGGATCACTGAAAAAGGGTTAAAAATCAGTCGAAAGGCTTTCACACAGGCCACTACGAGCTTTATACTTCAAACTTAAAAAAAAATCTATTTTTTGTAACACGGTGTTATTGGCCTTTCATAGTTGCACCCCAATTTCTGCATTTTTGCGAATCTTTCTCGACAATTTCCAAACACATGGCCCAGCCCAGTCAAGACATACATACGTACTTAAGTTTCGTTTGCGACAACTAACTAATTTATCATTAAAAATAGTACATAACATAATAAGTAAAATTGGTGTGATCTTTATAAGTAATCCAATGCGATACCACGGAATATAGTAAGCAATTGCAGACTATGCAGATTTGCTGTATACGAGTTGTTATTGGTGGGGCCTTATCCAACGAGCATAGGCTGACCGCAGGAGTGCCACAAGGCTCTGTCCTCTCTCCTTCTCTATTCCTTATTTTCATTGACGACCTGTTGGGGCAGACTGTGAACCCAATCTACTCCTTTGCGGATGACAGCAACCTCCTGTTATTCGTACCCATTTGAACATCGGCCAAGTCCTTCGGAAGTCGAGGACAAAAGGCGAACGATGAACGACTCACTCAACCGCGATTTGGCGACGATTTGTGAGTGGGGCCAAATTAACAGAGTAGATTTTAATGGACAAAAGACCCAGTGCTGTTTGTTGTCACACAAACGTTCCACTGGTCCAGTATCGCCGTCAATATCTATGGGTGGTGTGGATATCGACGAATCAGACACTCTTGATGTTCTGGGCATGAAGATACAGGGTGATGCTCGCTGGGCTAGCCATATATTCGAAGTGTCGAAAGAACCATTCACGTGTTTAGGCTTTTTGAAGCGGTGCAAGAAATACTTCACTCCATCTGATCACGTAAATATTTACACCACCTACATCCGGCCTAAAATGGAATATAACTTTCATATATGGGCAGGGACTCCGAAACCATCTTTGCAGCTTCTGGACCCTGTACAGAGGAGATCGATGGTGATGATAGGGGATAGAAGGGTATCCAAATCGATTGTCTCGCCAGAACACGGGTTGTGTATCGCTGTTCTATAGATATTTTACCAGTATCTGTTCGTCCGATATCCGTCGTCTGGTCCCTGTAGTTTGAATATTTAGCGGGAATATATTCTATATAACTTAAAATTCCTTTTATATCCAACGATTTGTTTCAGCTTTCTTTTATTCTCTTTAATTTACATTTAAGACTCTTAACAACGATTCAACAAGAAATCATATGTTAATTATATTATAAACAATTCTGAATCCGAGTATGTGCATTAAGTTTTCATGAAAATGTCCGTTCTTCTTTTCATTTCCATTTTCCAGTCGATGTTGGACGTATCGAAACAACAACCGTATCCACAACAACACAAAGCATAGGCGCAGCAGCCTTGGGCAACGGCGAAGCGCCATCATCGGCGACGTCACCGCACAGCAGATACGCTGTCCACCAGATGCACCACAGTCTGTGGATGCAACTGTGTGTGGTCATCTTTATGCTCTGGCGGACATTACAACGACATTAAGGCGCAATTGCAAAAATGAATACCGAGCACACAGGCCAATAATTTAATTTGTATGTACTATATCTTCATAAAGACGAATGAATGAGTGAATGAATGAATGAATGCATGAATGGACGGACGGACGGACGGACCTAACCGGAACCAACCAACCTAAGACCAGGCTGATAGTAATGACGGTGGGTTTAACAATCACTCTCCGATCGATACATGACCACCGAGCACAAGTTAAATAAGAACAACACAAAAAAAACAAACAAATATTAATTCACAGATGCAACCCAACCCAACCGTGTATGTAATTCCCTTAATAAAGGATAACAAATATTTTTGCTTTTTTACCATACGAATTAAGTGTAAGAAAGCCAGAGAGAGAATGGATAAGAAATAATATTGCAAATATGAAATTAATAAACATACGATGGAAGCAAATGAAGTCGATAAACTTATGGAATGAAAACACAATGTTGCATTAAGTATTATTTCCACGAATTCAAAGAGTTTTTATTTGTGTTCTACAAGATTGCCAGTCTTTATTTAGGGAAATTATGTAATAAATGTGGAATATTTATTTGGAATTATGGTCATTTCAACTGAGGTGACATTGTGTTTTCAGACATAATCTAATGTTAAGCCAAAATGTACCTCGAAAAAAAAATACTAATTGTTATGTAAAGAATCTGGTTTTGTTTGACAAAGTAGAAGAATTCACGCCTGAGGTTTGAGTCAATATTTGGATTTTTTGAAGAATTCAGAAATCAGATAGATAAACGAGATTTGGATCGTTTTGATGTAAAGTTTTTCTAAAGTTCAAATGCTTATTGATTGATTGTTTTGTAAGAAATCAAGGCTGCCCTAATCGCTCCCTGCTGTAGTGGAATTATCGTGTTGAAACACGAAAGAAAACGATGACGAGAATGACGTTCTGCTTGTTTGAAAACATTTATGTCGGAACAATGTTTTTGAATATTGGAATATGATGTGGTTTATTAAGAATATCAACATACTCATGTCATGGATTCAAATCATTATTTTAAATCTCAACACAGATGTTTGGTATTTATTGTCGAGATATCAGTTGTAAAGACACACGTGTTTTCTCACACAGTCTGCCTACTTAGACAAAATTAGTAGTTGAACTATTGGGGTTGGCTTAAATGATATTGAAAGCAGTGGTTTAGGTGGTGTATGGCTTGAAGCCAACAATGTCTTAAAATTACAGGGCATATTTTAAAAGGTCATGACACGTTTTATATTATGAAGAGGCCATCAACGTGATCAAACGCTACTTCAATTGTTTAAAAAAAAAATACAAAATAATTAAATTTAAAATTGTAACTCAGTCCACGTTGATATAGGTGTTTAATTTGATTTTGGTCACTATAAACACGAAAGAAATTGTAATTTGAATAACAACCTATAGATCAATATCTGATATTGCCATTTGAGGCCAAATGGACTTTAATGAGACACACATCCAAAAAAAAAATATGCAGTTCTTTTCGAAATCACCCAAAAATGAAGAAAATCGTAAAGCCGACCCCGTCCACCTATGTGCACAATATGGTTCTCAAATAAAAGGAAATGTCTTCACGAGTTCAAATGTGCCCCTTATGTTCGGATATATGTCGTGGGAGGTAAGCCCATGGAGCCCTTTGGCAACAAACATACATAAGCCCGGCTTCAGTTGCAAATTTGTTTTTAATTCTTTTTTATACTTTTTTAACTGAGTGTGGAGCTTTCTTTATGCCCAAAAAAGTGGGCGTTCGCCTTTTTACCATTTCACGGCCGTTATGGACCAGAAAAAAATTACATATTTTAACTTGTGACGACATTACCATTAATTTGAGTACCATATTTTGAAAAAATGTGCGTGTCCATGTTTTCGATGCCACGCCCACACTGGGCCCCATACCCATTAGATTATGTTTGATTGTAACGGCGAATAAATATCGTTTGTGGTAAGAACTTAGACCATAGAAAAACAGCTTTAAAAAATGTTGAGTGGTAACTTTTTGCAAAAGTTTCTGATTCAGGTTCGATAAGAACAAGGCAATTATATGGTTAGAAATCAAGAGTACATTTTTCTTTTCTAAATGTTTCTCACTTAGCAGTATTTCTCTGTTGATTAATGCACCTTTAGTCTCAGACCCAGTCTCGTTTCTGTGTAAGGCAGTATTTTTTCCAGTACAGAAACATTTTCGAGTGAACTTATGTTCAAAGGAATTAGAACTTGTATTCAATCGATTATTGGTCTCCTGTAACAAACATTTGTCCAAATTACTTCCGAATATATACAAACCAATAAAAGCAATGGCCGATATTTAAACTTTTGACATTCTTTTGAGACTAGCCAAAGTTCTACTTACTTTCTCCAAACTATTCGCTTTGCAAAACATAAATATAGAGTTGTGATCCAAAAAAATCCACCTACCTGAAAATAGAAAAAAAAATAAAGTTCGCATTATTAACTATTCACACTGGATGAGAAGTAAATTTGAGACTTTTAAGACTATTGACATTAGACTACTGAGTATTGAACATTGCTGAGATTGGGTTTTTCGAACCATCTCACTTACTGAGGCGTCCTCAAGCAGAACTCTCTTTTTTTTTTATATGAAAACAAAAAAAAAAACAGAAATTCAATATTGACTCAACAATACAAATAAAAACCTTTTAAATTACAAAAAAAAAATACACAAAATTGTAATAATTTAATGACATTTGTGAAACAAGAGCGTCAACATGTTTTTTCTTTTGTTCAAACAAAATCTTAGTAAACCAAAAAAGAGGGGAAATCTTAGAAACAATTAACATAATAACAAAACAGAAACCTTAACGTTGTGTAATTTAGTTGTACATATAGATGAAATATATTTTAAAAATTGTTGCGGAAACCTTGGTACTCATACGTTTCCCAGTAGATGTTTCCAATTACGATGATGCTGAAGATGGTAATGATTTTTTACGAAAATTTAATGAACAAATTAAATTAAAACAGCTGCAATTGCAGTTGAAAAACATCCACTCTAAGTAAATAGAAAGTTTTCTTTTGAGTTTCTACAATTTTTGAACCGAAATATTTGAAAAATAAATGAAATGTTTTCTAGAAAACCAAAAACCAAAGAAGCTTATTAAAACAATCAGTGTTAAAAACATTATTAACCACAATAACAAAAATAAAAAAAAATAAAAAAAAAATCCTAAAACCTAAAATCCAACACCACCTACAACCAAACAAAAAGGGACAACACGACACACTATCTATGATTTATGGTCTTTTTATATGAATATAAAGGTACGCTCGAGTTCCAAAGTTTTTGAACAACTACAAAATAGGTAGGGCTAAGAGAGTCGTTTAAGTTTAGTACGTACGTATGTCTAGCGAGTAAAACAACAACAACAACAAAATGAAAAACTGCAAAAAAACAATTGTGTAAAATAGAATCCAAAAGTGTACATTACAATTCTCAGTTAGGTTTACGTATATTTATTCATAAAAATTTTTTATACGATTTCATTTGAAAAAGAAAAAGAATAAAAACAGAAACCGGAAAAAAAATCTGATTAGTTTAGTATGTAATTATCAGTCTAGGTTTTGCAAAACGTACATGCATTCAAACACATCCCACCACCCATCCCCCTCTAAGTGTTTTCAGTTTAATTGAAACTAAGTCTAGTCATAGCTTTATATTTTGTTTCCTGCATAAATCAGCGGTGCTGGAGGAATTTCATTATGAATTGGGTTTGAAATGTGACTTGTACGCAAATTAAATACACGCTGAAAAATACGTCTTTTTTTAATGTTCACACACAAGTCAATGGCGTGTTTGGAAGTTGTACCAAGTAAAGCTTATTTGCTTTGAAACAAAGTTTATTTGGCTGCAAATATAACATACGTATTTGTGTATAAGCAATAGCGTGTTTGGGGAAAACAGACAACAAACTTGTTAAATTCAACAAAGTACAACATTTGAGTGCGAATAAGTGTTTGTTTGGAGCAGTTTTCGTACTTTTTGCCTCTACGCTCTTTCAGATAATAACAATTACCGAGAGAATAAGCTGAATTGATACACGGAGATTCACAAATTGAATGAAAATAAAAAGTAACACAAAAATGTATACATATGTATATATTTAGTATGGAATGGAAAGGAAAAATAATTTTGATGAGAATTTGTTTACTGAAATTTGTTAAAATTTTCATTTTTTCAGCGTGTAGAAAAAGTACATACTCACTTCGTTTAAATGAAAGAAGGTTCAATTATCCGAAGTATTTTTTTTCCAATTTCTGCTTAACCGAATTCGACGTTATTTCCAAAAATCTTATCCCCGTATTCATACAAATTTAAAATAACTTTGTTAAAAATGTATAAAAAAACAATTTACACACATTTTGCTTAACATGATTGGTTCAGTAGTTTAAGAGATCAGTATGAGGCCTGTAGGACAATTCACCAATCACAATGACCTTCTCAGCAATTGGGAAAGTCTCAGTCTACATTATGGGGAATTTTGTTTAAAAATCCTGGATACAACCCTACAAAAATAAAATGAACCCTATAACTGATGACTCTTGAGAATTTCAGGTTCTGCCACTCCTTCAATTATCCTTGTCAAATGAACTCCAGAACTGAAGCCGCCGGATCATTTGGGCAAAACGATAAATTCGATGGCAACATTTGTCGATAGGAAAAATATATTATTTTGAATACAGTCACATGTGTTTTAGGTTGTAGAAGTGCTATTTGTTCGTACTTTTACGTCGTCAGAAAGTATTGTCGTATTAGAGTCAAGTCGATCACTCTGGAGTGATTGATAATTGTATAACCTGAAGAAATGATCCATCGAATGACCATCCATCGAATGACGCGATGTAATTTTAATTAACTGTCCTAACATCAGTCGTTTGTCACTCGAAATTCCTAAAATTCTTGTGAATAAGCATAGACGAGAGATGGAATTGACACCGAAAAAATGTCACCCGACATTGTTGAAAAACAGCTCCCCAAATATTCAACGCGCTAGCTAACCCAGTCAAATAATGCTAGACCTCCGTACCGTCATCTAGAATTCTAGTAAGTTTCATTCAAATTTGTATTTCATTTAAAACCCCAAATGTTTTTAGATTATATTTAACGAATGTTGTACATACATCAATTAGCCCAAATGAAATAGAACGATACTTAGTATAGTTAGTAAAAATTGATTCTATGCCAGACTCCGAAGATTTAGAAAATTGTAAAGGAAAGTGTATTAAAGCAGAGAAGGAATAAATGAATAAAGTAATGCGATTTATAGTTTACAAAAAAAAAAACACTACACACTTAAGACGATACAAACATACAACCAAACATATATTTCTAAATGCTTTATGTGTCTATAAATAAAACAAAAATGATGAAAAACTATAACAAATGTCGTACATCCATAATTAAGAACAACTCACCGGAAATCTTAATTATCTGTGTGTGCGTGCGTGTGTGTATGGATATGCATCTGTGTCACACATATAAACACAACAAACTCGAAAGAGAATCTAAAACAAAAACTAAATCTTAAAGATAAACACTAAACTTAAGGAGTAGTTTTAACATTTGAGCCTGCAAGAAAAAACCAAAAAAAAAAAGAAAAACAAAACAAAAACCTATTTTCCTAACACAAGATTATATATATAAAAGAAAAACAAACAGAACAAAAGAAAAGAAAAATAAAATTGAATTTTTAACAAAAAGAATACAAAAACAAAATATTGAAAACGTAAAATGGTTGTTTGAAATTAAACATTTATAAATCGAAAAAAAAAAAAAAAAAACTAAAATTAACTTCAACTTACCAAACTAGAAGGGAGAAAATATAAATGACAACCGTTTAAAAACAAAACAGTCTACAAACAAACACAGTTAGAGATAAGAATAACGTGAATATTCTTGAGTTAATAATAAACAATTTTCTATATAAAAACAGAAAAAAAACAAAGTAATTCAAAAGAAAAGCCTAACACATACACGAATATCAAAACAAACAAACAAAAAGTATCATCAAATTTCTCATACCTACAAATATTTAGTTATGGTTTAACACATTTATTATGTTTACCAAATAACAACAACAAACATATGAAATTAATAATACAACAAAACATACATACATACATACAAACATAACATATAAATATATAAATAACATAAAATATTTATATAAATGGCTAAAATGTCTTATGCAGGTATTGACGTCTTCCTATGCTACGCTGTCTATTATTAACTAAAATATATTTAAATACCAAACCAAAACCAAAAACAAAAACTTACGATAACATACAAAATGATAACAAAAAAAAAAAAAACACAAAAAATATTGAATTAATTTATACATTTACAATTTAGACATTTACATTTATAAATATTTATACAGTAACATTAAATGAACAACAGATAAAGAAAACGAGCGAAAGAGAAACAATTAAACAAAACATTGTAAAACGTAACAAGAGAAATATTTAATTTTTAAGATGAATGAAAACATTAATTTATAAATGTTTTTTACAAACAGACAAAATGAAAACTAAATATTTATGAACAAACCAAAAAAAAACTAAAAAAAACACAACTGAATTTTTGACTATTTCTTACATATTTGGTTCGCCTTTAATTTCTAGTTACAGATATATTTATTCTTCTTCTTCTTCTTTAGTATTTCATAATCCCCAAAGCAGAATGGAAGTTTTTTTCATGAGGTGCTAGAAATATGGACAAACTTACGGCCTGTTTTTTTTATGAAATTAATGTCTCCGTTAAAATTCTAATTGGCATTTGTTTCCAATATAAAGGGTTATCCAGTTTGCTTTTTAAAAGTAAACGTAAATAAAACACATATAAAATATATTTTTTTTCATGATATTTCTTTTTTATTATAAAGTTTGAACGTTGACATTATGTGTGAAACACAACATCATTTAAATGACCACCACGCGAAGTGTTTCCAAGCATTGATTCTTTTGAGGTAATTTTGAATCACTTTTTGGCACATGGCGGTATCTCAGCCATAACTTGACTAATGTTGGTTCGTAAGTGCTCACGAGTTAAAGGTTTATCTGCATAAACACGGTCTTTCGCGTAGCCCCACACAAAAAAAGTCTAATGGTGTCAAATCGCATGATCTTGGTGGCCAGTTTATCGCGCCAGGACTAGAAAATCTCTTGCAATAAAGCCATCTTCGCTCAAGTTGTGTGGCATTTGGCACCGTCTTGTTGTAACCACATATTCTCCAAGTCGCATTCTTCAATAGCAGGCTAAAAAAAAGTCGGTCATCATACGACCATAACGCTCCGAATCGACGGTGACAGTCGTTGCCTCGTCGTTTTCGAAGAAGAAATGTTGCCAATGGCCAAGTTCCGCCACTAAACACAACTTTTATTTTTGTTAAAAATAATTCTGCAACTTCAGATCCGTTTGTCTAAAAGTAAACAGATTCGGCAGTCACAATGGTTATGAGATCAACAAGGTTTGCCGGTTCAAGAATTGTCTTAAAAAAAACACAAAATACAATATTGCAAAAATAATCGAATCACTGAAAAAAAATGTTTTCTTATTTTTTATAAAAAATTCTAAGAAAAAAAATTTGAATAATTTTTAAATGCTTCGTATAAATTATAAAAAAAAATTCTTTGCCTTAAAAATAAGTAAACATTTTTAAAGAAGATCATTTTTTCTGAGTCTAATGATAATTGACTTTTTTATGAGTAACTTAAAATGTAACCATTTTTTTCATTTCCGAAAAATGTCACATCAAAATTGAATTTTTAACAAAATCCCATTTTGTTTTTTGTTTTGAAACCTGCACTTATCACCTATAAATCGGTTTCCCTAAAATGAATTTATCCGTTCTGTATGAGGCTCGTATGAGCAACTCGAGTTTATTCATTGAAACACACATTGTTTCCAAAAGTCGAGTTTATGAATGCCAAACGTTGTGTAGCATCACTTAATCTTGATATTTCTAAACACCTCAATGCTTTTTTCGAAACTTCGAAATTATTTTTAGTCCCACGAAGAACACCCTGTATCTTCATATCCCGAACGGATTCGTCAATATCCACAACATCCATAAATATTCACAACAAGGCTGGCAGAGGGGAACGTTTGTGTGAAAACAAACAACACTGGCCATTGCATGCATTGAAATCTACTCCGTTCATATGACCCCAAAATCAAAACTGTGTCGTTTAGTATTTATTAATTTAATTTCACAGTGAATACTTAAGAAGGCATATGCTTAAAAATGTAATAGGATCAATTAAAATGTACTGTTTTCGTATTTCCAATACCCGAACAGTAACCAACACACATTCATTAGCCAAGTACAAAAATAGGGAAACGGATTAACATTTTAATTGATTCAATTATTTTTTATTAATTAATTTTTATTTTGCTCTCATCAACTTGTTTGAAAGAAATGCCTCATATACACATGTGTAGACACGAATGCACATATGGGGGAATTTCATTTCAGTTCTTGGATTCTTCTGATTGAATTCCTACATTTGTTTATCTTTATCGATTTATTATGCCAGGCTTAAAATGTTTGGCAAATTTTCATTGCAATATGTCAGTTTACAACGATTTCATTGAATATTTAGTTTTTAATATTTTCATGGAAACACAGAAGATCATATAATTGGGTTAAAAATGTTTCATAACTTTGAAAATGTCCATGAAAGTGTAAAAACAATTTTATGGATCAGAAGGCAAAATTGCTTTAGTTTTAAATAGAGCTACTTTGAAGGTGATGCGTAAATATAAAACAGGTTTATAAACCTTTATTAAGAAAAGGTTTAAAACCTTTATTTCATAGCAAAAGTTTGTAAAGCTGTTTGAATTTTTGATGAATACGCGGGGTTTGTGTTTTATTGCTCAATGTTAGGTAGTTTATTAAATGAATGTACAGAGATTATGTTGGTCTTTTTCTAATGTTAGCAAAACATTGATTTATTGAATTATAATCCGCTTAATTGAAAATAAAACATTCGATTTGAATTATAATCCGCTTAATTGAAAACAGGATAATTCACAGCATTCGTGTCATTTATCCAAAAGTGTCAACATTGCCAAGTCCGGATAATTGAAATAGATTTCGTTTGTTTACCTGCATAGAGCCGGGACGTTTAAGTTCAGAGGTGTAGCAGTTTCTGCAGGTTTTAATGTTAATGTGTCAAATTAAATGGCATTTTCAATTAAGCGGATTAAACTGCAAATGCCAACTTCAAGCTGATCTTTTATATTTAATTTCACAAAGATTTTAAACGAACAACTTTCATAAATTTTCGTCTAAATTGATCGGTCACACTTTTGAAGAACGATCGAAACAGTGACTCATTTTGAAGGTGACAATGCGAATGTCCTAACTAACGAAGGTTTGAATTCAATACAACAATTTACACAACATTTGATCATTTAATTACAAACAGTTTATCTTTTGTTTCTGACCCATGAAAAATACTTCCATAAAAGCTAGCGAATCATTCATGCAATCCATTTCGTTTCTGTCATCGCTCCTTTAATCAAACATCCTTTCGTTTTGGAAACAAACCATAATTTCACAAGAATAACCAAAACCGACAAACACGAAACATAATTACAAAGAACAGAAGATAAAAAGCCGCTGAAGAACAACAAACAAAAAAAAGAAGAAAAACAAAAAAGAGAAACAAAAACCAAAATCGAATCCAAACATATTAAGTGTCATAGCAATACGCAAAACATATCATAAATGTTGTAATTTCACTGTGTTATTCTGGAATGAGATGATGATGATGTTGATGATGATGCTGATGCTGATGACGGCGACGATGATCATTATTATCTGCATCACAATGTGTGTGTGTGAATGTGAATATGTTTAAACATAACATTATATTATTATAACATTGTATTCGTACAGGCATACATACAGACATACACACCGACATACATACAAAATACAAATACATATGTAAAACAACAGGAATATATTAAATTTGTATACATTTGAAACAAAACGTGCATACAACAAAAATATATGTAAAAAAAAACCCCCGAATCCAAAAGAAAAATAAAATGAACATAAACATGAAATAATAATTTACACTCCCGCATTGAAAATTAACCACAGAGATAATATAAAAGAAACCACCTCGACTTGTACTCATATGCCATGTGTGTAAACTTATTTTATATACAGATGTATAATATGTCGAATATTAATGCATACACATACGCAACATAACGACTGAATGACAGACAGTGCATCGGTAAACGTACGAAATTGGGTGGGTGGGTGTGTAAATACTTGCAGATTGTTGTCCAAAAAAAATGTAAGCTGTTTTATTGAAAATGGAAACAATTGACAAAATAATCAATAATCGTGTGTCATTTCGTATCATTTTACAAAGAAAACCGCACACAAACAAATATCTATACAATGCATTGTCGTACATTAACATTTACATATCATTATACACACATACATACATGTATGCTACTCGTATTAACATTTACACTTGATTCTTTTTTTGTTTTTTTTTATTTTTTTAAATGTGTGAATATAATATTTAAATATTAACGATATTCGTTTTCAGAAATCTGTCATAGTTTGATTATCAAAAGGCACAAAGTTCAACTATTAACTGGGGATTGTATTCATGTGGATGATATAACTCTTACTTTGACATCGTTAAATGTACTTGTTCAAAATACTTGTCCAATACTGAAAGACTTACTTTCGCTAAATATTTCCCTAAGGATGGAATTAATGGCTTTTGACACAATTCATTCTATTTATATAATTGCAATCCGGAAATGATGTCTCACCAGGAACTTCCAACAGACTTATCCTTGTAGAGTCGACCTTCGACTAAATTGCTAAGCTATAGAGAAAATCAAAACTCCACGCCACGATTTTGTGAAGAATTTGCTTTCGAATGTTTCCATTTTTAAGTGCGATGAAAATCACTTCTTGAGCGGTGTTGTTTCGTTTCGTCGAGTGAGAGAGGCAGCACCGTTCTTAATGGATTTGCTCTTACACAAAATAACATATATATTCTAGGACGGACGGTTCTTAATTTATTTTGATTTTGCTATCATTCATTGTATTGACAATGCAGCCGAGGTAGATTCGTGATCCGTACGCTCCTCAAATACTTAGCTTTTCGCTCACCACCAGGTTTCTCTTACTAAATTTAATTTCAGGTACCAGTGGGTAAATGTGCAAGATATATGATACATAGCTGACTGATTTGAGAGAAGTTAACCGTCTGTTGAAATATTAAGGGAAACACGTACGTAAGGCATGTCGATATATCGGTCTATCAGTTATTCACGTATTTCTGTACTAAAAGTACTCACTCAACAAATTGAAAATTAATTGAATCAATGTAAAATTAAAAAAATCTACAAATTGGGGGTAAATCTCCTAAATTGTCCCTGTATTATAGTCCATTTCGTATTCGTAATATAATCTATGTTTTTATAACTAAGTGGGGTCCTTTTTTTTGGGCCCTCTATTATCCCCAGATATCTACAATGACAATTTTCAGTAATTGGCTTCAATTAACAGTAATATTGAAAATTAAGTAAATTATGGACTAAGTCCAAGGCAAGCAAGTTGTGGTCTTGATCTCAAGAAAATTGAAAAATTCTGTTATTATCAAACTATTTCTTAATGGGCATTTATAAGAACCGTCAGGTAAAATTTCGACCTTATCTTACAAAGAAGCATTTTCAATTTGAAGAGTTATTTTTACAGTTTCCACACTTGGTTTAAACATGAATTAAATATAATTTAACAGAAAAAAAACCACACCACATATCAAATCATTCAAGTCATATTACCATATCATATTTTTCAAAAAAAAAAAAAAAACGTTAATCAATTTATAAAAATAAGCTTTAAATACGTATGGGTATATTTTCGGTTATTTACTTGTACTTCAGTTGACAAGTCATTATTTCAATTGTTTCATATTATTACGTTTATTATAAAGAACAACAACAAGAAAAACACAACTTATACATTAACAAAAAATGATTTTAACAAATTATGTGAGAAGTCACACAAATGTTGAAAATAATGAGGCGTTTACTATAAAAACACACACAAAGGAAAACAAATAAATAACAACAACAACAACAATTACGCCACCCTCAACAAAATAACGATAATAAATATTTTCAATTATATTTATTTTCCCAACTATAAATAACAATTACAGACATACCAAAAAAAAAAAGTAAAATTGTTGTGTGTGTGGATACAAAAGAAAAGAATCTTCATGACAACAATGACAAACAAAAATACGTTAAATTAGTGACTATGAAAATTATAAAAAAAAAAATAACAATTACCAAAAACAAAATATGTATTTATGTAAAATTTACAAATTAAGTTATTCTCATTTTATGTACTCAAGACAAAAATACATATACACATTAAAACTACAATAAAATAAAAAAACGCAAAAAAAAACAACCAAAAACTAATGAACAACTATTTAGTGTATTATTGAAATTTTCCAAAAAAAAAAAAAAAAAAAAACATAAGATAACATAACAACAACAAGAAACCAAAAGTGAAAATTTAACATAAACTACAAACAAAAAAACACTTATCTTCAGATGTAATATGATGGCAAAAAAGCATAACTACCAAAAAGAAAAATAATGAAACAAAAACAAAAACCAAATCCAAAATACAAATCCGAAATTTAACTATAAATGATCAATGTACATTTCATGACTAACAACAACAATAAATTATACGAATATTTATGAATAAAGATAAATGTTTAAAATTATAAAAACAACACACAAGATTGTTTGTATTTGAAGATAAGTGGAGGGGCAAAAGTTCGTTAGACCCTTCGTCGACCCTTTTTCATTACAAACGCTATTTCGGATAACAGTGAGAGCTAGAGATGATAAACTTTCTGCAGGATGAAGCGCCATACCACACAGTCGCCTTTTGTAAATCCTTTGTGGCACCTCGAATGAAAGCAAACATTTTCGAATTCTTTGCAAGCGAATTCGTTTTAAGGAAACCTGAGGTTAATTTTGTGTTTGTATGGAGAAGTCGCTGATCTCGTATTCCTCTCTACGGTTTCAATGTAGTCTTCGTAAACGATAATCTCAATCTTCTGTGGTATTATCGTATGTTCAAATTGGTTGCTTTTTCAATAATACTTTGTAGAAGGTTGCAAGAAAGTTTTATTAGTTTCCCGAAAGATTCATTTCGTAGAGAGTAATTCGTTTATACCAGAAAGCATCTCGTATGTAATTTGGAGTAAATTTGCGGTCTGAATTTATATAAGTCAGCCAATAATATACTTTATTACTGACTGGTCTCAGAAAAAGATCATTCGAAATGTATACAACACATTCTTCGGGCCATGTCTTTCAGTTTTCCCATTAACATCTGATTACCTTTATTCCATCCGTCCAATTATATTCGAAGCACACTTTTAATACTGGAATAGAACATCTGTATTTATTAAGCCAAAACTATTCCCCAGCCATCTTGTGGATTTATATGGATTACGATCAAAGCCTAAAATAGATGTGAAAGTCAAAGAACAGGAATGAATCACAACACAACACTTTTCCCCATCAACCGGAACAACAAAGAGATAGAGAGAAAGATGAAACGAACAATTTACTGCGTCATTAACATGAATTTGTCACTGCATAGCACAGAAACAAATTTACACAAAGTAAACACTTCACTTTTTCACACTGACCCCAAAAAATGCAGACATTAATCTCAATTGATGATGGTGTAATCAAAGGTTTATCCGGGTTACAACAAATGCTGAGGTAATTTCACCGAATCTTAAGCACCCAACAGAAATAAGAAACAAATGGAAAGGATGAAAGGGAAACAGAGACAGAAACAAAAACAAAACACACACAAAACAAAAATCCCAAGAACGAATGAATGAATGAACAAACAAACGAAGAGCACAAATAGAAAACAATTTGTTAAAAGATTTTCAATTCTCTAAGAAGGTGACAATCCGTAACCGGAACACCACCGCCAGCAACAACAACTACAACAATGCCCGTAACAATAGCAGCCACACCAGTCCAACGACACAAAGAACACCAGCCCTGAAAAACATAACGACATGGTAAGGGGAACACATTTATTTCTTGATTAGTATTGGAAATGTGCCATGATAGGACAAAGTTTGAAGCGGCCATGGTGTGGGATTAAGGAGCGGTCGGTCGTAGGTTGGTGTGGTTGTGAAATGGTATGGCTCGATTTAATCCCTTTAAACTTGGCAGCAAATTGAAAAAACAACAAAATACGTACATTTATTCCAAGGAAAATATAAAAATGAAAACAAAGCAGCTGTAAAACGAGCGAAATTGATTTGGCGCAGGTATGTGTCGCCTCCTTAACTCCCTCTAGAGTTGTTTTCTTAGGGAGTTTTCTTAAGCTGTTTTCCTCTCGGTAGGAAAACGTTTTTTTTTTTTGTTAATAGTTTTCCGACTTCGGTATCCTATTTTTGCTTTGGTGGACTTTCTCACGAGCATTCTGCACAAATATTTACAACTAGTAAGTTGTAATGCGCCTATGGCGCCCGTTAATTTGCTTGAGAAAGTATTTGTTACTTAATTTTAAAAATTTTTGTAAAAAATATTTTGAGAAAACTATTTTGTAAAAAAAAAAATTCGAAAAAAAATAAAATTGGAAAAAAAACATTTGTGGAAAAAAAAATTCTGTTGAAAAAAAAAATTTTGTTGAAAAAAAAAAAATTTTGTGGAAAAAAAAAAATATTGTTGAAAAAAAAAATGTTCTTCAAAAAAAAATTGTTGAAAAACAAAAAATTTTCTAAAAAAAAAAAATTGTTGAAAAAAAAAATTTTGTAAAAAAAAAAATTTTGTAAAAAAAAAATTTTGGAAAAAAAAATTTTGGTAAAAAAAAATTTGGGGAAAACACAATTTCTGTACAAAAAAAAATATTATTTGTTTTATTATTATTATTTATAGAATTATTATAGAATGCCTATGCCTATTTAAATTCCTACGTACTGCGTGACAGAGTCAGTGAATCAATGAATCAGTGTCTGTCTCAAAAAATCGTGTCCACCATCAATCGAAAGTGAGCTCACATATTTGATCATCAGAATCTTGACAAACCAAGTCTACATTTGATTTATAATGTAGCGTACTCGATTGAAAATATCACGGCCATGAACCATGCAACCCATTTCCTTCTGTTTTCATACATACATATGTATGTAGGTATTAAGGAAAGGACCACGGCATCTCTCTCACACACCCACACACACACAAAACTGGTGGATATTAAAGGACACCAGCGACGAATTGTCAAAATGTATAAATAAATAACACAACGCAACAGCGAGGGAGCCGTCTGTATGACATCCCGTTCCATACCACGCAAAAACCCCCGGCACACACAGACGCCGACATAGTTGCGTTTCCAAGGACAACAACAGTCTAAGTGGATATAAAGATAAGATGGCATAACTACTGATTGACAGTGACGAAGGTGACCAGGGTGGGTAGCCGTTGGATACCATTTCACTGGCAGTAAGGTCTGCTTGGTGGGCAAAGGACATTCGGTATTAGCCGGTGATATATTGAATGTTTGTAGTCATTTAACTAATCCACATTTTGTAATATTTAATGGAATTACACAACGCAACCGAATAAGGAGAATTGTAGGATTTCCACTTATGCATGAATGACGGCCGCTGTAGATATTTGTATTTGTATTATGGAAATGAGGGCATGTCAATTTCAAGCGGTGGAAGGGGGTGAAGCAAAAAAAAAAAGTGTATGCAAACAAACGACATGAAAAAATGTCAAATAAACGTCATAATTGGATGTATGAATTATGCGGACGAAAAAAAAAACCAATATAATGGCCCCAAGTTATACAAAGAAAATATTTTGATATTCCAGATATACACAGTAGTATAATTACAGTCGATTTCTCCGTTCGTTTATTGACAGGAACGGCGAAAGTTGGGCCAGTCTGCGTTCTGATGGAATATTACCGCTTTTTCCACTGTAAACTTTTCGTAATATATGGAGTAGTTTGTTGATTTTATTGTTCCACTGCTGAAACCGAATCGCACAACAAACACAACATCTGGAAGGAGGTGGGTAGGGAGATTATGGAATGACTCCAATACCTAAAATATATTGTCCCCAGTAATAATGAGTTTTTCGATCCATAAGTGTGTTTTCGGTTTTGTCTAGGTTCTTAGAAGAAAAAAGAAAAAATGTCCAACATGAGTCGTGTTTTTGAAAAGGTCCCACAACTACCACTTTGATAAAGTTCTTTAACTGATCCGCAGTCAAACTGTCAACAGTATGAATGACATATTGTTCAGAATATTGTTGTGGGAAAGGATATCTGTGATGGTTGGCTCATTATGCCTAAAACAAGTCTAGGATAGCGAGACATACCTTGCGGCAATGCAGTTTCTGCAATAAAAATTCCATGGACATTTTCGGGCCACCCATTTTTGAAAACCGAATTGACGAATGCATAGAAAACCATTGATTCATTTTGCCAATTAAGCCGACCTATTAAATGACTTTTTATTCAAAAAGTAGTTCAAATAATGTGAATGATGCACCGTGTAGCACTTCTAGAAAAATAACAGAGCAATTGGCAACAGATTTTTTTTGGAATGAATTCATTTAAATAGAATTAATTAAAAAAAATGTTTATTTTAATTCAATGTTTTTACTTTTATATTTTCCGAAATATTATTTATTGTTCAATATAAACTGCCGCCCAGCAACGAGTTTCTGAATCATCATCCAACCGAGAATGGAAAACACAAAAGAAACAACGAAATTGCACGGCATAGCCTCAGTCATGCCATCCAAATTAGTCAACTTCAACTGAAACGAATAGTTCCGATTTTCAAACAACCAATCGTCCAATCGTCAACCGAATTGCCCTTGCGCGTTTAAACTTGTTCGACAACTTAATCACGTTAGAGTTGTACAATTTGCAATGTGTGAGGACAGCATAGAAGTTCACTCACCCACATTCGATGATGATAATCACATCATTAGGAAATTTCTCACTGATTTAAGAGTACAGGAAACTAACAACTAATGCTTAAAATAAGCGAAATTATGAAGAAATCAAAATGAAACAGAAATCATAACGATGTTTATGAGAAAAATATGAATAATGAATATTTCATAAGTTTTGTTTAGCCAACTCAATAAACATGGCTGTATTTAGGCATTTTCAGAAATTATTGTGCAAATGTATAAAAGTTAAGTCTATGTCGAATTAGAATCATTCTAGTCTCGAACTGTCAATTAATAATAACAAATCTTGAAAATGCGTGCCTTCATCGTTCTGTGTCTGGTGGCAGCTGCCTGTGCCCAATACAACTATCAAGCCGGTGGTGACAATGGTGGCTTCGGTGCTGGTTCCAATGTGGGTCCTTCATTCGGTGGTGTCGGTTCGGGTCCTTCATTCGGTGGCTCCAGTGGTGGTCCCTCATTTGGCGCCTCCAGCTCTGGCCCCTCCTTCGCGGCTGGCGGTCCAGGAGTTGGTGGATCCCAAGGTGGTTTTGAAGCCGCCTCCAATGATGCTCCTGCTTTGGCCGGTCAAGGTGAACTCGAAAAAGAATTCTACACCTTCAGTGCCGACGAACAGGACTTCAATGAACCCGCTGCCTCCAACCAAATTGCCAGTTCCTTGAAACAAGGCCTGCGCGTTGTCTTCATCAAGGGCCCCGAAAGCAATGGCTTGGAAAATGCTGCTCTTGCTTTGGCCAAACATGCTGCTGATCAGAAGACCGACATTTATGTCCTCAACAAGCAAGCTGATCTCTCTGGCTTGGCCGACAAATTGAACAGCGCCAACAGCAACATCAACAACAAACCCGAAGTTCACTTTGTCAAATATCGCACCCCTGAAGATGCTGCCAACGCCCAAAAGGCTATCCAGGCTGAATACGACAACTTGGGTGGTCAATCGAAACATATCGATGGTGGTGTCGCTTCATCCTTGAACTTTGCTTCTCAAGCTCCAGTTGCTCCCGTTGCTCCCGTTGCCCCTCAGGGTTCATTCGGTGCTGGTTCCGGTCCAGCTGGTGTTGCTGCTGGTAGCCCAAGTGCCAACTACCTGCCAGCTTCCATTTTCCGTCGTTTCCGTCTTTAAATGGACTTTAATGAGGAAATTGTTATACACTGATTGTGATTGTTGTTATTATTATTTATGTGCTAAGGGATTTTACGAAAAATAAAAAAATTACGAAAAAATAAAATTGTGAATAGTTGTCTATTTTCAGGTGGGTTCGTATTTGCGCTATACGTACAACAAACATGGCTAGTGTGCATAACTTTAGAGTGAGATAGCTTTTACCATAGTACATAACCTCTATCACACTCGTGTGATTTATATATTTTTTTAAAATGCTGTAACATGGACATGGTATTCTCACTGCTCTTCCATTCGTCATCGACTCATCGTATGACGACTAGGTGTGACCAAGCTCACAACTTAAATCCTAGAATCTGTAATGGCAGACCTCGTTGGAAAACCTCGTTATTCCCTGACATCCCTGCTTTGTAACCGGAGTTACTGCCAGGTTCCACCCCGCGTATTCAATTCTGTACCTTATTGATGGAGCTTTTTCATTCTATTATTAGTTCAGTAATTATTTTTTGTGAAAAAAAATTTAAAATTCCAATTTCCTGGTAAATAATGTAAAATTACATATTTTCAGATAAATAAATAAATATTTACCCCTCCACTTCTCACAGGCTTAACTTATATTGCGGTTACAAGTTCTTACACCTTGACACATACATTGTCACAGGCACATGTGTGGTTACGAATTGAAATGCTTTCGAAATGTCATTGCCCAAAATGTTCCGCTTCACCAACCAATACAACAAACGATTACTGCCACCAACCAACAGAAAACCACCCAAATTATTTGCTGTAACTCGGAACAGCCATTGTTAATTTCCAAAGTTACTTTTCCTTTCAGAATTTTTCGTAAAATACGATTTGACAAAAGTTTTCTTTTTTTCTTACGAGCATTTTTAAGTGTTCCATTTTCCCGCTACTGTCAGTTTGTTGTCGGAAACTTTTCTCTTTTTCATGTGGAGCAACGAAGAAGAAGGAAAAAAACAAGCAAAGTTTGAAACTAAAAGACATGAGGGGTAAAAAGTGTTACAAGCAAAAAAGAAAGTGAGAGATCTAACATGTTAGTGAATTGGGCGAATGTCACAGGAGCTGTGGTGGCTAATTTTACATTTGATGTTGGAATTGGGGTGAGACGGAGGGTTTATTGGTTTAACGGCCGGATATGTCAACCATGGATGTCGTACGGTAATTGCCTTCTTTTAGGAAAACCAGGTTAACATTTGATTGAGTTGGCAACGGTAGGAATGGAAACTTTGAATCGAATTAAGTGCCATAGCATCAAGTAAGCTCATGAAATATTTCCTACAAAATCGGGAAGACATGTAAATAAAAATTGCTAAAAATTCGATCTGTTGGGACAAGTTAGTGATGTGAAGAATAAAACCCGTGCACGTCGCTCAAGAACAACTGAGAATATCAAGCAACGAAACCATTGCTCTTTTACGTAAACAGTTTTCGGACCGTGTTATCTCTCGAAGAGGTGATCACAATTGGCCACCGAGATCTTGTGATTTAACACCTTGCGACTTCTTCCTTTGGGGCCACATGAAAGATAAGGTCTACTCCAAGAGCCCAGCGTCGATTCAAGACCTCAAAGATAGAATTCGTAAGGCTATCGAGGACACAGGGCAACCACTTTGTGATTTGGTTATGGAAAGTTTCATGAAAAGGATATGCTCCTGTAAGCGTGGTCGTGGTGGCCATTTGGCTGATGTTGTTTTTCATTATTAACTGCATACCTTCCTCTTTTTTATGAAACTAGTAAGTTGTTATGCGCCTATGGCGCCCGTTGAAATATGGAAAAAAAATTTTGTGGAAAAAAAAAAATTTTGTTAAAAAAAAAATTTTGTGGAAAAAAAAAATTTTTGTTGAAAAAAAAATTTTTTAATGAAAAAAAAAATTTTTGTTGAAAAAAAAATTTTTTATTGAAAAAAAAAATTTTGTTGAAAAAAAAACAATTTTTGTAAAAAAAAAATTTTGTAAAAAATAAAATTTTTGTAAAAAAAAATTTTGTAAAAAATAAAATTTTTGTAAAAAAAAAAATGGGGAAAACACAATTTCTGTACAAAAAAAAAATATTATTTTTTTTATTATTATTATTATTATTTATAGAAAATTATAGAATGCCTATTTACTACGTACTGCGTGACAGAGTCAGTGAATCAGTGTCGAGGGTAAATATATATTAAGATGAAACATCCGCTCATTTATATCAAAAACTTTAGTTTTTCTTTGAATACCAAAATAACACCTCTTCTTGGAAAACCTTGCACATACAACATTTTTTTAGTTTCACTATTCCGGCATCTGATAACAACTCAACAGAACTTCACATCACATCACATAGAAAGTTCCAGTCCAAAATAGCCAACTGTTTTCAATTCCTTAAACAAATGCAAATCCACGTTTAATGTTTTCGATGTCTCACTATTTTAATTCAACCACTTACAAGAGTTGAAGACCACTGTAGGTCATCATTTTATAACTCAAAGCTACTAATTAGTATTGCATACTTTTGGGGCCAACAACAAAGAAACCTAATTCGCCTAATTGTTGATTTATGTGTTGATTGTTTTACTTAAATTCACCACGTTTATAAATTCCTCAAAAGCTGCATTAATTATTTATTAGCACAGCAGGTTAGTCTCACTGGTGCTGGTTGTGATGACGATGATTATGCGTGGGCCGGTCCATTCATAAATAAATGCTTCCTTATACCTCATGCATATTGGATGGCAGACATATTTACCACCATTTCGGTGGGTGTATCTCTGTGTGTTGTGCAAGCGGAAAAAAAACATCCAAAAGTGAACTATGAATATATAAAAATTCCCGATAACAAACAAGAACCAAAAAAAAAAAAGAGAACAACTGTAACAACAACATTATGCTGCACGAATGGAAGACATTTTAATTGCAAATGAATGGGGAAGGCAAACAACTGTGGCAACATCCAAACAAAAATGTTGAAAAGTAAACAAGTGTGTGTTTCGTAGCAGAAGTCCTGAGCGAATATTCATATGTACCTTAGGGTGGGTCAGGTCAAAATAAAAACTGGGTATTGTGTTGCAATGTGGGCTGTTAGTGGAGCAAAGATTTTCAAATTTATTAATATTTAATCCATATATCGATGTCTCACTTCAGAAAGGGCGTAACTCGCTTTTTCGTAAGTTTACAGCAGCAGGTAAAAACTTTATAACATTCCAAAAATTTAGACATAAAAAAAAATTAAAGGCAATTTTAAATAAGAAGGCGCAACAAATTTAATTCTGAAACTATTTTTTTTTTGGATTTTGGTTACGCCCTTTTGCAAAATGGCAATAAATCCGGTATTTTTGATCACAGCCCTGAAATTTTTGTGGGATATGTATTTGACCATGGTCTACCAAAATATGTAAAAAACGCGATTTTGAAAAAAATCGAGTTACGCCCTTTCTAAATTAAGCCATCGATGACTGACATCACTGTGCTGGCCAAACGGTTGAAGCTAGAAACACGATATTTGGGGAGTATGTAGCCCTTGCATCGTAGACATGGGCTAAGAACGGATTTTTGGAAATTCGGATTGGAAGGGAGATTAAAACGGTGGAAAACGGGTAAAATTTGTCCCCAAAACCCTTCAAAATTCGCAAAAAAAAAATTGAAATATTGTATTTTGTTTTGGAAAATTGGTCGACGACTATGATTGCCAACAATAGGTGGAAATGACTTAGAGATGGGACGAAAAAGAGGCCAAAGCGGGATAAAAAGGGTGAAAAATGAAAAAAATTGTGAAACAAATTTTTGTAAATACATATTGATAATAATTAGAGAAGGGACGAAAAAGTGGCAAAAACGTACCAAAACGGGATAAAACAAATTACAAAAGGCAAAAAACAAATAATGTGCGAAAAAAAAATTTTTCAACATGAATGGCCCAAAAATGGAAATAATGGAAAATTAGACTAAAACGGGCCCAAAACTGGTATAATATAAATGAAAAATAATCTACAACAGGTGGAAATAAGTTAGATGTGGGTCGAAAAAGGGGCCAAGTACGGGGTAAAAAGGGACCAAAATGGGGATAAAATTAAAAACGAGTGAAAAGGATTTTTGGCAAAAACAAGACAAAAATGTACCAAAACGGGATAAAAAAAGGAGAAAAGTGGAAAAACAATATTATTTGAATAAAAATTGTAATCGACAGGAATGACCCAAAACTGGTATACAGTAAAAGCTCTCTTAAGCGGACACTGACGGTCTCAGCGATTTTGTCCGTCAACGGGAGATGTCCGCCAAGCGGAGGTTAATTTACTCCAAAAATACCGCATGGGACCGAGAAATTTGTCCGCTTAAGAGAGCTGTCAGCAAGGAGAGCTTTCACTGTAATATAAATGAGATATAATATACATACGAGTATCTATATACTCAAAATACTTGCGTGACTCAAAATACATCCGGTTCTCGCCACTGACCATAAAATATGCTATGAACGGATTTTTCGAATTTCGCACAGGAAATGTGTACCCAAAACCTTTCGAAATACCCAGAAATACATACAAATGAAATGTTGTGATTTTTGTTGGAAAACTGGTCCATAACTACGCCTTGCAACAACTGCTGGAAAAGAGTTTCAATACGTACCAAAACGGGATCCACGGCCAGATCCAAAAATAAAGTTAAATGTTGGAAATTAGTGCATTTTATTTAAATCTCAAGCTAACGATTAAATTACATCGTTTGAGTAATTACACATAAACAGTTAAATATCGTCGGTTGACAAGAAAAACTCACTAAGTACACATTTTAACTAAAATGACTTTTTAATGCTAAGTACTATAATTTTCAATTATGTATCACAGGAAAAACTCAGTAAGACCCTAAGTGCTTCCAAAATACCAGTTTCAAATTTTCAAATTTCATTAACTGCGGTCTTTCAGATTTTTACGGCAGGAAAAAATCATGAACGTACTTAATGAATATTTCTAGCTCTGGAACACGTCATAGAGTATGTTCAAATTTGTTTGAAAAGACGTTGTGTTCTTATTTTGGATCATTTACTGATAGCGATAAAAGAGGCCGAAAGGCGCCTGGTAACAAAACTAGCGAATTAGTGGTCGCTTTAGTAAAAACACATATAGAAAGCTTCCCTGTTATGGAATCCCACTATGTTCGAAAGTCCTCAAAGAAACTGTACCTAAATAGTGATCTGTCTATTTGGAAGATGTATAATCTTTACCGTAATGATTTCTGCAAAGAACTCAATATTACTGAAATTGTCAGCGAAAAAACTTATAGAAGGATATTCTGCGATAATTATAACTATTCGTTTTTTAAACCAAAAAAAGACCTCTGTGCAAGGTGCGCTAAATATGATCAAGCCATAAATAAAAACGAGCTGGAAGCAGAGCATTCAATGCATTTAATGAGAAAAACCCAGTGTAATGAAGCCAAGGAAAATGATAAACTGAGATGCAAAAATGATCCTGCGTTCATTACTTGTACTTTCGATTTGCAAAGTGTCCTCCAGTTGCCGTATTCGAGTGTCTCATTGTTTTATTATTCCAGAAAGATATGCGTATATAATTTGACTATCTACGTAGGAAGCGGAGAAAATGCTCATTGTTACACTTGGAATGAATTGAATGGTAAGCGAGGGAGCAATGAGATAGGCTCAATTTTGTTTCGTTTCCTAAAAACATTGCCCTTGACCGTGACAGATGTTTCACTCTTCTGTGACACTTGTGGTGGTCAGAACAGAAACCAGCAAGTAGCAGCCGTGTTAATGTATGCTGTACAACATTTAAGCCATCTCAACAGATTGGAGCTAAAATTTTTAGAGTCAGGTCATTCGCACATGGAATGTGACTCCATGCATTCCGCAATAGAGTCGGCGCAAAAAAATAAAATCGCTTACACAATGTCTGACTGGATACGGATTTTTCAATCTGCTAGATCTTCCAAAAAAGATAAAAAGAAGGGTGAATATCAAGTTCATCTCTTAAAGTTCGCGGATTTCTATAACCTACAGGAACTAGCAGATACCACTATCAAAAACCGGAACAATGACGAGTGTGGTGAAAAAGTGTCATGGCTTAAAATAAAGTATTTAAAATTCGAAAAAGAATTTCCAGAAATTTTATATTATAGATACGATCATACATCTGACTACAAAAAAATAAATGTATCCGGAAGAGGTCGCCGAAGGACAATAGTTGAACTAAAATCAGCATACTGTAATATTTTACCTATTTCACAAGCAAAAAAAACTGACCTTGTAAAACTTTGCGATGCTGGTGTAATTCCAGAAGAAGTTATGCCGTGGTTCAAAAGTTTGCCCACTATTAATTTTGTACATCCGGAACGCTTACCAGAGCCATCTAATGATGAAAGCGATATACAGGACGACTAGTGTTTTTTTTTTCTTTAAATAAATAAATGATTAATCTTACTAAAAGTAGAATTTGTTTTTCATTATGTGCCTCTATGTTTGTGATCCCGGCAGGTAAAATTCATTAAGTCCTTCATTTCGCACTTTTACGAAGACTTGCATATTTAACACGAAGATACAAGCTCAACTATAAAAAAGAAATATAGTTTTATTATAATCTACGATTTTAAGTCGATAACTACTAAAATAGAATTTTGGTACAAAATAATTGCTTAAAACCCCATTATCTCCATTGTGCTGTAGACGCACTTAGTGAGTTTTTCCTGTCAACCGACGATATAGGGTCTTTCATTAAGCGCTTGCTTCAATTAATAATCCCGCATAAAGACCAACATTGACAAAAGGGGAAGGATTCAAATTAAAAAAAACACATTTGCAATATATTTATATATTTCACAATGTAAGCGAATTTCTTTGCCATACACATTTGTCGAAGTGTATAGGGAACATCTCAAAGGCCAAAATATAAACATATTGTAAAAATAACCTTTGCTATCCACACTTCGGTCGACGATGCCACTTCATTTCGGTCCTCCATAAACCACAATCAGGCCTTTACCGTGTAGTGTATATTGCGGTCTCTATTTACCCACTGTGGAGCTAGTGAAACATCAGTCTTTAAATTGCCTCTAATGACAACAATGCTCCAAAGTTTGTCTAGATTTTTCAATTGTACACATATGTTGTGCTTAATAAAAGGCCTTAAACTTCTATTATATCAACACATTGTGATATAAGCTTATGTGGTAGGACCATGTGCACTTACGCACATACACGTACATCCGTATGCAGATATACTGGCATGACAACGCACAATTTATAAGTGTCCTTCTCGGAGCAACCATGGGTAACCTTTGTAACTTTAACTAACTAGCTGGCTGCAGGTGTGAGATAGGATGAAAGCAAAAAGTTTTTTTTTTGTAGGTCTTTTAAGTTTTACTTTTTAATTCATATATTTTGGAAAATATTTTATTTTGCAACCACTGCTGGGACGGCTGCCCTTCATACATCGACTTGTTGTTGTTGCACATACCTACACACCTAGATGGTGTGCCAAGTGCCTGTGGATGTACATACGTACGTCTGTTGTCAAAGGAATATGATGCCGCAAAGTCGTATGCTGTGCCAGGTTTAGTGTCGCGTCGCTATTTTATGAGAGATATGTTAAATAGGGTCATTCGGTTATTTAAAAAAAATATAAACTTTGAAAATTAAATGTTTTTAGTTTGTATACTGCCTAGGAAAACTATCTCCGATCTATACCGGTCTAGACATTTTTGACAGCAACGTTGTTTAATCACAAAGAACAAGATTTCTGTGTGAACCACAAGCACTTTAGTTGAAGGAGGAGTTCAAATTATTTGTAAAGGGTTATAGGTCGTTTTTCGCGGATGTGATGGAGATGGAATGGAAAATTATTTATTTGAAAATTAAAGACTGAATGGAAATTATTTATTTGAAAATTAAAGACTGAATGGAAAATTATTTATTTGAAAATTAAAAACTGAATTTAAAAATATTTATTTGAAAATGAACTTAAGATCCCTAAAATCGGAAATTGTAAAACATTAAATTTTGAATTGATTCAATTTCATACATGAAACACATTTGAAACAGCGAGAACAATTACATTCTAAATTCAAGCAAAACTTTCTTAATTTGAATTAAAATGGTACTTACAAAAATAAGTCCGATTTGTAGTTATTCATTCTTAAAACAAGTATAAATGGAATGGTTTTAAAATCAAGTACGAAAATTCTTGTAATAAGAATAAAATACTTAAACAAGATTTGTCTGCTTTATTGCTTGTCGTTTTTTTTTTCAAATTATGCGTAATTATCGTTTAATTACGAAGAAAAAATCATTGAAAATGGGTGCCGATGTTAAGTGTAGTTAAATATTTATTAGGAAAGTCCAGTTTGAAGTAAATCCATTTCGAACTCATCCTATAATTAAATTAATGTTCTTAGATCAAGCATATTGTTATATCAGTTTAATCTAAATTTTCGGTAAATCAATCCCAGTTTCCGATAATTTCAAGTATTCATTCGGGCTTAAATGAATCCAAGGTCTACACATAAGTCCATTTCGAACATATTTCTATCCTATAATGAACTTAAATCTAACCCTTCATCCTTCAGGAGGGTATAACAATTCGTGATTTTTTTCTACGAGACGATTTTTGTGGAGTTCTTCGAAACATGGACCTATAAAATTATATATTAAACTCTCAATATTATATTAAACTCTCAATAAGTTTATATTTTTGAAGAACTTGAAAGTATTATATCTGCCTAGTTTTTAAATAGTTTGTAATAATTTCAACTCCATTTAAAACAACTCGAATTAAATTCAATATTTGTAGGACAATTACATCTCATCATCCTTGTTTTTGAAAAGTAGACAAAAACATCGCCTATTTCTTTGGTAAACTCCATAAAATATTGAAATCATTAATCAGTCATTTCTTATATACAATTAAACCAATTTTTAAAAAATATTTCCAATAGTGTGCACCTTTTGCACTGAAATGTAAACCTCAGCCATAAGAGTTATCGACTTCGCTTGCGACTTTGGTTTTATTTCGATTGACAGAATTTACTTACAACTAAAAACGATGTCCACTAGGTACATACAGTGGAAGTTATCTATAGTGCACTTTTTCATAACGATTTTTTTCTCTATAACGAACAAATTTTGAAAAAAAAATTTCAAGACGTTTCATGTATGTTAATCTCTCTAAAACGAACTTCCCTGTTAAGTAGTTTTTTTTATAAAGATATTTTTTATAATGCACAAGTAGAAATTCTCTATAGCGATTTGTTTAGATGTTTTCTCTGAATTCATTCAAAAAGCAAATGTTACTGTAAAAAAGGCTACATTTTCAATGTCGCATATGATAGCTGCAGTTTCAAAGGTGACAAAATATAAAAAGAAAGATGTTGCTACAATTCCATTTGTGAACATATAGATTTTAGTTTAGTTAGTTTTAAGTTTAAACATTTGTTAAATAATTTGATTAATTAATTACAGGGTACTCTCTCCTTGCGGACAACTCTCATAAGCGGACAAAATTCTCAGTCCCGTAGGTGTCCGCTTATGAGAGAGTACACTGTAAATATAAATAATAATTTCAATTTATTTAAATTGTTGTTATTTGCTAGTCTGTAGGGAATTTCTGTCTATAGTCTCAATAAATGAAATGAAATTTGGAATTTCGACTACAACAATTTTCAGAAAACAATTATCAAATAAAAACCAAATTAAAACCTCGTTGCAGGTCTTTTTATAACTCAGCGAAATTTTTAAAGGGTCCTCCATCGAACGTTTTTTTTCAACTAATGTTTATTTCGTTATCGGGCCATGTTGAACGAATTTTTGTTTACAGAAATTGAAGAGGAGGATATTGGCAACATTTGGTTTCAAAAGGACGGCGCTACGTGCCACACAGCCGAAGCTACACTCGATGTTTTGCGGCCTGTTCTTGAAGATCGCATTATCAGCCGCAGAGCTGATGTCATTAGGCTACTGCATGGCCAGCCAAGGCAGCCATTTGAATTAAATTATTTCCATTATTAACTGGAAGGATTGTACTTTCAAATAAAAAAAGAAATTTCAGAAAACATCCAATAGTTTTTTTTTATAGAATTTTCGAAAAAAAAAAGTTATTTGGCGGACCCTGTATATAAATCCGTAAACAGTAGAATGCACACCTACTCAATAACTCTGATTTCGTTATCAGCAGAAAACAACCGAATTCAATATAGTAACACCTTTCACGAATTCACCACACTAAGAAGGTAGTGCGGAACGACAGGTGGCCTGAATGTTATCCATGACACCAACCGAATCTTTTGTGAATATCAGTCAACGACATATGTCACATAGAGACGGCGATGAATTAGAAAAAGCTTAGCTCTTTTCAAAATATACACCATCAAAAACGAGTTAGCTTTTTCTAATTCAAGAACTGATAAATTAGATATTGTTAGGCAGAATAATCCAGTTAGGCACTGTTATCTAAAAAAATATATATCTACACACAGTTTGCAGCTCACAACAAGAAAAACTTGAGAAAAATTAAAAAAAAAACACTTACCTTTTGTTATACGAAAATCAATTTCAGTGGACATTATTAGACTCAAATAATATTTTAACATTAACTTCCGAGTGAATCCCAATTGAACTTTTTAAACATTTAACACACATAAATCGCGAACCACTTTCATCGTATTGTTGTTGTGAGAGAGACAAGCCGACGGCGCAACTCTTTTCAATACACACGCACACTCCCGACCACGGCATATAACACACATACACGAATGGCGAAACACAAAATACGGCATACACACTTGCAAATAAACGAAAAAAAAACAACACTAAATACGATTATTTTCTTCAAATGCATTGAACAATTTTGTAAACCGAGTAAAAAACTAAAAGAGGCTTATGAATACTAACACTTTCGACTAAAGTTTAATTAGATTTTACACTTTTTTCACAATTGATCTAAAGCACGTCCATACGGAAAAAGCGCGGCGGAAAAACTGAATGTTGAGGTGCTTGTTCTTCTTTGACCAAACATGACACATGAATGTGTGCGAAAGGGACAGATCCTAGAGAATAGGATGAGGATCTGGGAAAATAAGAAAATCAAACCAATGTTGCCATATTGACCGTTTGGAGAAGTCGTTCGGTGCCATCGGCAAATATGTTATAACCGATTTGTACGACACACATTTTTTTTTTTTTTTTTTTTGGGTTAGGACCTTAGTTGTCAGTTAATTTTGTTAAATGAATTCATTCAGTCTTTAAAATGTATATAAAGTCAGAGGATGATGACAATTTAATGTAATATAAATACTAGGTCAAAATATTTTATAACGACCTAAGACATTTTCTTGCTCGAAAAGTTTATAAAAATGTTCCAACTGCTCTTGAGAATTATCCATTTTACAATTTGGTTTTTTTGAATTGGTTCTGGAAAATCGCGACCTTTGAACAACAAGGTTCTAACTATTTTTCTTGTTGTCGATTACAATAACATCTCTCTCTGAAATTTCCCAAACACACCACAAAAATCATGTTATCCGCTTCAAAAAGCCGGTATGCATACTCTTCAGCACTTAAAATCCTGTCAACCTGATTGACAACCGCTCTGTAGCTTCTTACCCCATTTAACAAGTAGAGACTTCGACCTATCCAACGATCTACACGTAATTTAAGAAACTTGAGAATTCTGTGTGTGTATTGGTCCAGCAAACACATTTCTTTAACTTTTTTCTCCAAGTTTTTACACGTTATTTTGTGAGAGAACAGAACAACCTGTGAATTTATTTAATAAGCACATCTAAGGATAAAAAAATATTTTCGTTTTTTGAAAATGCATTAGTAATTGACCGATTCATTGAAAAGTTATTGCAGAGTTATGCCTGCAAATGGGCTCTCTGAAAAAATATACTCCATTGTAGAATGACTTAGAATGACTAAAAATAGGAAGCTAAACACTAAAAAAGGTTTCAGAGAAGAAATGCACGACTTTCAAGAATTGAAAAACAGTTGGTGAAGGTACTTCTGATGGTGATCTAAGACAAGACTGTTGGAAACTTCGCGATGAAATTAAGATAGCTGCAAATTCGATTAATCTTCCTCGGTTTCATAGGGAAATACAAAGGTTAAATCGAATGATTTTCTTTAAAAGAGATGTTAATGAAAACCACAATATCTATCCAATATCCAAACGAATAGTCCCAATAATTGTATTCCTCTTTATATCAAACATTTCTCATTTACTCCTCGTGTGAATTGACATTTCCTGCATCCGGACTCTGTTACTACATGAGTGGTTATTTGTTTTTGGTAGAATGTGGAGAAATTGATTCGACCTGGCCGTGCGTAGAGAATACTCATGTTTTTATGAACTATTTACGTCTTCTCATAGGTTACATGCATATGTGTATGTGGGTGTGGGTGTATGTGTGTGAGTGGGTATATGTGTTTAGGATGATGTTTCACACACACACCCAGAGACGAAGGAGAAAGGCAACAGGAAACTATAAAGCTTTTTCAGAAACACAATACATGTCAGACACCAAACGCGAGCATATATTGCATACCTACGAAGTACATAAATAACAAGCCGGGGGAAATGGGCAAGGCCTTCAGGATCTATGTTAGACAGTCTACTATAACTTGTACATATTCGATTCGGAAAATTTAATTTTTATTTTTTGAATTTAGATTGAAAATATTTTAGAAAAAATTGTCTTATTCCTTACAAGCTCTTGACTCACGCCCATACAACTCACAACTTTTTCTGAATGTGAAATTTGAGATCCTGTGATGAAATACGCGCAATTGGTTTCAAGTATTGTGGAAAATGTGCTGTAGTTACCGATCAACGTCAGTGTTTCCATAACTTCCATAACAAATATAGAAATCCCAAAAACTCAATTATGTTTTGAGATTTGTTAGAGTTATGTCGTATTATGTCTTTTCAAATCGGAGACAACTACATTTTCTCAAAAAATATACTTTTTTATAGAAAACATTTTAAAAAATATATAATTTTTGTTCAAAAACTTGAAATTAATCAAATTAATATAATAATAATAATATCAAATTAATTATATATGTTTTTCAAGACCAGAATCGTTCGTCCCATCAGTTGAAAAATTGTATAAACTTTTCGAATAAAGAGAAAAAAGTTCTTACGTCGCTAATAAATATTTTGAAAATATTAATTCTGTACGTATTGAGTTTGACAGGACGACTGTGGTATGAGATTTGTATAGGCGACAAACCAAGATTCGCATCCTGATAGGACCATCAAACATTTTCAACGGCCGTAGGGTGTCTACCGATAAAAATATTCTCCTGCTCCCTCACTGTTCGTGAAGATCTCTATATGTCCATCCGGTTGCAGCTGTTGGGTTTGTGTTATTCGACCACTTGCAAGTCGACAACATCGTATTTTCGGTGAATAGGTTTTAGGTCGGCAATTTTTCTTCAAGGACTTTGCTCATCTTTGACTCAATTGCTGCGTCAATAAACAGAATTACCAAATTTGTTCCAAAGAGCAGGCAGCTTTGTCAAGAGCTTGTAGAGAACTCTATGAAATTCACTCCTCACTCACAACTTTCCAGGAATGGAGCAACGAAGTCACTGGCAAATGTTATGAAATAAATGGAAGATATGGATGTTATGAGTTCCCTACCGACCGGAAATGAATCCAAAAAAGGCGCGTCTACACTTCATTTCCATACATGTGCATACATATGTATGTATGTATGTCTACATGTATCCGAGTGGATTCATGTACACCACCTATGTGTGTATATGGAATATGGCTAACTACCATTTAGTCGTTTGGTGTTGCCAAGAAGGCGAACTGTGTTGTGTGCGGTGCTACCGGTGAGCTTGTGGGTGGAACTGGCTGTAGTACAGAGTAGCTTTGCCATTGCTCACATTGAAATTCTATATCGTCTTTCACGACTTACTAAAAGGTGAGACACCTGCTGGCTATATCAACAATTTGCTAACTATTGTTTTT
The DNA here is from genome assembly GCA_958296145.1 of Hydrotaea cyrtoneurina. Lineage (NCBI taxonomy): Eukaryota > Metazoa > Arthropoda > Insecta > Diptera > Muscidae > Hydrotaea > Hydrotaea cyrtoneurina. The sequence goes on from OY282512.1 coordinate 115,051,532, forward strand.
TAGTTCTCGTCTTTTACTTTCTTTATGGGCTGTCATTGTTCTTTCCCCGCTGTTGTTTCCGTTTTAAAACGTTCTGTGCATTCAAACACAGCCTGTGTCGGTGTCGTTATATCGTTTCATATGAAGGCCACAACATTCGCATACGTACAAACATATGTTCGTGTGTGTGTGTTAGTTTATTTGTCAATATGGGAGCGTTTGATTGTGTCTGAGCAACAATTTAAAAATTACGCCAAAGTTCAGTTCACTGGACACAAATCCATGGCCCCGGGGTTCGGTACAAACAAAAAGTTACACAGTTCACAGTAAGCAGCGATCGGCATGTGTTTGCCCACCTAATTGAGTGATGTGTTTTAAATGCCCCAAGTAGGGACGCTAGTGGATCCCGTTAAGTGAGATCTGTGCTAATGAGACCGTGGCCCAAAATGGCCAACATCTATGGTGGGGAATTCTGACTGTTTGAAGGTGTTTTAGACATTACTAAACCCATTTTCCATATATTTACATAAATTGGAAGATTTCCAAAGGAAAAACTGCGAACAGTGGGGAAATTCGAAAAATGTTTGGATATATATCTGCCATTTGCAATGAGCTAGTCCGATTTAATTGAATTATATCTTACTTTAGGATTGTCGTTCATAGAAAGCATTTTAAGCGAAAAAAATCTCCTTTTCAGTTTAGTGCTTACAACTGAACGTTTAAAAGTCCGATGTCAGTCAAGAAAATATGGTTATTTCCGAAAGAGAATCATTAAAAAACTGTCTTTAGCAAAAACTAACTCAGTATCCTTAATAACAAAAATGTTGTAGTCTTTGGAAAATTTAAAAAAAAAATAGAATTTTTGCGATTTTTTGATGATTTTTTATTTTTATGAACATAAAAACATGCTTGGATTTTATTAAACACAACTAAACGCAGATACATTTAACAGGAAAAATCTAGGGTTACCCCTATACTTTTCCCCCCAATCTCCTCCAACACCGAACAACAATATCTCAAATCGCAAAGCAAACCTTTCCAAAGAACAGCCCGAATTTGTAGTGTCTATTCAGGGCCAGACTTACCTTTGAGGAAGCCCCAGCTAAAAGTTTTTTGAGGCTCTTTTTATTTTTTTTTTACATAAAAATGTTGGTATGAAATCAATTAAAATAAAAAATAATATTGCATTTATTCAAATTGTCGATATAAAATAAGAGGGTACCATAAATTCATTTACTTACTTATTTCCCTTAACATTCCATAAAGGAACAGACGGGGAACTTCTCTCGAATCCGTGAGCTGTGTACGATACAATTTGTATACTCACTGACCGAGACGTACTGTTTAAAGCCGGCCCCGAACGGCTAGTGCTTTTCTAGAGAAGTTTTACATGACTTAGAGAATGCTCTCTTACTCGTAAAGTCGCCAACATTTTCGAGGTGGAAACAGCCGCTGAAAAAATGTTTGATGGTCTTACCCGGTTTCGAACTCGGATTCTTCTGTGTGATAGTCGTACACACTACCTACCACACCACGGCCTTCCACATTAACTACATTTAATAAATAATACACAAATCATTACATTTTCTATGAGATTGTTTCTCTGCGAAATCTTCAATATTGGAATCAAAATCGATTTCACGCCTAAGTTAAGATTCTATAGCCATTAACGATAAGACATTCATTCTTATCGTTCTTGTTCAGAGCAGCATTTTAGTTGATTTTTAACACGTGACAATGTTTAAAATGATCTTTCACCCCCACAGTTGGTCGCTGGGATATTAAGATAAATTCATATAGCGTATATAAGGTTTGGATATGTTCCAATGTAAAACCGGACTTATGTTGGGTCATCGAAATCGTTATAATTCGTTTCATTCAATCTGCATGCTAATCCGGAAACAAATCCAGTTGGTGAATGTGATACTTTATTTTTATTACGAAAATTAGTTTTGTCGAGAATATTGTGTTTTGTAAAAAATTATTTTGTGTTTCTAAAGAAATATTTTAGATCAAAATAATTGAATTTTTTTTGTGCAAGTGCAAGAAAATAATGGAGGAAACAGGGCCCCAGGCAAGTGGGGACCTCAATAACTCCTCTCCAGTCAGATCCATCGGGTTCAAATTTTAGACTTAAGCTCGAAAACACTTTAGCTGGGTCAATCAAATCGGAGAGAGTATATTTGAAAGTGTGTGGCCTTGCCGTGAAGTTCTTAATGTACAGGGTTCTCAGGACCATATCCTTTTCATGAAACTTTCCATAACCAAATCGCAAAGATGCTGTCCTCTACTCTCACGAATTCTATCTTTAAGGTCTTGAATCAGGAGGAATTCGCAAGGTGTTAAGTCACAAGATCACGGTGGCCAATTGTGATCACCTCTTCGAGAGATAACAAGGTCTGGAAACTTTTTAGTTTTGCGAACTGTGAATGCACGATTTTCACCATTTTTGTAGTGAATTCTGATAATTTTAATGTGAATTTACTAGCCGAAGAGGTGAGTCTGTGATTCCCCGCCTTAAAGAAAGTAAAGTGCTTCGAAAAATATGTAACATAAGTCTATGCTTCGCAAGAAACAATTTCAGTGGGTCCGGACAAGAGTGCGAGAATAAATGGCGCAATATCTTGCGTAGCTTTAAAATCAAAATTAATTTATTCAGAAATGGTAACAGGCGTTATTTACGTCATCCCCTTAGGGAAAGGAATTTCATATGCGCCTTAGACAAACATATGAGAAGTATTTGTTGTATATATTTTTAGAATTTCCGGTGAAGCAATCAACAAATAGACTCGTATACACATGTGTAGGCAAAATAATATTTATTATGTTGAATTCTTATTACGTACCGGGTAAAAGTAATTACAGTTGTAAAGACAAAAACCAGCAAGATTGGAAAACCCTAGTGTTACAATTTAACCATATTCACCCAGCGTTAGAGAAATGGAACAAACACGAACGAAAAAATAAATCGCTGGGAACTAATGGGATAACTACAGTGTAGAATTTTCTTTATTTTTACTTATACAATTTGTGGCTGTATCTTATATATACTTAAATTAGGAATTTTGCTATACAATTACAAAACTTAAAAAATGTTCGGACAAATTGGCTACTTCTTCATATACACTTACAATTTCCTTAAAAATATACTCGAATTGAATAAATTTATTTGGACTCAATGTTTTAAGTAAACTTGCTTTGTTTTTTAGATGTATTGATTCTTCACATGTGGCCTATGAAGGGTTTTTTTAAAAGTCTTCCATTTTCTGGCAAATTATGCTCTGACATTACATTTCATTTTATTCTATTAAATTCTGCTAGGTCATTTTATCCATAAATACTACTGTCTGTTATCATATTACTTGTGAAATTAATTCAACCGTAGTGTTGTACGACCTATTTTAATGTCCTTTCGTCCACCCTGAACAAAGTATGAGATCTTTGCCCAAAGCCATAAATTAAAGTTAATGTTTTTTTTTTTTGAAGAGGTAAACAAGCGTATTAAATCAAACGTGGAATGGCAAATCTTTGTTAATCATGTTGAGCCCAAAAGTAAAACTATTTTATGGAAATATTTTGTCGGAGATTTTCCCTGTAACTGAGAACATTTTAATCCAACTTATTTCCAAATGACACACAATTTGTGTGGGTTCGAAAGTCGTAATAAAATAAGGTAACACAGTGGCAAACAAGCTAAACCAACAACAACAATACAAAACCAACAATGTTCCAATAAGTATGTCACTACGATGTAGGGGAGTTAAATCAGGGATAAGGACCACATCATAAAACAACTACAGTGAGGCATTTGCATACAATTTATTAAGTCGAACTCAAACAAAGCCAGACGATACTCTGTATGTCTGTCTTTTTTAAATGTTTTCACTAAAGTAAATCGCGTGTTTGGAGATTGTATCAAGTAAAGCTTATTGTCTTCGAAACAAAGCTTATTTGGCTGTAAATAAAACTATAATTAATAAGTATTTGACCATAAGCATTAGCGTGTTTGTGGAAAAACAGAAAACAAACTTACTATATTCAACAAAGTACAATATTTGAGTATTTGCAGCTGTTTACGTAATTTTTGTTTGACTCTCCGCTCTTTAAGATAATAATAATAACCGATAATAAGATGAATTGATACATAGAAATTCACAAACGGAAAAAAAATATTTGATATTTATAACCTAAAAAAAGTTAAGGTTTGTGGTCTGGGAATATATATATATATATATGTTTGATGCGAATTTGTTAGCTAAAATTTGTTAAAATGATAATTTCAGCGTAGATCTTAAGATCTTCCCTCGTCATTTTTTTTTTGCTAAACATATGCGACTGGGTTTTAGTTTGTTTTGGATAAATTTGTTTCACATTTTGGTTTATTTATGTGTGAGCGTTTAATTCTAAGGATTAATTTTTACACACAGCCACCATTAGGATCTACACACATACAGACACACACACACGTATATCTATACACCCGCAATACATGGATACTACATTTAATGTTAATTGACTTTTTAGTTTTCCCCTATTTAGGAGATGAAAAGCTGCTACGAAATTAAAATTGGCCTACTTTGACTTCTAAAAGCGACACCAGACTATGGTACGGGATTATAATCCAGGTAAGGCTAAGGGCTTATACAAAAAGAAAACGACATTTACGAATTTATACAAATTGTATGGCCGTGGTGTGCGACTATCACACAGCAGAACCAGGTTCGTATCAACACCATCTTACACATCGAGAATACCAACCTGATGGGAGTAGCGTCACACCTACGAAATCAGCAAAAGATTCAAAAGAAACATCAATTTGTTGTGATTGTTACATTCGTAATACTCAACCTTTGATGAAGGTATACCCATACAAACTGTTTGGTTCGTGTTGTCCTTGTGCAGGATAGTCTGTGCTGGTTGGCTTAATTGGTTGAAATTGTGTTAAAAGGATTTTGAATAAAACACTTTGAAACAATTTCTTATAAAGTATTTATTTACAGTCATACACACATTTTTACATGCGAACACTCTTGCAAACTTCTGAGTGTGTGTGTGTGTTGAATTGTACCAACTAATTAACAATGAAATTCGGGACAGAACGGTTTTGCCCTCATTTGTTTACACACGGAAACGACGGCGCAATGATGGCGGCAAATAGGCTTTCTTCGGTGTGGGACTAGTGGGCACTGGAACTGTCACCGATTCAGGAGAACTTCCGGAAGCGAAATTCAAGAGGCTCGCCTGACCACCATTGACTGAACGAGAATTCCCGGGCAGTGTATTGTACTGATCCTGTATGGCCCGTTGGGCATTGATGGCATCATCGGGCGTGCGGTATTTGACAAAGTGTACCTCTGGTTTACTTTGACTTTCCGACTTAACCGTTTGCAGCTGTTGGGCCAAACTGCCAATGTCCGTTTGTTTAGCGAGTACATAAATCGCTGTGTGATCTTCGGTCGATTGTTTGATCAAGTTAAAGGCAGCATCTTCCAAACCCTTGTTCTCGGGCGTCCTGATGAAAACAACACGCAAATTCGTTTTCAATGACAAGGCGGCCTTGTCACTGGCACTAATATCGTCAAAGTATTCTTCGGGTGCCGAAAATGAATAGAATTGCTTTTGATAATTAGTAACGAGGGGGGCTACTTGTGGTGGACTATCGAATGTTTCATCAAAGAGATCAGCATTCATTTGACTAGGCGATAATGATAGAGCATCTGGGGACTGAGCTTGGGGGCCATAGTTATAGCCCAATTGGTCGGCACATGCCACTGATAATAAACATATGACCTGCAAAGGGATGAAAGGTGAGTATAAGTATTTAAATTCTTTTTAACATATAGTGCGAGGTCGATGGACGCCAGTAACTATGACATTGCCGGTTGTGATAATGGCAAAAGTTGGGATAATTGAATCTTAAACATTTTTCAACTGGCTGTAGAGAGATTGGTAGATTGGCTGTAGAGATATTGAACACGTAAACAAACGTGTTCAATATTGACACTAAAATAAAACATTTTAAAAAATATAAATTTTTTTTAATAGAAATTAATTGAATTACTTATTTGGCTTATTCTTCTCTCCAGCGCTCATTTCAGTTTTTGCTAATTTCATATTTTTCAAGCCCAAAAAAAAAGAAAAACAAATATTTATTTGGACAATTCTCAAAAAAAAATTTAAACTTTTCCACCAACAAAATTGTATAGGTCGGTTTTAGTATTTTAACCCAGTATTTAAATTACATTAAATTGTCATCAACCTCTGACTTTACATAAATTTTATAGAATAAATGAATTTATTTAACAAAATTAACCGACAAGATCCTAACCCAAATGAAATTTGAAGCAAATCATTATGAATCAAATTAGATTACATAGTTAAGTCCTTTTAACTCCTATTTATTGTCAAGGAAATAAAATGTAAAAAAATAATCCTATACATTCACGGGGTTTAAATTTTGTACAAGTTGAAGACCATAGACTACATACTTTGATATGACAATCCCGCTTTTAATTAAGAACGCGAGTTTTGGGGATATGCGCTACTAAGCAGTAGTTCTCATTCACATGTGAGAACTATGAGTATATTAGACCAATAATTTGTAGCAGAAATCATTGCAAATGGGTACCGATGAAGAAGTGTGGTAGAATCCGAAATGGATCCGTAAACCTTGCCTGCAATTAAAGCAAACACAAGCTTGAAAACTTTTTTAAACATTTCCATTTTTGCAAAAAAAAAAAAAAAAATAGAAATAATAAATGATCTCGAACTCGACTAACAGAAACAAAATTGCGAGTTTTTCGTTATGTACTTAAAACGTCAATTTTCATTTAGGCGTTTATCTGATGAATTTGTCTGTTGTACAAATCGCTTACAACATATTTGACGATTGCACCGAACAACTTCTCCAAACGATCAATATGGCAACATTGGTTTGATTTTCTTAATTTCCCAGATCCTCATCCTATTCTCTAGGATCTGTCCCTTTCGCACACATTCATGTGTCATGTTTGGTCAAAGAAGAACAAGCACCTCAACATTCAGTTTTTCCGCCGCGCTTTTTCCGTATGGACGTGCTGTAGATCAATTGTGAAAAAAGTGTAAAATCTAATTAAATTCATGTGGAAAGTGTTTGTATTCATAAGTCTCTTTTAGTTTTTTACCCTCTTAATAAAATTCGTCAATGCATTTTAAGGAAATAATCGTATTTAGTGTTGTTTTTTTTTTTCGTTTATTTGCAAGTGTGTATCAGTGTTTTGTGTTTCGCCATTCGTGTATGTGTGTTAAATGCCGTGGTCGGGAGTGTGCGTGTGTATTGAAAAGAGTTGCGCCATCGGCTTGTCTCTCTCGCAACAGCAATACGATGAAAGTGGTGCGCGATTTATGTGTGTTAAATGTTTAAAAAGTTCAATTGGGATTCACTCGGAAGTTAATGTTAAAATATTATTTGAGTCTAATAATGTCCACTGAAATTGATTTTCGTATAACAAAAGGTAAGTGTTTTTTAATTTTTCTCAAGTTTTTTGTTGTTGTGAGCTGTAAGCTGTGTGTCGATATGTATTTTTTTAGATAACAGTGCCTAACTGGATTATTCTGCCTAACAATATCTAATTTATTAGTTCTTGAATTAGAAAAAGCTAACTCGTTTTCGATGGTGTATATTTTGAAAAAAGCTAAGCGTTTTGTAATTCATCTGCGTTTGTATGTGACATATGTATGTCGTTGACTGATATTCACAAAAGATTCGGTTGGTGTCATGGATAACATTCACGCCACCTGTCGTTCCGCATTATCTGCTTGGTGTGGTGAATTCGTGAAAGGTGTAACTATGTTGAACTCGGCTGTTTTCTGTATTCAGCCGATAACGAAATCAGCGTTATCTTTAATATATATTTACCCTCGACACTGATTCACTGATACACTGATTCACTGATTCGATGATTCACTGACTCTGTCACGCAGTACGTAGGAATTTAAATAGGCATTCTATAATTTTCTATAAATAATAATAAAAATAATATTTTTTTTTTGTACAGAAATTGTGTTTTCCCCAAATTTTTTTTTTCCAAAATTTTTTTTTTACAAATTTTTTTTTTTTACAAAATTTTTTTTTCAAAAATTTTTTTTTTCAACAAAATTTTTTTTTCCACAATATTTTTTTTTTCGACAAATTTTTTTTTTTTCCACAAAATTTTTTTTTTCAGCAAATTTTTTTTTTTTACAAAAATTTTTTTTTTCAAGAAATTTTTTTTTTTTCCAACAAATTTTTTTTTTTCAACAAAATTTTTTTTCCATATTTCAACGGGCGCCATAGGCGCATTACAACTTACTAGTTAAATATATTTAAATACAAATTTCGCTATAAAGCAGCAAATAGGTTTTAATTTTTATTTGAAAATGTTATTTGTTTATATTTCTTACCCCAAGAACTTAGTAAATATTTTTTTACAACTAAATAGTGGAGAAGTGTGGTAGTTAAAATGAGCAAGGCAAATTTCTCCTGTGTTTATAG